>CM060430.1:15331392-16002490 GCA_030545235.1 Helianthus tuberosus | reverse complement strand
CATTGGCTTCTTGGATATTCGTTTTTTTTTTTTTGGGTAAAGGGTTACCCCGGTGAATTTTATAAACCAAAAAGCACAAATTATGCAACTGAAATGTTACACACCAAAACCTTGGCATACCAAGGAAATAAGAAAAACAGCCAAACAGACAAAACGACCCAAACAACACAACTAACTAAACAACCCAGCTCAAAAGAGCAACAAACACAAAACAAACAAAACTCTACTACTCAGCCTGGATCAATAGCCATGTTACTGCTGGGAAGCTGCCATTTGTCAAGTAACCTTCGAAGACCTGGTCTCGACTTGAATTTGAATGACAATAATCGAAGTCTAACCGTCCGAATGATCTCACGAGCAATCACCATCTCCGTACGTTGGTTTTTTCCGAATAGCCTATTATTTCTTTCTTGCCACACAAAATAAGAAGCAGCTGATAGAACCAACCTGGTAATAATATTTTCCGGCATCTGCATGTTCGAATTCTGATTCATCCAAGACATAATTTCTGCCCAAGTACCACTAACAGTTTCCATATTCGTCCAAGCCTTTATATTATTCCAAACCGCCAATGCAAACGAGCATTCAAAGAATAGATGATTCCTTGAATCTTTATCTCGACAACACAAAGGACAACACATGAGGTTTAAATTTGTAGCACTTCCTGCCTCCCAAACCGACAATCTATCTTGTGTCTTCAATTTATTCCTAATAACAAGCCACAAATGAAACGAGTGCCTTGGAATGCAATGTTTGAAACAAACCATATTAACCCATGGCACTAAGTTTTCACGGTGCCGGATATTATTCCAAACCTCCCAAGAAGAGAAATGTTGAAAATTACCATCTAGATCCTTCCATATGAGCCGATCCTGTCTATCAATAAAAATAGGGACCTGAATATTGATTAAAACTGGGAATAAATCATACCAAGCAATCGGCCATTTCCACTCCCTATCAGCCGAAACCAACTCAGCAACCGAAGACTGAAGATGAAAACCAGCGTTAGAAATGCGTCTCGGGTTGATAAAACTACTCAAAGGACACTGATCACACCACATGTCACTCCATATGTTAGTATTAGACCCATTGCCGATGGAAGACCACATATAAGGCCGAATTAAGCTTCTAATTGCGAGCAGCTTCCTCCAGCCCCAAGTCATACGGCCACGGCTCTGTTCTTGGATATTGGTTACTCTGGTTTAATTGGCAATTTCTTCATCACAATTTAAAACCTTTAAATGATAGTCTCTATAAGAAAGGTGGTTAGCCTTATGGTGTACAGAATTTTTACTTCACTATAGCTGATGGCGTAGTTGCAAGTGACCCAAAATTAGTATCCACTAAAGCAACAGAATGGCATGTGTTTGGTGTACTTGCAAGTGACCCAAAATTAGTATCCAGTAAGGCAACAGAATGGTATGTGTTTTGTGAACCAAATGACATGTGTTTATTACTTTTGGTGAGTTTTGTGAACCAAATGGCATGTGTTTACCACTTTTGTTGACTTTTGTGAACAATGATTGCAATGGATGAACTAATGTGTTTTGTGTAGGGTTGTAGATGGATTGAAACGAACTGAACGGAGAAAGATTTTGTTCATGTTTGTTTGTTTAGTGTTTATCAGACACATGGATTTTTCATGACCACATAACTAGATGAAAATTTGTGTTCGTTCGTTAAGGAAATGAATTTATTCCTACCTGTTCGTATATTTTATAAACGAACACAATCGAACATGCAAACACAAATGAACATAATCGAACATATATTAGCTTGAAAATATAAATCAACATTTTTTATCCAGAGAAGTACACACAATCATTGACAATATATACGAAATGAAGTACTTGACATGATTATTCATAAATACTTGATAATAATCATGAACATAACTATCATAAAATAGCATTTCAAAGGTTTAAGTTCCTCAAGTAAGTAGGTGTTTAACGAGATACAAGTTTAACATAATGATCATAAACATTTTGGGAGTTATGTCTTGGCCTGTTGCCAAAGACCTAGAAGACTGGAGACATTGTTGTGAAACATTGGCATGATATATAGAAGCTTACTTAATTTCGACCTTTTAGTTTTTCATAATTTAATTAAAAGGATATACAGAAGCTTAGTAGGGTTTAAGGCTTTGTTGTCGAAGACTCTAAAGACCGACGGCAAAGCTGAGATGTGAGCCTAAGTCGTGGTTTCGGGTTGAGCACTTGAAATCTCTAACTATGAGACTAAAGAAGAAGGTGAAGGATGAGACCGAAGGCGAAGGCTGAGAAGACCAAGATATTAACCTTTAGAGAACTTGAGTCGCCGATGTGAGCATGTATCTAGGAAGACGAAGGTATACTCATTCAATGTTGTTCCAATTAGTGGCAAGAACATCAGGAATTAATCTTGGTATAGGAAGGAGTGTTTTAATAGGTTGAGGTAATTATTAGTTTGAAGTAATACGTTTATCTAGTTATTTTATTTATTGGTTAATTAAGTATTAAAGTTGGTATTGATTTAGGATAGCTTATTTTCCAAGTAATTAGTTTAGTATAAACAAATTGGTTAAGTTACATAATTTTTTTGGATGTTTTACTTTGTTCTTTATAATTAATATACATAAGCGTGGGGAGTTCTCACAAAATTATTGTGTTGTTGCGTTTTTGTTCTAGTTGATTCCAACAGAATAGGTGGGGCTATATCTTATAATATAGGGTAAATTATACTTTTCGTCCTTTATGTTTGTAGCGGGTTGCAATGGATACCCTTTAACTTCAATAATTACAGTCACAGTCCTTTATTTGTAAAACCTATTACACATTTCGTCCTTTACTACTAACCAAGTTAAAAATTTAAGTTAAATCTATTCACTTAAGGGTATACAAGTCATTTCACTCTTTTATTTTAATGTCTCTAAATTAAAACAACCACCACCATCGCTAGTTACAACCACCACCAGCGTCCCGCGCCGGTTACAATAAGCACCCCGCCGCCAATCGCCACCATCTGCCGCCAACCATCACCACCACTCCCTTCTCTTTTAGATCACTAGAACCACCCAAATCGAAACCATCAAATCTAACCCATACTTTATGTCTGCCAATTGTAAATTGTTACATCAGACTTTGAAGGAATCAAAGGTGGGGAATAAACAAGCCCTAATTATTGTCATTATTAGAACCCATCGACTGAATGGTTTTCCATCCAAGTCTTCAACACATCTTATCTCTTTTTTACTTCTCCACTTTATTCTTCATTAACCCTCAAACCTTCAGTCATCTTCAACATTTGAAACCCTACACCTTCTAGCCTTCAAGCAAACAAATCAATAAGACTAATAAACACACTTAACTGAAAATTTGGTGGTGGCAGATTTGGTGACATACTTGTACTTCCTGCATCTCAGCTTATACATACCCTTCTCTCTATATCGAAGCTAAAAGAGAGAGAGAGAGAGAGAGAGAGAGGGAGACAGACAGACAAACATAGAGAGAGCCGAAACCCCACTCTCTATACATCTGGAATCATTGCGAGAGATGATGGCGGATGAAGCCGAAGTAGACGACTACCATGAAGAGCATCTCCTCCCGGCGACTCGCAACATTTCGTCGATCTTAGAGCTCCGATTTGGGTTTCTACGAAAGAGGGAAATGGGTTTCATAAGGGGTAACCTAAGAACACTTGTCAACTTATACATACCCTTCTCTCTCTATATCTTAGTTTGTACTTCCTATTTGGTTTCCTGCATCTCAGAGGATCTCACTCTATATCCGATTTGGTGGTGGTGGGGTTTGGTTGAAGAGAGATAAAGAGAAAGCTGAGATAAAGAGAGAGTTGTGAAAGAGGGTTTCATAAAGGGGAGAAATGTGTGAAAAAGACATAAATGCCCTCACAGGGGGTCCATGTGACTTTAGTTAACATTTAGTTTTAACCTGGTTAGTGGTAAATGACGAAAGGTGTAATGGGTTTTTCAAATAAAGGATTGTAACTGTAATTATTGAAGTTAAAGTGTAACACTCGTCTTAGATTTCTATTATTTTAATAATAAATTAAGGGCCTTTTTAAACAAAATGCATATTTAGCAAAACTTAGTTAAAAAGTCAAGATGTACAATGTTTAGCGAGTTAACATAAGGACCATCTAGTTCAAAGTATTCACATCTAATAGAGTTTACAAAACAACATTGTCTAGACAAGCTTAGATTAGTGCGGAAGCTTCAAAAATGGTGTTCGGTTCTTGATTTCACGCTTGATCGGCATCCGAAGCTAACGAGCATCACCTGAGGTCAAAACCACATAAATAATTAGTTTTGACAATGTTAACCGGGTCTAGACAAGTCCCAATGAAATAAATATAACAAAAATAATAAAATTCTGGTTTTTAGTCTGTCGCGCCACGCGCCAGACTCAGTCAAACCCTTCGCGTGCCGCGGGCGGCCCCGCGTGTCGCGCCAGATCCTTGTGCCCCCGTCGCGTGGCGCGGGGGAGTGCGCTTTCCAGCAGGTCGAGTTTCTGGACCTGCGTTTTTGCCCAGCTCCGAAAATTTACAAAAATCTAACTTTAAACCATCATAACTTTCTACTCGGATGTCCGTTTTAGTCGATTCTTTTTCCTATGAGTCCGTAATAAAATTACGGAACCAACCATGTAAATTTCACATCACGGAACCCGAATTACGAACAAATGATTCATAAAATCCTTGTTTCAATTATCCAACCCATTAGCAATAAGTGCAAGATACCATTTTTCAGTTCTAAGACTTTTTGGACATAATTACCCAAATCCCAGGCTTATAAACCTTGGCGTATCCGCGCCATTCCATGGCTTTACGCTCACATTAGAACTTAATGCTTGTTCCTCAAAATTCAAGCATTTCCGCTTCAAGCGACACTTACAATTTATTTCTATTGTTTGACCCGATATCTCGGATTCGTAAACTTAAATTAGCATAACCAATTCATTGGCGTAGTACTATCCAACAATTAACGCAATGTGAGACTTTCGAGCCACTACACACATGATCCTTTTAAAGCATCATTTTGACCCGTTTTGTTGTCGAGTGAAGACCATCACTTTGATGACAAGCCAAACCGTTTCCAAAACCATTCCAACCATTATTTCTGACCCCCGTTTGATATGTCGAGTGAGCTTCATCACTTCAAAGACACACCAAAAACGTATATCACACTACGACACCATTTATACACTAAAACCAAACGTTAATGCAAAATGTAACGGGACTAAGGTCACGTACCTTTAGAGCACACCCTTCAAACGCGTATCCCCTCCGGCTTGTCCGCTTGACGATCTGGATTCTTTGCCTAAAGAGTTCAATTCACAGCAAATTTAGAACTCTTTTTATACTCATTAACGCATAATTCGTTACAATATTCAAACCTGCGTTTTCGTCTGATCTTTAACATTTTAATCCTCACTTAGGCGTTTTAACAAACACCTAGCGGGTCAAATTTTTACATAATTAATACCAAGTTCATGACTTGTTATTTCCATCTAAATCAACTTCAATTAGGCAAATCTACACATATTTTAACATCAATATTTCAGAAATTACCTCATAAATTCAGATTACACTAGAACAAGAATCATAATCCTAGTGTTTATCAAGTTTCTACAAACCCATTAATCACCTACAATGATGATTATAAACCCCACAAGTATCATGCAAGATTTCAACAAGAAATCATCTAGGGTTTATCCCTAGGCATCATATCACTTCTAATTTCATCTATACAACACATAATCAGGCTAAATTTCGTTTTTCACTATTAACCTAGAATTCAAGATGAATCAAAACAACAAGATTTTGCATACCTTATGATCCCCTCAACAAGGTGATCACTAATTCGTGCTTGAAAATCGATTTAGACCATATTAGAGCCTTCAATTGATCAATTTAGTGAGAGCTAGGGTTTGTGAGGAGCTCATGTTCGCTCCCTGCGTCTTTGATCGACCAAACACACCTAAGTGTGTGTTTGGTGGAGTTTATTTTTGTTTTAATCTTTCAAGTTTCCCCACTTTACAACTTAGGTCCCTCAATTATTGTTTTATTTATAATTTAGGAGTTTCCATCCATTTATTTGATATCATAAGACCCGTAACTAACTGAGTTATCTAATCCTAGTTAGTTTGTTCTCGTTTATTTAATGCTTCACAATTTCAATATATATATATATATATATATAGTTTTATATTTTTGGGGTGTTACAAGTCCACCCCCTTAAAGAGGGTTTCGTCCCCGAAACCATAGTACGTACCAAATAATGTAGGGTAGAGCCGTTGCATCTCTTCCTCGGACTCCCATCTGGTATCTGAGCCCTTTCTGTGTTCCCATTTGACCTTTACTTGATTTATCACCTTGTGCCTCAAGCTTTTTATTTTACGATCTAAAATCGCAATCGGCTTCACTGCGTAATTGAGACTGTTATCCACCTCGATGTCATCGTAGTGGATATAAGCAGTTCTGTCAGCTAGACATTTTTGGAGATGTGACACGTGGAACGTGCTATGTATCCCACTCAACTCCTCGGGCAGTTCCAGACGGTATGCTACCTTACCGACCCGTTCGATAATTCTGAATGGCCCAATAAACCTCGGGCTTAACTTTCCTCTTTTTCTGAACCGGATAATCCCCTTCCACGGCGATACCTTTAACATAACCTTATCACCAACTTGAAACTCAATCGGTCTTCTTCTTTTGTCTGCATACGATTTTTGTCGATCCTGGGCCGCTTTCAAGTGAGCTCGGACCAAGTCAATTTTCTCATTCGTGACTCGGACTACATCCTTATGAGCAAGTTCTCGCGGACCAACCTCACCCCAACACACCGGGGTCCGGCACTTTCTACCGTAAAGCATCTCGTATGGAGCCATACCAATGCTTGCGTGGTAACTGTTATTATATGAAAATTCAACCAATGGTGGATAGACATCCCAACTACCCCCAAAGTCGATAATGCATGCCCGTAACATATCCTCCAACGTCTGTATTGTTCTTTCACTTTGTCCATCTGTTTGTGGATGGTATGCGGAGCTAATGAACAATTTAGTCCCCATTTGTTCTTGGAACTCACGCCAGAAGTTCGAAGTAAACCGAGTATCTCTATCGGACACAATAGACATCGGTACCCCGTGACGTGCCACTATTTCATTAGTATACACCTCTGACATCTTTTCGGATGTATAAGTCTCACGAATCGGAATGAAGTGAACACTTTTTGTCAATTTATCCACAACTACCCATATTGCATCGAAACCGCGGTTGGTTTTGGGCAGTTTGTTCAACAAGTCCATCGTGATTTGTTCCCATTTCCAGACTGGGATATCCAACGGTTGCAATTTACCATACGGCTTTTGGTGTTCTGCTTTGACTTGCAAACACGTCATGCACTTCTCCACATATTTTACAACATCCCTTTTCATTCCGGGCCACCAATAGTTTTGCTTTAAATCATTATACATCTTGGTTGCCCCCGGATGAATTGAATAACGGGATTTATGGGCTTCGTCAAGTAGGAACGCCTTAGCTCCACACGAATTTGGAACCCATATCCTCCCAAAACGCGTCTTTAACCCTTGGTTACCATCCGCCAATTCTTTCAATTGGCCAACTATCCTTTCCTTATTCACATTTTCCTCCTTCAATGCTTCGATTTGAGATTTATGGATTTGTTCAAGTAATCCCGATGTTACAATTAGTTGTATTGATCGCAATCGAATGGGCGTATAATCTACCTTTCGGCTCAACGCATCCGCCACCACATTAGCCTTCCCCGGGTGGTAATGTATATCACAATCGAAGTCTTTGACAGTTTCTAACCACCGCCTCTGCCTCATGTTTAATTCCTTCTGATCGAAGAAATATTTCAAACTTTTATGGTCGATAAAGATAGTGCATTTTATCCCATACAAATAATGCCTCCATATCTTTAAGGCAAATACCACCGCTGCCAACTCGAGGTCGTGCGTAGGATAATTCTTTTCATGAGGTTTTAGCTATCTCGAGGCATAGGCTATAACCTTGCCCCGTTGCATCAAAACGCACCCAAGGCCCGAATGCGACGCATCCGAGTAAACCACCATATCATCAACTCCATCCGGCAATGCTAATACCGGTGCATGGGTCAATTTTTCCTTAAGCGTTTGGAACGCCTTTTCTTGATCTTCGCCCCAAATAAACTTTTCGTCCTTACGGGTTAGTTTGGTCAACGGCATAGCAATCTTGGAGAAATCTTGTATGAATCTCCTATAATAACCCGCAAGCCCCAAGAAGCTTCTGATTTCCGAAGGATTTTTTGGAGGATTCCACCTCGCCACTGCTTCTATTTTTGACGGGTCTACTAACACCCCGTTTGCACTAATGATGTGCCCGAGAAATTGTACCTCTTGCATCCAGAAAGCACATTTTGAGAATTTTGCATACAACTTCTCTATTCTGAGCGTCTCCAACACTTCACGTAAATGACTTGCGTGTTCTGCTGTCACACCCTGTCTTTTGCGGAAGCGTATGATGTGTGACTGGTTTAATATCATTGCATTCAATCGTAATAAACAACTACATGATCAAAACGATGTTCATCCATCCATAAAATTTGAGTATTACAAACACTGGTTATTCAAGTTTTTAAAACACAACCTTCGTCTAGGTTACAAACCAACAAAAGTGGATGACATCTAAACTTGAAGTCTACTTCTAGTTACGACACCTGCGTCCAAGATCCAACATGTTACCTGAAATACATGTAATTTTGGAAAACATCAACAAAAAGTTGAGCGAGTTCATGCGTCTTGTTTGTGTACTGTAATTCTTGTAAACCTTTGAGAGACTCCTTTGTAAACAGGTATGAAAAACGTATATGAACATGAATGTTTTACAAGGACTTTAAGGCATGTGAGGACATAGGGAGTACTTGTTATGACTCCTTGAGGACATGGGGAGTACTTGTTATGACTCCTTGACTGTGTCGATTAACCTCGACTGTGTCAATTTCCCTTGACTGTGTCGATTTCCCTCGACTGTGTCGATTAGCCTCGACTGGGACTCCGAAGCACTACTAGGTACTAGTTGTGACCATGAGTGGGGTTCGGCCGTACCCGTTAGATCTAACCCTCGTCCCTAATTATGTATTAATGGCATTTCTGTATTTAGTCTATGCTCACATGATCTAGTATTTCATAGGCATTTCTTAAAACACATCATACTTGGTACTCGTTATCACCAAGAGTGCTTCTTGTTTTTGTATCCATCATACCATTTATAAACATTGTAATATTTGTAACATGCATTTCACCCCCGAGAGTTATAAAACCAAAAACAGTTAAAGAAAAGGGGGAGCATGAACTCACAACTTTGCGTTCCTGCATCGTAAACTTCACCGGATTTGCTTATCTAGCGTCGTGACCTAAACGTGTTTTATTAACGTTAGTCACTAGACTTGTCTCGCACAAGTACAAGTCACTATCTTTTGTATATGGTTTTTGTGTTAAGAATAATTTATATTTTTAACTATGTGCCTTACTTATATTATTTTCTCAACAATAAATATAAGTATCTTGTATTTTTCACCCGAATTATGTATTTTGTCCAAACACTTCATTTCATGTTCATAACTTGTCCAAGTTATTTATTCTATCAAGTAATATATTTTCATAAACATATTCTCTTGTATTTGTCTAAGTATGTTGTATGTGTATTTTTTTGTATCTTCACTCCTTAGGAGTATTTAGTGTATTTTCAAGTCCTAATACACTATCAAGTATAATACATACTACATACACTTAGCACAAAATTTGGTGATAAATAAATATATATATTTTTCTAAAAAATATACATACTAAATATCAATTTTAATCTTGAAGAAATCATTATTTCTTAACACAAAAATCTTGGGAAACCTTGGTAAATGCTTTTAGATACATTTTTAGGGAATAAGTTTCTCAAAACTTATATTTTTCTAATTGTCAAAATTTTATAGAAATTTTGACAGAGTTTCCCCTAAAAATGGAGGTTTCCCATGTTTTCAAAACATGTGTTTATTTTCTTTTAAATCCTCAACATCAACAACACATTCAAGTCTTACCATAAACCTAGTGTAACACCCCGTGTTTTCACAAGTCAAAGTCAAGGTCGAAGTCAACGACCGATGATACGAATTTGATTTATAGAAATTTCTTTATTTTATTTGTATTATGTGGAGTAAGTGTTGTTAATTACAAGCCATCGACGTATTATTCAAATGACTTACGACTGTGAACTATAGGAAGTAACAATGCGATAAAGTTAATCAACTGATAATCAAGCTATGCTAATCAAATCGACACCGAATCGCAACTCGAACCATACTTATTGGTTATTGTTATACGTGTGTGTGCTTTATGTGTTACTTGTGCATGTTTATTTATGTTGTGTTGTGGTAATCAATCGAAACGCAATCGAACTCGAAATGCAATCGAACTCAATCAACATCGAACTCGAATCACAATCGAACTATGATAATTAGTGGAGAAGGGATAGTGCTCGATATGAGTGATTGGGACTGAAAGTAATTTGACTAGGAAACTCTATCGTATCGAACCGCTCGCTATCGAAATCGACTCAGCAAAAATCGTCGCGTCAAACACTTAAACCAAGTGCCATCTGGCCGGATAGCCATCCGACCGGATAGCCACAATGCCACAGGCCAGGTGCCATCCGACCGGAATGTCATCCGACCGGAAAAGTCATCCGAGCGGTGTGCCATCCGATCGGACAACCCTTTCCTCTTTTGGAATCCTATAAATACCCCTGTGATGCGTGTGAAGTGTTATATATATTAGGTGTATATTTTAAGCCCCTTTAACACTTTTTAGCCAAGTTTTAAATTTATAAAACACGATATTTACTAACACTAAACACACATATGGGCAAGTGCACCCATCGTGAGCGTAGTATAGTGTTGGTAAGATACCGAGGTCGTCCAAGGACACAAGAGCTTTTAGTACCGGTTTATCCTCAACGTCTAATCAAAATAAAAAGTTTAGCAAAATGTTTTAAACTAAGAAAAATAAAAACTAATTAAAAATGCTGAAAAGAAAAATAAAAAGAAAAACAGATAGACAAGAGGAATCACTTGGTTCCGACTCGTGTATAGTGTAACCTTTGATTATTTCCGCACTTTTGCACTTATTTAAGAGATTATCTTAGTTATTGTAGTAGGCCCCTCTTTTGAAGGTGACGTTACCCTCAACCCAGTAGTTTGAGTCAGCAAGGATACAATCCTAAAGGGTCGGATTATTGGAAGATAATTAATTAAGTTATTAATGCAAATTATGGTAGGCCCCTCTTTTGGAGGTGACGTTACCCTCGACTAAGTAGTCTGAGTCAACAGGGATACAGTCCTAAATAGCCGGGTTATAGTATTAATAGTAGTTAACTTATGAGGGGATCAAAGAGTTTGGACCCCCGCCATCCAATACCGTTAAGTATTGAAGGAGGTCCTACTAAATTTGACCCAGGTCCATTGCAGGACCTCTAAACGCTGAACAATGGCAAGACTCTTACCAAACCGTTCCCTTAACCCCCGACCAGGTAGCCAACATACCTCCATATAGACCGTGGAGATATGAATGGTGAAAATCTTTTATTTTATATAGACAGTAAAATAATGCCAAGACACCACGGACAAACGATAAGGAAGAATCACCTTCAACATAAGAAACTAGTTATTAAAGTCATTAATACAAAACCAAGTAAAAAGTGCGAAAAGATTAGAAATAAAAAGTATTACACTAGACACTTGTCTTCACCAAGTGATGTAAGAGACTTAGGCAAACATGGCCTTGATTGTCAAGAACTCTTACGATCAATCTTGTATCCCGAGACGACTCACACACTCTATGATGGACAATGGATGATGGTGGTGGATGATGGTGTTATGGTGGTGGTGGGTGGTGGGTGAAGTGTGAGAGAGGTGGTGTGCCAAGGGATGGTTTGAGCTTAAGCCAAGCACTTCTATTTATAGGCTGAACAGAAGCTTGAGCCACATCCTTCTCTTTCTTCATTTAATGCAGCTTTGTCTTATTAGGTGACCACGCCCGTGTGTCCGCTGAGCACGACCCCGTGGTGCAGAAGAATCTTTGTACTATGAAGATTTGCTTAGATTGTGCGAATCTTATAGTTGACCACGGCCCCGTGTCCGCTGAGCACGGCCCCGTGGTGGGCAATAGAAGCTTCTACAACTTTGTCTTTTCTGCTGACACTTGGGCACGCCCCCGTGCTGGCTGAGCACGGGGCGTGTTCAGTCTTCTGTTATCTTGTTTTGCTTGGGAAGATGCTGTCGTGGGGTCGGGCATGTCACGTCTTGTTCCTTTTCTTGTATTTATGTTAGATTTTGATGTCTTTTTGCTTCTTTTGTTAATTTGAGCTCATTTAATCCTGAAAATACAAAAGGAAGACAAAATCACACTTTTTCCAACATTAGTACTAAAAAGGGTTAGTTTTATGCCACAATTGATGTAATTTATATGTTGCATTTTGCACACATCAAATACCCCCACACTTGAATCTTTGCTTGTCCTCAAGCGAAACTCTTTAATATGTGGCTATTACACTCCCAAATGGAATGGGTAGAGAAGAAGGTTTTTGGCCTTGTCATAGAGTGTCGGGATTTCCAAAATTCTTTATTAAGTTTTATTTTTATTTATTTACAATCCTATTCGTCATGATTTATTTAAAACTTTTCATAAGATAAATTACTTATTAGGGCATAACATGCCTCTTTAAAATTCTATTTATATACAAGTTCACATACCTCACGGGGATCACTCAACACTCGGCCGAAAATGTATTTTTGTGGATCACTCGAGAGCGGCATGGAACTTACTCCTACCATAGGCTTGCCAAGCAATCAATCCTCCTCCTTTTTAACTTATATACCTTTGTAAATATCAAGAGGACTTTGTGGGTGAAGGGTTAGGCTTGGGTTAAAGGTAGGTGGTTGGGTTAGTGGTTAGTAGAAAATGGGCGAAAAGCGTAATAAGCGTCGGTTTTCGTAAGACTTTTTATTTTTGTAACTTTTATTTTGATGAAGCTATCATTCAAACAAAGTTATTTTTGATGAAATTGTTTGTTTATTTTCTTTTGCTTCATCATCAACACACATTTTTTTTTTTGAAAAGTCATACGAAAAACCGAACTTGTTACTAAAACAAAGGGTTAAAAATGAAAAGGGTTTTGGTGGAAAAAAGGGTGTTTGGTTTGGGTTATGAAATGAAAAGGTTTAGGCTCAAAGGGGCTAACTAGGGGGATTTTGGGTAGGTGGTAAAAAAAAAAGAAAAATAATGGTGTAGAAATAAAAAAGGGTTAGTCCTAATGCCTCCATCATTTACTTACTCGGGTTTAAGTTGGTAAGGACCAGGAATGTATCGTCATGGCAAGTTCTAGAGTCGTAAGAACCAAGTGGCTATTCACACAAGAAACGAAAAATGAGCATTTAGTTCAAAGATATGTATTTGTATGCTCAATAAAGGCTCAAAACTCACTTTTGTGGGAATGGGTTTTTATGTGATCAAGTATATATAATTAAATTTTAACTAAGCTTGTCATGCCTTTTCATAATTTTCTTATGTTGGTTCTTTTTATCACGACGCTATCGGTTGTAAATTCGTAAAAATATAACCTTTTTAGAACTTGAAATTCCCGAGTTAAACCTAGACAAGTAAAAAAAAATGAGAAATTTTTGAAAAAAATTTGGGGTGATTAGCGGTTCCAATAGAGTTTTGTGTAAGGCTTGTATTTAGGACTTGCAAGATTCAAGGTTTTAGCATCCCCCCCACACTTAAATTACACATTGTCCTCAATGTGTCCCAAAAATAAGTTTTTAGGTTGATTGAATGTGTAAAAGGTGTGAAAAAGCAAAAATTTTGTGTTACTGGGCGCTGAACACGGCCCCGTGTTGTACGGCCACGGCCCCGTGTTCAAGTGCCAGTAACAAAATTAAATCAAGAGAAACAGAAGCCTGGACACGGGGGCGTGTTGGGTGAACACGGCCCGTGTCCAGTTACCTGAACTGGGTCTTTTTCTGCAGACTGTGCAGCACGGGGCCGTGTTGGGCGAACACGGCCCATGCCGAGCTTAATGTAAACAAAGAAAATCGTCGGACGGCTCTGTTTTCCTGCATGGGGTGCTGGTTCAAGTTTCCCTTGTATCCTTTGCCATCTCAAGTGTGTTTTATTCCTGAAAATTAAAACTAACTAGAAAACATGAAAATTAATCTAAACTAAACTAAGGATAGTTCCGCGGAATGCCTCCGTGGTGCGCCACGTTTATAAGGGTCCTTGGCTAGACCCAAAGCCTGGTCATATGTTACTCAAGTGGGATGTATTGCATCCCATGTTACACCGTTGGAGAGCGTCATCCAAGCTTGAGTCTATGACCTTCATGTAGTTGACCGGGTCTTCGTCCTCTACTCTCTTTCCACATTCAAATTTCACTTCCTTGTCCCCAAACTTCAATGTTAACGTTCCGTCATTCATGTCCACCACTGCTTGGGCGGTAGCTAGAAATGGCCTCCCGAGGATGAGAGGGACATCGGTATCTTCCTCCATGTCTAGGATGACAAAGTCGGTTGGGAACACGAAGTTGGCAACCTTGACCAATAGATTTTCAGCGACACCCTGTGGAAATTTGACGGATCTGTCGGCGAGTTGTATGCTCATCTTTGTAGGGCTTGTTGTTCCTAGGCCGAGTCGTTTGAACATTGATGTGGGCATGAGGTTAATGCTAGCCCCAAGATCGACTAATGCATTACGAACGGGGGATTCCCCGATCGAGCAAGGAATCGTGAAACTTCCGGGATCAATTTTCTTTTGTGGGAGTTTGTTGAGTACTAGGGCGGAGCATTCTTCGCCTAAGTTAACTAATTACAATGATTCAATTTTCCTTTTGTGAGTGAGGAAATCCCTCATGAATTTTGTATATTTAGGCATTTGGGTTAGGACCTCAATAAAAGGAATATTAACATGCAACTATTTTAGTAAATTTTCGAACTTTGCGAATTGTTCATCGGTCTTTTGACGATTTAACCGACCGGGGTATGGAACTGGAGGAGTCTTGGTGGGCTCTTGATTTGGTAGAGAAGCCTTTTCTGGTTGAGGTGTGGGTGAAGTCGTGCTTTGGCTGAGTTGACTTCCTTCAACCGGTGATAATGGGGCATCCTCGGGACCCACGGTTCGGTTTCTCAATGTGATGAGGTGTACTTGCGCCTTTGGGTTGGTTTCGGTATTACTCGGTAACGTGCCTTGTGGCCTCTCGGAGAAATTTTGAGCTAGTTGATTTAATTTTTTTTCAATGTTTTGAATGCTAGCTTGTTGATTTCTAAAATTCGATTCCAATTGTTGAAATCGATCCGAGTTTTTCTTTTCGGTGTCGGAGATGAGGCGAGATACAGTATCTTCAAGCCTTTCTCTTCCACCTTGTTGTTGAGAAAAATTTTGTGGTTGTTGAAAGTTAGTTCGTTGGTTTTGTTGGTTACTACTATTGCCGGGATCTCTCCAAGGTTTGGGTGGTTACGCCATCCTTGGTTGTAGGTACCCGTTGGAGGACTCGACGGCCTAGGTCTGTTATCAATGTAGTTTACCGTTTCTGTTTGTTCATCTAATTCTTTCATACAATTCCAATTTTCATGTGGCCCACCACTCCCTTCGCAAGCCATAACCGAGGCCGTTTTTGTCATTTCTAGCTTTTTGATTTTCGAAGAGAGGGCCTCGATTTGGGCTTGTAAAGAGGTGCTTTCATCAACCTTATGGGCGCCCGGGGCAATAGATTTATTACCTCGGGGAGTGTGCCATTGAAAATTGGTTTGAGCAATTTCCTCAATTTGATTATATATTTCATTCGGGCGACGATTACCTAAAAGTCCCCTGGAGCTAGAATCAAGTGTTTGTCTTGTGTGTGGCAACAACCCATTGTAGAAAGTGGATACTTGCTGCCATACCGCAAGACCGTGATGAGGACACTTTCTTAGTAGCTCCTTGAACCTTTCCCAAGTTTCATATAAGGATTCCCCATCTTCTTGTGAATATGTATTAATTTCAGTCACTAATTTAGCCGTTTTAGCAGAAGGGAAATACTTATATAGAAACTTTTGGGCTAGTTCATCCCAGGTGTTTACCGAGCCAACTGGGAGGGTGTTAAGCCAAGCCTTAGCTCGGTCTTTTAGTGAAAATGGAAACATCCGAAGGCGAATGACGTCGTTTGATGCTCCATTGATCCGAAAGGTATCACATATTTCCAAGAAATTAGTAATATGTAGATGGGGATCCTCGTCCGCAAGCCCATGGAAGGTTGCGGAGTTTTGAAGCATTTGTATCAAATGCGGCCGAAGTTCGAAGTTGTTGGCTTTGACATTCGGTGCATTGATAGCGGCGCCTAGATTACCTACGGTGGGTCGTAGGTAATCCATGAGGGTACGTTGGTCCGCCATTGGAAGTGGGTCCCCCGAAACTTTCTCTTGATTTTTAGCTTTAAGTCTCTTTCTGAGAAAGCGTTCGGGTTCTTCTAGAGGTTCTTTTATGTCTCTACTAGAACTGGAGCTCATGCACTACGTAGGAAGTTTAAATGTGGCGCCAAGGTTCCAAGTCCTGCGATAAAAACAGAAAAGAATGTTGGTCAGAAGATTCACCACGGCCCCGTGCTCAGCGAACACGGCCCGTGGTCAAGTTTACAGTAATTGTTCTCCGGATCCCTGTTACTGGGAGTTGGACACGGCCCCGTGTTGCACCGACACGGCCCCGTGCTCAGCCCTCTGTAACTCGGAAAATAAAAACTGCCAGTGATAGTGCTGGGCACGGCTCGTGTCCGACCAGGCACGGCCTGTGCTGAGCTCTGCAGAAACAGAAAAACTAAGAAAAAATCCTAAAAAAAATGAAAAATAAGAAAAAACGATTAGGCCGTTGATTCCTAACTTTCTTGAAAATCCTTGTGTCCCCGGCAGCGGCGCCAAAAACTTGATGCGTGTGAAGTGTTATATATATTAGGTGTATATTTTAAGCCCCTTTAACACTTTTTAGCCAAGTTTTAAATTTATAAAACACGATATTTACTAACACTAAACACACATATGGGCAAGTGCACCCATCGTGAGCGTAGTATAGTGTTGGTAAGATACCGAGGTCGTCCAAGGACACAAGAGCTTTTAGTACCGGTTTATCCTCAACGTCTAATCAAAATAAAAAGTTTAGAAAAATGTTTTAAACTAAGAAAAATAAAAACTAATTAAAAATGCTGAAAAGAAAAATAAAAAGAAAAACAGATAGACAAGAGGAATCACTTGGTTCCGACTCGTGTATAGTGTAACCTTTGATTATTTCCGCACTTTTGCACTTATTTAAGAGATTATCTTAGTTATTGTAGTAGGCCCCTCTTTTGAAGGTGACGTTACCCTCAACCCAGTAGTTTGAGTCAGCAAGGATACAATCCTAAAGGGTCGGATTATTGGAAGATAATTAATTAAGTTATTAATGCAAATTATGGTAGGCCCCTCTTTTGGAGGTGACGTTACCCTCGACTAAGTAGTCTGAGTCAGCAGGGATACAGTCCTAAATAGCCGGGTTATAGTATTAATAGTAGTTAACTTATGAGGGGATCAAAGAGTTTGGACCCCCGCCATCCAATACCGTTAAGTATTGAAGGAGGTCCTACTAAATTTGACCCAGGTCCATTGCAGGACCTCTAAACGCTGAACAATGGCAAGACTCTTACCAAACCGTTCCCTTAACCCCCGACCAGGTAGCCAACATACCTCCATATAGACCGTGGAGATATGAATGGTGAAAATCTTTTATTTTATATAGACAGTAAAATAATGCCAAGACACCACGGACAAACGATAAGGAAGAATCACCTTCAATATAAGAAACTAGTTATTAAAGTCATTAATACAAAACCAAGTAAAAAGTGCGAAAAGATTAGAAATAAAAAGTATTACACTAGACACTTGTCTTCACCAAGTGATGTAAGAGACTTAGGCAAACATGGCCTTGATTGTCAAGAACTCTTACGATCAATCTTGGATCCCGAGACGACTCACACACTCTATGATGGACAATGGATGATGGTGGTGGATGATGGTGTTATGGTGGTGGTGGGTGGTGGGTGAAGTGTGAGAGAGGTGGTGTGCCAAGGGATGGTTTGAGCTTGAGCCAAGCACTTCTATTTATAGGCTGAACAGAAGCTCGGGCACGGCCCCGTGTCCAGTGGGCACGGCCCCGTGTCCACATCCTTCTCTTTCTTCATTTAATGCAGCTTTGTCTTATTAGTTGACCACGCCCCCGTATCCGCTGAGCACGACCCCGTGGTGCAGAAGAATCTTTGTACTATGAAGATTTGCTTAGATTGTGCGAATCTTAAAGTTGACCACGGCCCCGTGTCCGCTGAGCACGGCTCCATGGTGGGCAATAGAAGCTTCTATAACGTTGTCTTTTCTGCTGACACTTGGGCACGCCCCCGTGCTGGCTGAGCACGGGGCGTGTTCAGTCTTCTGTTATCTTGTTTTGCTTGGGAAGATGCTGTCGTGGGGTCAGGCATGTCACGTCTTGTTCCTTTTCTTGTATTTATGTTAGATTTTGATGTCTTTTTGCTTCTTTTGTTAATTTGAGCTCATTTAATCCTGAAAATACAAAAGGAAGACAAAAGCACACTTTTTCCAACATTAGTACTAAAAAAGGGTTAGTTTTATGCCACAATTGATGTAATTTATATGTTGCATTTTGCACACATCACCCTGTCATTGTCATCCTTTCTACTTTTGGAAACCCTCTGTCCGAACAGCTCGTGCTCCTCACCTTTTCTTCGATTTCTCTCAATCCAGGTAAGATCTCGCCCTAAATCTTGTACTTTCTTGATCTACACGCACTCCTACACCTTTCTATCTTTTGAATCTTAACTTTTAACCGTGAAATCACTAGATTTCGGGTGTTCTAGAATGACGTCATCATGTGTTCTTCAAGAACTTCATGTTTCGACTTCAATCCACCAAGAACAACTGAGATCTAACCGATTTCCACCTGATTACGCAAAGATCTTGTGAAGATCTCGACACAAGAGTGGTGAAAGAGGATTGAAGGATGGTTTCTAACTTTCTTTCAACTCTTTTACACTCGATACACTCAAAACTGATAGAATCGGGCTCTGTTCTAGTCTCCTACTCATCCTTAGTGTTGTACTAGTCCAGATCTGGATTCTACCCATGAGACCACCGATTTCGGGTTAAACAAGAACAACCGTCTCGAGCCGGTAACTGACCGAACTAGGGTGATTCCTGGTCGGTTTGGTCATCTGGGTCAAATGGGGGTTCTGTTGGTTAACATGTTGTCAAAACGTCTCGACAAAACGACAAACAATCAAAACGACCAAGTGTAAGACGAACGGAACAACCGGAACGAGATGCTGTCCAAACGGACTGCTGTCCGAACGGATAGTTCATCCGAACGGATTGCCATCTGAACGGATTGCCATCCGAACGGATCACACTTTGGGACCCACACTTAAACAACCTTATCTGAAGTTTGAGCATTGAACGAATTGCAATCCTATCGGACGACTATCTGACCAGATTACTCTTCGGATCATGAGATACTAAGACTTTAAAGACTTAAACAATTTTTAGCATGTTCATTAACAGGGTTGCCACCCGATCGGATGGACATCCGATCGAGTGACACTTCTGCTGTGAACTTGCCTTCATTAAGTAATCTCGCCACTAAGTTGCTGTCCGACCGGACCACTGTCCGACCGGATGACCATCCGAATGGATTGTCATCCGCACGACTAACCATCCGATCGACCGACTTGATGGATAGAGATACTTCAATGCTCTCAAAGTGCTACAACGAAAACTTCAAAAGTCAAGCCATCATACACAAACACATCTTTCTTATAATAAGAAACAATCCACTCGAATCGTCATCCGACCGGACAAGCTGTCCGACCGAATGACCATCCCAACGGATTGTTATTTGCACGGATTGCTGTCCGATCGGATTACCATCCGATCGAACCACTATCCGACCCTCTCACACTTTGTACCGTTTTACGTGTCACTTATCGTTATGCTATCGAATCTATTCAGGCTAACCTTACTCGCTAAGCGCTCCCTTCAATCCATTAACCGCTGTGAGTATACTCGATCCCTTTTTGCTTTACGCACTTTTGGGTGTTACACACGTTACAAATATTTAAACTACAACAATCACACTACTCAATACTATTTGAACGCTAACCGTTAATGCATGTTATACGTGGCTTATGAATGTTTGTTTGTTATGTTTACACATGGAATGCCGTCTACCTGCCTTAGCGATGATAGTACTATAGTTTGGACTCAGCACCCGTTCACACGGGGGTTGTTAAGGACAATTACTTGCATGGATTACGGTGGTAATCATGTATTGCGAACTGCCTCGGGCAGTCAACCCGCAGTCATTTGTATCGATGGATCTAAGTCGATAACTAACATGCTTCATTTCACTCTGTGTACGTGCTGGTTATGCGTAAACGAATTCGAACTCTATATGCTATTATCAAACTTGTATGCTCACCTTTACATTTTATGTATTGACTTTATTTTAACGTATGTGACAGGTGCTTAGGAAGTTTACATGCTTAGCATGCAGTGAACTTGAGGCTAGGAAAGGTCTAGGATGCTCTCTGTTCTGTGATGAAATCGAAGCTAGGAAAAGAGGTCCTAGAAACCAATAAATGAACTATATATGTATTAATCTTAGTTGTCGGAATAGAAGATTTTCCTGGATTTTGTCTGTAATAATTATTCTACTGTTTGAGATAAGGTATGGGACGTATTATTTAAATTGAATGGTATTGATAATTGTTATGGAAACTTCTGGACAATCTGTTTCGCTCAGTGCCATGCCCCGATGTTTCCGCCATCGGTTGGGGTGTGACAGATTGGTATCAGAGCCATAATGTAACACCCTTGCTTGTTTAATACAATATTTTATATAAGTTTCGTAAAAATGCATGTTTATAAGATTACACGTAAGTATGTCAATACGAGTTTACTAAAACTTTTACAATTTAAAAGTTAAGAACAACTTAATGTAATTGAATTCGTCGTTTAAAAGATACGACGAAATGCCGTGCGGAAGCTTTTAACTTTATCGTGTTCGGTTCTTCTTCGAGCTTGACCTTCATCCGGGCACTCTTGGCGATCACCTATGATCAAAACCAACTTAAAAGTTAGTTTTGATAGTTAAATAACAAGTTTAAACAAGTTATACGGGTCAAACAAACAAAATTAAACATTTTTGGGATTCAAGGGGGGCTAGGCGTCACGCCTAGGGGCTAGACGCCCCACCTAGCCCCCTTTTTGGCAGAATGTCTTTAATAAGTTGCTGTACATACCCAGCATGACCCGATTTCACGGAAACGAGCATAACTCTCTCGTTTTTAATCCGTTTTACCCGATTCTTTTTCCTACGCGTCCGTAATTTAATTCTCCATCATATGGAGTTAAAATCCAACATCCAACATAATAAATTTTGAGACTTCTAAGCCTTCGACTCGTTACCTTTTTATCGACTTTTAACCCGTTTATGCATTTTATCAAACAAACATATTTGTTTGATCTTTATATCACATACACTTCTGCAAATTAAGGTTACCTACCATATTAGGTTCTAATCACAGGTTTATTACACAATTTAAACCCGTTTTCGCTCGTACGCTTATTTTGACCCATTAAGGGTATTTACGCATTTTAGTCTAGAACTTGTGCTTTTCTTTTGACACTACAAAAATTCCATGTCTAATTAACTACAAATATTCCACCACAACTATTTTGTGGTGGATTTAACATAATGAACACCTTTTTCCCAATTTTACCCATCGGTTGGTCATTTTACGCAAATGACCATTTTTGAGCATTTGACCCACGAATGTGTATTCCTATGACTTTTATTCATATTTAATGATTCCCTAATCTTAATACAAGTTCCTAAACAACCCCTATAGGTCGTTTACCCAATATACCCTTCAAGGGTGTTTTGGTTAACTTTAGTCCCTCACTTTACGACGAGGGACTTTCGCTAAATATTTGACCAAAAATTGTATGTTTAACTAAAAGCTTATTTATGCGTACCTGACCCGGGTCAAAGTACTGACCCGTTTACATAACTTTTGCTTTAAATCTTTCTAGTTAAAGAAACGCAAGCTTATGTTATTTCCTGTGATTACAAAACTCAACAAGCGATTGTCAAATGTTATTGTCAAATGGTGTTAACCACACCATTTGACCCATTTAGTCTAATTGACCATTTGTCCGTATGAGATGGTATTTAATTACCATTTCACCCCTTTAAACCTTTCCCGGTTTTCCTTTGAACTTGTTTTACTTAAAACCGTTTTTATTTATTCGTCATTACATGACTAATTTACCATTTTACCCCTTTCACTATAATTCATGATTTCTTACCATTTTCCCTCATTCCAACTCACATTGAATCGTGTCGGAATATCATATACCAACCACTTAGTAGCATTCATATCAATACTTGAAATTTAGTAACTTTGCAAATAATGTAAAGGGGCGTAAGCTCTACTTACCTCGCATCCGAATACGCTTTCTTCTCGTGCTTGATTCGTTTGACCGCTTCTTTCCCAAGCCTCCACCTAGCTCGTTAGGCGACAAACTATCATCATTCACAAGGTGGTTAGATTAGTCATTTCAATTCACGACTATTCCACCTTACGTATTTTCTATGTCGAAACCACTATTCGACTTTATCATTGGTTAGTTTGACTTTTATAGGTCAACTATCTTAAATCATACAATAGGCATAATTAAGTTAACTCAACATTATGATTAGAACCCGTTTTAACCCTTATTTCACGTAATTCATCAAACAAGGCAATTACGCGTTTCATTCGTAATTTCAACATATAAACATTCACTTAGGCATTTTAACAAACACCTTGCGGGCATAATTTCTCACAATTTATTATCAAGCTCAATACTTGTCATTTAGCCATGGTTAACATCAACTAAGCATGTTTACATCAATTTTCACATTAACAAAATATGAATTTACTTCCTAGAACTCAAATTACACTAGAACAACAATTAAAATTCTAGTGTTTAACATGTTCCTACAACACCCGCTTATCACCTTCAATGGTGATTGTGAATTCACAAGAAATAAGCATGACTTCAACATGTGATTGACTAGGGTTTTACTCCTAGACATTATATCATTCCTATTTCATCAAAATAACAAACATGCAACCATAAATTTCGAATTCTTATGTGTTCATCCAGATTTGAGATGGAACCAAAGTGGGAATTTTGACATACCTTATGATCCTTTCACTGAGGTGATCACTAATCTAAGCTTAGATTTCGATTTGGAGTCGATTTGGCTTCTCAATTGCTTTATTTTAGCTTGTTAGGGTTTGGGCATGGGGTTCCCTGGCTCCCCTGCGATTTACGACCAGAACACACACTTAGAGTGTGTGTTTTGGCGTTGAATGTTTTATTTAATACAAACTTGTTTCAAGTTTGTCACCTTTGGCCCCTACACTTTACCAAGTTGCATATAATGTGTTTTAAGAAATTTTCTTATTACTATAAGACTTATGACTAACTAGGTCATTTATTCCCAGTTACTTTATCTTGTTCATAATCCGTTTTATTTTTAAGTCCCATTAACTCGGGCCCTTTTATATACTTTTGTTTTCTCAAAGTATTTTTCATCCTTTTAAATAAATATTAGATTTATTTATTTAAATCCTAATATTCACCGGGTTTACTTAACCACCTACGGTATTTTACCCGTTCATTATTGTTAACATGGTTTAATTACCAACCCCGATTTCGGGGTGTTACAAGTCTACCCCCCTTAAAGAGGTTTCTTCCCCGAAACCTTTCTCATGTACTTTCTTAGTTTAAAATCACCTGAACCTTAGTTACAGTGATTATTTGAGCATTGCTCTCATATAATAATCTTACCAAAAAGTATGGTAATGTGTTTTTGGTTTTAAGGCATATACGCCTTTCACGTGTAAGGCCTCGTAGGCCATTACTCTCAGATTGTATTTCTTATTCTGGTCACTTATTTAACCGAGTTGTCATCTGATTACTCGGTCGTATTTATCATTCAACAGGTTTACTTCTAGCTAATTTTTTTTTAATTTATATTGACAAGCGCAATGCATAAGTCATAACACTATTTTGACTTTGAATGATTTTTTTACTAGCTAGACTGATTTATCGCCGTCACCTTATACCCCGTCACTCGGTATATCATATTGCCATCTCGGCCTTTTGCGTGTTTCTGATTTCATATCTCGTAACTCACGTTACAACGTGGTTACATTCTATGTCACTTTTAGTGACCGTAATCACCTCACATCTTGTTTAAGTTTATGTCGACTTCCATTGTTGAAAATCTTTCCTTCGAATGTATCGTTTTAAACCTTTCAATGTTTAAACCTATATCCTTTAATTTTAACCAATCCGAGTTCGTCTCCTAATATTCATATTTGTTAAAATGTTGTTTCACTTAGCCTCATAGGCTATTTATTTAGATTTTCACCCTTTTTAAGGTGAGTCCCTGACAGTTCATTTCTTTTTATTTCTGATCCCGTAGATGATCTTTTATTCATGTCTTTATCCGATGTACATATATGTACATATTTTGGTGTCAAGGCACCCCTTGTTATTCCTGAAATAGTTTATTATTTATTTATTTTATTTTTTTTACTTTCGAATTTCAGTTGACCTTGACCGTAGTCCAAGCCTTCATTCATTTACTTCTGGACTAATCTTCCGAATTTATGAATCCTTACGTCATTTACATGTCAGTTTGTTATACTCCTATCGTTTATCGGTTCATACTTATATTTCTTTGCAACCCATTACCCGGGTTCTTTTATCTTAGAGTTTTTAGCGCCAATAACCCTTTGCATAGGTTTATTAATATTTCGCGCTTTCATCTATTTGATTCACGCTTACTTACATCAGCAAGCGTTATTCTTTATTTAACTCGTTCGACTTTTTCGTTTGAAATTTCATCACTTGTGAACGTCAAACTTCATTCTTTATTCGACCTGTTCAACTTTAAAACAGTTGAACGCAGTTATCAAAATTTCTATTTGCAAATTCTCATCGTCTTTTAGTCATGACTCATAATCCGAGTCTTTTGACTTTCTAATTCGCGTTCCCGTTTCTTGGTTTACGCATACTTTCAAAATCATACCCATCTATCGGGTATTTTGCAGAAGTCGCTTCCAAAGCAACCGTCCCGGTATCTATTAAAACTTTGTTTTAATTTTATTTAGTCGTCTTAGCGAAATCCATTGCTTTTATTCAGTTAAATCTTTTATTCTTTATTTAATTCGTTTGACTTGTCCGTGTGAATTTCATCACTTGTGACAGTCAAACTTTTATCCTTATACTTTAGCATTCCTATTAGTCGGTCTGTATTTTCATTTACTTTAATCTTTGTCCCTTCTCTTGGGCTCGTTATTCTAACGTAATACGCTCCCGTCATCCGACTTGCGTTTACGTGTACTATCAAACATCTTACTTGTTTGATTCATTTGGGTACCTTTTTGATTCGTCCCATTCACCCCGCCCTTACTACATCGGATGTAAATGTGTCCGCTATAAGAAGTTCATGGTATCATATGCCACTACTTACTTGGTCAGAGTAAGCGATTAACACATGACACGCATGACCTTTTTATAGTTTTCACATCACGCCTATGTAAGTAATGCCTCTATTTGTTTCTCTTGGAAACAATATCCCGAATACATTTTCTATTCGGGTTTTTTCCAAGTTTTTAATCTACATATGCAACTTTCAATTTCTACATATTTGTTGCATATTACTATTTGTGCAATTAATTTAAAATGTGCACCTGGTAATGCTTGCCCTGACGGGCTTCTCTTGCCATTAGCCTTGTTCGCGACCGTTACGCGATTTAGGTCCTTGATGAGCATACTCCTTGGACCGTTCCTCTGTCAAATCTGCGATTTGTTAAACTCTCGCTATCTTCATATGCGAGTGTCCTTCAACTAAAACATATACAACAGTTAGTAATTTCGACATTAAAGGATGCCCGTATTATAATACAAGGCTTTTCTACTATACGCATCAACGCATGTAATTTCGTTGACTACATCTACTCTATATCGTTTTTATTGGTGTAACGTGTATTACACGATAACCATATGTGTTGTTCTCAACACTTTAATCATACTAAACCATTGATATACATGTACTTACCGGATTTACGATCAAGCCTCGAATCGAACACTTTATTCTTTTAACCATGAGCTCTGATTACCAACTTGTAACACCCTTGCTTGTTTAATACAATATTTTATATAAGTTTCGTAAAAATGCATGTTTATACGATTACACGTAAGTATGTCAATACGAGTTTACTAAAACTTTTACAATTTAAAAGTTAAGAACAACTTAATGTAATTGAATTCGTCGTTTAAAAGATACGACGAAACGCCGTGCGGAAGCTTTTAACTTTATCGTGTTCGGTTCTTCTTCGAGCTTGACCTTCATCCGGGCACTCTTGGCGATCACCTATGATCAAAACCAACTTAAAAGTTAGTTTTGATAGTTAAATAACAAGTTTAAACAAGTTATACGGGTCAAACAAACAAAATTAAACATTTTTGGGATTCAGGGGGGGCTAGGCGTCACGCCTAGGGGCTAGACGCCCCACCTAGCCCCCTTTTTGGCAGAATGTCTTTAATAAGTTGCTGTACATACCCAGCATGACCCAATTTCACGGAAACGAGCATAACTCTCTCGTTTTTAATCCGTTTTACCCGATTCTTTTTCCTACGCGTCCGTAATTTAATTCTCCATCATATGGAGTTAAAATCCAACATCCAACATAATAAATTTTGAGACTTCTAAGCCTTCGAATCGTTACCTTTTTATCGACTTTTAACCCGTTTATGCATTTTATCAAATAAACATATTTGTTTGATCTTTATATCACATACACTTCTGCAAATTAAGGTTACCTACCATATTAGGTTCTAATCACAGGTTCATTACACAATTTAAACCCGTTTTCGCTCGTACGCTTATTTTGACCCGTTAAGGGTATTTACGCATTTTAGTCTAGAACTTGTGCTTTTCTTTTGACACTACAAAAATTCCATGTCTAATTAACTACAAATATTCCACCACAACTATTTAGTGGTGGATTTAACATAATGAACACCTTTTTCCAAATTTTACCCATCGGTTGGTCATTTTACGCAAATGACCATTTTTGAGCATTTGACCCACGAATGTGTATTCCTATGACTTTTATTCATATTTAATGATTCCCTAATCTTAATACAAGTTCCTAAACAACCCCTATGGGTCGTTTACCCAATATACCCTTCAAGGGTGTTTTGGTTAACTTTAGTCCCTCACTTTACGACGAGGGACTTTCGCTAAATATTTGACCAAAAATTGTATGTTTAACTAAAAGCTTATTTATGCGTACCTGGCCCGGGTCAAAGTACTGACCCGTTTACATAACTTTTGCTTTAAATCTTTCTAGTTAAAGCAACGCAAGCTTATGTTATTTCCTGTGATTACAAAACTCAACAAGCGATTGTCAAATGTTATTGTCAAATGGTGTTAACCACACCATTTGACCCATTTAGTCTAATTGACCATTTGTCCGTATGAGATGGTATTTAATTACCATTTCACCCCTTTAAACCTTTCCCGGTTTTCCTTTGAACTTGTTTTACTTAAAACCGTTTTTATTTATTCGTCATTACATGACTAATTTACCATTTTACCCCTTTCACTATAATTCATGATTTCTTACCATTTTCCCTCATTCCAACTCTCATTGAATCGTGTCGGAATATCATATACCAACCACTTAGTAGCATTCATATCAATACTTGAAATTTAGTAACTTTACAAATAATGTAAAGGGGCGTAAGCTCTACTTACCTCGCATCCGAATACGCTTTCTTCTCGTGCTTGATTCGTTTGACCGCTTCTTTCCCAAGCCTCCACCTAGCTCGTTAGGCGACAAACTATCATCATTCACAAGGTGGTTAGATTAGTCATTTCAATTCACGACTATTCCACCTTACGTATTTTCTATGTCGAAACCACTATTCGACTTTATCATTGGTTAGGTTGACTTTTATAGGTCAACTATCTTAAATCATACAATAGGCATAATTAAGTTAACTCAACATTATGATTAGAACCCGTTTTAACCCTTATTTCACGTAATTCGTCAAACAAGGCAATTACGCGTTTCATTCGTAATTTCAACATATAAACATTCACTTAGGCATTTTAACAAACACCTTGCGGGCATAATTTCTCACAATTTATTATCAAGCTCAATACTTGTCATTTAGCCATGGTTAACATCAACTAAGCATGTTTACATCAATTTTCACATTAACAAAATCTGAATTTACTTCCTAGAACTCAAATTACACTAGAACAACAATTAAAATTCTAGTGTTTAACATGTTCCTACAACACCCGCTTATCACCTTCAATGGTGATTGTGAATTCACAAGAAATAAGCATGACTTCAACATGTGATTGACTAGGGTTTTACTCCTAGACATTATATCATTCCTATTTCATCAAAATAACAAACATGCAACCATAAATTTCGAATTCTTATGTGTTCATCCAGATTTGAGATGGAACCAAAGTGGGAATTTTGACATACCTTATGATCCTTTCACTGAGGTGATCACTAATCTAAGCTTAGATTTCGATTTGGAGTCGATTTGGCTTCTCAATTGCTTGATTTTTGCTAGTTAGGGTTTGGGCATGGAGTTCCCTGGCTCCCCTGCGATTTACGACCAGAACACACACTTAGAGTGTGTGTTTTGGTGTTGAATGTTTTATTTAATACAAACTTGTTTCAAGTTTGTCACCTTTGGTCCCTACACTTTACCAAGTTGCATATAGTGTGTTTTAACAAATTTTCTTATTACTATAAGACTTATGACTAACTAGGTCATTTATTCCCAGTTACTTTATCTTGTTCATAATTCGTTTTATTTTTAAGTCACGTTAACTCGGGCCCTTTTATATACTTTTGTTTTCTCAAAGTATTTTTCATCCTTTTAAATAAATATTAGATCTATTTATTTAAATCCTAATATTCACCGGGTTTACTTAACCACCTACGGTATTTTACCCGTTCATTATTATTAACATGGTTTAATTACCAACCCCGATTTCGGGGTGTTACAAGTCTACCCCCCTTAAAGAGGTTTCGTCCCCGAAACCTTTCTCATGTACTTTCTTAGTTTAAAATCACCTGAACCTTAGTTTCGGTGATTATTTGAGCATTGCTCTCATATAATAATCTTACCAAAAAGTATGGTAATGTGTTTTTGGTTTTAAGGCATATACGCCTTTCACGTGTAAGGCCTCGTAGGCCATTACTCTCAGATTGTATTTCTTATTCTGGTCACTTATTTAAACGAGTTGTCATCTGATTACTCGGTTGTATTTATCATTCAACAGGTTTACTTCTAGCTAAATTTTTTTTTTAATTTATATTGACAAGCGCAATGCATAAGTCATAACACTATTTTGACTTTGAATGATATTTTTACTAGCTAGACTGATTTATCGCCGTCACCTCATACCCCGTCACTCGGTATATCATATTGCCATCTCGGCCTTTTATGTGTTTCTGATTTCATATCTCGTAACTCACGTTACAACGTGGTTACATTCTATGTCACTTTTAGTGACCGTAATCACCTCACATCTTGTTTAAGTTTATGTCGACTTCCATTGTTGAAAATCTTTCCTTCGAATGTATCGTTTTAAACCTTTCAATGTTTAAACCTATATCCTTTAATTTTAACCAATCCGAGTTCGTCTCCTAATATTCATATTTGTTAAAATGTTGTTTCACTTAGCCTCATAGGCTATTTATTTAGATTTTCACCCTTTTTAAGGTGAGTCCCTGACAGTTCATTTCTTTTTATTTCTGATCCCGTAGATGATCTTTTATTCATGTCTTTATCCGATGTACATATATGTACATATTTTGGTGTCAAGGCACCCCTTGTTATTCCTGAAATAGTTTATTATTTATTTATTTTTATTTTTTTTACTTTCGAATTTCAGTTGACCTTGACCGTAGTCCAAGCCTTCATTCATTTACTTCTGGACTAATCTTCCGAATTTATGACTCCTTACGTCATTTACATGTCAGTTTGTTATACTTCTATCGTTTATCGGTTCATAGTTATATTTCTTTGCAACCCATTACCCGGGTTCTTTTATCTTAGAGTTTTTAGCGCCAATAACCCTTTGCATAGGTTTATTAATATTTCGCGCTTTCATCTATTTGATTCATGCTTACTTACATCAGCAAGCGTTATTCTTTATTTAACTCGTTCGACTTTTTCGTTTGAAATTTCATCACTTGTGAACGTCAAACTTCATTCTTTATTCGACCCGTTCAACTTTAAAACAGTTGAACGTAGTTATCAAAATTTCTATTTGCAAATTCTCATCGTCTTTTAGTCATGACTCATAATCCGAGTCTTTTGACTTTCTAATTCGCGTTCCCGTTTCTTGGTTTACGCATACTTTCAAAATCATACCCATCTATCGGGTATTTTGCAGAAGTCGCTTCCAAAGCAACCGTCCCGGTATCTATTAAAACTTTGTTTTAATTTTATTTAGTCGTCTTAGCGAAATCCATTGCTTTTATTCAGTTAAATCTTTTATTCTTTATTTAATTCGTTTGACTTGTCCGTGTGAATTTCATCACTTGTGACAGTCAAACTTTTATCCTTATACTTTAGCATTCCTATTAGTCGGTCTGTATTTTCATTTACTTTAATCTTTGTCCCTTCTCTTGGGCTCGTTATTCTAACGTAATACGCTCCCGTCATCCGACTTGCGTTTACGTGTACTATCAAACATCTTACTTGTTTGATTCATTTGGGTACCTTTTTGATTCGTCCCATTCACCCCGCCCTTACTACATCGGATGTAAATGTGTCCGCTATAAGAAGTTCATGGTATCATATGCCACTACTTACTTGGCCAGAGTAAGCGATTAACACATGACACGCATGACCTTTTTATAGTTTTCACATCACGCCTATGTAAGTAATGCCTCTATTTGTTTCTCTTGGAAACAATATCCCGAATACATTTTCTATTCGGGTTTTTTCCAAGTTTTTAATCTACATATGCAACTTTCAATTTCTACATATTTGTTGCATATTACTATTTGTGCAATTAATTTAAAATGTGCACCTGGTAATGCTTGCCCTGACGGGCTTCTCTTGCCATTAGCCTTGTTCGCGACCGTTACGCGATTTAGGTCCTTGATGAGCATACTCCTTGAACCGTTCCTCTGTCAAATCTGCGATTTGTTAAACTCTCGCTATCTTCATATGCGAGTGTCCCTTCAACTAAAACATATACAACAGTTAGTAATTTCGACATTAAAGGATGCCCGTATTATAATACTAGGCTTTTCTACTATACGCATCAACGCATGTAATTTTGTTGACTACATCTATTCTATATCGTTTTTATTGGTGTAACGTGTATTACACGATAACCATATGTGTTGTTCTCAACACTTTAATCATACTAAACCATTGATATACATGTACTTACCGGATTTACGATCAAGCCTCGAACCGAACACTTTATTCTTTTAACCATGAGCTCTGATTACCAACTTGTAACACCCTTGCTTGTTTAATACAATATTTTATATAAGTTTCGTAAAAATGCATGTTTATACGATTACACGTAAGTATGTCAATACGAGTTTACTAAAACTTTTACAATTTAAAAGTTAAGAACAACTTAATGTAATTGAATTCGTCGTTTAAAAGATACGACGAAACGCCGTGCGGAAGCTTTTAACTTTATCGTGTTCGGTTCTTCTTCGAGCTTGACCTTCATCCGGGCACTCTTGGCGATCACCTATGATCAAAACCAACTTAAAAGTTAGTTTTGATAGTTAAATAACAAGTTTAAACAAGTTATACGGGTCAAACAAACAAAATTAAACATTTTTGGGATTCAGGGGGGGCTAGGCATCATGCCTAGGGGCTAGACGCCCCACCTAGCCCCCTTTTTGGCAGAATGTCTTTAATAAGTTGCTGTACATACCCAGCATGACCCGATTTCACGGAAACGAGCATAACTCTCTCGTTTTTAATCCGTTTTACCTGATTCTTTTTCCTACGCGTCCGTAATTTAATTCTCCATCATATGGAGTTAAAATCCAACATCCAACATAATAAATTTTGAGACTTCTAAGCCTTCGACTCGTTACCTTTTTATCGACTTTTAACCCGTTTATGCATTTTATCAAACAAACATATTTGTTTGATCTTTATATCACATACACTTCTGCAAATTAAGGTTACCTACCATATTAGGTTCTAATCACAGGTTCATTACACAATTTAAACCCGTTTTTTCTCGTACGCTTATTTTGACCCGTTAAGGGTATTTACGCATTTTAGTCTAGAACTTGTGCTTTTCTTTTGACACTACAAAAATTCCATGTCTAATTAACTACAAATATTCCACCACAACTATTTTGTGGTGGATTTAACATAATGAACACCTTTTTCCCAATTTTACCCATCGGTTGGTCATTTTACGCAAATGACCATTTTTGAGCATTTGACCCACGAATGTGTATTCCTATGACTTTTATTCATATTTAATGATTCCCTAATCTTAATACAAGTTCCTAAACAACCCCTATGGGTCGTTTACCCAATATACCCTTCAAGGGTGTTTTGGTTAACTTTAGTCCCTCACTTTACGACGAGGGACTTTCGCTAAATATTTGACCAAAAATTGTATGTTTAACTAAAAGCTTATTTATGCGTACCTGGCCCGGGTTAAAGTACTGACCCGTTTACATAACTTTTGCTTTAAATCTTTCTAGTTAAAGAAACGCAAGCTTATGTTATTTCCTGTGATTACAAAACTCAACAAGCGATTGTCAAATGGTGTTAACCACACCATTTGACCCATTTAGTCTAATTGACCATTTGTCCGTATGAGATGGTATTTAATTACCATTTTACCCCTTTAAACCTTTCCCGGTTTTCCTTTGAACTTGTTTTACTTAAAACCGTTTTTATTTATTCGTCATTACATGACTAATTTACCATTTTACCCCTTTCACTATAATTCATGATTTCTTACCATTTTCCCTCATTCCGACTCTCATTGAATCGTGTCGGAATATCATATACCAACCACTTAGTAGCATTCATATCAATACTTGAAATTTAGTAACTTTGCAAATAATGTAAAGGGGCGTAAGCTCTACTTACCTCGCATCCGAATACGCTTTCTTCTCGTGCTTGATTCGTTTGATCGCTTCTTTCCCACGCCTCCACCTAGCTCATTAGGCGACAAACTATCATCATTCACAAGGTGGTTAGATTAGTCATTTCAATTCACGACTATTCCACCTTACGTATTTTCTATGTCGAAACCACTATTCGACTTTATCATTGGTTAGTTTGACTTTTATAGGTCAACTATCTTAAATCATACAATAGGCATAATTAAGTTAACTCAACATTATGATTAGAACCCGTTTTAACCCTTATTTCACGTAATTCGTCAAACAAGGCAATTACGCGTTTCATTCGTAATTTCAACATATAAACATTCACTTAGGCATTTTAACAAACACCTTGCGGGCATAATTTCTCACAATTTATTATCAAGCTCAAAATACTTGTCATTTAGCCATGGTTAACATCAACTAAGCATGTTTACATCAATTTTCACAATAACAAAATCTGAATTTACTTCCTAGAACTCAAATTACATTAGAACAACAATTAAAATTCTAGTGTTTAACATGTTCCTACAACACCCGCTTATCACCTTCAATGGTGATTGTGAATTCACAAGAAATAAGCATGACTTCAACATGTGATTGACTAGGGTTTTACTCCTAGACATTATATCATTCCTATTTCATCAAAATAACAAACATGCAACCATAAATTTCGAATTCTTATGTGTTCATCCAGATTTGAGATGGAACCAAAGTGGGAATTTTGACATACCTTATGATCCTTTCACTGAGGTGATCACTAATCTAAGCTTAGATTTCGATTTGGAGTCGATTTGGCTTCTCAATTGCTTGATTTTTGCTAGTTAGGGTTTGGGCATGGAGTTCCCTGGCTCCCCTGCGATTTACGACCAGAACACACACTTAGAGTGTGTGTTTTGGTGTTGAATGTTTTATTTAATACAAACTTGTTTCAAGTTTGTCACCTTTGGTCCCTACACTTTACCAAGTTGCATATAGTGTGTTTTAACAAATTTTCTTATTACTATAAGACTTATGACTAACTAGGTCATTTATTCCCAGTTACTTTATCTTGTTCATAATTCGTTTTATTTTTAAGTCACGTTAACTCGGGCCCTTTTATATACTTTTGTTTTCTCAAAGTATTTTTCATCCTTTTAAATAAATATTAGATCTATTTATTTAAATCCTAATATTCACCGGGTTTACTTAACCACCTACGGTATTTTACCCGTTCATTATTATTAACATGGTTTAATTACCAACCCCGATTTCGGGGTGTTACAAGTCTACCCCCCTTAAAGAGGTTTCGTCCCCGAAACCTTTCTCATGTACTTTCTTAGTTTAAAATCACCTGAACCTTAGTTTCGGTGATTATTTGAGCATTGCTCTCATATAATAATCTTACCAAAAAGTATGGTAATGTGTTTTTGGTTTTAAGGCATATACGCCTTTCACGTGTAAGGCCTCGTAGGCCATTACTCTCAGATTGTATTTCTTATTCTGGTCACTTATTTAACCGAGTTGTCATCTGATTACTCGGTCGTATTTATCATTCAACAGGTTTACTTCTAGCTAAATTTTTTTTATTTATATTGACAAGCGCAATGCATAAGTCGTAACACTATTTTGACTTTGAATGATTTTTTTACTGGCTAGACTGATTTATCGCCGTCACCTTATACCCCATCACTCGGTATATCATATTGCCATCTCGGCCTTTTGCGTGTTTCTGATTTCATATCTTGTAACTCACGTTACAACGTGGTTACATTCTATGTCACTTTTAGTGACCGTAATCACCTCACATCTTGTTTAAGTTTATGTCGACTTCCATTGTTGAAAATCTTTCCTTCGAATGTATCGTTTTAAACCTTTCAATGTTTAAACCTATATCCTTTAATTTTAACCAATCCGAGTTCGTCTCCTAATATTCATATTTGTTAAAATGTTGTTTCACTTAGCCTCATAGGCTATTTATTTAGATTTTCACCCTTTTTAAGGTGAGTCCCTGACAGTTCATTTCTTTTTATTTCTGATCCCGTAGATGATCTTTTATTCATGTCTTTATCCGATGTACATATATGTACATATTTTGGTGTCAAGGCACCCCTTGTTATTCCTGAAATTGTTTATTATTTATTTATTTTTATTTTTTTTACTTTCGAATTTCAGTTGACCTTGACCGTAGTCCAAGCCTTCATTCATTTACTTCTGGACTAATCTTCCGAATTTATGACTCCTTACGTCATTTACATGTCAGTTTGTTATACTCCTATCGTTTCTCGGTTCATACTTATATTTCTTTGCAACCCATTAATCGGGTTCTTTTATCTTAGAGTTTTTAGCGCCAATAACCATTTGCATAGGTTTATTACATGTCAGTCCCGTGCACTAGACTGGTAGATGGCCGAGAGAAACAAGCGAGGGAACGATGCAGCCTACGTTCTGTCGTGGGACGAGCTCAAGGAAGTCATGCTAGAGGAATTCTGCCCTCCTCACGAACGTCAAAAGCTAGAAGATGAATTTTGGCACATACATCAACATGAGGGTGACAACGCTGCTCTCACTGCTCGTTTCAAACAGCTCAGCATCATCTGTCCCGACCAAGTCAAGACTCCGAAGATCACAATCAAGAAGTACATCCGAGCTTTGCCCGACTGCGTCGCAGATTTCGTGCAAGCGGCTAAGACTAAGACGATCGAAGAGACTTACCTACTGGCCTCCGAAATCAACGACAAGAGGGTCAAGGCTGGTGTCTGGGATAAAACTCCGAAGCACCTGCATCAAGCTACTACCACCGCACCGACTGCTGAACCCACCACATCGAGCAACAAGAGGAAGAACAAGAGAAAGAACAGCTCCAGCAACAAGAACTGCGCGATCACTGCTGCACCGATTCAAGCTGTACCAGCCCAACAGCGTCAAGTAGCGGCGCCTGTGGCTAATGCACCGCCTGCAAAGCGTGCATACACTGGGCCACACCTGCTCTGCCCTACTTGTACCTACCACCACCCGACTGCCATTGCTTGCCGTTTTTGTGCTCATTGCAATATATACGGCCATTTTACTGCCAACTGCCGTATTCGACAAGCTCCTGCTCATCAAGCTCTACTCACCGCCCCTCAGGGTCAACAAGCTCCTCCGGCACCCGCTGTCAAAGCCCGAGCCTGCTTCGCATGTGGCGACCCGAACCATTTCGCCAACATGTGCCCAAACAGAGTCGTGAAACAAGAGCCCCAGCAACAGCAGCCTCAGCAGCAACAGCAGCAGCAGCAACAGGCCGCACGCGCCAGAACTTTCAACATCAACGTGCGTCAAGCCCAGGCCGACAACAACGTGGTCAATGGTACGTTCCTTGTGAATGGTATTTATGCTTCATGTTTGTTTGATACTGGAGCCGATAATTGCTTTGTGTCGTCGAATTCGAGAAACTCCTTAGTCGTAAACGCTCCCAACTCTCCTTGACGTTCGATGTTGAAGTCGCTACCGGAAGAACTGTCGTTGTCAATTCTGTTCTTCGTGATTGTACTCTTGAGCTCAACGATCACATCTTCCCAATCGACCTTATTCCGATGCAACTCGGAAGTTTTGACGTGATAGTAGGCATGGACTTTCTTCGAGAAAACCATGCTGAAGTTGTGTGCTTCGACAAGATGATTCGATTCTCGCTTGCGAATGGTGACTTATTGTGTGTATACGGTGATACTACTTCGAAAGGTCTCAAGATCATGTCATGTGTGCAAGCTAGCAAGTATCTCCGCAAGGAATACAGGGCTTTCTTGGCTAACATTGTAGTAGCGGAGAAGGAAAAGAAAGAGAAGAAGGATGCGAAAGACGTTCCTGTGGTTCGAGAATTTCCTAATGTTTTTCCAGAGGATCTTCCCGGACTACCGCCAAGTCGTGATATCGACTTTCGCATCGACCTTATTCCTGGAGCCAACCCTATTGTCAAAGCTCCTTATCGACTCGCGCCGTCTGAAATGCGTGAACTCTCAACCCAACTCCAGGAATTACTTGAGAAAGGCTTCATTCGCCCGAGCACCTCTCCTTGGGGTGCGCCAGTCCTTTTCGTCAAAAAGAAGGATGGGTCGTTCAGGATGTGCATCGACTACCGGGAATTGAATAAGTTAACTGTCAAGAACCGCTATCCCCTACCTCGCATCGACGATTTGTTTGATCAACTACAAGGTGCTACGTGCTTCTCAAAGATAGATCTACATTCAGGCTATCACCAACTGCGCATACAAGAGGAGGATATTCCCAAAATCGCGTTTCACACCCGTTACGGACATTACGAATTCGTTGTCATGCCTTTTGGTCTAACCAACGCACCCGCGGTCTTCATGGACCTTATGAATCGCGTGTGTAAACCATATCTCGACCTTTTCGTCATCGTATTCATCGACGATGTCTTGATCTATTCCAAATCGAAAGCCGAACACACGCAACATCTACGTTTGGTTCTCGAGTTACTCCAGGGGAACCAACTCTATGCCAAGTTCTCCAAGTGTGAATTCTGGTTGGAGGAAGTTCAATTTCTGGGCCACATTGTTAATAGTCAAGGTATTCACGTCGATCCTGCGAAGATTGAAGCTGTTAAGAGCTGGGTTACACCTAAGAACCCGTCTGAAGTCCGCTCTTTTCTCGGACTAGCGGACTATTATCGACGATTTATCGAAGGATTCTCAAAGATCGCTGTGCCGCTTACCGCACTCACGCATAAAGACAAGCCTTTTGTTTGGGGAACTAAACAAGAGACTGCTTTTCAAACCCTCAAGCACATGCTTTGCAATGCTCCTGTTCTCACATTGCCCGACGGAAACAATGATTTCATTGTTTATTGTGATGCTTCCAACCTTGGTCTTGGTTGTGTTCTTATGCAACGGGACAAGGTCATAGCTTACGCGTCTCGTCAGCTCAAAGTCCACGAGAAGAACTATACAACCCATGATCTCAAGCTAGGCGCAGTTGTTTTTGCATTAAAGATTTGGCGACACTACCTGTATGGTACCAAGTGTACGATCTTCACCGATCATAGGAGCCTACAACATATCTTTAATCAGAAGGAACTTAATATGCGTCAACGCCGATGGGTAGAACTTCTCAACGATTACGACTGTGAGATCCGTTATCACCCAGGCAAAGCGAATGTTGTTGCCGACGCACTCAGCAGACGGAGTTATCTGCTTAGCACTCATAACGTTCAAGCCCAACACGATCTCGAAACCCTCATCTGTGACGCTCAACACGTGTGTTTTAACGAACGCACCCTGAAGAAAGAAAGAATCTACCACGATGGAGCCCAGCTTGTGAGCAAATCGAATGGGATATTCCACTTTCTGGACCGAATTTGGATTCCCAAATGAACCAATTAGCGACAGATCTTGATGGACGAAGCCCACAAATCCCGGTATTCTATTCATCCCGGTGCCGACAAAATGTACCAGGACCTTCGCTATAAGTACTGGTGGCCGGGCATGAAAAGGGACATTGCTCTCTATATTGGAAAATGCCTAACCTGTGCGAGAGTCAAGGCTGAACATCAAAGACCCTCTGGCTTACTCGAACAACCACCGATCCCCATGTGGAAGTGGGAGAGTATAGCAATGGACTTTATAACCAAGCTACTGCACACGTCATCAGGTCACGACAGCATTTGGGTTGTGGTCGACCGTTTGACTAAATCAGCTCACTTTTTGCCAATACGGGAAGACTACAAGGTAGAACGATTAGCCCGAATCTACACCGACGAGATCATTTGTAATCATAGGATGCCTAGTGACATCATCTCTGATCGTGATGCTCGGTTTACCTCGCGACTATGGGAAACGTTTCAAACGGCACTCGGTACATCGCTCAATCTAAGTACCGCTTTCCACCCTCAAACCGACGGTCAGGCTGAAAGAACGATTCGTACTCTTGAAGACATGCTCCGTTCGTGTGTCATAGACTTCGGTGGAAATTGGGATAAATACCTGCCGTTAGTCGAATTCTCGTATAACAACAGCTATCATTCTAGCATCCAAATGGCACCATTCGAGGCTTTATACGGAAGGAGATGTCGATCGCCTATTGTGTGGCACGAGATCGGTCATTCACAATTAACCGGTCCTGAGCTATTATAAGAAACGACAGACAGAATTTTCCAAATTCGAGATAACCTGGTGAAAGCTCGGAATCGACAGAAAAGTTATGCCGATAGAAGACGCAAGCCCCTTGAATTTGACGTTGGTAACTACGTACTCCTAAAGGTATCACCTTGGAAGGGTGTGGTCCGATTCGGCAAGAAAGGAAAGCTCGCGCCTCGATATGTTGGACCTTTTAAGATTCTGGAAAGGATCGGAAAAGTCACCTACAGACTCGAACTACCGGAGGAACTTAGTAATGTCCACCCGACTTTCCACGTGTCAAACCTCCGAAAGTGTCTAGCCGGCCACGACTTACACGTTTCTCTCGATGATCTGCAAGTGAACGAAACATTACACTTCGTGGAAAAGCCTGTCGAAATCATGGACCACCAAACCAAGCAACTCAGACGCTCTCGCATTCCTATTGTGAAAGTCCGATGGGAAGGCAAACGAGGCGCAGAGTTCACTTGGGAACTCTAAAGCGACATGAAGGCGAAGTACCCGCAGTTGTTTAAAGAGAAAGTCTAGAAAGAGAAAGTTCTCAAACGTGATTCACGGCGTTGTACAGCTTCCAGCCTAATTTGGGGACGAAATTCCCTAAACGAGGGGAGGCTGTAACACCCCGTGTTTTCACAAGTCAAAGTCAAAGTCAAGGTCGAAGTCAATGACCGATGATACGAATTTGATTTATAGAAATTTCTTTATTTTATTTGTATTATGTGGAGTAAGTGTTGTTAATTACAAGCCATCGACGTATTATTCAAACGACTTACGACGGTGAACTATAGGAAGTAACAATGCGATAAAGTTAATCAACTCATAATCAAGCTATGCTAATCAAATCGACACCGAATCGCAACTCGAACCATACTTATTGGTTATTGTTATAAGTGTGTGTGCTTTATGTGTTACTTGTGCATGTTTAGTTATGTTGTGTTGTGGTAATCAATCGAAACGCAATCGAACTCGAAATGCAATCGAACTCAATCGACATCGAACTCGAATCACAATCGAACTATGATAATTAGTGGAGAAGGGATAGTGCTCGATATGAGTGATTGGGACTGAAAGTAATTTGACTAGGAAACTCTATCGTATCGAACCGTTCGCTATCGAAATCGACTCAGCAAAAATCGTCGCGCCAAACACTTAAACCAAGTGCCATCCGGCCGGATAGCCATCCGACCGGATAGCCACAATGCCACAGGCCAGGTGCCATCCGACCGGAATGTCATCCGACCGGAAAAGTCATCCGAGCGGTGTGCCATCCGATCGGACAGCCCTTTCCTCTTTTGGAATCCTATAAATACCCCTGTCATTGTCATCCTTTCTACTTTTGGAAACCCTCTGTCCGAACAGCTCGTGCTCCTCACCTTTTCTTCGATTTCTCTCAATCTAGGTAAGATCTCGCCCTAAATCTTGTACTTTCTTGATCTACACGCACTCCTACACCTTTCTATCTTTTGAATCTTAACTTTTAACCGTGAAATCACTAGATTTCGGGTGTTCTAGAATGACGTCATCGTGTGTTCTTCCAGAACTTCACATTTTGACTTCAATCCACCAAGAACAACTGAGATCTAACCGATTTCCACCCGATTACACAAAGATCTTGTAAAGATCTCGACACAAGAGTGGTGAAAGAAGATTGAAGGATGGTTTCTAACTTTCTTTCAACTCTTTTACACTCGATACACTCAAAACCGATAGAGTCGGGCTCTGTTCTAGTCTCCTACTCATCCTTAGTGTTGTACTAGTCCAGATCTGGATTCTACCCACGAGACCACCGATTTTGGGTTAAATAAGAACAACCGTCTCGAGCCAGTAACTGACCGAACTAGGGTGATTCCTGGTCGGTTTGGTCATCTGGGTCAAAATGGGGGTTCTGTCGGTTAACATGTTGTCAAAACGTCTAGACAGAACGACAAACAATCAAAACGACCAAGTGTAAGACGAATGGAACAACCGGAATGAGATGTTGTCCGAACGGATAGTTCATCCAAACGGATTGCCATCCGAACGGATCACACTTTGGGACCCACACTTAAACAACCTTATCTGAAGTTTGAGCATTGAACGAATTGCAATCCGATCGGACGACCATCTGACCAGATTACTCTTCGGATCATGAGATACTAAGACTTTAAAGACTTAAACAATTTTCAGCATGTTCATTAACAGGGTTGCCACCCGATCGGATGAACATCCGATCGAGTGACACTTCTGCTGTGAACTTGCCTTCATTAAGTAATCTCGCCACTAAGTTACCGTCCGACCGGATGACCATCTGAATGGATTGTCATCCGCACGACTAACCATCCGATCGACCGACTTGATGGATAGAGATACTTCAATGCTCTCAAAGTGCTACAACGAAAACTTCAAAAGTCAAGCCATCATACACAAACACATCTTTCTTATAGGAAGAAACAATCCACTCGAATCATCATCCGACCGGACAAGTTTTCCGACCGGATGACCATCCGAACGGATTGTTATTCGCACGGATTGCTGTCTGATCAGATTACCATCCGATCGAACCACTATCTGATCCTCTCACACTTTGTACCATTTTACGCGTCACTTATCGTTATGCTATCGAATCTATTCAGGCTAACCTTACTCGCTAAGCGCTCCCTTCAATCCATTAACTGCTGTGAGTATACTCGATCCCTTTTTGCTTTACGCACTTTTGGGTGTTACATACGTTACAAATATTCAAACTACAACAATCACACTACTCAATACTATTTGAATGCTAACCGTTAATGCATGTTATACGTGGCTTATGAATGTTTGTTTGTTATGTTTACACATGGAATGCCGTCTACCTGCCTTAGCGACGATAGTACTATAGTTTGGACTCAGCACCCGTTCACACGGGGGTTGTTAAGGACAAATACTTGCATGGATTACGGTGGTAATCATGCATTGTGAACTGCCTCGAGTAGTCAACCCGCAGTCATTGGTATCGATGGATCTATGTCGATAACTAACGTGCTTCATTTCACTTTGTGTACGTGCTGGTTATGCGTAAACGAATTCGAACTCTATATGCTATTATCAAACTTGTATGCTCACCTTTACATTTTATGTATTGACTTTATTTTAACGTATGCGACAGGTGCTTAGGAAGTTTACATGCTTAGCATGCTGTGAACTTGAGGCGAGGAAAGGTCTAGGATGCTCTCTGTGCTGTGATGAAATCGAAGCTAGGAAAAGAGGTCCTAGAAACCAATAAATAAACTATTTATGAATTAATCTGAGTTGTCGAAACAGAATATTTGCCTGGATTTTGTCTGTAATAATTATTCTACTGTTTGAGATACGGTACGGGACGTATTATTTAAATTGAATGGTATTGATAATTGTTATGGAAACTTCTGGACAATCTGTTTCGCTTAGTGCCATGCCCCGATGTTTCCGCCATCGGTTGGGGTGTGACACCTAGATCATGTAATTCACACTTCGTCATGAACTTGAAGTTCTTGTAAAAACTTGTAGTAACTTACCATGTTATTTAGCAGGTTTAGTTACCCTAAAAAAACATGGTTGTTTGTTTGTAAATCTCATTCTTGAAGGATTTAGTCATTTACAACTTGTAAGATGATTTTTCTAAAAATATTTCTTTTGTATTTTTCTTGTTTCATAAGTGTTCATACACTTGTTTTTCTAATAAAAATAGTGTAGGTTTAAGTAAAAACCAAGATCTTCTAAAAATCATATTTTTAAACTTGGTTTTCTTGGAAAATCATTCACACACCTTAGATTTATAGGATTACTAGCTCACTTTGTTTATTACTTTTCAAGAAATCATTCCATTTATCAAGTTCATGTGTTTACTAGAAGATGATCATCATATGTGGTTACATGATCATCCTTCCACTTGTTAGGTTAAGTGTTTAAACTCCATCTAACAAGTTTCATGTGATGATTAACATCATCATTTCAATAAATCAATAAGCAAACATTATTCATACACTAACAACATCACATCATCTATATATCATCATATTTCATCTTATGTTTCAAGTTTCATGTGTACGTATTTTAATGTTCTTGTTATTTTCATCATACTTCATCTTTTAACCACTAAAAATAGAAGTAACAAAGGTTAAAAAGAATCTTACTACTAGCTTGAAGCTAGGGAAGAACAAGATGAAGATGGAGTGGATAAAAGCAAACGAGTGAGGTCCTTCAAGTTCCGTGAGCACCGAGCTTCGTTAGTGACCTTCTTACACCATGAGACTAACTTGGAATGATTAAATAATGGATGAAAATGATGGTGGTGTGGTGGAGGATGGAGGCCGTAAGTGGGGAGAAGGAAGGAGAGTGGATGTAACACCTCGAAAATTCGTGTTCAATAGAATAACGACACGTGTCATGTAAGACAAAAGTGATATAAACCCGGATCTAGTTAAAAATGTATGGCAGGATTTAAAAGTGTCGTCATGTAAATTTTTACCTCTGAACGACCTCGTTATAAATCCCAAGACCCTAACATATATTACAAACATTTGATTTACATTCAATCCGGTAATTACTAGCAATAATTGATCCATATTGCAAAAGTGAGATCCTACGAAGAAATGCACGGTAAACCTTCATTAACGGCACTTTCAAGAAAATTCAAGGAAACATGGCAAAATGGTAGGGTATATAACTGTTCAAGACCCATAATAAGAGGCCCCATACTGATAAATCATGTCCCAAATTCATATTTCATCAGTTGCCCCTTCGAATGCTTGAAAAGCCAAGATTTTTACCTTCTGCCAATGGCTTACAGACCGTAAGCCCACCCCTTACGGTCCGTAAGGGGTTGCCAGCGACAGAAAGTTTGGCTGTTTGCTGTTATGCGCATGAAACCGACTTATATTCGATTTTCCTCATCTTTGGATGACCCCTAGATTACTTTTAGACCTAGGAGACACTTGTGGGTGATCAGGGGCAAATGATAGACTTGTGTGTCAATGATCTATGAGATCAAGAACACTATATAAAGGGCCAAACTTGCAACCATTTGATCACACCTCATTCCTGCATTCCTGATCATTTCTGGAGCTCCAAAGCAGACTCAAGTGATCACTAATCGTGCATAAGACTTCAGTAAGTATGCTTAACCTTTCTTAGTTAAGTTTTTGCTTAGTTTTAGCTTAAAAGTCAAACCGTCGTAATTAACGGTTGACTTAACGATTAATCACTAATGGTCCAGTGATTAGTCGAATTGAAAGTAGTTTTAAGTTGGTAATTATGTGGGCAATAAACCCTTAAAAGGGAACCCTCTGATTTCCACTCTAACTAGGTCAAATGTCGGGTCAAACTTGTTATTAAAAAGTCAACAGAATGCTTAATTTCCAATTTATGCATAATTAGCAATGTAGAACCCATACAACCTCTTTGATCATTAATATAACTTGGTAATGAATGTAAGAACATGTCTAAACATGTTCAACCCGACAATTTTCAGTAGAGACCCGGTTCGGAACCGAAAGTCGCATAAATTGACTTTTGCTTTGACTTTCAGTTCTGACACATTTAAGCATGTTTTAGAAATGCCTTAGAGCTCTAATTGGACAAGGTTACATGCTAGTATAACCCTCTGTGATTATACACCATGGTGCATTAGTTATCCAATTAATATGCATGATTCCGTTAATTGCTCATATGTTGACCATTATGCCCTTTTCACCATAAAACGTGATTTTTAAAAATGTAAAAGAGTAGAAACCTTAGTTACTGAATTATAAACTTGCACCCAAAATTTGACATCAGTTTGAGATGTAGATTGAGAGTTATGCTCATTAGCGTAATTAGAAAGCTTTTTAGCGATTAAACGACATAATTAGCGTATAGCCTATTTAAGCATAATTTTTGATATCAAACTTCTTACCCACTGATGTAATATATTATTTTGGGATTTTTGAAGATTTTTAATTAATTTTAGGCTGAGCATAACTTAGAGTCATAAGCTTAATTCGGTAATTGTCGGTTTTGCCCTTTCGGGCTATAAAATGAGTTTTACATATCTTTTTTATCCCAAACCTTTTGCTACTGATTTCATATGATAAATAAATTATTTTAAACCTTCTGGAATAATAAAAATATCAGCTTTCGAAATAGAACTCGGAAACGGCTCCTAGTCGCCTTTTTAAGCGTTTTTAACGCATAGTATGTACTAAAACTATTTTAAACATACAAGGGTTGATACCTACTGATATTTTAGGTAAATTATAATATTTTAACAGTAAGCAAAAGTTGTTTAACTCAGACTTCAGTTTTGAGCTTTTCGGCTTATGTGAAATTACCAAAATGCCCCTACGGTGCATAGTTTGGTTATAATTGATAAATTTCACATATATACTTTACCCTACTGTTATAACTGATTAAATTGAGTATTTTTACTGATTATATTAGACCTGTAACTCAGGTTAATACTTAAACTCTTTTATAACCTTGTAAATAATCAAACTACCCCTACGGGGAATAGTTTGTGTTTAAATTCGTTTCGGGCATAATAAAAGATATCTTACTGTTGTCACAACATATTTGAGGCATATTAACTTAGGAAACTTGTATATGACTCTTACGGTTACCCGTTACGCCTCTTACGCGTTCGGTTCGGTTTATGTAACTAGTTTGCATAACTTAGCCGAAACGGATCAAACCTTATCGGTTTTGTCTCAAAATCCAGAATGTGTATAATATACCCATATTAAGCAAGCCTTCAAACTTGTCGGGTATAAATCACATTCTATTCCGGTCTTCGCTTAATCGTGCGTACGAACCGTATCTTTAAAACTAACCGGTCTAAGTTTAGGCTTAATTAAAGACCCGTTAGGATTCTAATAGGTTATTATAAACCTTCGTTCCAGAATAGGAGGACCTGTAAAAGCTACTTGCATTTGCTGTTTGTGAATTATACTTGCAAAGGTAAATACTTTTAACTTATTTTCCCTTATACGGGCTTGGGGTACGGTATATAAAATACCGCTTGGTCGGGCATTAAATCTTCCATCGTAAGGTGGTTAATTGATATTGATCGGCCCGTTTAAATTGTTTTGTTTGCTTAAATCCTTTGGGAGGTTAATGACCATGTCCCGGATATCCTTGGCATCATTTTACGAAATGGCAACGACCTAAGCGCGGGGTGTAGGCGTACACCCGTCAGTGCATAAATAAATAATGTGGTGTGTCTATTGATCTTTAACCCGGCACGATCCGGGCTACTGAACGCATAAGGAACATGTAATCCTTTTACAAGTTTATATATTTAAATAATTATCCCAAGTTATAAAACGTTTATGCCACGTGCATCCAAATAAATTTTCAATCATTTTTAAAATGAGTCGGTTAATTGTATTTACCAGTGTAAATTGACGTATTTTCCCAAAAAGATTAAATCCAGGTACTAATCGTAATAGGCTGGATTTCTCCTTAGCATCAATAAAGAGTCTCGCAAGCTTAAGATGCCTACGTCTGTTGAACTACTGTTCCCTATTTATTTTTGATCCTTCTGTGGACAAACTTTCGACTATTGTGATACTTGATATTACAATTTATTTAAGTTGAAATATATCTTTCATTTGCTTCCGCTGTGCATTTAAATATTGTGTTGTTTGACTATTATGTTGCCAACCACGTCACGATACTCCCCACCGGGCCCACCGGTAATACGTGGAAAGTCGGGGTGTGACAGGTTGGTATCAGAGCCAACATTGAGTGAATTAAACACTAGCCTTTTGTGTTTAATTTCAATGACACAATTGCACATTTCTAAACTTTCGAGTCTAGACAAATAACATAGGACAAATTCTACTTTGTTTTGTTTTGTCCCTTATTTTATATATTCTTGTCGTTATCTTATGTTATATTGACAGGTTTAAACATGCCGCCAAGATTCTTCAGACGAAGAGGACGAGGCAAGGGGCCAATCACCGCCCCCAATGATCACGAGGCCGGGCCTTCGCATATGCGAGCTCCTTCGACCACCGCGAGTGCCGATCCTCGCGAGAACAGGAGAAACCTTTTTGAGCCTGCAAGACGGTCTGTCTCGCACAGTTCGACACCTCCCTTTCATAACTCTTATGGGCTACAGTCGGAAAATGAGCCCGATAACCCTCAACCTTCTTATATACCTCTTCAGCGATCCTTATCGCACAATTCTTTTGGAGACCCCACACCTGTCTTCCGGGGCCGGTTTAACCCGGCGAACTATATACAAGAACCAGTGGGTTTTAACCCATTGGGGCCAGAGGATCATTTCTCCGGCGATCATGCGGAGGATATGGACAAGGACACGGATCCCGTCGAACCTGCAAGCGGTACACCCAACCATCCCATAGAGATCTCTGATGGATCTTCTTTTCACGGATCACCCTACGGTGGTCCAGACAGCTTTCAAGCACGGTTTAACCAACATGAATGGTACTTCACTCCTTCTCACCATTCATCACCTCACCAGCAGCAGCAGCAACACGATCCCTCTGGGGATTCACGATTCGTGGCAGTCACGCCACCGCCTCCACCGCCACCAGTTCATCAAGCACTTCCAGAACCGCCAAGGCGTAGGAGAACCGGTGCACGTATGTCTGCGCGAGCGGGGGATTTCCATTTTAGCTCCCCACGTCAATCAAGTGGCAGTCATTACCCGCCACTTCAGGAAGACCCACAAATGGGTGGGCCTTCACACCCAGTTGCACCGCAGCCACCACCGATGGGTTTTGATAACCAGATTCCGGCATACAGTAGTTCGATGGCGTACAACCCGTTTGAGCAGCCGGCTCACACCAACTATAATTACGCTGAAGCCGACCCATACTTGGTAGCGGCCAACTATAACGCTCTTCATCCGGAAGGACCGTATGGAGCTCCTTGGGGCGTAGGGTACCCAACTCATGGGTACCAAATACCTGCTAGACCTATAATTCGGCAACAATCGCAGCCGCCACGGTTTTCCCCACCCGAGCGGGAAGAAATTCTTCAAAGATTGGACCAAGTCGAGCGAGATTTTCACAGAGACCGTAGGGACCGACAAAGTTTCTTCTAAGGATTGACAAGCCTAATAAAAGGGAAGAGCAAGAAGGACCATTGAATCTTTCCATTGTTGTTGTAATTTCCTTGTATCTGTTGAGCCCCTGCGTGGGCCTGTCTTGCTGTATTAACCCCTGCGTGGGTATGTTTGTTTGTTAAGCCCCTGCGTGGGTAAATCTTTGTTTAAACCCCTGTGTGGGTGATTTGTCTATTAAAAAGTCCCGTTTAGGGCGACGTGTAATCTTTTAATAAATTAATGGAATGTAAGTTTATAAATTTCATTTTTGCCATTATATGCATAAATAAATTATATATGAAATAAATGAATCAAAATCATTCCTTTTAAAAATATATCTGCCTATTTAAATATTAATTAAGAATCTTAACGGTATAACCTAGCCTCAGTGTCATTATAAGACATGGCCAAGATGGTAAGGCCTGTTTAAAAAGATTCAAATCCCTGTTAACATCTTAAAACATGTTAACGCTCCTGGCAGACATGATTCATTAAAATCACACACGTCATTTTTATATAAGGATCTTTCCAAAGATTCCTAACCCAACTTAATGATCTATGAATCATGGGTTTAAATCATCAATTAAGATGATCATATTTTGACCATACATTGGTAATATAGTGCCTACGGGCCCTGCTCATTTTCATATGAGACGAAAGACAGTAATAGTCTGCGACCCTGTCTGAAAAAGGTAAAGAACTATGTTCAAACCTTCATGCCTTGATTCTCTGAAATCATGGCTTATAATTTAGAATGTCCCTGTGACTAGGCCTTGTGTACTAATAATATTGTTATTGTTTATAATTAGGATAAATTAGAATAGAAATCCTAAATAAATGTGAGTAACAAATTAACCAAATATGGTCTATGTTTACCATGGTTAATGAATTACCCTAAGGGGCAATTCCATAATAAACTCTCAAATAAACTATTGTCATTGTCTTATGCAACAGTTCAAATTTAAAATGGCTGACTCGGATGAAATTAATAGTCAACCAAGGGAGATTAATGACAACGCCCGAATTAATATAACGGGTGCTGAACTGAAAGCGTTAGTAGACGACGCTGTTATAAAGGCATTAGAGCGGCAGTATGAAGATTATAGTGGGACTCGAAGTAGGACCCTATCTGCGCCGCGTTCAAAGCCAAAAACTCATTCTGAGGCTCACAGCAAGCCTCCCTCCAAGAAGGAAGAACCCAAGAAAGATGATGATCGACTCTCCTCAAACCACCACAGTGCTCCATCTCAACAGATTGTACTAAATCAAGAACCCCGTAATAAGGGTTGCTCCTACAAATACTTTGTTTCATGCAAACCCAGGGATTTCACGGGGGAAAAAGGAGCCATTGACTGCATGACGTGGTTAGATGAGATGGACACAGTAGAGGATATCAGCGGGTGCGCTGAGAGGGATATAGTCAAGTTTGTGTCTCAATCGTTTAAAGGCAAGGCCTTAGCCTGGTGGAGATCTTTGATCCAGGCCACTGGGAAGATCCCATTGTACAACATGACATGGGAACAATTTGTTGCCCTCATCAGGGAAAACTACTGCCCTCAACACGAGGTGGAGAAGATTGAGTCTGATTTCCTATCCTTGGTTATGCAGAACCTTGACTGCCAAGCTTACCTCACGAGCTTCAACACAATGTCCCGATTGGTTCCGTATCTGGTGACCCCGGAACCAAAAAGAATAGCTCGTTTCATCGGGGGTTTAGCCCCAGAAATAAAGGCAAGCGTGAAGGCCTCTCGGCCAGCTACTTTCAGATCTGTAGCTGACATATCCTTGTCCCTCACACTGGATGCGGTCAGACAAAGATCGCTGAGGAATAAGGATGCTGAGAAAAGGAAACGTGAAGATGACAATTCACGTAGGTCAAACAAGAAGCACCGAGGAAGCAATGACCACAAGAAAGGGTCTGAGTCAAGGAAGGATGGGCATCAATCGGGTGAAAAGCCCAAGTGCAAGATCTGCAAGAAACAGCACTTCGGGAAGTGCAGGTTAGAATCGAACTCGCAGACACAGTCGAGAACTTTTGCTTGCGGGATATGCAAGTCCAAGGAACACAAGACCTTGGATTGCAAAAAGTTGAAGGATGCAACCTGCTACAGCTGCAATGAGAAGGGGCATATCAAGACCAATTGCCCAAAACTCGCAAAGAAAGCTAATGAAGGAAAGAAGACCAATGCTAGGGTCTTTAGAATGGATGCGAAGGAGGCTGTGCAAGATGATAACGTGATCACAGGTACCTTTATCATAAATGATGTCTATGCAAGAGTACTTTTTGATTCAGGCGCTGATAAGTCTTTCGTAGATAACAAGTTTTGTGAATTGTTGAAATTGCCTGTTAGAACTTTAAGTGTAAAGTATGAGGTGGAATTGGCAGATGGCACCATAGAAACCGCCTCAACCATATTAGATGGATGTTTCATATCCATTAAGAACCACTCCTTTCCTTTGTCCCTACTTCCTTTGAAGTTAGCCAGTTTTGACATCGTTTTAGGCATGGACTGGCATAACCAGGCCCAGATTGTCTGCAATAAGAAGCAAGTGATGATCAAGACTCCGTCTGGTGAGTCGCTTGCCATTTAGGGAGATACCCGGTATGGATTGCCTGAGCAAGTGACTATGCTCAAGGCCTCTAAGTGTTTGAAGAAGGGTTGTGTCATCTACATGGCACAAGTGACCATCGATGAGCCGAAACCTAAGATGGAAGACATCCCCGTCATTTCTGAATATCCTAAAGTTTTTCCTGAAGAACTACCTGGCTTACCACCAGATAGGCAAGTGGAATTCAGAATTGACATCATCCCTGGAGCAGCACCTGTTGCTAGAGCGCCCTACAGGTTAACACCAACAGATATGAAGGAATTGAGAACGCAACTAGATGAATTGCTAGCTAAGGGTTTCATTAAACCTAGTTCGTCTCCTTGGGGAGCGCCAGTCCTGTTTGTTAAGAAGAAGGATGGATCGATGCGTCTGTGCATCGATTACCGTGAGCTTAATAAGGTCACTATAAAGAATAGGTATCCTTTGCCCAGGATCGACGATCTGTTCGACCAATTGTAAGGGGCAAGTTACTTCTCGAAGATTGACTTGAGGTCAGGCTACCACCAACTGAAGGTTAGATATGAAGACGTACAGAAAACTGCATTTAGGACTCGTTATGGTCATTACGAGTTCCTAGTGATGGCTTTTGGGCTCACTAATGCACCTGCCGCGTTCATGGATCTCATGAATCGCGTTTGCAAGCCTTACTTAGATAAATTCGTCATCGTTTTCATCGACGACATTCTCATTTACTCGAAAAACCAAGCTGACAATGAGAAACACCTTCGCTGTATTCTTAAACTTCTACATCATGAGAAACTCTACGCCAAATTTTCAAAGTGTGAATTTTGGCTTCTAGAGGTCCAATTCCTTGGACATGTGGTTAGTGAGCGTGGTATCCAAGTGGATCCCGCTAAGGTGGAAGCAGTTATGAACTGGCAAGAGCCGAAGACGCCCACGGAGATTCGTAGCTTCCAAGGCTTAGCAGGATATTATAGGTGTTTCATTGAATTTTTTTCAAGGATTGCTGCACCCCTAACTTCCTTAACTAGGAAGAAGATTAAGTTCGACTAGGGACCTAAGCAGCAAGAATCTTTTGATATTCTGAAGCAAAAATTGAGCAACGCTCCTGTACTAACATTGCCTGAAGGTACCGAAGAATTCGTAGTTTACTGCGATGCATCACACACTGGCATGGGGTGTGTGCTTATGCAGAAAGGCAAGGTTATTGCCTATGCTTCAAGACAGTTAAAGGTGCATGAAAAGAATTACACCACCCATGACTTGGAGTTGGGTGCCGTTGTATTTGCACTAAAGCTATGGAGGCACTATTTATATGGTATCAAGTGTGTGATCTATTCTGATCACAAGAGCCTCCAGCACCTGTTTAATCAGAAGGATTTAAACATGAGGCAGCGCCGTTGGATGGAGACTTTGAATGATTATGATTGTGAAATCAGATACCATCCCGGCAAGGCGAATGTAGTCGCCGATGCCTTGAGTCGAAAGGAAAGGGTGAAACCCATCCGAATCAATGCCAAGAGCATTGAAATAAAGAACAGTTTGAATGAAAGGTTGTTAGCTGCACAGAAGGAAGCTGTGTTGGAAGCTAACTACCCTAATGAAAAACTAGGAGTACCTGAAGAACAGTTATCTCAAGGCAAGGACGGAATTCTGAGATTAAATGGACGAATATAGGCTCCAATTTATGGGGGACTTCGAGATGTCATCCTCCTGGAAGCCCACAGTTCTAAATATTCCGTTCATCCTGGAGCTGATAAGATGTACCAGGATCTGAAAGCAAATTTTTGGTGGATAGGCTTGAAGAAGTCTATAGCCACCTATGTAGCTAAATGCTTGACATGTGCGCAAGTAAAAGCGGAACATCAAAAGCCGTCAGGTTTGCTACAACAACCTGAACTTCCCACTTGGAATGGGAAATGGTGACGATGGATTTCATCACCAAGTTGCCCAAGACCAGGAAAGGAAATGACACAATATGGGTGATTGTTGATAGACTGACTAAGTCAGCACATTTTCTGCCCATTAAGGAGACCTATAGCTCCGACATGTTAGCCCAATTGTACGTTGATAAGATTGTAGCTTTACATGGCGTGCCTGTGTCTATTATCTCTGACAGAGATACTAGATACACGTCACATTTTTGGAAAAGTTTCCAACAATCTCTGGGCATGCGTTTGAATTTTAGTACGGCTTACCATCCTCAGACAGACGGCCAGAGTGAGCGTACTATTCAAACGTTGGAAGACATGCTTCGTGCATGTGTGATTGACTTGGGTGGTAGTTGGGATAACCACCTACCGTTAATCGAATTCTCCTACAACAATAGCTACCATACAAGCATTAAGGCAGCGCCTTTTGAGGCATTATACGGTAGAAAGTGTAGAACGCCCGTTTGTTGGGCGGAAGTTAGAGATGTCCAATTATCAGGACCGTAGATAGTCTTTGAAACGACGGACAAGATTGTCCAGACTCGTGACCGTCTCAAAGCTGCCCGTGATAGGCAGAAAAGCTACGCTGATTTAAAGCGTAAACCTTTAACTTCGAGGTAGGTGACAAGGTGTTGCTTAAAGTATCACCCTGGAAGGGAGTGATGCGATTTGGTAAGAAAGGCAAGTTAAGCCCGAGATACATAGGACCGTTCGAGGTCATCGAACGTGTCGGATCAGTTGCCTATAAGTTAAACTTACCTGAAGAGCTCAGTGGTATTCATAATGTATTCCACATCTGCAATCTGAAGAAGTGTTTCGCTGATGAATCACTGGTCATACCGCATACAGATGTGCATATAGAAGAGAGCTTAAAGTTTGTTGAAAAACCTGTGTCGATCGAGGATCGACAGGTTAAGAAGCTTCGAAGGAAGCATGTGCCTATTGTAAAGGTAAAATGGGATGCCCGTAGAGGTCCTGAATACACGTGGGAGGTTGATTCCACAATGAAAGAAAAATACCCTCATTTATTTCAGTAAATCTCGAGGTCGAGATTTCTTTTAAGGGGGTGAGGATGTAACACCTTGAAAATTCGTGTTCAATAGAATAACGACACGTGTCATGTAAGACAAAAGTGATATAAACCCCGATCTAGTTAAAAATGTATGGCATGATTTAAAAGTGTCGTCATGTAAATTTTTACCTCTGAACGGCCTCGTTATAAATCCCAAGACCCTAACATATATTACAAACATTTGATTTACATTCAATCCGGTAATTACTAGCAATAATTGATCCATATTGCAAAAGTGAGATCCTACGAAGAAATGCACGGTAAACCTTCGTTAATGGCACTTTCAAGAAAATTCAAGGAAACATGGCAAAATGGTAGGGTATATAACTGTTCAAGACCCATAATAAGAGGCCTCATACTGATAAATCATGTCCCAAATTCGTATTTCATCAGTTGCCCCTTCGAATGCTTGAAAAGCCAAGATTTTTACCTACTGCCAATGGCTTACGGACCGTAAGCCCACCCCTTACGGTCCGTAAGGGGTTGCCAGCGACAGAAAGTTTGGCTGTTTGCTGTTATGCGCATGAAACTGACTTATATTCGATTTTCCTCATCTTTGGACGACCCCTAGATTACTTTTAGACCTAGGAGACACTTGTGGGTGATCAGGGGCACATGATAGACTTGTGTGTCAATGATCTATGAGATCAAGAACACTATATAAAGGGCCAAAGTTGCAACCATTTGATCACACCTCATTCCTGCATTCCTGATCATTTATGGAGCTCCAAAGCAGACTCAAGTGATCACTAATCGTGCATAGGACTTCAGTAAGTATGCTTAACTTTTCCTAGTTAAGTTTTTGCTTAGTTTTAGCTTAAAAGTCAAACCGTCGTAATTAATGGTTGACTTAACGATTAATCACTAATGGTCCAGTGATTAGTCGAATTGAAAGTAGTTATAAGTTGGTAATTATGTGGGCAATAAACCCTTAAAAGGGCACCCACTGATTTCCACTCTAACTAGGTCAAATGTCGGGTCAAACTTGTTATTAAAAAGTCAACAGAATGCTTAATTTCCAATTTATGCATAATTAGCAATGTAGAACCCATACAACCTGTTTGATCATTAATATAACTTGGTAATGAAGGTAAGAACATGTCTAAACATGTTCAACCCGACAATTTTCAGTAGAGACCCGGTTCGGAACCGAAAGTCGCATAAATTGACTTTTGCTTTGACTTTCAGTTCTGACCCGTTTAAGCATGTTTTAGAAATGCCTTAGAGCTCTAATTGGACAAGGTTACATGCTAGTATAACCCTCTGTGATTATACACCATGGTGCATTAGTTATCCAATTAATATGCATGATTCCGTTAATTGCTCATATGTTGACCATTATGCCCTTTTCACCATTAAACGTGATTTTTAAAAATGTAAAATAGTAGAAACCTTAGTTACTGAATTATAAACTTGCACCCAAAATTTGACATCAGTTTGAGGTGTAGATTGAGAGTTATGCTCATTAGCGTAATTAGAAACCTTTTTAGCGATTAAACGACATAATTAGCGTATAGCCTATTTAAGCATACTTTTTGATATCAAACTTCTTACCCACTGATGTAATATATTATTTTGGGATTTTTGAAGATTTTTAATTAATTTTAGGCTGAGCATAACTTAGAGTCATAAGCTTAATTCGGTAATTGTCGGTTTTGCCCTTTCGGGCTATAAAATGAGTTCTACATATCTTTTTGACCCCAAACCTTTTGCTACTGATTTCATATGATAAATAAATTATTTTAAAACTTTTGGAATAATAAAAATATTAGCTTTCGATATAGAACCCGAAAACGGCTCCTAGTCGCCTTTTTAAGCGTTTTTAACGCATAGTATGTACTAAAACTATTTTAAACATACAAGGGTTGATACCTACTGATATTTTAGGTAAATTATAATATTTTAACAGTAAGCAAAAGTTGTTTAACTCAGACTTCAGGTTTGAGCTTTTCGGCTTATGTGAAATTACCAAAATGCCCCTACGGTGTATAGTTTGGTTATAATTGATAAATTTCACATATATACTTTACCCTACTGTTATAACTGATTAAATTGAGTATTTTTTCTGATTATATCAGACCTGTAACTCAGGTTAATACTTAAACTCTTTTATAACCTTGTAAATGACCAAACTACCCCTACGGGGCATAGTTTGTGCTTAAATTCGTTTCGGGCATAATAAAAGATATCTTACAGATGTCACAACATATTTGAGGCATATTAACTTAGGAAACCTGTATATGATTCTTATGGTTACCCGTTACGCCTCTTACGCGTTCGGTTCGGTTTATGTAACTAGTTTGCATAACTTAGCCGAAACGGATCAAACCTTATCGGTTTTGTCTCAAAATCCAGAATGTGTATAATATACCCATATTAAGCAAGCCTTCAAACTTGTCGGGTCTAAATCACATTCTATTCCGGTCTTCGCTTAATCGTGCATACGAACCGTTTCTTTAAAACTAACCGGTCTAAGTTTAGGCTTAATTAATAACCCGTTAGGATTCTAATAGGTTATTATAAACCTTCGTTCCAGAATAGGAGGACCAGTAAAAGCTACTTGCATTTGCTGTTTGTGAATTATACTTGCAAAGGTAAATACTTTTAACTTATTTTCCCTTATACGGGCTTGGGGTACGGTATATAAAATACCGCTTGGTCGGGCATTAAATCTTCCATCGTAAGGTGGTTAATTGATATTGATCGGCCCGTTTAAATTGTTTTGTTTGCTTAAATCCTTTGGGAGGTTAATGACCATGTCCCGGATATCCTTGGCATCATTTTACGAAATGGCCACGACCTAAGCGCGGGGTGTAGGCGTACACCCGTCAGTGCATAAATAAATAATGTGGTGTGTCTATTGATCTTTAACCCGGCACGATCCGGGCTACTGAACGCATAAGGAACATGTAATCCTTTTACAAGTTTATATATTTAAATAATTATCCCAAGTTATAAAATGTTTATGCCACGTGCATCCAAATAAATTTTCAATCATTTTTAAAATGAGTCGGTTAATTGTATTTACCAGTGTAAACTGACGTATTTTCCCAAAAAGATTAAATCCAGGTACTAATCGTAATAGGCTGGATTTCTCCTTAGCATCAATAAAGAGTCTCGCAAGCTTAAGATGCCTACGTCTGTTGAACTACTGTTCCCTATTTATTTTTGATCCTTCTGTGGACAAACTTTCGACTATTGTGATACTTGATATTACAATTTATTTAAGTTGAAATATATCTTTCATTTGCTTCCGCTGTGCATTTAAATATTGTGTTGTTTGACTATTATGTTTCCAACCACGTCACGATACTCCCCACCGGGCCCACCGGTAATACGTGGAAAGTCGGAGTGTGACAGGTTGGTATCAGAGCCAACATTGAGTGAATTAAACACTAGCCTTTTATGTTTAATCTCAATGACACAATTGCATATTTCTAAACTTTCGAGTCTAGACAAATAACATAGGACAAATTCTACTTTGTTTTGTTTTGTCCTTTATTTTATATATTCTTGTCGTTATCTTATGTTATATTGACAGGTTTAAACATGCCGCCAAGATTCTTCAGACGAAGAGGACGAGGCAGGGGGCCAATCACCGCCCCCAATGATCACGAGGCCGGGCCTTCGCATATGCGAGCTCCTTCGACCACCGCGAGTGCCGATCCCGCGAGAACAGGAGAAACCTTTTTGAGCCTGCAAGACGGTCTGTCTCGCACAGTTCGACACCTCCCTTTCATACCTCTTATGGGCTACCGTCGGAAAATGAGCCCGATAACCCTCAACCTTCTTATATACCTCTTCAGCGATCCTTATCGCACAATTCTTTTGGAGACCCCACACCTGTCTTCCGGGGCCGGTTTAACCCGGCGAACTATATACAAGAACCAGTGGGTTTTAACCCATTGGGGCCAGAGGATCATTTCTCCGGCGATCATGCGGAGGATATGGACGAGGACACGGATCCCGTCGAACCTGCAAGCGGTACTCCCGACCATCCCATAGAGATCTCTGATGGATCTTCTTTTCACGGATCACCCTACGGTGGTCCAGACAGCTTTCAAGCACGGTTTAACCAACATGAATGGTACTTCACTCCTTCTCACCATTCATCACCTCACCAGCAGCAGCAGCAACACGATCCCTCTGGGGATTCACGATTCGTGGCAGTCACGCCACCGCCTCCACCGCCACCAGTTCATCAAGCACCTCCAGAACCGCCAAGGCGTAGGAGAACCTGCGCACGTATGTCTGCGCGAGCGGGGGATTTCCATTTTAGCTCCCCACGTCAATCAAGTGGCAGTCATTACCCGCCACTTCAGGAAGACCCACAAATGGGTGGGCCTTCACACCCAGTTGCACCGCAGCCACCACCGATGGGTTTTGATAACCAGATTCCGGCATACACTAGTTCGATGGCGTACAACCCGTTTGAGCAGCCGGCTCACACCAACTATAATTACGCTGAAGCCGACCCATACTTGGTAGCGGCCAACTATAACGCTCTTCATCCGGAAGGACCGTATGGAGCTCCTTGGGGCGTAGGGTACCCAACTCATGGGTACCAAATACCTTCTAGACCTATAATTCGGCAACAATCGCAGCCGCCACGGTTTTCCCCACCCGAGCGGGAAGAAATTCTTCAAAGATTGGACCAAGTCGAGCGAGATTTTCACAGAGACCGTAGGGACCGACAAAGTTTCTTCCAAGGATTGACAAGCCTAATAAAAGGGAAGAGCAAGAAGGACCATTGAATCTTTCCATTGTTGTTGTAATTTCCTTGTATCTGTTGAGCCCCTGCGTGGGCCTGTCTTGCTGTATTAACCCCTGCGTGGGTATGTTTGTTTGTTAAGCCCCTGCGTGGGTAAATCTTTGTTTAAACCCCTGTGTGGGTGATTTGTCTATTAAAAAGTCCCGTTTAGGGCGACGTGTAATCTTTTAATAAATTAATGGAATGTAAGTTTATAAATTTCAGTTTTGCCATTATACGCATAAATAAATTATATATGAAATAAATGAATCAAAATCATTCCTTTTAAAAATATATCTGCCTATTTAAATATTAATTAAGAATCTTAACGGTATAACCTAGCCTCAGTGTCATTATAAGACCTGGCCAAGATGGTAAGGCCTGTTTAAAAAGATTCAAATCCCTGTTAACATCTTAAAACATGTTAACGCTCCTGGCAGACGTGATTCATTAAAATCACACACGTCATTTTTATATAAGGATCTTTCCAAAGATTCCTAACCCAACTTAATGATCTATGAATCATGGGTTTAAATCATCAATTAAGATGATCATATTTTGACCATACATTGGTAATATAGTGCCTACGGGCCCTGCTCATTTTCATATGAGACGAAAGACAGTAATAGTCTGCGACCCTGTCTGAAAAAGGTAAAGAACTATGTTCAAACCTTCATGCCTTGATTCTCTGAAATCATGGCTTATAATTTAGAATGTCCCTGTGACTAGGCCTTGTGTACTAATAATATTGTTATTGTTTATAATTAGGATAAATTAGAATAGAAATCCTAAATAAATGTGAGTAACAAATTAACCAAATAAGGTCTATGTTTACCATGGTTAATGAATTACCCTAAGGGGTAATTCCATAATAAACTCTCAAATAAACTATTGTCATTGTCTTATGCAACAGTTCAAATTTAAAATGGCTGACTCGGATGAAATTAATAGTCAACCAAGGGAGATTAATGACAACGCCCGAATTAATATAACGGGTGCTGAACTGAAAGCGTTAGTAGACGACGCTGTTATAAAGGCATTAGAGCGGCAGTATGAAGATTATAGTGGGACTTGAAGTAGGACCCTATCTGCGCCGCGTTCAAAGCCAAAAACTCATTCTGAGGCTCACAGCAAGCCTCCCTCCAAGAAGGAAGAACCCAAGAAAGATGATGATCGACTCTCCTCAAACCACCACAGTGCTCCATCTCAACAGATTGTACTAAATCAAGAACCCCGTAATAAGGGTTGCTCCTACAAATACTTTGTTTCATGCAAACCCAGGGATTTCACTGGGGAAAAAGGAGCCATTGACTGCATGACGTGGTTAGATGAGATGGACACAGTAGAGGATATCAGCGGGTGCTCTGAGAGGGATATAGTCAAGTTTGTGTCTCAATCGTTTAAAGGCGAGGCCTTAGCCTGGTAGAGATCTTTGATCTAGGCCACTGGGAAGATCCCATTGTACAACATGACATGGGAACAATTTGTTGCCCTCATCAGGGAAAACTACTGCCCTCAACACGAGGTGGAGAAGATTGAGTCTGATTTCCTATCGTTGGTTATGCAGAACCGTGACTGCCAAGCTTACCTCACGAGCTTCAACACAATGTCCCGATTGGTTCCGTATCTGGTGACCCCGGAACCAAAAAGAATAGATCGTTTCATCGGGGGTTTAGCCCCAGAAATAAAGGCAAGCGTGAAGGCCTCTCGGCCAGCTACTTTCAGATCTGTAGCTGACTTATCCTTGTCCCTCACACTGGATGCGGTCAGACAAAGATCGCTGAGGAATAAGGATGCTGAGAAAAGGAAACATGAAGATGACAATTCACGTAGGTCAAACAAGAAGCACCGAGGAAGCAATGACCACAAGAAAGGGTCTGAGTCAAGGAAGGATGGTCATCAATCGGGTGAAAAGCCCAAGTGCAAGATCTGCAAGAAACAGCACTTCGGGAAGTGCAGGTTAGAATCGAACTCGCAGACAAAGTCGAGAACTTTTGCTTGCGGGATATGCAAGTCCAAGGAACACAAGACCTTGGATTGCAAAAAGTTGAAGGATGCAACCTGCTACAGCTGCAATAAGAAGGGGCATATCAAGACCAATTGCCCAAAACTTGCAAAGAAAGCTAATGAAGGAAAGAAGACCAATGCTAGGGTCTTTAGAATGGATGCGAAGGAGGCTGTGCAAGACGATAACGTGATCATAGGTACCTTTCTCATAAATGATGTTTATGCAAGAGTACTTTTTGATTCAGGCGCTGATAAGTCTTTCGTAGATAACAAGTTTTGTGAATTGTTGAAATTGCCTGTTAGAACTTTAAGTGTAAAGTATGAGGTGGAATTGGCAGATGGCACCATAGAAACCGCCTCAACCATATTATGTGACAACCCGCACTAAACCAGGTATCCGTACAACTTAATTAATGATTAATTACTGCTTAATTACTGTGCTTGTTTGAACTAGCTGATAAACTGCTACCTGCATACTGATACATGCACTTACTTGCATCATACCTTATTTGCTGTCACTACATTATTTACATGCTGAACCCTAGTGACAAACATGATGCACAAAAAGCACAGTAGCACTAAACGGATACACAGTGAACATGCTGATATAACCAGCATCAGGCAGACACTGCCTCTAAGGCCTGTTAAGAGCCTCAAATATTTTGGCTACACTGGTGGTGAGTGTAGGGATATAAGGGTTGTGGTACTGCGTCTCTAGGAATAAGATACACTGATTCGGATGTGCCAAAAACGTACTTTAAGTACCAAACACAGCACTTTAATAATTAATCCAGCTTCTAGCTGACTAGTAAAGTGACAGAACATGAGAAAATAACACTAGACACTTTCTAAAGTGTCGGGAAAACAAATTGTGTCACTAAAAATGTTAACAACGACACTTTAAAGCTTTTGTAACGCTTTAACGGATTACTATCCAACCGGACACCCGGACTTTACCCGGAACATGAAAATATTACTATTTTCACTATTTATATTTTTCTGAGCCAGTTAGGGTCTCTGATTACCCTAACACCCGTCATAACACATAACATACAACTAACTAAGTTAAATACTTAGTTAACCTATTTAACCAAACTAAACCTCCTAATTACTAGTTTAAATCGAACCAACCCCCCCCCCCCCTTCTCATAACCGGCCCCAAACTATGGGGGACACACAAGTACAAGGGTGATTACCTAAATCTAGTTTGTGTAATATCATGAAGACATATTAACCAATGGTTAATAACACCTAGATTTTCTATAAATACACACTTAAACTAACAAGAACATTATCACTTCACAAATCACCAACTTACTCTCTCTTCTCTTCTCTAAAACTCTCGGCCGAACACCCCAGCCCCATACACCCACCTTCGGCTCTTGATCACTACATTCCAACATCACACAAGTGTTAGAGGTTACGTATTAGGAGCTTTGGTGCACTCGGAACACGAAGGACCTCTACCGTTAGCTTTTATCCACGCGTTTTTCATCAAGAATCTTCCCTAGCCTAGAGCTAGAGGTATATCACTTAAAACTTGTTCTTGAACTTATCTAAAGTGGGTAAAAGGATTTTCGTCGGTTAAATATCGATAACATACTTTTTGAAGCATAAAAGTCTAGTAAAAATACTAAAATGGTGGTTAATAGCTTACAACTTGTGTAAAAGTTGTAGTATTTGGAAAATGAGATTTTTGAGACCCGATCTATGATGTGGTAGCTCGGATCACCGTTTAACCCGACTTTGTAATATCATGGATCTTCACATAAGCTCGTTTTTGGTTACCACAAGGGTTAAAAGGTGAAACTCTACCACACAAGAGACATGAACTTGTGTAAAAATGTTTATTTGTGTAAAAGCGATTTAACCTGTACATTGGTGTTTAAAACTAGCGGATCTACGTATCTGCAAGTGGTATTTTCAAAGAACCACACATTTAAGAAACCATGTATTTTAAAGAAAGGATTTTACACTAACAAATATGATATCTTTATAAACCACAAGTGTGTAAACACTTGTGAAACAAACAGATCCGACAAAGGACTAGCTTTGTCACTTGTTACTAGAAGTTGTAAAGTCGGATTTCTCTAAACACGAGGTTTTTACAAGATTAAAGTTACTTATTATAAAGATCTACATACATAAAGGGGATTTACACTATAGATTCGGAAAAACTGCAAGTTCATGCGATTATGCGATTTACATACTTATCGACTAGTTTGATGTGTCGGAAATTGTTTGTTGAATAAAGAAGTTGTTGAATTGATTTGTTAAAAGAAAATGATACGCTTGAAAGCGTGGCCACCTCCAGTTACAGAGGAAACTCTGGCGAAATTTTCTAAAAACCTAACACTTAGAATTATTTACACAACAAGTGTTAGAACTATTTTTAGACATATTTTCGAAACATAAATTTCGCCAGCACTATATTTTACTAAATATTCGGAGGTGGGATTTTCACAAAGATTAACGTGATAAATATATTTGTCACAACACTGTTTATGATTATTTTGTGAAAATACATAAATATTATTTTAGAGTAAAAATAATATTTACAAGCGTTAATGATTCCAAAACTTTACGAACGCTTCCACAAACATATAAGTTACACCGGTAATTACATTACCACACGATTATTAAAACGTAACTTACGCACATGTATTGTATCCCCCATCCTTGGGAAGAAGTATAACTACCAAGTGTATACAGAACATAAACACGAAATAGTTGTCTAACTATTTCCCAAAGAAGTAAACTATAAAGCTAAAGCACGGCCGTCCGTCTAATAGAATTAGCACTTGTAGGTCGTTGCACAGCTTACTGTATTGGAGACACTTGGTAGAGACGCGCATTCACTGTGAGTTCATGTCCCCCTTTTCTCTAACTGTTTTCAGTTTTCTTAACTGCGGGGGTGAAATACATGTTACTTTGTTTACAAGTACTTTATACACGGTATGATTAACGTAAGGAGGTTTAGATCATGTGAATGGGTAGTTAGAACACCGAGGGACTTAAGCGGTAGATCTATCTGGGTGTAGCGAGCCCAGCTCTAGGCCCAACAGAACGGACCTCTCGGAGGACCAACAGAACGGACCTGGAGTGACTTGGTTGCCCAACGCAAAAATCGGCTAGGGTTGTATCTTCCTACTTGCATTTCACAACATGCTAATGGCCTTGCAAACCATTGGTGATCACAAGTCCTCTTACACTGCTACATACCAGGAAACTTTTATACTTACAAGTGTTTTACTTACTCACTTGCACATGAACTCGCTCAACATTATTGTTGATTTTTCAACTTACATGTATTTCAGGAAATTAACGAGATCTGGCACGGTATGGCATGTTTTCCGCTGCACTAGTTTCCGAGGTCATCCGGGGTTTAGGGGATGTGTCTCTTTCCTGGACAAGACACAGTCCTTAAACCATGTTTATGTTATGTTTCAGTTTGTAATGTTTGTTGAACAAGATTATGGTTGTCAGGGTATGTTAAAACAATGGTACTATGTTTGGTTTTCAAAACTTAATGGATGATCTTGCATGTTTTTAACTCATATAGCTTTGTTATGATTAAGCTATGGTATTAAGAAGTCACACCAAAATTAACCACGCTTCCGCAAAGCCAGGGTGTGACATATTAGATGGATGTTTCATATCCATTAAGAACCACTCCTTTCCTTTGTCCCTACTTCCTTTGAAGTTAGCCGGTTTTGACATCGTTTTAGGCATGGACTGGTTATCTCATAACCAGGCCCAGATTGTCTGCAATAAGAAGCAAGTGATGATCAAGACTCCATTTGGTGAGTCACTTGCCATTCAGGGAGATACCCGGTATGGATTGCCTGAGCAAGTGACTATGCTCAAGGCCTCTAAGTGTTTGAAGAAGGGTTGTGTCATCTACATGGCACAAGTGACCATCGATGAGCCGAAACCTAAGATGGAAGACATCCCCGTCATTTCTGAATATCCTGAAGTTTTTCCTGAAGAACTACCTGGCTTACCACCAGATAGGCAAGTGGAATTCAGAATTGACATCATCCCTGGAGCAGCACCTGTTGCTAGAGCGCCCTACAGGTTAGCACCAACAGAGATGAAGGAATTGAGAACGCAACTAGATGAATTGCTAGCTAAGGGTTTCATTAAACCTAGTTCGTCTCCTTGGGGAGCGCCAGTCCTGTTTGTCAAGAAGAAGGAAGGATCGATGCGTCTGTGCATCGATTACCGTGAGCTTAATAAGGTCACTATAAAGAGTAGGTATCCTTTGCCCAGGATCGACGATCTGTTCGACCAATTGCAAGGGGCAAGTTACTTCTCGAAGATTGACTTGAGGTCAGGCTACCACCAACTGAAGGTTAGAGATGAAGACGTACACAAAACTGCATTTAGGACTCGTTATGGTCATTACGAGTTCCTAGTGATGGCTTTTGGGCTCACTAATGCACCTGCCGCGTTCATGGATCTCATGAATCGCGTTTGCAAGCCTTACTTAGATAAATTCGTCATCGTTTTCATTGACGACATTCTCATTTACTCGAAAAACCAAGCTGACCATGAGAAACACCTTCGCTGTATTCTTAAACTTCTACATCATGAGAAACTCTACGCCAAATTTTCAAAGTGTGAATTTTGGCTTCGAGAGGTCCAATTCCTTGGACATGTGGTTAGTGAGCATGGTATCCAAGTGGATCCCGCTAAGGTGGAAGCAGTTATGAACTGGCAAGAGCCGAAGACGCCTACGGAGATTCGTAGCTTCCTAGGCTTAGCAGGATATTATAGGCGTTTCATTGAAAATTTTTCAAGGATTGCTGCACCCCTAACTTCCTTAACTAGGAAGAAGATTAAGTTCGACTGGGGACCTAAGCAGCAAGAATCTTTTGATATTCTGAAGCAAAAATTGAGCAACGCTCCTGTGCTAACATTGCCTGAAGGTACCGAAGAATTCGTAGTTTACTGCGATGCATCACACACTGGCATGGGGTGTGTGCTTATGCAGAAAGGCAAGGTTATTGCCTATGCTTCAAGACAGTTAAAGGTGCATGAAAAGAATTACACCACCCATGACTTGGAGTTGGGTGCCGTTGTATTTGCACAAAAGCTATGGAGGCACTATTTATATGGTATCAAGTGTGTGATCTATTCTGATCATAAGAGCCTCCAGCACCTGTTTAATCAGAAGGATTTAAACATGAGGCAGCGCCGTTGGATGGAGAGTTTGAATGATTATGATTGTGAAATCAGATACCATCCCGGCAAGGCGAATGTAGTCGCCGATGCCTTGAGTCGAAAGGAAAGGGTGAAACCCATCCGAATCAATGCCAAGAGCATTGAAATAAAGAACAGTTTGAATGAAAGGTTGTTAGCTGCACAGAAGGAAGCTGTGTTGGAAGCTAACTACCCTAATGAAAAACTAGGAGTAACTGAAGAACAGTTATCTCAAGGCAAGGACGGAATTCTGAGATTAAATGGACGAATATGGGTTCCAATTTATGGGGGACTTCGAGATGTCATCCTCCAGGAAGCCCACAGTTCTAAATATTCCGTTCATCCTGGAGCTGATAAGATGTACCAGGATCTGAAAGCAAATTTTTGGTGGATAGGCTTGAAGAAGTCTATAGCCACCTATGTAGCTAAATGCTTGACATGTGCGCAAGTAAAAGCGGAACATCAAAAGCCGTCAGGTTTGCTACAACAACCTGAACTTCCCACTTGGAAGTGGGAAATGGTGACGATGGATATCATCACCAAGTTGCCCAAGACCAGGAAAGGAAATGACACAATATGGGTGATAGTTGATAGACTGACTAAGTCAGCACATTTTCTGCCCATTAAGGAGACCTATAGCTCCGACATGTTAGCCCAATTGTACGTTGATAAGATTGTAGCTTTACATGGCGTGCCTGTGTCTATTATCTCTGACAGAGATACTAGATACACGTCATATTTTTGGAAAAGTTTCCAACAATCTCTGGGCACGCGTTTGAATTTTAGTACGGCTTACCATCCTCAGACAGACGGCCAGAGTGAGCGTACTATTCAAACGTTGGAAGACATGCTTCGTGCATGTGTGATTGACTTGGGTGGTAGTTGGGATAACCACCTATCGTTAATCGAATTCTCCTACAACAATAGCTACCATACCAGCATTAAGGCTGCGCCTTTTGAGGCATTATACGGTAGAAAGTGTAGAACGCCCGTTTGTTGGGCGGAAGTTGGAGATGTCCAATTATCAGGACCGGAGATAGTCTTTGAAACGACGGACAAGATTGTCCAGACTCGTGACCGTCTCAAAGCTGCCCGTGATAGGCAGAAAAGCTACGCTGATTTAAAGCGTAAACCTTTTAACTTCGAGGTAGGTGACAAGGTGTTGCTTAAAGTATCACCCTGGAAGGGAGTGATGCGATTTGGTAAGAAAGGCAAGTTAAGCCCGAGATACATAGGACCGTTCGAGGTCATCGAACATGTCGGATCAGTTGCCTATAAGTTAAACTTACCTGAAGAGCTCAGTGGTATTCATAATGTATTCCACATCTGCAATCTGAAGAAGTGTTTCGCTGATGAATCACTGGTCATACCGCATACAGATGTGCATATAGAAGAGAGCTTAAAGTTTGTTGAAAAACCTGTGTCGATCGAGGATCGACAGGTTAAGAGGCTTCGAAGGAAGCATGTGCCTATTGTAAAGGTAAAATGGGATGCCCGTAGAGGTCCTGAATACACGTGGGAGGTTGAGTCCACAATGAAAGAAAAATACCCTCATTTATTTCAGTAAATCTCGAGGTCGAGATTTCTTTTAAGGGGGTGAGGATGTAACACCTTGAAAATTCGTGTTCAATAGAATAACGACACGTGTCATGTAAGACAAAAGTGATATAAACCCCGATCTAGTTAAAAATGTATGGCATGATTTAAAAGTGTCGTCATGTAAATTTTTACCTCTGAACGACCTCGTTATAAATCCCAAGACCCTAACATATATTACAAACATTTGATTTACATTCAATCCGGTAATTACTAGCAATAATTGATCCATATTGCAAAAGTGAGATCCTACGAAGAAATGCACGGTAAACCTTCATTAACGGCACTTTCAAGAAAATTCAAGGAAACATGGCAAAATGGTAGGGTATATAACTGTTCAAGACCCATAATAAGAGGCCCCATACTGATAAATCATGTCCCAAATTCGTATTTCATCAGTTACCCCTTCGAATGCTTGAAAAGCCAAGATTTTTACCTTCTGCCAATGGCTTACGGACCGTAAGCCCACCCCTTACGGTCCGTAAGGGGTTGCCAGCGACAAAAAGTTTGGCTGTTTGCTGTTATGCGCATGAAACCGACTTATATTCGATTTTCCTCATCTTTGGACGACCCCTACATTACTTTTAGACCTAGGAGACACTTGTGGGTGATCAGGGGCACATGATAGACTTGTGTGTCAATGATCTATGAGATCAAGAACACTATATAAAGGGCCAAAGTTGCAACCATTTGATCACACCTCATTCCTGCATTCCTGATCATTTATGGAGCTCCAAAGCAGACTCAAGTGATCACTAATCGTGCATAGGACTTCAGTAAGTATGCTTAACCTTTCTTAGTTAAGTTTTTGCTTAGTTTTAGCTTAAAAGTCAAACCGTCGTAATTAACGGTTGACTTAACGATTAATCACTAATGGTCCAGTGATTAGTCGAATTGAAAGTAGTTATAAGTTGGTAATTATGTGGGCAATAAACCCTTAAAAGGGCACCCTCTGATTTCCACTCTAACTAGGTCAAATGTCGGGTCAAACATGTTATTAAAAAGTCAACAGAATGCTTAATTTCCAATTTATGCATAATTAGCAATGTAGAACCCATACAACCTGTTTGATCATTAATATAACTTGGTAATGAATGTAAGAACATGTCTAAACATGTTCAACCCGACAATTTTCAGTAGAGACCCGGTTCGGAACTGAAAGTCGCATAAATTGACTTTTGCTTTGACTTTCAGTTCTGACCCGTTTAAGCATGTTTTAGAAATGCCTTAGAGCTCTAATTGGACAAGGTTACATGCTAGTATAACCCTCTGTGATTATACACCATGGTGCATTAGTTATCCAATTAATATGCATGATTCCGTTAATTGCTCATATGTTGACCATTATGCCCTTTTCACCATAAAACGTGATTTTTAAAAATGTAAAAGAGTAGAAACCTTAGTTACTGAATTATAAACTTGCACCCAAAATTTGACATCAGTTTGAGGTGTAGATTGAGAGTTATGCTCATTAGCGTAATTAGAAAGCTTTTTAGCGATTAAACGACATAATTAGCGTATAGCCTATTTAAGCATACTTTTTGATATCAAACTTCTTACCCACTGATGTAATATATTATTTTGGGATTTTTGAAGATTTTTAATTAATTTTAGGCTGTGCATAACTTAGAGTCATAAGCTTAATTCGGTAATTGTAGGTTTTGCCCTTTCGGGCTATAAAATGAGTTCTACATATCTTTTCGACCCCAAACCTTTTGCTACTGATTTCATATGATAAGTAAATTATTTTAAACCTTATGGAATAATAAAAATATCAGCTTTCGATATAGAACCCGGAAACGGCTCCTAGTCGCCTTTTTAAGCGTTTTTAACGCATAGTATGTACTAAAACTATTTTAAACATACAAGGGTTGATACCTACTGATATTTTAGGTAAATTATAATATTTTAACAGTAAGCAAAAGTTGTTTAACTCATACTTCAGTTTTGAGCTTTTCGGCTTATGTGAAATTACCAAAATGCCCCTACAGTGCATAGTTTGGTTTTAATTGATAAATTTCACATATATACTTTACCCTACTATTATAAATAATTAAATTGAGTATTTTTGCTGATTATATCAGACCTGTAACTCAGGTTAATACTTAAACTCTTTTATAACCTTGTAAATGACCAAACTACCCCTACGGGGCATAGTTTGTGTTTAAATTCGTTTCGGGCATAATAAAAGATATCTTACTGTTGTCACAATATATTTGAGGCATATTAACTTAGAAAACCTGTATATGACTCTTACGGTTACCCGTTACGCCTCTTACGCGTTCGGTTCGGTTTATGTAACTAGTTTGCATAACTTAGCCGAAACGGATCAAACCTTATCGGTTTTGTCTCAAAATCCAGAATGTGTATAATATACCCATATTAAGCAAGCCTTCAAACTTGTCGGGTCTAAATCACATTCTATTCCGGTCTTCGCTTAATCGTGCGTACGAACCGTATCTTTAAAACTAACCGGTCTAAGTTTAGGCTTAATTAAAGACCCGTTAGGATTCTAATAGGTTATTATAAACCTTCGTTCCAGAATAGGAGGACCAGTAAAAGCTACTTGCATTTGCTGTTTGTGAATTATACTTGCAAAGGTAAATACTTTTAACTTATTTTCCCTTATACGGGCTTGGGGTACGGTATATAAAATACCTCTTGGTCGGGCATTAAATCTTCCATCGTAAGGTGGTTAATTGATATTGATCGGCCCGTTTAAATTGTTTTGTTTGCTTAAATCCTTTGGGAGGTTAATGACCATGTCCCGGATATCCTTGGCATCATTTTACAAAATGGCCACGACCTAAGCGCAGGGTGTAGGCGTACACCCGTCAGTGCATAAATAAATAATGTGGTGTGTCTATTGATCTTTAACCCGGCACGATCCTGGCTACTGAACGCATAAGGAACATGTAATCCTTTTACAAGTTTATATATTTAAATAATTATCCCAAGTTATAAAATGTTTATGCCACGTGCATCCAAATAAATTTTCAATCATTTTTAAAATGAGTCGGTTAATTGTATTTACCAGTGTAAACTGACGTATTTTCCCAAAAAGATTAAATCCAGGTACTAATCGTAATAGGCTGGATTTCTCCTTAGCATCAATAAAGAGTCTCGCAAGCTTAAGATGCCTACTTCTGTTGAACTACTGTTCCCTATTTATTTTTGATCCTTCTGTGGACAAACTTTCGACTATTGTGATACTTGATATTACAATTTATTTAAGTTGAAATATATCTTTCATTTGCTTCCGCTGTGCATTTAAATATTGTGTTGTTTGACTATTATGTTGCCAACCACGTCACGATACTCCCCACCGGGCCCACCGGTAATACGTGGAAAGTCGGGGTGTGACATGTTGGTATCAGAGCCAGCATTGAGTGAATTAAACACTAGCCTTTTGTGTTTAATCTCAATGACACGATTGCACATTTCTAAACTTTCGAGTCTAGACAAATAACATAGGACAAATTCTACTTTGTTTTGTCCTTTATTTTATATATTCTTGTCGTTATCTTATGTTATATTGACAGGTTTAAACATGCCGCCAAGATTCTTCAGACGAAGAGGACGAGGCAAGGGGCCAATCACCGCCCCCAATGATCACGAGGCCGGGCCTTCGCATATGCGAGCTCCTTCGACCACCGCGAGTGCCGATCCCGCGAGAACAGGAGAAACCTTTTTGAGCCTGCAAGACGGTCTGTCTCGCACAGTTCGACACCTCCCTTTCATAACTCTTATGGGCTACAGTCGGAAAATGAGCCCGATAACCCTCAACCTTCTTATATACCTCTTCAGCGATCCTTATCGCACAATTCTTTTGGAGACCCCACACCTGTCTTCCGGGGCCGGTTTAACCCGGCGAACTATATACAAGAACCAGTGGGTTTTAACCCATTGGGGCCAGAGGATCATTTCTCCGGAGATCATGCGGAGGATATGGACGAGGACACGGATCCCGTCGAACCTGCAAGCGGTACACCCAACCATCCCATAGAGATCTCTGATGGATCTTCTTTTCATGGATCACCCTACGGTGGTCCAGACAGCTTTCAAGCACGGTTTAACCAACATGAATGGTACTTCACTCCTTCTCACCATTCATTACCTCACCAGCAGCAGCAGCAACACGATCCCTCTGGGGATTCACGATTCGTGGCAGTCACGCCACCGCCTCCACCGCCACCAGTTCATCAAGCACCTCCAGAACCGCCAAGGCGTAGGAGAACCGGCGCACGTATGTCTGCGCGAGCGGGGGATTTCCATTTTAGCTCCCCACGTCAATCAAGTGGCAGTCATTACCCGCCACTTCAGGAAGACCCACAAATGGGTGGGCCTTCACACCCAGTTGCACAACAGCCACCACCGATGGGTTTTGATAACCAGATTCCGGCATACACTAGTTCGATGGCGTACAACCCGTTTGAGCAGCCGGCTCACACTAACTATAATTACGCTGAAGCCGACCCATACTTGGTAGCGGCCAACTATAACGCTCTTCATCCGGAAGGACCGTATGGAGCTCCTTGGGGCGTAGGGTACCCAACTCATGGGTACCAAATACCTGCTAGACCTATAATTCGGCAACAATCGCAGCCGCCACGGTTTTCCCCACCCGAGCGGGAAGAAATTCTTCAAAGATTGGACCAAGTCGAGCGAGATTTTCACAGAGACCGTAGGGACCGACAAAGTTTCTTCCAAGGATTGACAAGCCTAATAAAAGGGAAGAGCAAGTAGGACCATTGAATCTTTCCATTGTTGTTGTAATTTCCTTGTATCTGTTGAGCCCCTGCGTGGGCCGGTCTTGCTGTATTAACCCCTGCGTGGGTATGTTTGTTTGTTAAGCCCCTGTGTGGGTAAATCTTTGTTTAAACCCCTGTGTGGGTGATTTGTCTATTAAAAAGTCCCGTTTAGGGCGACGTGTAATCTTTTAATAAATTAATGGAATGTAAGTTTATAAATTTCATTTTTGCCATTATATGCATAAATAAATTATATATGAAATAAATGAATCAAAATCATTCCTTTTAAAAATATATCTGCCTATTTAAATATTAATTAAGAATCTTAACGGTATAACCTAGGCTCAGTGTCATTATAAGACCTGGCCAAGATGGTAAGGCCTGTTTAAAAAGATTCAAATCCCTGTTAACATCTTAAAACATGTTAACGCTCCTGGCAGACGTGATTCATTAAAATCACACACGTCATTTTTATATAAGGATCTTTCCAAAGATTCCTAACCCAACTTAATGATCTATGAATCATGGGTTTAAATCATCAATTAAGATGATCATATTTTGACCATACATTGGTAATATAGTGCCTACGGGCCCTGCTCATTTTCATATGAGACGAAAGACAGTAATAGTCTGCGACCCTGTCTGAAAAAGGTAAAGAACTATGTTCAAACCTTCATGCCTTGATTCTCTGAAATCATGGCTTATAATTTAGAATGTCCCTGTGACTAGGCCTTGTGTACTAATAATATTGTTATTGTTTATAATTAGGATAAATTAGAATAGAAATCCTAAATAAATGTGAGTAACAAATTAACCAAATATGGTCTATGTTTACCATGGTTAATGAATTACCCTAAGGGGCAATTCCATAATAAACTCTCAAATAAACTATTGTCATTGTCTTATGCAACAGTTCAAATTTAAAATGGCTGACTCGGATGAAATTAATAGTCAACCAAGGGAGATTAATGACAACGCCCGAATTAATATAACGGGTGCTGAACTGAAAGCGTTAGTAGACGACGCTGTTATAAAGGCATTAGAGCGGCAGTATGAAGATTATAGTGGGACTCGAAGTAGGACCCTATCTGCGCCGCGTTCAAAGCCAAAAACTCATTCTGAGGCTCACAGCAAGCCTCCCTCCAAGAAGGAAGAACCCAAGAAAGATGATGATCGACTCTCCTCAAACCACCACAGTGCTCCATCTCAACAGATTGTACTAAATCAAGAACCCCGTAATAAGGGTTGCTCCTACAAATACTTTGTTTCATGAAAACCCGGGGATTTCACTAGGGAAAAAGGAGCCATTGACTGCATGACGTGGTTAGATGAGATGGACACAGTAGAGGATATCAGCGGGTGCGCTGAGAGGGATATAGTCAAGTTTGTGTCTCAATCGTTTAAAGGCGAGGCCTTAGCCTGGTGGAGATCTTTGATCCAGGCCACTGGGAAGATCCCATTGTACAACATGACATGGGAACAATTTGTTGCCCTCATCAGGGAAAACTACTACCCTCAACACGAGGTGGAGAAGATTGAGTCTGATTTCCTATCGTTGGTTATGCAGAACCTTGACTGCCAAGCTTACCTCACGAGCTTCAACACAATGTCCCGATTGGTTCCGTATCTGGTGACCTCGGAACCAAAAAGAATAGCTCGTTTCATCGGGGGTTTAGCCCCAGAAATAAAGGCAAGCGTGAAGGCCTCTCGGCCAGCTACTTTCAGATCTGTAGCTGACATATCCTTGTCCCTCACACTGGATGCAGTCAGACAAAGATCGCTGAGGAATAAGGATGCTGAGAAAAGGAAACGTGAAGATGACAATTCACGTAGGTCAAACAAGAAGCACCAAGGAAGCAATGACCACAAGAAAGGGTCTGAGTCAAGGAAGGATGGTCATCAATCGGGTGAAAAGCCCAAGTGCAAGATCTGCAAGAAACAACACTTCGGGAAGTGCAGGTTAGAATCGAACTCGCAGACAAAGTCGAGAACTTTTTCTTGCGGGATATGCAAGTCCAAGGAACACAAGACCTTGGATTGCAAAAAGTTGAAGGATGCAACCTGCTACAGCTGCAATGAGAAGGGGCATATCAAGACCAATTGCCCAAAACTCGCAAAGAAAGCTAATGAAGGAAAGAAGACCAATGCTAGGGTCTTTAGAATGGATGCGAAGGAGGCTGTGCAAGACGATAACGTGATCACAGGTACCTTTCTCATAAATGATGTCTATGCAAGAGTACTTTTTGATTCAGGCGCTGATAAGTCTTTCGTAGATAACAAGTTTTGTGAATTGTTGAAATTGCCTGTTAGAACTTTAAGTGTAAAGTATGAGGTGGAATTGGCAGATGGCACCATAGAAACCGCCTCAACCATATTAGATAGATGTTTCATATCCATTAAGAACCACTCATTTCCTTTGTCCCTACTTCCTTTGAAGTTAGCCGGTTTTGACATCGTTTTAGGCATGGACTGGTTATCTCATAACCAGGCCCAGATTGTCTGCAATAAGAAGCAAGTGATGATCAAGACTCCGTTTGGTGAGTCACTTGCCATTCAGGGAGATACCCGGTATGGATTGCCTGAGCAAGTGACTATGCTCAAGGCCTCTAAGTGTTTGAAGAAGGGTTGTGTCATCTACATGGCACAAGTGACCATCGATGAGCCGAAACCTAAGATGGAAGACATCCCCGTCATTTCTGAATATCCTGAAGTTTTTCCTGAAGAACTACCTGGCTTACCACCAGATAGGCAAGTGGAATTCAGAATTGACATCATCCCTGGAGCAGCACCTGTTGCTAGAGCGCCCTACAGGTTAGCACCAACAGAGATGAAGGAATTGAGAACGCAACTAGATGAATTGCTAGCTAAGGGTTTCATTAAACCTAGTTCGTCTCCTTGGGGAGCGCCAGTCCTGTTTGTCAAGAAGAAGGAAGGATCGATGCGTCGGTGCATCGATTACCGTGAGCTTAATAAGGTCACTATAAAGAGTAGGTATCCTTTGCCCAGGATCGACGATCTGTTCGACCAATTGCAAGGGGCAAGTTACTTCTCGAAGATTGACTTGAGGTCAGGCTACCACCAACTGAAGGTTAGAGATGAAGACGTACACAAAACTGCATTTAGGACTCGTTATGGTCATTACGAGTTCCTAGTGATGGCTTTTGGGCTCACTAATGCACCTGCCGCGTTCATGGATCTCATGAATCGCGTTTGCAAGCCTTACTTAGATAAATTCGTCATCGTTTTCATTGACGACATTCTCATTTACTCGAAAAACCAAGCTGACCATGAGAAACACCTTCGCTGTATTCTTAAACTTCTACATCATGAGAAACTCTATGCCAAATTTTCAAAGTGTGAATTTTGGCTTCGAGAGGTCCAATTCCTTGGACATGTGGTTAGTGAGCATGGTATCCAAGTGGATCCCGCTAAGGTGGAAGCAGTTATGAACTGGCAAGAGCCGAAGACGCCTACGGAGATTCGTAGCTTCCTAGGCTTAGCAATATTATAGGCGTTTCATTGAAAAATTTTCAAGGATTGCTGCACCCCTAACTTCCTTAACTAGGAAGAAGATTAAGTTCGACTGGGGACCTAAGCAGCAAGATCTTTTGATATTCTGAAGCAAAAATTGAGCAACACTCCTGTACTAACATTGCCTGAAGGTACCGAAGAATTCGTAGTTTACTGCGATGCATCACACACTGGCATGGGGTGTGTGCTTATGCAGAAAAGCAAGGTTATTGACTATGCTTCAAGACAGTTAAAGGTGCATGAAAAGAATTACACCACCCATGACTTGGAGTTGGGTGCCGTTGTATTTGCACTAAAGCTATGGAGGCACTATTTATATGGTATCAAGTGTGTGATCTATTCTGATCACAAGAGCCTCCAGCACCTGTTTAATCAGAAGGATTTAAACATGAGGCAGCGCCGTTGGATGGAGAGTTTAAATGATTATGATTGTGAAATCAGATACCATCCCGGCAAGGCGAATGTAGTCGCCGATGCCTTGAGTCGAAAGGAAAGGGTGAAACCCATCCGAATCAATGCCAAGAGCATTGAAATAAAGAACAGTTTGAATGAAAGGTTGTTAGCTGCACAGAAGGAAGCTGTGTTGGAAGCTAACTACCCTAATGAAAAACTAGGAGTAACTGAAGAACAGTTATCTCAAGGCAAGGACGGAATTCTGAGATTAAATGGACGAATATGGGTTCCAATTTATGGGGGACTTCGAGATGTCATCCTCCAGGAAGCCCACAGTTCTAAATATTCCGTTCATCCTGGAGCTGATAAGATGTACCAGGATCTGAAAGCAAATTTTTGGTGGATAGGCTTGAAGAAGTCTATAGCCACCTATGTAGCTAAATGCTTGACATGTGCGCAAGTAAAAGCAGAACATCAAAAGCCGTCAGGTTTGCTACAACAACCTGAACTTCCCACTTGGAAGTGGGAAATGGTGACGATGGATATCATCACCAAGTTGCCCAAGACCAGGAAAGGAAATGACACAATATGGGTGATAGTTGATAGACTGACTAAGTCAGCACATTTTCTGCCCATTAAGGAGACCTATAGCTCCGACATGTTAGCCCAAATGTACGTTGATAAGATTGTAGCTTTACATGGCGTGCATGTGTCTATTATCTCTGACAGAGATACTAGATACACGTCACATTTTTTGAAAAGTTTCCAACAATCTCTGGGCACGCGTTTGAATTTTAGGTCAAATGTCGGGTCAAACTTGTTATTAAAAAGTCAAATGTCGGGTCAAACTTGTTATTAAAAAGTCAACAGAATGCTTAATTTCCAATTTATGCATAATTAGCAATGTAGAACCCATACAACCTGTTTGATCATTAATATAACTTGGTAATGAATGTAAGAACATGTCTAAACATGTTCAACCTGACAATTTTCAGTAGAGACCCGGTTCGGAACCGAAAGTCGCATAAATTGACTTTTGCTTTGACTTTCAGTTCTGACCCGTTTAAGCATGTTTTAGAAATTCCTTAGAGCTCTAATTGGACAAGGTTACATGCTAGTATAACCCTCTGTGATTACACACCATGGTGCATTAGTTATCCAATTAATATGCATGATTCCGTTAATTGCTCATATGTTGACCATTATGCCCTTTTCACCATAAACATGATTTTTAAAAATGTAAAAGAGTAGAAACCTTAGTTACTGAATTATAAACTTGCACCCAAAATTTGACATCAGTTTGAGGTGTAGATTGAGAGTTATGCTCATTAGCGTAATTAGAAAGCTTTTTAGCGATTAAACGACATAATTAGCGTATAGCCTATTTAAGCATACTTTTTGATATCAAACTTATTACCCACTGATGTAATATATTATTTTGGGATTTTTGAAGATTTTTAATTAATTTTAGGCTGAGCATAACTTAGAGTCATAAGCTTAATTCGGTAATTGTCGGTTTTGCCCTTTCGGGCTATAAAATGAGTTCTACATATCTTTTTGACCCCAAACCTTTTGCTACTGATTTCATATGATAAATAAATTATTTTAAACCTTCTGGAATAATAAAAATATCAGCTTTCGATATAGAACCCAGAAACGGCTCATAGTCGCCTTTTTAAGCGTTTTTAACGCATAGTATGTACTAAAACTATTTTAAACATACAAGGGTTGATACCTACTGATATTTTAGGTAAATTATAATATTTTAAAAGTAAGCAAAAGTTGTTTAACTCAGACTTCAGTTTTGAGCTTTTCGGCTTATGTGAAATTACCAAAATGCCCCTACGGTGCATAGTTTGGTTATAATTGATAAATTTCACATATATACTTTACCCTACTGTTAAAACTGATTAAATTGAGTATTTTTGCTGATTATATCAGACCTGTAACTCAGGTTAATACTTTAACTCTTTTATAACCTTGTAAAGGACCAAACTACCCCTACGGGGCATAGTTTGTGTTTAAATTCGTTTCGGGCATAATAAAAGATATCTTACTGATGTCACAACATATTTGAGGCATATTAAGTTAGGAAACCTGTATATGAATCTTACGGTTACCCGTTACGCCTCTTACGCGTTCGGTTCGGTTTATGTAACTAGTTTGCATAACTTAGCCAAACGGATCAAACCTTATCGGTTTTGTCTCAAAATCCAGAATGTGTATAATATACCCATATTAAGCAAGCCTTCAAACTTGTCGGGTCTAAATCACATTCTATTCCGGTCTTCGCTTAATCGTGCGTACGAACCGTATCTTTAAAACTAACCGGTCTAAGTTTAGGCTTAATTAAAGACCCGTTAGGATTCTAATAGGTTATTATAAACCTTCGTTCCAGAATAGGAGGACCAGTAAAAGCTACTTGCATTTGCTGTTTGTGAATTATACTTGCAAAGGTAAATACTTTTAACTTATTTTCCCTTATACGGGCTTGGGGTACGGTATATAAAATACCGCTAGGTCGGGCATTAAATCTTCCATCGTAAGGTGGTTAATTGATATTGATCGGCCCGTTTAAATTGTTTTGTTTGCTTAAAGCCTTTGGGAGGTTAATGACCATGTCCCGGATATCCTTGGCATCATTTTACGTAATGGCCACGACCTAAGCGCGGGGTGTAGACGTACACCCGTCAGTGCATAAATAAATAATGTGGTGTGTCTATTGATCTTTAACCCGGCACGATCCGGGCTACTGAACGCATAAGGAACATGTAATCCTTTTACAAGTTTATATATTTAAATAATTATCCCAAGTTATAAAATGTTTATGCCACGTGCATCCAAATAAATTTTCAATCATTTTTAAAATGAGTCGGTTAATTGTATTTACCAGTGTAAAATGACGTATTTTTCCAAAAAGATTAAATGCAGGTACTAATCGTAATAGGCTGGATTTCTCCTTAGCATCAATAAAGAGTCTCGCAAGCTTAAGATGCCTACGTCTGTTGAACTACTGTTCCCTATTTATTTTTGATCCTTCTGTGGACAAACTTTCGACTATTGTGATACTTGATATTACAATTTATTTAAGTTGAAATATATCTTTCATTTGCTTCCGCTGTGCATTTAAATATTGTGTTGTTTGACTATTATGTTGCCAACCACGTCACGATACTCCCCACCGGGCCCACCGGTAATACGTGGAAAGTCGGGGTGTGACAGTGGAGAAGTGTTGGTGATTAAGTGTGAGCTTTATGTGTATATGATTTCTATTTAACCAAGCTTTGTTTAACCAATGGACCTTATGTTCCCCAAGTACATGGCCATATCTACTAGTGAATCAAGCAAGATCCATTAATCAAATCAACCAAATCTTTTAATTTAGGCACTTGGCCGATTTTTATGCATAGGGGGAAGGGGTCTAGTTGTATCTTTTATCATAAGGTGATCTTCTGGTACTTTGCAAAATCTCTAGGAAATCTACATAAGATCACATAATATCTTATAATATCATATTGAATCCAAGAAAGATCATGGAGGATCTTGGCAATATTTTGGTGGGGCTACACTTATGGTGACCGTCCACTATGTAAGGGGGGGGGGTAATGTGTAATTTCCAATCCCTAATTGTATAATTAAGTAGGCTTTCAAGTATAGAGTTTAGGGATTTAATGTGTTATTATGTTTTAAGGGGTGTTATGGTGTTCTGGAACCATAACTAGCTCAGAAACATTAAAACAATGCTTCTAGCAAAATTTTGGTGTTCCGGGTAATGTCCAGTTGTTCGGTTAGATACTGGTTCGTTAAAGTGCTAAATTGCACCGTTTAGTGTCTTTTAAGTATCCTTTTGTAACACTTTCAATTCCCAACACCCAGGGAAGTATTCTGGGTCAATTTTTCATATTTTTGCATGCTACAATCTTGTCATATTGCTGAATTTTGCTGAATTATATAAAATTCAGCTTTTAAAGTGTATTTCGGGTGCTTTTTAGTGCGTATTTTAGCTTCAGGAAAGTCTATATATATAAACCCTTGTACGTACTCTTGGGTTTTATTGTATTCTTGTCGTTGGACCTACACCTAGGCTCCAATTCTATTGTCTAACTGCTTTCTGCAGAATCGTTGACACAATGTGTCTTACTGGTGAGTTTACTAGTATTTCTGACGCAATGACGGGTGGTCCATTGGACAACCCTTAGTGATGTTAAAAGACGAATTTATCCTTCACTTAATCGTGTAATTATCTTGAATTAGATGACTACGGTTGCTTATGTTTCAGGTGCGGTTCGGGAGCTAAAAAGGGATAAAACGCAGCTTTGGACGGTTTGGGGATGAACGGGTCGTGTGTGGGAGGAACGAAGAAACAAAACCCAAAAATCAGGGCTCCACCGTAAATTGCGGTGGCCACCGTAATTTACGATGGCCCTGAAATATGCCCATTTCTCCACCGTAAGACAGGAAACTTGCACCGTAACAATTCTTGGTCCACCGTAATTTACGGTGATACCGTAATTTACAGTGGAGGCTGCGGAGAATTTCGTAACTGCCTCATTAAATCAGTTTTTGGGTGTCTTTTCACATTATCTCATCATTGGACGTTTTCTCTGAACATTGGGGGCGATTTTGGCTGGTTTTGCTTGGTTCCAAACATTTCTAAACAATTGGTTTGTGTTTTCGATTCGTATGAACATTAATCGTTGTGTGATGTTGATGTACCAAGTCATGCGTGGCTAAACTTTTGGTGATCATCCTAGATGTAAGGTTTGCTTTTGAAACACTATGTTTGTGCTTGAATTTCTAGAATAATAACTTTGAATGTTTGTTTGAGTTATTATGGTGTTTGGATATTTGTTTGTAAATTGTTGATTATTGTTTGATGTTAATCTAAACCATACGTTCTTGGTGCCGTTGGCAATCGAGATATCATGGGAGGGGTTAGGGTTGGATAATTGTCAATTGATCATCGAGTAACAACCTCGCATTTTTATAATCCGAGTACTTAGTTCTCTTTCATCACAAACAGATAATCAAACACGAGCCATGTCTATGTGGTTCTTTCTAGTTAAGCATAAACATTAGTGTGGATTAAAACCTGAACTCTAGGATGGTCGCTTGTTCCTAATCTGTTTACAAAACCAATCTTTGATTTGCAATTTAATTAGTTAATATTAGTTCTTACAACCAAAACAATCAACTCTTGAATTTTTAATTTCTGCAATTTTAGTTAAAGTGCAAAGCTATAAAATCAACGCATTTTCCACATACTCCCTGAGTTCGATACCCATTTACCACTATCTATAGTTGTTATTTGGATTAAATTTGCGTGTACTACGACAGCACGTCAAATTTTGGCGCCGTTGCCGGGGAGTTGTGCGCAACATGTGTCAGTTTGTTAGTTTTGCTTTGTTATTTTTGGGTTTACACTGGTGTGTTTTGTGTGCAGGTTCTACAGGTGCATGCATACTAGAGGCTCTCACAAGTCGTCACCATTGTCATTTGATCCGGAGATCGAAAGAACATTAAGGCAAAACAGAGTTTTAGTAAGAGAAAACAGAATCATTGGTTCACCCACTTCGCCCATTACACCACGAAACATCATGCAAGAATCTCAAATACCACCCACAACGGGTCAAACGACCTCATCATTCATACCTACTTCCACACAACCATCACCAAACACCACTATACCTAACACCACTACAATTCCTACTCCACCTCATGATACTACACCATCCAACACCACACAACCGATTACTACTCAAGTCAAACCCAGTCTTACTTTTAGCCCATCTGCCACCATTCCACCATTATCACACTTCTTTCCCCCAACTACGGGTCAATCATCCTCTAATTACCCAATACAACCAAATTCAACCATTGTCCATGCTACTTCAACATTTAGACCATCGAACCAATCGGGTTTCCATTACTCTACTCTTCCCTTTGGGCAATCATCGGGTATTCAAGGGGATGGATATGATGATGGTTATGAAGAGGATTTTAGAGGGTATGAAGAGGAAGGTTTCTATTATGGGGGTGATGGAGGATACTTGGGACTTCAAGGAGGAGCGGGTCAACAAAGTCAACCGATCCAACAATTTCAAGATACGAGTAGATTACCGGTTGGAGTACAACACATTAGACCGCAAGGACCGCAATTGCAACGCCCTACACCGCTACAACAAGTGCGTCCTCAAAATACGCAACCTCAATTTCAAAGACCGATTCAACAACCGCCAATGCCACAATACCAATTTCAACCACCCTTTGCACCTCAAGGGCCTATGCAAATGGGTCAACCAAGAGCACCATTGGGTACACCTCAAAGACATCATCGGGAGGTTGTACGAGGAATTGAAGCTCACTTCCGGCCCATTATCACTAACAATCCTTCGCCGGTAGTGATTCCTCATCATGCGGATGGAAGAACTTTTGAAGTTAGAACAACCGCCCTCCAAAGTCTACCAAAGTTCAAGGGGTTAGCAACGGAAGAACCATATTTTCATTTAGAGACATACGACTCCATTTGCAACACTATTGGAGGTCAAGGGTTCTCCTCGGATGATGTCAAGTTGGTCCTTTTCCAATTTTCCCTAGAAGATAAAGCAAAGAGATGGTTTCACACTTTACCTTCCGCATCGATCTTTACATGGGCCGATATGCAACAAATATTCATGGATGAATATTACACCTCTCAAAAGACTAATGATGCAAGAAGAGGTTTGAGGAGCTTTCAACAACAATCGGGGGAGATGTTTCATGAAGCCTTCGAAAGATTTAATATGATGTTACGGAATTGCCCTCATCACGGGATCCAATTATGGGAGTTGTTGAACACTTTTCACGAGGGGTTGAGTTCGGAGGATGCACGGGATTTAATATCGATCACTAATGGTACATTCGGTACGAATTATGAACATGTTGATTGGGCATTTTTAGAACAAATGGCGGTGAATTCCAAGAGGAAGGCTCAATCTTCAAGAAGGGCAAGGCATGTGATTCAAAGGCCCCAAGTGCATGGAGTAGAGAGTGGTAACATGCAAACTACGAATCAAGTGTATAATGTGTGCACTAATTGCAACGAAATAGGCCACACGGCGGAAGTTTGTGTAGTGGGAGTGGTTGATGAGCAAGTAGAGGAAGTGAATGCAATTCAAGGAGGGGGTGGTCGAAATTTCAATATGAACTCCAACACCTATCACCCCGGGTTACGAAACCATCCTAATTTCCGTTATGGGAACGCGGCAAACCAAGCTAACCCAAATTTTCAAGGAGATCAAGGTAACTTTTCATCTCGTCAACAATACAATCAAGGCAATTATCGGGGTGGAAGCAACTATGGTTATCAAGGGCAATTTCAACAAACGGGTCAACCTTCGTCAAGCGGGAATGAAGTCATGGATATGCTTCGGGCTATGCAACAAGATATGCAAAAACAAAATCAACTCTATGAAGTTTGAATGCAAAAGGATGAGGTTCGTGATAAGAGCATTCAATCACTAACAACCCAAATGGGTCAATTGGCAACCGATGTGGCGGAGTTGACGAAAAGCAAAGGTCAACTTCCTAGCGACACCAAGGTAAATCCTTCACACGGTTCGTCACGAGGTAATGTTAATGTTCATCATGTTAGTGTTTTAAGAAGTGGCAAAGAATTTAAAGCCAATTTGTCACCTGAATTGGTTGAGGGGGTAGTTGAGGATATTACGGGTAATGATAGTGATGATGAAGTTTCACCGGTTAAACCTAAAGAGTCAAATGTTAACAAACCGGGGTTGGGTGAAAATGAGAAAAGTGAAAAAGTTGAGGGTGAACCGAGTCAAGTCCCGTTTCCATCGGCTTTACTTGACACGGGTAGGAAAAATTTTATTGCATCAAGAGGTCCCCAAAAACAAGAATTGTGGGACATGTTTAAACAAGTAAAAATTAATCTTCCACTACTTGATGCAATAAAACAAGTACCCGTTTATGCTAAATTTCTAAAAGGAATTATGTATACAAAAGAGGCAACAAAAGAAGAAAATGCCTAAGCGGGTGGATTTAACCGGGCAAGTTAGTGCAGTTTTGAATGGGGAGCTTCCTCCTAAGCTCCAAGATTCAGGCACGCCATTAATTAACATTCAAGTTAGTAATTTTCAAATGGCAAAGGCGTTACTAGATCTTGGAGCCGGAGTTAGTATTTTACCGGGGGGCTTATATGACCAATATGACTTTGGTCCGTTAGCTAGGGTGGAGACAACGGTTGTTTTAGCCAATTTGTCTCATAAGCTACCTCGAGGGATGGTTCAAAATGTAATTGTTAAAATTGATGAGTTCTACTACCCGGTTGACTTTTTAGTCTTGGACTACTCATATGCGGACCCAAAACAACAACAAAATGTAATTTTGGGTCGACCATTTTTGAGCACCGCGCATGCTGTGATCGATTGTAGATTTGGTACAGTCGATATGACTTTTGGTAATCGAAAAATGCGCTTGAATGTATTTACTAACAATTTTAATGCTAATGGTGTTGATGAGTGTTTCATGGCAGATTTAGTTGACGGATGCAACCCGCATGAGTATGAGGAGGATGGTATGGATGTTTGCTTGTGTGATTTTTCTGAACAGGTACATGCTTATGCACTACGGGTTGAAGAGGAAAAACAGGATGCTATGGCCTTGAAAGAAGGTCGACCGCCATGGACTCACCAATTCGAAGGCTTGCCTGTGGAGATAAATTCGGGTACTAAACCATTATTAGAAGAACCACTGAAGTTAGAACTCAAAGACTTGCCGAGCCATTTGAAATATGTTTTCTTAGGGGATAATGACACTCTACCGGTCATTATTGCCTCTAATTTAGAGTTGGCGCAAGAGCAAGCATTGTTGGAAGTTTTGAAAGAAAACAAAGGAGCTATTGGATGGACGATTGCCGATCTCAAAGGAATTAGTCCATCAATCGTCATGCACAAGATTATTACCACCGAGGATGCAAAACCAACACGAGAAGCTCAAAGGCGATTGAATCCGAACCTAAGGGAGGTAGTAAAAAAGGAGGTAATCAAATGGTTGGACGCGGGAATCATCTATCCGATTTCAGATAGTGCTTGGGTGAGTCCCACCCAAGTTGTGCCTAAGAAGGCCGGTATTCAAGTAGTCAAAGATGAAAATGGTGAACAAATTGCCACCCGACCGGTCACCGGGTGGCGAGTATGTATTGACTACCAAAAATTGAATGCCGCCACTTCTAAGGACCATTTCCCGCTACCTTTTATTGACCAAATTATTGAGAAATTATCGGGTCAAAAATATTACTGTTTTTTGGACGGGTATTCGGGTTACAATCAAATAGCAATACACCCGGATGACCAACACAAGACCACCTTCACTTGTCCATATGGCACCTTTGCCTTTCGGCGAATGCCATTTGGCTTGTGCAATGCACCGGCAACTTTCCAACGATGTATGATGAGTATCTTCTCAGACATGGTTGGAGAGTCGCTTGAAGTGTTTATGGATGACTTCTCAATCTTTGGCACTAGTTTTGAATCTTGTCTCAACGAATTACAAAAAGTTTTAAAAAGATGTGTTGAGAAAAATTTAGTGCTTAGTTGGGAGAAAAGTCATTTCATGGTGCAATAGGGTATTGTGCTCGGTCATGTGATTTCAGAAAGGGGAATAGAGGTGGATAAGGCAAAAATATGGGTAATAGCATCTTTGCCACCTCCGAAAAATGTTAAGGGTGTAAGGTCATTTTTGGGACACGCGGGGTTCTATAGACGTTTCATAAAAGGTTTTAGTGTTATCACCAAACCTTTATGTAACTTGTTATTAAAAGATGTCCCATTTGATTTTACTAATGAGTGTATACAAGCTTTTACTGTTTTGAAGGAACATTTGGTCAAAGCTCCTATTTTGCAACCACCGGATTGGTCAAAGCCGTTCGAGATAATGTGTGATGCAAGCGACACTACTATTGGTGCAGTTTTGGGTCAACGGGTTGACAAGAAGCCGGTGGTGATTTATTATGCAAGCAAGACTTTATCTGAAGCGCAACTGAATTACACCACAACCGAAAAGGAGTTATTAGCGGTGGTGTATGCTTTGGATAAGTTTCGTGCGTATATTTAGGGGAGCAAGGTGGTGGTTTACTCGGATCATAGTGCGGTCTGATATTTGATGGAGAAAAAGGACGCGAAGCCTCATTTGATTCGGTGGGTATTGTTGTTGCAAGAGTTTGACTTAGAAATTCGAGACAAAAAGGGAAGTGAGAACGTAGTGGCGGATCACTTGTCTCGGATTCCGGTAGAAGGGATTGATGATGTTAGTGAAATAAATGAAAGGTTTCCCGACGAGCAACTCCTAGCCGTATCCACTTTCGTTGCACCGTGGTATGCTCATTATGTAAACTACCTAGCCACGGGTGCCATCCCAAGTCATTGGACTAAGAAGCGACGACAACAATTTATGGTCCAAGTGAAGCAATACATTTGGGATGAACCGGATCTTTTCAAGATCGGGCCGGATCAAGTTATTCGGAGGTGTGTGCCCGAAACGGAGGTGATGGAAATTTTGACTCACGCCCACTCATCCGCATGTGGAGGTCATTTTAGTGGGCATAAAACGGGTTACCGGGTTCTCTCATGTGAGTTTTATTGGCCCACAATCTTCAAGGATGCATGTGAGTTCGCTAGAAATTGTATAAATCGTCAAAAGATGGGAAGCATATCGAAGAGGGATGAGATGCCATTACAACCAATCTTGGTTGTTGAAATATTTGATGTATGGGGTATTAACTTTATGGGTCCCTTTCCGAATTCGAATGGCTTTCTATATATTTTGGTAGTGGTGGATTACGTCTCAAAGTGGATTGAAGCTATTGCAACATGCACAAACGACCATTCGGTTGTTTGTAAATTTGTTCAATCCAACATCTTCTCTCGTTTTGGTATTCCGCGTGTTATTATAAGTGATGGTGGTTCGCATTTCAAGAACTTCAATTTTGGGAAATTGTAGAAGAGGTATAGCGTGAATCACCGGATTGCCACACCTTACCATCCGCAAACGAGTGGACAAGTCGAAGTGTCCAACCGTCAAATCAAAGAAATCCTCATGAAGACGGTTAGAACGGATAGGAAGGATTGGTCGAGCAAGTTGGATGATGCGTTGTGGGCATACCGAACGGCTTACAAAACTCCAATTGGCACAACAACTTACCGGAGGGTTTATGGAAAGGGTTGCCACTTGCCAATGGAGTTAGCGCATCGGGCACATTGGGCAATCAAGACGGTGAATGCGGATTATGATGAGGCGGGAAAGATGAGGAAGTTACAATTGAGCGATATAGAAGAGATTAGAGACGAGGCGTATGAGTGTGCATCGGCTTACAAAGACAAGCTCAAGAAGGTACATGATGCAAAGTTGAGGAAGAAAACCTTTGAAGTGGGTCAAAAGGTTTGGTTGTACAATTCAAGGCTCAAGATGTTTGCGGGCAAGCTTAAAAGCAAATGGATGGGCCCGTATGCCGTTCGGCGAGTTGGGAGGTTTGGTGACGTAGACATCCAAGATGAGCAAACACTGAAACAACAAATGGTGAATGGTCACCGGTTGAAGCCATACTTGGAAGGGAACGACATCAACAACTTGGAGCTGGATAAAGCGGGCTACATTTTACGCCCGGTAGATGATGAACAACCATGAGAGGCCCAGGTTTGGTAGTGTAAATAATTAGCATTTCATTTTGTTTGTTTTGTATAGTTTGCACATTTACATTACTCGCTTGAATCTTGTGTTTGAAACAAGTGTGGGGACATTCGGGTCACGAATTGCTCTAACATTGTGTTGAGGACAACACGGGACTTTCGAGGGGGTAGGGTAATTTTATATGTTTTTGAAAAGTTTTAAAAACACAAAAAAATCGAAAACACTGAAAAAATATAAAAAAATATACCTAAAATTCAAGTTTTTGGCGAAGGAGAAATGCCCAGGTACCACCGTAATTTACGGTGGTACCGTAATTTACGGTGGAGATGAAAATAATTTGGGCTTTACGGTAAATCGCTACTATTTTACGGTAGAAAAATGTTGCCAGGGTACACCGTAAATTACGGTGTCCACCGTAATTTACGGTGGACCTGGCGAGATGAAGCGGCGATCCGGTTTCAGCAGTCATAAAAAAAAATAAAAAAAATTAAAATAAACAACAATCAGGTCACGTGAACTCTTCCCCATCTACACAATTTTCTTCTTTTTCCCTCACCACAAACATCATCCATCACTTTCACAAGACCCACAAAATCCTCAACCTTCTTCAACCTTCAATCTTCCATATCTCTCTCAATTCTTAACCAAATCAAGTGAAACTTAGGTCTATCTTGGCTAATTTTTCACATACTTTCTGATTTTGAGAAGAGATTTGCGAAAAAAACGAAGCTTTCGGGTCCGAATCACAAACCCTAGGTCCGAAAAATTTTGGGGGTTTTTGAAGTTATTGTTTCATTTGTGTGCTAGCATCTTCAAACAAAGGTATGGAAGTTTATTTGTTGTATTTTGATGATGCATTGTGAAGATTGAGGTTGTTTTTTATATTTGTTCATACCCACTTGCTTGTTCTTAGATTTTATCATAAAAATTGTTACTTGAACATTGTTAAGGGTTGTAGATGTAGGATTGATGGTAAAGTAGTGAACTTTTGGGAACCTCTATGTTGAGAGGCATAATGCCCAATTTTTGAAAAAGAATTATAAACTTTTGGTTCACTAGCATCTACAACCATAGTAACAAGCAAGTGTGGGGATATTTTGGAGAAAAGGGTATAATTTTGTTGTGTTTGGCTGTGTTGTTTGCCTTAATGTATGTAGGAAAATGGTACGAACGAAGGAAAAATCCGGAGCAAGTTCGTCTTCTTCGTCTAAAGACAAGGGCAAGCAACCGGAACAACAACCGAAAAAAAGGCAATATTTGGGTCGAGTTGATGAAAGTGAAAGCGAGGGTGAAGAAATGGAGTTGGACCCGGCTGAAAAGCCAAGATGGGAGTCGGGTCCCTTGGATGACCAACCGGAACTTAGTTGAATTTAGCCCGTTTGGTGTGTTTGCCAAATTCCGCGCTCTAGGATGGGAGTCGGCACTTAGTTGTTATGATAAGGATAGCAAGAATTTGTTCATAACCGAAATTCAAGAATGGATGGCAACCCTCAAATGTAACAGATACGATAGGCCGTCGCAAATGAAGTTAACGGGTGTGGTGAATGGGATTCCGGTAGAGATGTCGTTTGACACGCTAAAGAAATTGGGGAAATATGATAGTCTACCGGCTCGCGATTACATGATACCTAGTCTTGATGACCTTTTGCTTAAACCGGAGAAGCATGTTTGTTGGAATGATATGCTAGCGGCGTTATTTTTGCCCGGTACTTACAGTGGAATTTTGTACCGGAGGAACTTGAAGATAGAAGCGAAGTTGTTGCTAGCGATTTGCATTTTAAATGTCATTCCGCGAAGGGGAGACAAGGAGCAAGTGAGGTACCCAAAAGTACCTGTCCTCTATTCATTACTCAATGGGTCTCCGCGTTTTCCAATCCGATATTTGATCATGAACCACCTATGGATTTGCCGAAACAAGTTGGGAAGAGATATTATCCCGTATTGCCGAATTATCACGAGATTGATGAAGCAACAAAAGGAAATCACGTCAGAGGATAAAGGGGCAACAAAAAGGCATCAGCCTTTTACTTTAGACAAGTTGGGGATTGGTTGGACTTACACGCAATCGGAACGGTATCATAAGCTCAAGTCAGAAGGGCAGAGATGGAGAGCATTGAAGGTGGGTGCAAGAGATCTTCTACCGGGTGAAGCGGATGAGCCGGAAAGTGATACGGAAGTTCCAAGTGGTGATGATGATTATGCGGATGAGCCGCATGGTGGTGAGAATGTGAATGTAGGCCAAGGGGGCCTAGGTAGGGGTTATGGTGGTGCCTTTTACGATTACACGGAGCATTCTTATGAGCCAAATTGGGCTTATGATGGCACGATGCAAGAGGTCATCGAGAACCAACGTCCTCCGGCACCCATTTTTGAGTCATGGTCGGGTTCGGAGCGGACGTTATTTGATCAACATACGATGATGAGTGCAAGCATGGAGCGGTCTTTGAAACACAATTTTGATCGTCAAGAGGCGTGGAATCGCACACATGTGTATTCACATGAATTGGAAATGAATAATCGATATCATGATGACCAAGCAAGAAGATTGCATGCAGATTGGCACGCCGGGCGGCCGGTGGTTGTGGATCCACAACATGTGGATTATGCGTCTCTATCACCTTACGATGGTAGTATATCGTATCCGACCCCGCCGCTCCATCATTCACAATGGATCGACCCGCGCCAACAAGAAGGGGCTCCGCAACAAGGTGGGAGTAGTAGCGGTGCATTTGCATTTGGAGAATGGAATGACATGATGTCTTCCATTTTTGGGCCTCCACAGCCACGCTATTACTAGTCAGGTCGTGTTCCTTCCTTGTATATTTTGTGAATATTTGTTAGCTTGTTTTGTTTATGGTTGGGTGGTTGGGTGGAGTTTAGTTTGTGATGTTATGTTTGGGTTGGTGCGAGTTGGTAGTGTGATGTTTTAAAAGAAGAAAAAATATAAAATGAAAAATACCAAAAAGAAATTTGTGGTTTGAGTGTTGAGCTTTCAGTTGGTGTGAAAGAGTTTTAAGCGATCAAAGCCTCCTAAAACCATACATTGGGGTCAATGTATCCCAAGTGTGGGGATGGGGGGAAATTTTTGAAGTTTTTGAAAAAAATTTAAATCAAGTGAAACAAGGTGAGAATTTGAACACCCTAGATTAACCCCAATTGATGCACCGGCAACCCTTGATACCCTTTTATTCTTGGTGAGAGTTGAAGCCACACATGTAAATAAATAATAATTGTCTTTGATGAGAGTGGCTACGGGTGGGGGTGCATTAGAACTTGTGCCTTGATACGGTTCGAGTCCTTAGTTGGATATGAATGCGAAAAGGATAAGGGCATTTAGGTAGCCTTGTCTTTAGTGTGTGTGAGTGTGGGATTTGGGGTGTTGGACCTCATAAATTATATATATGAGCATGGTTGCGAGAGGGGCGGGGGTTTGGACATTTAGTTGCCCAATTTTGTGCTTAAAAGCCTATCGTTTGTTACCCCTTAGCTAGTTCCTAAAAATTTACCCAACTTGACCCGGTCTTATAGTGTTAGTAGTAGTTGAGTAGTATGTAATCTTATTTGATGTTTTATTGTATGTTTATTATGAGTTTAAAAAAAATGGAGAAAAAGCAATGAAAATGAAGAAAAAAAGAAGTGATGTTTAGTTATCTTGTCACGCAACGCTGTTCATTAATGCATAAAGTAATTCTTGTAGTATATAACGTGCATGAATTTACTTGTATAGTAATCAGAAATTTATTTGTCTGGTAAACTAGATCATACACAGTCATTAAAGCACAGATTACTGTTTATTTAGTGTACGGAATGTACGGAAAAGAAAAAGTTGTCACAGTCTCCCCCCGTTAAAAGAATTTCGTCCCGAAATTCAAGCGATGCCATCGGTCGCAGGGGAGTTGTGAATCAAACGCGGTCACTTACATTCGAAATTTGTCTTCATGCTCTCATGTCATGTATTCTATCGTACTCAGGTAAACCAATTATGTCTTTTCTGTGTCTTATGGACTCTTGGTCCGAAACCTTAACAGGTTCTATAGTAATTATTGTCGTTTTTCATTAACGTGAATCTTAATTATGGGAACAAAGACTGTTCCTTGAGTCAGACTCCTCTAAAGACTAGACACATGAATGCATCGCGATCACTACTGATCTTTTTCTGGAAGTTTCATCTTGTGAAAAATGGTTCTGATCCCTACACCGGGGATTCAACCTTTTCGTTTTCCAAATCACACTACGCCTTCTCTAGGCGAGGCTCTCATTTTAGTCATACTTCTTGTCTCAAATTCTTACGATTTCTGCCGCTCATCGGCGCAATCTTTCTGTATCCTGCGGGCTGCCTTGATATGTTCACATATCTAAATGGTTTGCCTCTAGTTTTCCTGAACCCACTCGGGCCAGTAGATTGTTTGTTCCCGGTTTCTGATCATACGGCGGGGACCAACTTATTATGTTTCATCTAAAGCTTCACTCGAAGCGATTTAAACGGCGGTGTGATAAATACTGTTGTAGGAAGACTCTACTAAGGGCAAGTGAGTGTTCCAACTTTTCATCAAGGTTTATCACACAAGCATGTAACATTTTCGTACAGTCGGCATCGTTCAGTAGCTTAGTCCATCTATGTTAATATTCAAGTTTTTACGATCAACGGTGTGCTGCAGTCTTTGTGAACATTAAAGATCGTGCAGCTTTTTCTTTCAGGTAATGGCTTCAAATTTGCGGCGCGCAATTACTGTATCTAGCTCATGGTTTCTTCTCATGATCTTTTAATCAACGTGACGCGTATGCAATGCCATGGTCTCGTTGCATTGACGTGCAATCGAGACTTTGTCGAGAAGCGTCACATAATTGCAACTTTAACTCTTTAGCTCTTGGTTGCAGGGTTGGCATGAATTTCGTTCTTATCTACCATGTATCTTAAAGTTCTTACTTCGCGAATTCGAAATCCGCTTTTCGTCATCATAGCATATAACTGTTCTTTTCTCTAAGAGTTGCAAGGTAAATTGCAGTTGTTGCTCACGACCCTTCTTGGTCGTTGGCCATATAAGAATGTAGTCAATAAGTATAATCATGACTTATCCAGGTATGGCTTACACGTTCGATTCATAAGGTCCATGGACACTGTCGATGCACATGTTAAGCCAAATGATACGACAAGGAACTCGTAATGCTCGAAGCGAGTCCTAGAGGTCGTTTTAGGGATATTTCCTTCTTGTATTCACAGTGGAGGACATGTTGTCCTCAAGTTGGTCTTTGAGTGGTAACTATAACCTGACGATTTGTCTGTTCATGTTATCAGTCCTTGGCAAAGGGTTCTGATTCTCAATTCTCTGGAATTTATGCAAAATGGAAACTGTAGACATTCTCTTCGTGTCCTTAACTAAGGATGTCATGTCCTTAATTCCTTCTGTCTAGCAGCTCTTGCAGTTATACCGGAAGCTCATGCTTCGCGGACGAAGCTAGTTAGTAATGCGTCGTTCGGCACTGGTGCCGCTCCTGGCACGACAATTTCTAAACTCCTCTTGTTGTTGTGAAGGGGCGTTCCTGGAAAATCTTCAGAAAAAGGCTTCTGGAATTTCTTCCATAACGGGGATGTTTTCAGGCTTTATACTTGGATATCCAATCCATGCTGACTATCATATTATGACTTCGCAAGTCAATGGTAACAGAAGGTTCCGGCCTTTTGAGTCCCTAAATACAATCCTTAATCGCTTCGACCGCTTAAACTAGCCTTCTATATACCCATTTCTAAAGAATACGGGACGTCTATTTTACTCGAAACTAGGCCAAGCAGTTTCTTAAGTTCTAAGCATGCAAGGTAAAAGTTGATGCCAGTATTAATTAAAAATAGATGCATAGGGTTAGTTAATAGGGAACATACCCGTAACCGCATCTGGATCCTGGCGTGTTTCACAGGTTTCGATCGTGAAAACCCTTCCTTGCTTGTTTCTTCCTAGGGCAATCTTTCCTAAAGTGCCCTGCTTCACCACATCTGTAGCAACCTGGTACCCTCTTATCTCTTCCATCTGGGTCTTTTGCCAAACAGGTGTCCTTGCTGTGCCCTTCTTTTCCACACTTTCCGCATTTAGGCCTCAAACATCGACCTTCATGGTGAAAATTCCATACCCCGCACCTCGGCTTAGTCCCCGAGTAAACTTTACCACCAGCCTTATTAGTGGCTCCATCAGCCTTCCTGCCATGTGGCGGGTTCATTTTCTTTCTTTTGTTTGCTTTAGAGCTTCCATAGCTGACTTGGGTGCTTATCTTTAGGTTCAAAGACTTCCTTTTCTTATTGCCTGATGACTCCACATGAGTCTCTTTCTTGTTATCCTCAGATTCCGAAAATTTTCCTGCACGTAGAGCTTCTTCCGTAAGCGTAACGCTTAAATCGATAGCCTCTACGATGGTTGGAGGCCTTAAGGTAGTAACCAAGCTCCTAATTTGAGGTGCAAGTCCCCAAATGAATCGTTCAATCCTTTTCAATTCCGGTTTGACTAAGTAGGGGACGACCCTAGATAAGTCGTGAAATCGCTGGATATATTCAGGAATCTTCGGTCCGTTCATTTTCAAGTTCCAGAACTCCACCTCGAGCTTCTGGATTTCAGCCCTAGAACAGTATTTCTTTTCCATCATTTCCTTGAGCTCATCCCAGCTCAGTGCATAAGCAGCATCTGCACCAAGGGTCTGAACCTGAAGGTTCCACCAGGAGAGTGCGCCATCCAAAAACAACCCTGAGATATAGGTAACACTCTGTTGGGGTGAACAGTTACTCATTCTTAGAATGGAGTCAGTCTTTTCTGACCAACAAACAAATGCAACGGCACCTCTTGTGCCATCAAAATTCAATGGCTTGTAGTCCATGAATTGTTTATAGGTGCAACCAGTTGGAGGGTTATTTTCGGAAGTGCCACCGTTGTGTTCGGAGCGGAGGGCTTCATGTCATGCAATTGCCTGTGAGATTCGTTCTTGAAGCTCAGCTTCTGTTCTTGGTAACGTACTGATGTTTGTGTCTCGTCTGGGCGTCATTCCTTTTCTGTTAAGAGTATAGGATGGGTTAGACAACATTCCATAATTGTCTATGAGGTACATAGTACCATAAGCCATCATGTAATCACCCAATTTCTCATGTATATATAATCAACAATGTATGAGCGAGGAAACAACTACTGAGCCTTCACATAGGCTTGCTAACTTGGCTTATTGTTTGTAATAAAATGAACTCGAGGTTACATCGCCTCGGTCATTTAGGTTTCAGTTATTTCCTGCTATATTAGCTTTATTGATGTGTATATTTTCCCAGAGATGGGGTTGTTCGTGTAGAGGTGATAGAGGGTGTAACGTCACTGAATCTTTTTGAATGTTACCCATCTTCACTTGTTTAAATGTCGTTTTCTCAAACGTCTCGTATACAGGTAGAAGTGTCAGTCACGAAGTAGGCTAAGACAGGCTTCCTACTTTATAATGCGCTAAAGCACTGATCTATGTATTGTTCTACCAGATGAAGGTATGAACACCTATAGATTAATTTTGTGTGGTTTTCATTAGCTCGACCCGCAGAGTCCACCAGGATTTCTGTGCACTACAAGTCGTTATTACGTGGGCCCCCGTAATAATAAATTGTCTTGCACAGTTACCCCAATTTTCTCTCGTCCAAGCAGATGATCAATCAAGGAGGGGACACTACTGTCCTTATACCTCTGTCATGGAAAGGACCAGTGCGGTGGTCCACGCGCCAACACTCGTTATCGTTACGCGCGCATAGGCACGATGATTAAATGAGGTAGGAATAAAGAGAATTCCCAGTAGTTGGAGGGGCACCTTCAAGATGAATACTTCATCTTCTTTTTCTGGTCAAGTGTGTCATCAATCTTACTTCACATAAGCCGCAGGGATCTCGTCCCGTTGATTAAGAATTCGTTCAAGGTTGCCGCCTCTGCCTCGTCATCATCACCGTAGTCAGGCACCTTCACGATCGAGAGGGAAGAGCAGCCATCTCCTATGGAAGCAAGCTTAGAATCTTGTTTGGTAATAACTCTAGCTATGAGCTTTGCAATGAACGCGAGGTTGATAGCTTCATCGTGCGAGTTACGTACAATAATAGGAGTCGGAGTCGAAGGTATCTTGTTCACGTCAATAATCATTCCGTACACTTATTTGTATGTATTCACGTCAATATTTATTCCGTACACTTATTCGTGTGTATGTATCGATAAACAAATATGTTACTTAGCATAAACAGGCATTTCGATGCATCATATCATGTATAACTCTCGTTTTTTTTTTTGGGTCATTTTTCTAGTTGTCGATTCACGACTGAAACACTACTTGGTACTAGTTTTCACCAAGAGTGTATTTTATCTCTGGCAAGTCTAACTCGTGTAGACTATGCCTTAATTGGCACCTTATCTTGAGGGTATTCCCTACTAATGTCCTTGCCTTGTCTCTTTTTGAAAAGTGTTTGACTCGTGGATCTTGACGCTTACGTGAATGCAATGAAAACCTTTTTGTAAAATGTTTTCGTGAGAGAACTCTAGTGATTGTAGTCTAGACTCGAGAAGGAAACCTAGTTCACTACAACCGAAACTCTGATACCAAACTGTCACACCCTGTCTTTTGCGGAAGCGTATGATGTGTGACTGGTTTAATATCATTGCATTCAATCGTAATAAAAAACTACATGATCAAAACGATGTTCATCCATCCATAAAATTTGAGTATTACAAACACTGGTTATTCAAGTTTTTAAAACACAACCTTCGTCTAGGTTACAAACCAACAAAAGTGTATGACATCTAAACTTGAAGCCTACTTCTAGTTACGACACCTGCGCCCAAGATCCATCCTGTTACCTGAAATACATGTAATTTTGGAAAACATCAACAAAAAGTTGAGCGAGTTCATGCGTCTTGTTTGTGTACTGTAATTCTTGTAAACCTTTGAGAGACTCCTTTGTAAACAGGTATGAAAAACGTATATGAACATGAATGTTTTACAAGGACTTTAAGGTATGTGAGGACATAGGGAGTACTTGTTATGACTCCTTGAGGACATGGGGAGTACTTGTTATGACTCCTTGAGGATATGGGGAGTACTTGTTATGACTCCTTGAGGACATGGGGAGGACTTGTTATGACTCCTTGACTGTGTCGATTAACCTCGACTGTGTCAATTTCCCTTGACTGTGTCGATTTCCCTCGACTGTGTCGATTACCCTCGACTGGGATTCCGAAGCACTACTAGGTACTAGTTGTGACCATGAGTAGGGTTCGGCCGTACCCGTTAGATCTAACCCTCGTCCCTAATTATGTATTAATGGCATTTCTGTATTTAGTCTATGCTCACATGATCTAGTATTTCATAGGCATTTCTTAAAACGCATCATATTTGGTACTCGTTATCACCAAGAGTGCTTCTTGTTTTTGTATCCATCATACCATTTATAAACATTGTAATATTTGTAACATGTATTTCACCCCCGAGAGTTATAAAACCAAAAACAGTTAAAGAAAAGGGGGAGCATGAACTCACAACTTTGCGTTCCTGCGTCGTAAACTTCACCGGATTTGCTTATCTAGCGTCGTGACCTAAACGTGTTTTATTAACGTTAGTCACTAGACTTGTCTCGCACAAGTACAAGTCACTATCTTTTGTATATGGTTTCTTGTGTTAAGAATAATTTATATTTTTAACTATGTGCCTTACTTATATTATTTTCTCAACAATAAATATAAGTATCTTGCATTTTTCACCCGAATTATGTATTTTGTCCAAACACTTCATTTCATGTTCATAACTTGTCCAAGTTATTTATTCTATCAAGTAATATATTTTCATAAACATATTCTCTTGTATTTGTCTAAGTATGTTGTATGTGTATTTTTTCTATCTTCACTCCTTAGGAGTATTTAGTGTATTTTCAAGTCCTAATACACTATCAAGTATAATACATACTACATACACTTAGCACAAAATTTGGTGATAAATAAATATATATATTTTTCTCAAAAATATACATACTTAATATCAATTTTAATCTTGAAGAAATCATTATTTCTTAACACAAAAAATCTTGGGAAACCTTGGTAAATGCTTTTCGATACATTTTTAGGGAATAAGTTTCTCAAAATTTATATTTTTCTAATTGTCAAAATTTTATAAAATTTTTGACAGAGTTTCCCCTAAAAATGGAGGTTTCCCATGTTTTCAAAACATGTGTTTATTTTCTTTTAAATCCTCAACATCAACAACACATTCAAGTCTTACCATAAACCTAGATCATGTAATTCACACTTCGTCATGAACTTGAAGTTCTTGTAAAAACTTGTAGTAACTTACCATGTTATTTAGTAGGTTTAGTTACCCTTAAAAACATGGCTGTTTGTTTGTAAATCTCATTTTTGAAGGATTTAGTCATTTACAACTTGTAAGATGATTTTTCTAGAAATATTTCTTTTGTATTTTTCTTGTTTCATAAGTGTTCATACACTTGTTTTTCTAATAAAAATAGTGTAGGTTTAAGTAAAAACCAAGATCTTCTAAAAAACATATTTTTAAACTTGGTTTTCTTGGAAAATCATTCACACACCTTAGATTTATAGGATTACTAGCTCACTTTGTTTATTACTTTTCAAGAAATCTTTCCATTTATCAAGTTCATGTGTTTACTAGAAGATGATCATCATATGTGGTTACATGATCATCCTTCCACTTGTTAGATTAAGTGTTTAAACTCCATCTAACAAGTTTCATGTGATGATTAACATCATCATTTCAAGAAATCAATAAGCAAACATTATTCATACACTAACAACATCACATCATCTATATATCATCATATTTCATCTTATGTTTCAAGTTTCATGTGTATGTATTTTAATGTTCTTGTTATTTTCATCATACTTCATCTTTTAACCACTAAAAATAGAAGTAACAAAGGTTAAAAAGAATCTTACTACTAGCTTGAAGCTAGGGAAGAACAAGATGAAGATGGAGCGGATAAAAGCAAACGAGTGAGGTCCTTCAAGTTTCATGAGCACCGAGCTTCGTTAGTGACCTTCTTACACCATGAGACTAACTTGGAATGATTGAATAATGGATGCAAATGATGGTGGTGTGGTGGAGGATGGAGGCCGTAAGTGGGGAGGAGGAAGGAGAGTGGAGAAGTGTTGGTGATTAAGTGTGAGGTTTATGTGTATATGATTTCTATTTAACCAAGCTTTGTTTAACCAATGGACCTTATGTTCCCCAAGTACATGGCCATATCTACTAGTGAATCAAGCAAGATCCATTAATCAAATCAACCAAATCTTTTAATTTAGGCACATGGCCGATTTTTATGCATAGGGGGAAGGGGTCTAGTTGTATCTTTTATCATAAGGTGATCTTCTAGTACTATGCAAAATCTCTAGGAAATCTACATAAGATCACATAATATCTTATAATATCATATTGAATCCAAGAAAGATCATGGAGGATCTTGGCAATATTTTGGTGGGGCCACACTTATGGTGACCGTCCACTATGTAAGGGGGGGGGGGGTAATGTGTAATTTCCAGTCCCTAATTCTATAATTAAGTAGGCCTTCAAGTATAGAGTTTAGGGATTTAATGTGTTATTATGTTTTAAGGGGTGTTATGGTGTTCTGGAACCATAACTAGCTCAGAAACATTAAAACAATGCTTCTAGCAAAATTTTGGTGTTCCGGGTAATGTCCGGTTGTTCGGTTAGATACTGGTTCGTTAAAGTGCTAAATTGCATCGTTTAGTGTCTTTTAAGTATCCTTTTGTGACACTTTCAATTCCCAACACTCAGGGAAGTATTCTGGGTCAATTTGTCATATTTTTGCATGCTACAATCTTATCATATTGCTGAATTTTTGCTGAATTATATAAAATTCAGCTTTTAAAGTGTATTTCGGGTGCTTTTTAGTGCGTATTTTAGCTTCAGGAAAGTCTATATATATAAACCCTTGTATGTACTCTTGGGTTTTAATGTATTCTTGTCGTTGGACCTACACCTAGGCTCCAATTCTATTGTCTAACTGCTTTCTGCAGAATCGTTGACACAATGTGTCTTACCGGTGAGTTTACTAGTATTTCTGACGCAACGCTGTTCATTAATGCATAAAGTAATTCTTGTAGTATATAACGTGCATGAATTTACTTGTATAGTAATCAGAAATTTATTTGTCTGGTAAACTAGATCATACACAGTCATTAAAGCACAGATTACTGTTTATTTAGTGTACGGAATGTACGGAAAAGTGACAGTTGTCACATCTGCTTCATTCTTGAATATACCAAAATGTCATCGATGAATACTATCACTGACTTATCCAACATTGGCTTGCAAACCCGGTTCATGAGATCCATGAAAGCCGTGGGTGCATTAGTTAATCCAAAGGACATCACGAGGAATTCGTAATGTGCGTACCGTGTACGGAAGGCTGTCATCGGTACATCCTCTTCTTTGACTTTCAACTGATGGTACCCTGATCTAAGGTCGATCTTGGAGAACCAATTTGCGCCTTGCAATTGGTCAAATAAGTCGTCAATCCTTGGGAGCAGATATCGATTCTTCACCGTGAGTTTGTTCAACTCCCGGTAATCGATACACATGCGCATGCTCCCATCCTTCTTTTTCACAAATAGCACTGGTGCGCCCCACGGAGACACACTTGGCCGAATAAACCCTTTGTCGAGCAGGTATTGGATTTGAGACATCAATTCTTGTAGCTCTGATGGCGCGAGCCGATACGGCGCCTTGGCCACAGGTTTCGCGCCCAGAATCAATTCGATTTCGAACTCTGCCTCCCGTTCTGGCTGTATTCCCGGTAAATCTTCCGGGAATACATCTGCGTATTCACGTACCACCGGTACGTCTTCAATCTTTGGCGTTTCTTTATCTGGTTCGTTTGCGTATATCATGAATGCTCTACACCCACGCCTCATGAGTTTGTGAGCTTTTAGCATTGAGCACATAACGGGATTACCCCCTTTTTCGCCTTGGATGGTAACGTGCTTTCCACTTGGAGATGTTAACTTAATCTCCTTACTGAAACACACGACTTTTGCGTGATGTCGGGATAGCCAATCCATCCCGACCACTACTTGGAATTCTCCCATCGACTTTGGAATTAAGTCTATCGAGTATTCTTCACCGTCAATACTCATCTTACAATTTTGGCATACGTCACATACGATAAAAATTTTGTTATTCCCTATTTCTACTTCTAAAGGCATAGGTAATTTCGTCAGTTCGAATGAAGGATGTCGAATAAATCCATGTGAAATAAAGGATTTATTCGCACCCGTATCAAATAACACATGTGCGGGAATAGAATTTATGGCGAATGTACCTGAGACCACATCGGGTTCCACCTTTGCCTCGGCTTCCGTTAACTGGAAGGATCTGGATTTTGCTTTTGGAGTCTTCGTATGTGAATCCTTACCATCCTTTTTCCCGACTAGCTCCGGGCATTCTGATTTCTTGTGACCCGGTAGGTAGCATTTGTAACACACCGATACCTTCCCGGGGCATAATGCAGTCGTATGCCCTGTCTTCCCACATATGGGACATGGCTTATCTTTAAATCGGCACTCACCCTTGTGCCCTTTCCCGCATACCTTGCAGCTTGGCGACCCGCTTTTCCCATCCTGTTTCTTAGATGACTCAGTTGTTCGCGCCTTTTTTGTAGGGCTTGGATTAACCACTTGTGCCCTTCTTTCACCCCTTTCAATCTGTTTCTTTAGCTCTATCTCCCTTTCTCGAGCAGTGTTAATGATTTCAGTGAGAGTCTCGTATTTTAAGGGAGTTATGAACTCCCGATATTCTGCGCTTAGCATATTATAATAATAATACACCTTCTGTTCTTTGGATGTCACCAACTCATCACAAAACCTCAGTTTGTCGAGAAAGATCCCCGTGATCTTATCAATAGATTCGCCTTTCTGCCTAAGCTGAATGAATTCCTCTTTGATTCGATTGATAACCGCCTTGGGACTGTGGTGTTTAAGGAATGGTACCTTAAACTCGTCCCATGTCATCGCCTTCGCCGCTTCACTTCCAATCTCCTTTTTCTTATTATCCCACCAGTCTTTTGCTTGACCTCTCAGCTGACCTGTGCCATAAGCTACGAAGTCATTTGTGTCACATTGGGTTCTCTCAAACACCCCTTCAATATCACTCAACCATCTCTGGCATACTATCGGATCCACCTCTCCGTTGTAAAGTGGCGGTTTACATGCCATAAATTCCTTATACGAGCAGCCCTTGCGCTCTCCAGATTTCTCCTTAGTTACGTTGGCACTATCTTCCAATTTCTTGATTCTCTCATCAACAACCGATAGTACCGTGTTTTGGATCTTATCAATAAAACCGGATAAGCTATTTTCGATTGCCTTTCCTACCTCCTCGGCAATCACTTCTCTCATTTGCTCGGTGACTCTCGGCACCGCATCATCATTACCTTTATCCGTCATCTTTAAAACTGAAATGTTTACACCAACCGTTAAACATCTCATCTATAGCATATGGTTTATTTACCTTGGTTTAATCAAGTTCATAACTTGTTTTTAACCGTTCTTATTCAATGCACTTTCCGGGTTTGGGTGTGTTAACACACTCTTCCCATGCACATCAATACATGCTTCTCTTCTTATATTTAATAAATCTTTTAAAACAATTAGCTCTTACCGGATGCTTGATCAAGCTCGAACCGAACACACTTTGTTAACAAACTTGAGCTCTGATTACCAACTTGTAACACTCGTCTTAGATTTCTATTATTTTAATCATAAATTAAGGGCCTTTTTAAACAAAATGCATATTTAGCAAAACTTAGTTAAAAAGTAAAGATGTACAATGTTTAGCGAGTTAACATAAGGACCATCTAGTTCAAAGTATTCACATCTAATAGAGTTTACAAAACAACATTGTCTAGACAAGCTTAGATTAGTTCGGAAGCTTCAAAAATGGTGTTCGGTTCTTGATTTCACGCTTGATCGGCATCCGAAGCTAACGGGCATCACCTGAGGTCAAAACCACATAAATAATTAGTTTTGACAATGGTAACCGGGTCTAGACAAGTCCCAATGAAATAAATATAACAAAAATAATAAAATTCTGGTTTTTAGTCTGTCGCGCCACGCGCCAGACTCAGTCAAACCCTTCGCGTGCCGCGGGCGCCCCCGCGTGTCGCGCCAGATCCTTGTGCCCCGTCGCGTGGCGCGGGGGAGTGTGTTTTCCAGCAGGTCCAGTTTCTGGACCTGCGTTTTTGCCCAGCTCCGAAAATTTACAAAAATCTAACTTTAAACCATCATAACTTTTTACTCGGATGTCCGTTTTAGTCGATTCTTTTTCCTATGAGTCCGTAATAAAATTACGGAACCAACCATGTAAATTTCACATCATGGAACCCGAATTACGAACAAATGATTCATAAAATCCTTGTTTCAATTATCCAACCCATTAGCAATAAGTGCAAAATACCATTTTTCAGTTCTAAGACTTTTTGGACATAATTACCCAAATCCCCAGGCTTATAAACCTTGGCGTATCCACGCCATTCCATGGCTTTACGCTCACATTAGAACTTAATGCTTGTTCCTCAAAATTCAAGCATTTCCGCTTCAAGCGACACTTATAATTTATTTCTATTGTTTGACCCGATATCTCGGATTCGTAAACTTAAATTAGCATAACCAATTCATTGGCGTAGTACTATCCAACAGTTAACGTAATGTGAGACTTTCGAGCCTCTACACACATGATCCTTTTAAAGCATCATTTTGACCCGTTTGGTTGTCGAGTGAAGACCATCACTTTGATGACAAGCCAAACCGTTTCCAAAACCATTCCAACCATTATTTCTGACCCGTTTGATATGTTGAGTGAGCTTCATCACTTCAAAGACACACCAAACGCGTATATCACACTACGACACCATTTATACACTAAAACCAAACGTTTATGCATAATGTAACGGGACTAAGGTCACGTACCTTTAGAGCACACCCTTCAAACGCGTATCCCCTCCGGCTTGTCCGCTTGACGATCCGGATTCTTTGCCTAAAGAGTTCAATTCACAGCAAATTTAGAACTCTTTTTATACTCATTAACGCATAATTCGTTACAATATTCAAACCTGCGTTTTCGTCCGATCTTTAACATTTTAATCCTCACTTAGGCGTTTTAACAAACACCTAGCGGGTCAGATTTTTACATAATTAATACCAAGTTCATGACTTATTATTTCCATCTAAATCAACTTCAATTAGGCAAATCTACACATATTTTAACATCAATATTTCAGAAATTACCTCATAAATTCAGATTACACTAGAACAAGAATCATAATCCTAGTGTTTATCAAGTTTCTACAAACCCATTAATTACCTACAATGGTGATTATAAACCCCACAAGTATCATGCAAGATTTCAACAAGAAATCATCTAGGGTTTATCCCTATGCATCATATCACTTCTAATTTCATCTATACAACACATAATCAGGCTAAATTTCGTTTTTCACAATTAACCTAGAATTCAAGATGAATCAAAACATCAAGATTTTGCATACCTTATGATCTCCTCAACAAGGTGATCACTAATTCGTGCTTGAAAATCGATTTAGACCATATTAGAGCCTTCAATTGATCAATTTAGTGAGAGCTAGGGTTTGTGAGGAGCTCTTGTTCGCTCCCTGCGTTTTTGATCGACCAAACACACCTAAGTGTGTGTTTGGTGGAGTTTATTTTTGTTTTAATCTTTCAAGTTTCCCCACTTTACAACTTAGGTCCCTCAATTATTGTTTTATTTATAATTTAGGAGTTTCCATCCATTTATTTGATATCACAAGACCCGTAACTAACTGGGTTATCTAATCCTAGTTAGTTTGTTCTCGTTTATTTAATGCTTCACAATTTCAATATATATATATATAGTTTTATATTTTTGGGGTGTTACATAAAGGGTATCCATTGCAACCCGCTACAAACATAAAGGATGAAAAGTGTAATTTACCCAATATATGTGTACTTTGAATGAAAAATTTCTTTTTAATTTCTGTCATTTGTTGGTCTTGAACCTAAAACATTTCTCTCCCAATGTGTTTAAAGGTTTTGCCTTGCCAATAGACCACCACCCTGCATTGGTAATATCTTATAATATTACAACCCAAACCTCACCATTACATAAACACACCAAATCAAAGAAAAGACAAGAAAAGGAATCAAGCTGGATTGGAAGACAACAGAGTAAAAGTGGCAAAATTTCAAGAGACTGAAAACCTTTATAGGTCGAATGAATAACCTCAATAACACAAACATACATTTAGACAAAAGGGTGTGGAGTAGCACCATCGTTTGAGGATGGCTCTCCACCTAGTCAGCCACGTCATTGGGGGTCATCTTCACAACTTGGGGATAAACCTAGGGCGTGGAGGATGAGCCTCTTTTTTTATTTTATTTTTTGCTAAATAATATGCAGTATATATATGTAAAATTAAATTAAACACTAAAACTAATAATAAAACTTACATTTCACTAAAAAAATAAAATTTAAACTTAAAATAAAAGTTAAATAAAAAAATAATAGTCGTCATTTTCGTCGTCGTTTACGTCGTCATTTGGTTCGTTGTTTGCACTGTTCCAAATGTATTCCACCAAGTCCGCCTTAAGGTTTTCATGTATGTACTCGTTATGTAACGAAAACATGTTCAAATCTTGTTGTTCCAGACTTACCTGAACATAATTCTCGTTAACTTCATTTTCGTTGTACTCACAAATCGGTCTACCTTCGTCTTCGATGATCATGTTATGCAACAAGATACAAGCATACATGCAATATCACAACTTCTTTGTTTTTAAAGCACGTGCTGGGTTCTCAATGATATACCATTTTTTGTAGAACCCTATAACAACATTCAATGTCCTTTCTCGCCGCCTCTTAAAACCTTGCAAATTTCTTTCTTTATTCGTATGTCGGGTGGTGAATAGTTTTAAAGATTTTAGAGTAGGTTGGTTATATTCCATCAACAAGATAATAACCGCGCCTATATTCCACCCCCGAAACCGTAAAACTGGTGTCTGGGGCGGTTCCTAGTATGACATCGTTGAAGACCTCTGATTGATGGATGACGTTAAGGTTGTTATTCGAACCAGGAACACCAAAGAAAGCGTGACAAATCCACAGATCTTGTGACGCAACAACCTCTAATATCATTGTTGGATGTCCATGATCGCCTCGCATAAATTGACCTCGCCATGCATTAGGGACATTCCGTCATGGCCAGTGCATGCAATCAATGCTTCCGAGCATTTCTTGAAAACCATGCTTTTGTTCGTGGAATTGATACAATTTTTGGATGTCATTGGCGTTTGGTTTTCGCAAATATTTCTTGTTGTACAGCTTCACCACACATTTGCAAAAGTTATACAAGCATTCTCGTGCGGTTCTTTCGGACATCTTTAAATACTCAAACCACGCATCGGTTGTCGTCCCGTACGCTAGTTGGCGAATTCCCGCTGTGCATTTTTGTAAGGTGGTGAAACCCCTTTTGACTCCAGCATCGAATCGTAATGTAAAATAGGTGTCAATCCTCGACACGCTCGGCTATACATAAGAACAATCGAGACTCATTCGGAACTGATGTTTAAACATCGCGGCCATGTACAACGGTTCGTCGGCAAAGTAATTGACCACCAATCTTTCGTGGGCTCTTACACGTACATTAAAAATGAAAATATAATAACGAACAATGATGACAAAATTATAATAACGACATAAAAAATATAATAACGACATAAAAATAAATACAAATATAAACTAACCTTCTCAGTCTCTGTTTATGGCCACTTATCTAGTTCGCGGTTGTGACGTGGTTTCTTCCTCTTCTTCCTCCGCAATGATCATTTGTGCCGCCTGCATTATGATATTTACAAAAAAATCGATCGTCCTCACCCGAAGATGACGAACATCACGAAGATGAAGACATTGTGTGTTTTAGAGAGTTTGAGATTGTATAAAAGTTGGAGATGTTTTGAAAAAAAAAGAGGTTGAGATTGTATAAAAGTAGGAGAGTTTGGTTGAGATTGTGTTGAAAATAGTTGAAATTGTTGTGGTGTATAAATAAAATAATTAATTAATTTTATTTATTACAATAGCCGTTTGAAAACGGCTTGATTTTTGAATTGGCTCGTCGACCTCGACAAGGAGAGGATGGAGTAGACGGGACGGGCCTCTTGGGGGGGGGGGGGGGTGGACGGGCCTCCAAGGGGCTCGACGGCCCGGAGCCTTCCCCCACACCCTTTAGTCTTATAGGTCCACCCAACCGAGAAATCAACATTTCAAGCTCTGTGAAACCATCCTCCCGATGTTGATTATTGGCCATTATTAGGGCTTTCGTTCATACAAAGACGAGTTGGTGGTGGACCCATTTATTTTCTAATTATGTTAAATACATACATATAGAGATAAGTATTAAAAAAGTGGCTATGATGTGACAATGCTATTTTATATTTTAGGTCTTTCTATTATGTTGGTTTTTGGTATTTTTGAAGAATTTTTGTTTTCTAATATGAGAGCTGACTGGTCACGTTTTTAGATGTTTGGATCACGGTTTTAGATGTTCGGATCTTCTTATTATGGATGCCCTTATATATATATTTTTAAGTACGTATCCTTTTTTAGTTTCCTCATTAATAATCATTATACTTTTGTCGAGAGTATTTGCAACTTCTTTATATAGAACTTGCTTATCACATTAAGGATTTCTTTGAATATATCCTTAACCTCTATATACCAATAACACATGATACGTTGCTGAGTTTTTATTATTCTATATTGTTAAGTACATTGGAGTGTATACGAGCTTGTCCCATTTGAACAAGAGTAAGCTCGTTTTGCTCCCAAGTTCATGTACCCTTTGAGTGAGAAATGAAAATAAAAAAATAAAAACACTAAACGGAATGCTTCCTTAAAAAGAGTAAGCACGCCGTAACCTCAAACACCAAATCCAAAATCTTAGAAATACATTTAGAATTGCACTCGGCTTGAGTAGGTTTGACCGAATCTCCAATTTGATGGGACGATGTTTAGGAAAGTTCTTGTCACCCCGTCATTGGTTGTGACCATGAACGAGAGAGATTGACCATTCAAGTACGAGTTTGATTGCCAGTTAGAACCCCAGTTTCTTGACATTGGTGTCCAGCCAGTTCTAGACCCCTTCACCTTCACCGACTGAACTGATCCGGCTCCAGCAACGTTCGTTATTGAAACAAGCTCAAAGTAATCTCTTCCGTTGACCGTAAACCTAACTCCACCATGTCTCTTGCATGGTACCCTAAAAATCGAACACAAAACACTATCTTTAATGCCATATATTACACTTATACTATTGATTGATTAGAGTATAATTGTGAACTTCTAAATTGTTTGTGTAAGAGTACAATTGTAAACATCTAAATAATTTATGTAAAAATAAGTCAAGTTAGATGTGTTTTATTGATAACTAGTGATATGGGTAAAGCTAAAAACTGGACTATAAATGTTTGTACAATCTAAAATATGCTAAAAATGTAAATGCTATATCCTTCAATTCTTTTTACTCGTAGAAAATAAAATTAAAAGGGCTATCATAATTATAATATATTCAACATATTAGTTAGTTATATGATTATTAAAAAAGTGTTATACCTATCCATGTAGACCATGCATGTTTTCAAAACATTTCACTATTATATATATACACAAATAATCAGACTGATTTAAGATGAAAATAATGATTTGTGATGAGGGTTTTTGCCTTCGGTCAAAATCGTAGCAAATCCGTCAGAAACTATGTTTTACGATGTACTTAAAATGTTTGTAGACGTCACAAATGATCTGAACCCGTTTTGATCCATTACTCGACCTATATCGATTATTTAACACTTAAACTAAGTAGAAATATGGGTACCTTTTAAAAATAATGGGAATGATTCCGGCCTTGTAAATGCCAATCTTCTCCCAAGCGGGTTGAGCCATGTCGAAATGTTGGAGGGGTGGGTTGCACCACCCTCCAGGACCAGCAAAATTCGGTGGGCAAAAGTTGGTCGCGGTAATGGTTACAGATCCTTTCTTGCACCATCGAGGGTCTGCCTTGCGATCACATGCGATCTTGTAGCATTGGCCACATGCTGCACCCTGGTTGAACAAAGCAGTACTTAGTGCCGCGGTTCTTGTGCCATATCCAGCTGAGTACAAATCACCATAACCGCAAGCACCCCCTAAAATAAAGCAAGATCATCAATACCGCTTTCTGGACTATTCAAAAAGCTCGTGACTCGACACTTGCATGGAAAAAAATGAAAAAGTTACGCTCGAAATTGCCTCGGTTTGTAAACGAGCCAATGTAAGTTCGCTTGTTAGATGGTTCATTGAATCGCTCATTAGGCTCGTTACAAATAAAGACCAAATTTTAATATAATATAAGTTAGAACATATCACTGGACCTAAACTTAAATCAGGTAAAAATATTATATATTAAATGTAATATTTTGTGCTTCTAGATGCATTAGTGTAAAAAACTTCTAAAAATAAACGGGCTGACTTAACGAGACATGAGCTAACTCAAGCTCAACATTTCAGCTCGTTAAGATAAACGAATCAAACCGAGCCAAGTTGAATCGTTTAACTTCGAGCCTCAGCGCCTAACTGCTTCTTTCTGGCCACTTCTACATGCATGCATGCATTAATAGTGGAAAACTGTATGTATAATATGATATTAAGGCTTAATTAGCATTTCCGCTTGTTAAGATAAAAAAATCACTTAAGCCGAGTTGTCTCGTTTAATTTCGATCTGAGCCCGAGCTCAGTTTGGCTCGACTCAGCGCGTTTACAGCCCTAAGTGATTCTTCAGAGCCGGACTTACGACATGTATAAAAATGGAAAAACTGTATGGAAACTTGTTATTTACGCAATCAAAAGATTCAAACACATACCCATTGTTCCTGAAGCATCACTGCCTCCATAAAACGTGGCATGACCTTTAGTCCAACTTGAAGCAATTAAAGATTCAACATCAGTAAGAAGATAGCAGAAAGCCAATAACAAAAGAATGTGAGATTTCACCATTTTTGGTATGCAAAAGAATGAAGCAGATGGTAGGGATGAAGAGAAGTGAATGCGATATGAATCACATTTATGGATATATAAGATCAGATATTAAATTAATTAAATTAATCAAGAGTATCATCAATGGAACATCTTCACATGTAACCCTGCAAGTATTGATCCATTTTCACATTTTAATTTATTTAAATTATGATATCACAAGATTGAAGAGATTTCTAAAATCCATTCAACTATTCCCACATTTAGTTTCATGTTTATATATATATATATTTCATGCATATGCCTTTTGAATTCTACATTTTGTGTGATATTATTAACTTCTCTCTCAAATTTTATCAATTTTTTTATGCTACACTGCCAAGGGAAATTTATATAAATTATAAAACTTTACGTTTACCAACTAAAAATTAACCCTCTAGTAATTTGATTTAATAAAAAAAACACGTAGATAATATGATTATGAAACTTTATATAACTAGAATCATGACACGTGTAAAAAAACACATGATTTTATGTCCGCCGGTTGTGTAGCTCGGTTTGTTTAAGGATGGAGTGTTCTGCACCCTTACCAAATATAAGGTCTAGTGTGCGATCCTAAGGGTTGACACCCTCCATCGCCTTGTGGCTTAGTGAGTCGAATTTACCTCTCACATGTTGGACATGTGATGGTCTAACGTGGGATGGTTTGCGTGTCATGAACAACACACAAATATAATTATATTTGCATATAGTAACTTAAGTGATGATAATGTTCGTTTAAGTGATTTTTAACTACTAATTTCAAGTATCTATCTAGGGCAAGAACTAGAAACTTTAAAGATTTTTTATTGGATTTCTCATATGATATAAACTTTTAATTTCTTTTTTTGTTGATTTATTAAAGCTGGAAATCGGAAGTATATGTTTCAGAGAGTATAAAAGTTGTAAGAATCCGTTCGTGCAAAAATAAATAAAATATTTTATTAACTTGAATTAGTGAACTAGTACAGAATGAAACTGAAAAATAATACAATTACAACAAAAATAAAAGAAAAACAAGAACATAATTTGCAAACAGGAAACAGTTCTTGGCTGAGGATCGTGTTAGACTCGGATCACTTAAAACAAATTTCGAGTCTCACGGGAGAACTCGTTTGTTTCCAGAATACAACAACCTAAGCAGTTGCACTGCCGGTCTTGACTCCAACCCGAAGGTGTACCTTGCTGCTTGAAGAAGAAGAGAAATTCAGTGGAGAGAAAGATGATTGGCTAGTAGTTTTTGGTGCTTTTCTGCAGCACGGATGTCATCCTTTTTATACTGCAGATGTTGAGATGAAACTGAAAAACGAATTAAATAGGAGAATTAAATTGTGCATCAAACGTGGTACACTAGTGTGTGCTTCTATGAAACAATAAAGATGGAGAGTTCCCACTTAAATATCGCTTTAAGTTTCATCTCTCCTCCTATGTGGGACAAGGTGGCACTTTCCCAATTTTTTCAGCATTCTATGTTTGAAACACCAAATTTTGAGCATCAATATCTCATTCATCTTAGCTCCGTTTTGGACGTGGTTTAGTTCGTTGCGAAGCTCTTCAAACATAGAACACAAACCCACAAATAAACATATAAAGAAACCTCAATTTCTTATATTTATTTCTAGTCAAAAATAGGAAAAAATCATTTTCTTATATTTATGAAAAATCAAATTTCTAATAAAAATGATACCAGGATCTTGACGGGACTACATATGGTAATTATGGCAAATATATTAAAATAGAAAGCAGAAAATGCCAATAATACCTGAATTAAATATTCTTTAGTAATCTCTTCGAATTCATTGCATCCAGCTCTGAACATGGATTCGCAGAGATACGCGAAGATATACAATTATAAGTTGATATCTGGATTGGACTTATTTTCGATTTTATTTTACAACACGCACATGTATATATAAGAATAAATACGAAGTAAATATGGGGAGGATCCACTAAAAACTGGATTTTGCTATGGAGTATGGGGCTTGGGTTGGGGTGTGGGTTGGCTGAAAACGCCCAAGCCATCACACCGGGTGGGCTTGGGTTGGGGCGTGGCCCAAGGGGCGGGAGTTTAAAGCCGGGCGTGGGGCGGGTCTAGCAAGGTGACATGGCGGACTCTCAATGGCCAAACCAAACTAGCCGTTGGGCTAGCTGTTGGGCTAGCCGTTGGCCAACGACTATGTTAAAAAAAAAATATTTTTTCACTATAAAACTCACACGTTTATTTCTTTTTTTACCACATTCAAACACAATACACTCCACATCTTCTATAATCATGAATCATCTCTATTCTCATTTTACAAAACGAAAAATGCATCCTCATAATCGTGGTTATAACCCGAACAACTCGTTTGCATTCCAAGAAAATAATCATAGCCCACCACCCAATCGTCCAATGACTCGTCCATTTTTAATACACTCCCCTATGCCCGATATGGCGAGTTATGCATCGTATATCGGGAATCGTTTGTTTACTAACTTCCCACACACCGACAATTCAATACCTAGCCCGATGAACCTTTCACAAACGCCCATCAACCTTTCACCAACCTCCATCAACCTTTCCCAAACCGAAACCGTCCCCGAAACTCAACCACCCAACGATGGTCCTTCCGCATCCAAACCCATCAAAAAAAGAAGTCATAAGAAAAAAACTGAGGCGGAGAAAGCTTTTGAAACCGCCAGATGAAAACAACAAAGATGGGTCGTTAATGAAGAACTTGCATTGGCGAGCGCTTGGCTTCAACAATCTCAACATCCAACTTTAGGTATTTTTAACTATTTTGTAGCCCTTATTTTAACTTTGTAATATATTAAATTTTGTTTTTATTAAAATAGGAAATTCTCAACATCGAAGCCATTTGTGGGAAGCGATTAGTAAAGCATTCCATGAAGAAATGCAAAGGAAGGCTTATCGTGAAAACGATAGCTTATCCTCGTAGTGGAGCGAGATAAGCGGCCAACTTACAAAATTTAGTGCTTTTTTAAATAAAGCAAAGCAAAACCCAAAAAGTGGTGAAACTGAAGCCGACTTTGTGACAAATGCATTGGTCACATTCAAAACAAATATGGGGAGCGACTTCCGTTTCATGCATTGTTGGGAGATTTGTAAGTTCCATCCAAAGTGGGCGAATATCCCCAGTGGTAGCGAAACGAACACGTCTTCCAAAAGGTCAAGGGCCTCGTCCCAAGCCCAATCTGATGCACGAGATCAAGAGTTTGAGGACCTTTTGGATGATTCGCCAAACCGGCCTGAATATGGAAGAGATGCCGCAAAAAGGCGAGCTCAAAAATCAAGATCGGGTACGGCATCGCCTTCAGTTGGGAGTTCGGGCTCGCGTAGGGGAATATACAGCGATCAGTTGGATGACATTGCATGCAAGTTAGATACATTCAACGTATTCCAACAACAAAGGGCCGAAATTCGAAAGAGCAAAGAAGCTAGAGATGCCCTAAAACAAAAACGAGATGATTTGAAATTTCTATCCCAGCCCATTGATCACCTACACCTAGAGGGTGAAGAGTTGGAACTAATCTTTGAGATGAGAGAAGAGATAAAGAACAAATATAAACGTTAGTAATTTTTTTATGTAATTTTCTTTATTTAAAAATATTAAAAAAATTAACTTTTTTGTTTTAAAAAATATTCAAATAGCGGTTTGGGCTGGCCACGCCCCAAACCCCCGCCCCACCATACCGTCTTCAATGTGGGTCAGCCCAACGAAGCCCCTCCAAGCCACGTGTCAACACATGCCCCAAACCCCCGCCCCACCATACCCCACGGTCTAAGTAGCCTAAGAAGGATTGTGATGATAATACGTGGCACTCCTAATAAGTAGGAATGAATGACATTTTGGTCCTTATAAATAGGAATGAAAATGACATGTGGCACCCCTTTTGTTTTTTAAAAATACAACAAAAAAAATCTAGCACAAAAAAATCTATCACAAAAATTCTAGTACAAAAAAATATAGCACAAAAAATGTAATACAAAAAAATATAGTACGAAAAAATCTAGTAAAAAAATATAGCACGAAAAAATTCAGCAAAAAAATGTAGTACAAAAAAATCCAGCACAAAAAATTGAGAAAAAAATTTAAGACAAAAAAATTAAGCACAAAAAATCAACCACAAAAATATAGTTTAAAAATCCAGCACAAAAAATGTTACACAACATAGAAATACAACACATTTTAATGGTTTTTTTAGTCTTCATATTTTATATAGCAATATAGTACTCAAATTAAAGATAAAAAGACGCTCGATTTTACGGTGAAATTTTTATGAAAAAATAATATCGTATAAAAAAGTTATGAACGTTTAAAAAATGGGGGTGAAATATACATGTGCTGGAGAGAGAAAGTCAATAAATAGGATTTTTCCAAGATACTCTTGCACTCCTCCTTTCTCCTACACTTTCATCTTAAACATTAATTTGAAAAAGAGTAAACTGCTAAATTCGTCCCTGAGGTTTGACTCAAATTGCTAGATCAGTCCAAAATCAAGTTTTGTTGCTAAAACAGTCCCTGAGTCTAGTTTCTGTTGCTATTTCAGTCCAATAAATTAACACCGTTAGAACCTTAGTTAATGAATGGGTAAAACTGCTAAATTCGTCCCTGAGGTTTGATTCAAGTTGCTAGATCAGTCCAAAATCAAGTTTTTGAATTTGTTAATTATAAACTTATTTAGGTATATAATTTTTTTAGACTTGCATTAATTTTTTGAATTTGTTAATTATAAACTTATTTAGATTATAAACTTATTTAGGTATATAATTTTTCTAGACTTGCGTTAATTTTTTGAATTTGTTAATTATAAACTTATTTAGATTATAAACTTATTTAGGTATGTAATTTGTTAATTATAACTCAATACTATTTAGATTAAGTGTGATCTTATTTAGATACTTACGTATATAACTACTAAATATTTACAAAGTTATAACAATAATAATACCCAAATACAGTTTAAGGCGGGTCCAGTTATATTTATGTTCGTTGAATAAATCATTAATATCACAAGAGAAAAAAAAATGGTAAATGACAGGTTCTTAATGCATCAATACTTGTACCAAATGCATTATATATTTTCTTAAATGTCTTAAAATTTAAGATAAATTACAAGTCTACCCTAAATATTACAAATATTAAATTAAAATAATTGATAAATATTAAACATTAAATATTACGATTTAAATAAAAATAAATAAAAATTATGTTAATTTCTTAATATTTAAATTTACATATAATGTTTGTATTTTTTTCATAACTAAATATTGTTTAAATTAACTGTTGTCTTATTTAAATCCTTAAATAAATACTAAATATTTACATGGTAACAACAACAACAATAACAACATCAAAATAAAATCAGTATTTAAGGTTGGGCCGGTTAAATTGCGCTCTTCAAAAAAGCTACATTTATATTTTTAAAACTAATTTTATTTAAATTAAGTATTATCTTATTTAAATACTTAAGTATATAATTAGTAAACATTTAATGATAATAATAATAATAATAATAATAATCAAAATAACTAACAAATAATTTTTCTAGACTTGCAAATTATATACCTAAATAAGTTTATAATCTAAATAAGTTTATAATTAACAAATTCAAAAAATTAATGCAAGTCTAGAAAAATTATATACCTAAATAAGTTTATAATCTAAATAAGTTTATAATTAACATATTCAAAAAATTAATGCAAGTCTAGAAAAATTATATACCTAAATAAGTTTATAATTAACAAATTCAAAAAACTTGATTTTGGACTGATCTAGCAACTTGAATCAAACCTCAGGGACGAATTTAACAGTTTTACCCATTCATTAACAGAGGTTCTAACGGTGTTAATTTATTGGACTGAAATAGCAACAGAAACTAGGCTCAGGGACTGTTTTAGCAACAAAACTTGATTTTGGACTGATCTAGCAATTTAAGTCAAACCTCAGGGACGAATTTAGCAGTTTAATCTTTGAAAAATGAATGGTTAAGATTCCTTCTCATCCTACTTAGGCAAAATAAACTTTTTATTTGATCTTACCCCAAGTAAATATATCATACCAAAATATATAAGAATAAGGCAAAATTGCAAGTTTCGTCCTTTATGTTTCAGGTTTTCTACAGGCGTTGTCCTTTAAGTTTAAAAATTACACTCTATGTCCTTTATGTTTGCAAGTCATAACAGGCGGTGTCCTTTATTGTTAACCCAGTTAACTTTTGAAGTTAAAACCCCTCACGTGCACGTCACGTGAGGGTATATTCGTCTTTTCCCCCAAATAACAAGCAATATAAATTCATCTTCTCCCCTGATGCGATTGGCAAAATTAGGGTTTCAAGAAAACCCAATTGTCTCCCCTGATTGCCCAAAATTAGGGTTCCAAATCATTCCAAAAAACCCAATCGGACCGTTCATGAAAGCTGTGCAACGAAATTGAACTTACAATGGTGCTTTGTTGGTGTGGAAAAGAAGCTACATTACGTACATCTTGGACTGTTAGAAACCCAGGAAGGCGTTTCATATCTTGCCCTAATCAGGTTAGTATAACATCCTTACTCTAGCCCTAATTTAAAAAAAACTGATTTTTATGAAAATGCAGGAATCAAACTGTGGTTTTTTTTTTATTGGATTGACCCTGAGATGTGTCAGCTTTCTAGGGAAATCATTCCTGGACTCATACGTGGAAGAAATGTACTTGAAGAACAACTTCGTGGTCAGGTTGAAGAAGCCAAGAGGTTGAAGAAGTATTTGAAGATTAGCTGGGTTTTTTTTGTGCTTGTTGTACTCTTTTTTAAGCGTTAATGTATGTAGGTTTTCTTTTGTGGTAGTTGTTGAAATGAATGCAAATGTAATCTGGTATTAATGTAATGAAATGGTATTTTCATCAAAGAATGTAATCTGGTATTAAAAGTGGTGTAATTTTGGCTTGTTGAAATGAATGCAAATGTGTAATGGTTACCCAACCACCAAACCTGTTCCATTTGAAATGAAGTGCAATTGTAAACTGGTATTAAATGGTTACACAACCATTGAATGTTTAGCCAACCAACATACCTGTACATCATTTATGACAACTACTAACCATATCATACATCAAACATATTTGTCATTAACATCAAACATCAAGCATAAGTCTAAGTCATCAAAATAGAACATCAGTCATAGTAAACATAAGTCTTAGATCACAAAAGAGAACATAAGTCATAGTTAACATAAGATAACAAAAGTTGAACTCCACGGACATAAGTTAAGCCTTCTTGCTTTTCTTTGCAACCTTGCCTTTACCACCATCAACATGCTGCTTCCGTTTGCCTTTCGCATCACCACCAACTGCAGCTTTCATGAACGGTCCGATTGGGTTTTTTGGAATGATTTGGAACCCTAATTTTGGGCAATCAGGGGAGACAATTGGGTTTTCTTGAAAACCTAATTTTGCCAATCGCATCAGGGGAGAAGATGAATTTATATTGCTTGTTATTTGGGGAAAAAGACGAATATACCCACACGTGACGTGCACGTGAGGGGTTTTAACTTCAAAAGTTAACTGGGTTGACAACAAAGGACACCGCCTATTATGACTTGCAAACATAAAGGACATAGAGTGTAATTTTTAAACTTAAAGGACAGCGCCTGTAGAAAACCTGAAACATAAAGGACGAAACTTGCAATTTTGCCTAAGAATAAATACAAAGTAAATATATCATACTAAAGGTAGGAAGTAATTTAGACGGCTGGTCACATTAATTCAATGGTTAAGACAAAAGCCGAGATAACATTATATATAAATAATAGTAAGTTATACATGATTTAAAGAGTGAAAAAAAATCAGCTTCAAATATTTTGTTTAAATCTAGTTTGAACTACTGATATCCCTCATACCTATGTCTAAGGGTCTTGTTACGTAAGATAGTGTTCGTTTCACATAATGGAATAGAATTTGGAGGGAATTGGAATGTCGATTTCACTCCTTATTTTGTTGGTTTCAAAAAGAAAATGAATTGGAATTGAACAACAACATAAGAAAAGGAATCTACACTCTAATTCCATCCAAAATTCATTCCATTTTACAAACCAAACACACCTAAATTACAAATCAAATTTCAATTTCTCCGCGAATTATCATTCAAATTCCATTACAATACATGAAACGAACACTACCTACATGTCTAAGGTTTAGTTATCATTTAGGATGCGACGTTCACAAATCAACACATCGATCCAGAAGAGGCGACAAAACAAAAGACACATCATGGACACATCGATTCAGTAAGGATTGCAATGGTTTAGAGGTGTCGATTAGATTAGTATAAATAGGATCATGTATTTCAATTGTAACATTCACATTCATGCAATTCAATTGAAAGTTCTTGTCAATAACTCAATTTCATTCTTATTTCTTATTTCTTGTTTAGCAATATCAATTGTAAAGATTTGGGCCAAACATAAACAATTTTTGTGAACTCAGATTAACCTAATATACTTCATATTTTATATAAAACATTAAATCATCAAATCCATAATCTTACTATTTTTATAATAAATATAAGATTGCTATATGTGTATATGAAAAACAAAGTTTTTTTTTAATGTTGATACAATATGATTACAAGATTGCATTTAAATTAGTTACTACATCACGTCTAACATACAAGAGTATGTCAGTCTAAGGGGCTGTTTGTTTGGCTCTCAATGAGGCTCTTAATGGTTCAGACATCTTACTGGTTCAGAACTTAATGATTCAGACTGTTTGTTTCACAAGCAGATGTCTCAATGGTTCAGACATTTTCCTCTGAATTGTTAAGCATTATACAGAGTCTGAATGATTCAGACCTCTAGTCTGAATTGGTCAGACATTTGCCTTTGAACGGTTCAACATTATACTGTCTCTTAATGGTTCAGACCTCTTATTGGTTCAACACTTAATGGTTCAGACCTCTTACTGGTTCATCACTTAACCATTCAGAAGTTATCACTTAACCATTCAGAAGTTGCCAAACAGCCCTGAGTCCTGCTCATCTCCAACCGATATACCCCCCACCCCCCCTTTCCGGCTCAGAACGAACCACCACCACCACTGTTCGGTGGTGGTGCGGTGGTGCGACAGGAGAGAGAGAGAGAGAGAGGAGAAAGCAGAGGAGAGAGAGAAGCTCCGGTCGTCTTCTCCGACACCGGCAACAGTGACAGCGGCGGCTACAAGCGGAGGAAAAGAGAGAGAGCCGAGAAGAGTGAAAGAACCGGCGGTCGGTACCATTGACCGCCAGACATTGCCTTTATCCGGCGAGTCCACCGGCTTCGGGGTCGATTTGGTTTAAGTTCGAGGGTTCGAGCAGCAGAAGGAGAGAGACAAAGACTCGATCCGGTGGTCGGTTCAATTAACCGGCGGTCGGTTCTGTTATCCGGTGGTCGGATCAATTACCCGATGGTCTTCGTATTTGTCCGACAAATTCTCCGGTAACCCCTCTCCGATTTCTTTCTTTTTGGTTTTATTTCTTCTTAAACTGATGTCCGAAGATGATGATGATGGTGATGTTATCCGGTTGGTTTCACGTTTGGCTCGGACTTTAACTTCAGGTTTGAAGACGGTTCAGCTTCGAGTCTCTCAGTTTCGGGTTTCCGATTCAGTTTCGGTTTCGGTTGACTTGGTCAACCGAGTCAACTCAGTCAACTCAGAAGGTTCGAGTCAGGCGGTTCGGGTCGGACGGTTCGAAGCAACTTATGAAGCGGATCGGATCGACTCAGTCAAACTGAGTCAACCCAGTCAACTCAGCGAGTCAACTCGGTCAACCCGGTTGACTCGGTCAGCCGATCAGCTCAGTTAACATAACAACGAGAGTTTTGGGTAATGGTTTAAACCGCGATTATTTTCGTTAACTATTCCTTACTTTAATTATGCGTGATAACGAGCTCGAACCAACATGATTATATTTTACATTTTATGAAATATTGGTCAAATTGATATATTGTTGATTGAATATTGGTTGCTTTTTGATAAAAATATCGACACTTTGGTTATCGGGGGCGTCCAAAAACAGAGGAAACTCTGCCCGTTTTTCGAGAAAATCCAAGTTTTATTATAAAACAAAGCGTGCTTTTTGAGCGACTTTTATAAAACGAGATACGAATATAAAGTTTCTTTCGACCACAACTTACAACTTATGAGAACAACGATACGAAAAATATTTCGACAACAAAATAAATATAGTTATTATTATATTTATTTCAAACGAACTCGAATCTTTTTATAAATAAATATAGTATATATATTTATTTCAAGCATCGCGTAACACGAATTCGTTTCATCAAAATAAATATAGTTTATATTTATTTCAAATATCAAACGACACGACGATTGTTTTGCTAAAATAAATATAGTTTATATATTTATTTGAAGTAATAAACAACACGAATTCTTTTATAAAATAGATATAGTTTATCTATTTATTTCAAACTTCAAACAAACTCGATAATACTTTCGCAAAATAAATATAACTTTTTATATTTATTACAAACGCCGAAACGGCGTATACGTATATTATGGCAAGTATATACAAGACGTAATATATAATACAAATTTATTATATATTACTTTCATACAAATATTCCTTTATATCAACATACGACTTCTTAAAACGAGCTAACAAGTATAACTTCTTCGCTTCTTTTAAGTTGACAATTTACCGTCAAATCGTTCGGTCAACGATTCGGTAGAGCTCGATGACACGTAGTTTAGTTACTATGTTATTTAGAAACTTATAAGATATTCCGTGTTAGGAATATTATAGAACGCACGCTAGCAAGTCAAGTCTTGGAAACGACATCACGAAGTCGTAAATTAGCTAGCTTTGCACTGGAATATTCAGGCGAGTTCATAACCCCCACTTTTTACTGTTTTACATTTTTGTAAATGTTTTCGGGGTGGAAAGACATGCACGATTTGCAAAAACATACAAAGTTTTGAACAAACGCAAAACTCGTATTTCTAAATCATATTACGAAGGGATTTCGAGGAACTCAAATGATTTACGAAAGGCTTATACTAAACATACCGGTTTTTACAAAACAAATGCTTATTTTCGAAATGTGATTGATTTACGGTCGGGGAGACCAGGGATTTGGTCGGGGAGACCAGGGATTTACGGTCGGGGAGACCATGGATTTTCATACATATAGACATATTACAAAAGGATTACATACATTTTTACACATGGTATGTTTAGCGTAAGGAGGGTTAGGACGTACAGATCATGTGAGTGGGTAGGCGGGAACTGGAGGCCATTAATCCTCATTGTAGGACCGAGGGACATAAGCGGTAGATCTATCTGGGTGTAGCGAGCCCAGCCCCAGGCCCAGCAGAACGAACCTCGGGGTGACTTTGTGCCCAACGCAAAATCCGCTAGGTTTGAGTCTTCCTACTTGCACTTCACACATATCAATGGCCTTGCAAACCATTGGTGATCTCTTTTTCCTTATTTGCTACATACCAAGGATTTTATACTTTCAAAAAATACTTGTTCATACAAATTAAATACCATGTTTTATACAAAATTCAAAGCATAGGATTATGCGGGTATGGAGTCAAAGTCAGGGTGGGCATTGACGGTTATACGAACATTACAAATACAAGACTTTACAAATGCATGGTTTTTATGAACATACTGTGTTACAAACACAACGTTTCCATATAACTTGGCAAGAAAATGATTTTTAAATTCGTTTTCTCAATACTATTTCAAAAACCGGTTATTCCAAAGATTTATTTCAAATCTTTCACAACTCAAAAGATTTATTTCAAATCTTTTACAAACAAACTATGGACTCGCTCAACTTTATGTTGACTTTTTCGCATGTTTCTTTCCTAGGTTGCATTTCTAAGACAAGGCACGGTTGGAATAGGAGAACCATCGAGAATTCGAGTACTTAGCAGGCGTTCAGTTTCTAGAAGTCTTTGTTATATTTTCTTCCGCTGTGCAATGAATATACTAGTCCAGTCACGCCAATGCTCTGATAATTTCGGGGTGTGACATATATTATTATACTAATCCTAGTTCGTGACCCTCCTTGGTTGTTTTTACATCAAGTGAAGTGGTGAACATTTAAGGGGTTCCTAAATGGAAGCTTGTTCTTCCTACCCCATACATGACTTCCATGATAACTCGAGGTGCCTAAATGAAGATCCTAATCTTCTACCTCCTACATGAATTATTGGACTAAATAATATGTAACCTAGATATATATATATACTCATTCGAACCTTTAATATTGAACTTGTGTTTATATGTTAAAGTAGTAGGATATCATCTAAGACCTAAAACTCTAAGTATGATTCTAATGGGTGTACTACCCATGAAATACAATATAACCCTAGTGGTTACATAGTGTCATATAAGAGTTATAAGGTTAAAGATGATTATTTTTAATATCATACTTTATGTTATGTTAAACTCCAAATTTATAATCTTCCGTTGAACGCCAAACTCACACACCTACGTTTCCTCGTGTAGAAGGACAAGGTGCTCCAAATTAACCCTTCCACCAACTCACTCGCGGGATTTCAAGTAGGAAAGCTTGCAACCACCGTGAGTATACTCGATCCCTTTTTCCCCTTTACACTTTGGGATGCAACATGTATAATTATGCAAACAACTTTTAAACTAAACATACTCAATCCTTGATCAAGCATGAAACTAATGTGACTTACTTGTTATTCTCGTATGCTATGTGAACGATTTGGAACGTTATATGCTCATTAACTTTGCTCGCCCACCTTAACAATTATAGCGCTATAGGATTAACGCCCCGCCCGCTATTCTATTGGGTATTGTTAAGTTAAACATTACCACCCCGCTAAACTATTGGGATTAGGCTATTTTATGCGTTGTATTCTAGGGTTTGATCATATTGTACGCCAAAATTGCATACTAGTAATCACATATTATGTATCATGTTGGATTTGAGTTTTTATTCTATTATACTATGTAAACAAACTTGTATACTCGCCATTGCTTTTGCATTGAAACTCTATTTTAATACATGTTGCAGGTTGATAGTTGAAGTATTGGATGAATGATGAAACGAGTTTAGGGTGGACTAGATACACACCTTTAATCTTTTTATCTTTCGATGTTATGTTGAAATTTGAACAATGTTGTTATTTCTACTTTAAATGTTGTATGACAATTTAGCACTTGCAATGAAAATTTGAATTTAATTAAATATTGTTACATAGTGTTATGAAGTCTCTTGCAATCTATACACACTTCGTCTCATCCCAATGTTTCCGCCATCGGTTGGGGTGTGACACGATGGAGATAGAAAACCCTGAAAACCAAGTAGAGATGCATGACTTCAATCCAGAAGAAATCCCTAGGGTACCAGCACCAAACCCCCTAGACCCAAATTACGATCCCTGGTGGGATGAAGTTAGGGACTATGTGCAACGCTACCCGATACATGAAGACACACCCATGCAGAACGTAGGAGCCTACCTAGGTTTAGATCCTTTAGATCCCTATTTCCACGATGAATACATTAGGGAGATTTTAGAAGATCCTTACCAATTCCAGGCGCCTACACCCCCATACCAAGAACCCGCACCCCAGATTCCAAACCCAGTCCTAGAACCTGCACCCCCAATGAGTGCAGAAAACGTACAAGAACTTAGGACTTTTGGGGAGGAAATTTTAGAGAGCAGTGAGAGAATGAGACAGGTGGGAGAGCGACTCGTATGGAAATACGACGAACGCAATATGGATTTCTGGATGAATCCATATCCGTGAATGTGACGGTAAAACAGTAGTAGTAATAATAATAATAAAATAATAAAATAAAATATGTGTGTATGGATGCCTACTACTATTAGTGTAATTTTCTTTCTGTTGGTATTGTAATTTTTATTTCAGTACTGGTGTGTAATAGATGCCTAGTATATAGATGAATAGAGTAAAGTCGCAATGATCCACGCTTTTGGCTAAATTGCATGTCATGTGATTGACTATATTAGCTATTATTTTGTGATATTAATACAGGGTAAATGTTTAAAATTCAGATGGCCGACAAAGGAAATAAAGGAAATCTGAATAATGATAACCAGAGTAACATTAACATGGTTAATGAGAATCCGAGCATCAATAACAATAGAAACCAAATGGATAATAGTGTCGTTCAACACATAGTGGTACAAGGAATTATAGATGCAATGCCATTTATTATTCAAACGATTCAAGAAGCGAATAATAAAAGTAAGCATAGCAGTAAGTGATGTGTGCAAAATGCAACATATAAATTTCATCAATTGTGGCATAAAACTAACCCTTTTTTAGTACTAATGTTGGAAAAAGTGTGCTTTTGTCTTCCTTTTGTATTTTCAGGATTAAATGAGCTCAAATTAACAAAAGAAGCAAAAAGACAGCAAAATCTAACATAAATACAAGAAAAGGAACAAACGTGACATGCTCGACCCCACGACAGCATCTTCCCAAGCAAAACAAGAAGACAGAAGACTGAACACGCCCCGTGCTCAGCCGGCACGGGGGTGTGCCCAAGTGTCAGCAGAAAAGACAAAGTGGTAGAAGCTTCTATTGCCCACCACGGGGCCGTGCTCAGCGGACACGGGGCCGTGGTCAACTATAAGATTCGCCCAATCTAGGCAAATCTTCATAGTACAAAGATTCTTCTGCACACGGGGTCGTGCTCAGCGGACACGGGGGCGTGGTCAACTAATAAGACAAGCTGTATTAAATGAAGAAAGAGAAGGATGTGGACACGGGGCCGTGCCCACTGGACACGGGGCCGTGCCCGAGCTTCTGTTCAGCCTATAAATAGGAGTGCTTGGCTCAAGCTCAAACCATCCCTTGGCACACCACCTCTCTCACACTTCACCCACCACCCACCACCACCATAACACCATCATCCACCACCATCATCCATTGTCCATCATAGAGTGTGTGAGTCGTCTCGGGATCCAAGATTAATCGTAAGAGTTCTTGACAATCAAGGCCATGTTTGCCTAAGTCTCTTACATCACTTGGTGAAGACAAGTGTCTAGTGTAATACTTTTTATTTCTAATCTTTTCGCACTTTTTACTTGGTTTTGTATTAATGACTTTAATAACTAGTTTCTTATGTTGAAGGTGATTCTTCCTTATCGTTTGTCCGTGGTGTCTTGACATTATTTTACTGTCTATATAAAATAAAAGATTTTCACCATTCATATCTCCACGGTCTATATGGAGGTATGTTGGCTACCTGGTCGGAGGTTAAGGGAACGGTTTGGTAAGAGTCTTGCCATTGTTCAGCGTTTAGAGGTCATGCAATGGACCTGGGTCAAATTTAGTAGGACCTCCTTCAATACTTAACGGTATTGGATGGCAGGGGTCCAAACTCTTTGATCCCCTCATAAGTTAACTACTATTAATACTTTAACCCGGCTATTTAGGACTGTATCCCTGCTGACTCAGACTACTTAGTCGAGGGTAACGTCACCTCCAAAAGAGGGGCCTATCATAATTTGAATTAATAACTTAATTAATTATCTTTCAATAATCCGACCCTTTAGGATTGTATCCTTGCTGACTCAAACTACTGGGTTGAGGGTAACGTCACCTTCAAAAAAGGGGCCTACTACAATAACTAAGATAATCTCTTAAATAAGTGCAAAAGTGCGGAAATAATCAAAGGTTACACTATACACGAGTCGGAACCAAGTGATTCATCTTGTCTATCTGTTTTTCTTTTATTTTTATTTTTCAGCATTTTAGTTAGCTTTTATTTTTCTTAGCTTAAAACATTTTTCTAAACTTTTTGATTTGATTAGACGTTGAGGATAAACCGGTACTAAAAGCTCTTGTGTCCTTGGACGACCTCGGTATCTTACCAACACTATACTACGCTCACGATGGGTGCACTTGCCCATATGTGTGTTTAGTGTTACTAAATATCGTGTTTTATAAATTTAAAACTTGGCTAAAAAAGTGTTAAAGGGCTTAAAATATACACCTAATATATATAACACTTCACACGCATCAAGTTTTTGGCGCCGCTGCCGGGGACACAAGGATTTTAAGAAAGTTAGGAATCAACGGCCTAATCTTTTTTCTTATTTTTCATTTTTTTAAGGATTTTTTCTTAGTTTTTCAGCGTCTGCGGAACCCAGCACGGGCCGTGCCCGCTGAACACGCCCCATGCCCAATCATTGGAACTGGCAATCCTATTTTAAGTCAGAAAGTAGCTGAACACGGGGCCGTGCCCACTCAACACGCCCCCGTGCCCAAGTTTCAGTTACTGAAAACAGAACCGTAAGATCCCGACGGTTGGTAATTTCTGACACAAACATGAGTGATACTGATACTTTTTACTTTCGACACTCTTATGGTACTACGTGGTGTCAATTATGTGGTGGTAACCATAAGGAATTAGAATGTTATTTTCTAAATTATAAGCCCCACTATATAGACCCATCGTTTCCTAGTATCCTTAAGAGGGGCGAAAGAAAAAATAATCCCTATCTCTCCCTTGAATGCCCCCAACCGGATTTTCTAGGAGAAATGCTTCTCGATGAATTATTTCAATTAGAAGATCTAATTCTTAATTGGTTAAAAGAATTTAGGAAAGATTTCAATGATCTTTTCCAAGACGATAACCAAGAAGAAGGGTTGGAAACGCATTCAAACAACTTCGTTGTTTCCGACGATACTTTTAACTCTAGCGAGGACTTGAGCGATAGTCGTCCCTGTGTCGATTGTGCCGTGAAGGACTCCCCATCGACTTCGTTCGATGCATACATAGACCTGAGCGATTCGACATACACCTTCTTTAACGATAGCCCGAAAAAGGGTTGGACTTGTCCACCTACATATAGCATAGGAATCACCCTCACCGACAACCTCTTGCGTTCTCGTCTTAATCTGGAGCAATTAAGGTATCTTAGGCACTTTGGGGTTGTTCCATCCAGTAAGGAACCGCCCGATCTGAAAAAGTTCCTTGAAAATAGACAAAACTTCATAACCAGCCTTCCGACACGGGGCCGTACCCAGGTCAACACGCCCCCGTGTCCACCGAAAGATTCCCTTCTGACTTTTGTCAGAATACGGACAAAACGTGTCAGGATCTTGCCTGCACACGGGGCCGTGTCCAGCATGCTGTCGTTTTCTATAAATGCAGCCAAGAATCCTGCACATTTGGACCATCCAGGGACAGAGATTTGAAAGGATTTTCTAACTTACCATCCTAGGTATGTTCTAAAAGAAGGTTCTAACAACCATCTTGTCCTTTCCTCTTTTATCCATTACCTTCTTCTTCACCTTTCTTGCAACAACACCTCCATTGAAGCTTGATTTCAAGCTTCATTGTGATGATTGTTGAGTTTTTGCTCAAGGAATCTTGTTAAAAATAAGTTACACAACATTGTTTTAAGTTATTTTTGTTCAAAAATGCTTCATAAGTGGGGAAAATAATTTGAAACTCCAAGACTCCTTGTTCTAAAAAACTGCAGAAAGTTAAACACGGGGCCGTGCTCATTGAGCACGGGGCCGTGTCCGTGGTACTGTTTCATTAAAACGAACTATTTTTGGTTTGTTTTCGTAGAATGTCTAGCCAAAACAGTGGAACCTCTTCTGCGCACTCCAGGAACAATCGAAGGGAAAGGAGGCCATCGATTGAAGCAACTCTCGTAAGATACGTGATGGCGCTACGTGAAGCCCTTGACGAGATGACTTCGGTAGAGGAGGTCCTCATAGACCGTATAAATTATCTCTCGGTGGGGTTGGAAAACAGTTTTCAAGAAATAAACCTCTTGCACCAGAGGATAAACATTCTTGTAACACCTCCCATGGAACCAATCCTCCCTCAAGAGGATTGGAACCTAGCACTTGGAATCCACAATCCTACCGGTTGGGACAATATTCCGGCGGAACCTCCTCTTGAAGAACTCCAAGAAATCCCGGTGGAAGTTGCACCTCCTCAAACCAATGCTAATGAGCCCGCTTTTCTTCTCCCTAGGGAGATCGAAGAATGGCTCGCCGACGTATGAGGAACCCCTACCCGGAGAGAGAAGTTGTCAAAGCCACATTTAACCAAAAGATTTACCTTTTCGGAAATTTTGCTAATAAGAATAAGGCTAGAACTTCTTGGTTTAGATTTCTTGTGTTTCTTTGACCTAACTATCTAGTATTTTAATTTTTAGGACTATTATGTAATTCTCTCTATGACTTAATGAATGATGGTTTTAGTTAATTTGGTGTTTGGGTGGTGTTGAAATGAATAAAACACACTTGAGATGGCAAAGGATACAAGGGAAACTTGAACCAGCACCCCATGCAGGAAAACAGAGCCGTCCGACGATTTTCTTCGTTTACAGTAAGCTCGGCACGGGCCGTGTCCACCCAACACGGCCCCGTGCTGCACAGTCTGCAGAAATACCCAGTTCAGGTAAACTGGACACGGGCCGTGTTCACCCAACACACCCCCGTGTCCAGGCTTCTGTTTCTCTTGATTTAATTTTGTTACTGGCACTTGAACACGGGGCCGTGCCCGGACAACACGGGGCCGTGTCCAGTGCCCAGTAACATAAATTTTTGCTTTTTACACCTTTTTACACGTTCAATCAACCTAAAAAATTTATTTTTCGGACACATTGAGGACAATGTGTAATTTAAGTGTGGGGGGGATGCTAAAACCTTGAATCTTGGAAGTCCTAAATACAAGCCTTACACAAAACTCTATTGGAACCGCTAATCACCCCAGATTTTTTCAAAAATTTTCAAATTTTTTTACTTGTCTAGGTTTAACTTGGGAATTTCAAGTTCTAAAAAGGTTATATTTTTACGAATTTACAACCGATAGCGTCGTGATAAAAAGAACCAACATAAGAAAATTATGAAGAGGCATGACAAGCTTAGTTAAAATTTAATTATATATACTTGATCACATAAAAACCCATTCCCACAAAAGTGAGTTTTGAGCCTTTATTGAGCATACAATTACATATCATTAGACTAAATGCTCATTTTTCGTTTCTTGTGTGAATAGCCGCTTGGTTCTTACGACTCTAGAACTTGCCATGACGATACATTCCCGGTCCTTACCAACTTAAACCCAAGTAAGTAAATGATGGAGGCATTAGGACAAACCCTTTTTATTTCTACACCATTATTTTCTTTTTTTTTTACCACCTACCCAAAATCCCCCTAGTTAGCCCCTTTGAGCCTAAACCTTTTCATTTCATAACCCAAACCAAACACCCTTTTACCCACCAAAACCTTTTTCATTTTTTTAACCCTTTGTTTTAGTAACTAGCTCGGTTTTTCGTATGACTTTTCCTTAAAAAAAAATGTGTGTTGATGATGAAGCAAAAGAAAATAAACAAACAAGTTCATCAAAAATAACTTTGTTTGAATAAAAGCTTCATCAAAATAAAAGTTAAAAAAATAAAAAGCCTTACGAAAACCGACGCTTGTTACGCTTTTTCGCCCTTTTTCTACTAACCACTAACCCAACCACCTACCTTTAACCAAGCCTAACCCTTCACCCAAAAGTCCTCTTGATATTTACAAAGGTATATAGTTAAAAAGGAGGAGGATTGATTGCTTGGCAAGCCTATGGTAGGAGTAAGTTCCATGCCGCTCTCGAGTGATTCACTAAAAACATTTTCGGCCGAGTGTTGAGTGATCCCCGTGAGGTATGTGAACTTGTATATAAATAGAATTTTAAAGAGGCATGTTATGCCCTAATAAGTAATTTATCTTATGAAAAGTTTTAAATAAATCATGACGAATAGGATTGTAAATAAATAAAAATAAAACTAAATAAAGAATCTTGGAAATCCCGACACTCTATGACAAGCCCAAAAACCTTCTTCTATACCCATTCCATTTGGAGTGTAAAGCCACATTATAAAGAGTTTTGCTTGAGGACAAGCAAAGATTCAAGTGTGGGGGTATTTGATGTGTGCAAAATGCAACATATAAATTTCATCAATTGTGGCATAAAACTAACCCTTTTTAGTACTAATGTTGGAAAAAGTGTGCTTTTGTCTTCCTTTTGTATTTTCAGGATTAAATGAGCTCAAATTAACAAAAGAAGCAAAAAGACAGCAAAATCTAACATAAATACAAGAAAAGGAACAAACGTGACATGCCCGACCCCACGACAGCATCTTCCCAAGCAAAACAAGAAGACAGAAGACTGAACACGCCCCGTGCTCAGCCGGCACGGGGGCGTGCCCAAGTGTCAGCAGAAAAGACAAAGTGGTAGAAGCTTCTATTGCCCACCACGGGGCCATGCTCAGCGGACACGGGGCCGTGGTCAACTATAAGATTTGCAAAATCTAGGCAAATCTTCATAGTACAAAGATTCTTCTGCACACGGGGTCGTGCTCAGCGGACACGGGGGAGTGGTCAACTAATAAGACAAGCTGCATTAAATGAAGAAAGAGAAGGATGTGGACACGGGGCCATGCCCACTGGACACGGGGCCGTGCCCGAGCTTCTGTTCAGCCTATAAATAGGAGTGCTTGGCTCAAGCTCAAACCATCCATTGGCACACCACCTCTCTCACACTTCACCCACCACCCACCACCACCATAACACCATCATCCACCACCATCATCCATTGTCCATCATAGAGTGTGTGAGTCATCTCGGAATCCAAGATTGATCATAAGAGTTCTTGACAATCAAGGCCATGTTTGCCTAAGTATCTTACATCACTTGGTGAAGACAAGTGTCTAGTGTAATACTTTTTATTTCTAATCTTTTCGCACTTTTTACTTGGTTTTGTATTAATGACTTTAATAACTAGTTTCTTATGTTGAAGGTGATTCTTCCTTATCGTTTGTCCGTGGTGTCTTGACATTATTTTACTGTCTATATAAAATAAAAGATTTTCACCATTCATATCTCCACGGTCTATATGGAGGTATGTTGGCTACCTGGTCGGGGGTTAAGGGAATGGTTTGGTAAGAGTCTTGCCATTGTTCAGCGTTTAGAGGTCCTGCAATGGACCTGGGTCAAATTTAGTAGGACCTCCTTCAATACTTAATGGTATTGGATGGCGGGGGTCCAAACTCTTTGATCCCTCATAAGTTAACTACTATTAATACTATAACCCGGCTATTTAGGACTGTATCCCTGCTGACTCAGACTACTTAGTCGAGGGTAACGTCACCTCCAAAAGAGGGGCCTACCATAATTTGCATTAATAACTTAATTAATTATCTTTCAATAATCCGACCCTTTAGGATTGTATCCTTGCTGACTCAAACTACTGGGTTGAGGGTAACGTCACCTTCAAAAGAGGGGCCTACTACAATAACTAAGATAATCTCTTAAATAAGTGCAAAAGTGCGGAAATAATCAAAGGTTACACTATACACGAGTCGGAACCAAGTGATTCATCTTGTCTATCTGTTTTTCTTTTATTTTTATTTTTCAGCATTTTAGTTAGCTTTTATTTTTCTTAGCTTAAAAAATTTTTCTAAGCTTTTTGATTTGATTAGACGTTGAGGATAAACTGGTACTAAAAGCTCTTGTGTCTTTGGACGACCTCGGTATCTTACCAACACTATACTACTCTCACGATGGGTGCACTTGCCCATATGTGTGTTTAGTGTTAGTAAATATCGTGTTTTGTAAATTTACAACTTGGCTAAAAAAGTGTTAAAGGGCCTAAAATATACACCTAATATATATAACACTTCACACGCATCAGTAAGCGACCAATCGAACCAGAAAACAGCGTGAACAATGGACCCGTACTTCAAGTGCCCATTCCCAAAAGAAGAAGAACCATGCCTTATGGTTGTTCTTACAAAGAATTCTGGTCCTGCAAACCAATAGAATTCTCGGACAATGAAGGGCCCATTGCAGCTTTACGCTGGATAGAAAAGACTGAGGCTGTTCTAAAGATAAGCAAATGTGCTGAAGAAGACAAAATAATGTTTGCTTCTAATCTGTTTAAGAACTCAGCCTTAGAATGGTGGAACACTATCCTCCAATCAAGAGGAAGTGATAGGATTTACAACATGGAATGGGAAGAATTTAAGAATATGGTAGAAAGGAAATTCTGCCCTCCCAATGAAAAAGAACAGATAGCGAATAAATTCCTAAACTTAAGAATGACCGAAGTAGATAGTAAGGGTTATACTACTACATTCTTTGAATATGCTAGAATAGTACTAACCCTTGCATCACCTGAACCGGTATTAATCTCCCGTTATATCTGGGGATTAATTGGAGAGATTAGACATGTAGTCAAGGCAGCTAGACCTCAAACCATAGAAGAAGCTGTAGAACTAGCAAATACCTTGACAGATGAATTAATCCGTACTAGGGAAGAAGACCAGAGGAGAAACCTAACCCAAAGGCTTACTCAATAATTCCGTTCTGGGAATTACAACCGTAGGAATATAGGTTCTACCTCTACACCATTCTGCAAGGCCTGCAAGAAAAAGCATTCGGGAAAATGCTCCACTCTTTGCAATTTCTGCAAGAAGCCAGGACACAAGGAAGAAAATTGCAGGAGGAAATCCAGTAATGGACTATGCTACAACTGTGGAGAAAAAGGTCACATCAAGCTGAATTGTCCGAAATTGGCTCCAGCTGTGAACAACAGGAACACTAAAAATGCTAGAGCATTCGTTCTGACTGCAGATGAAGCCAAGATGATTCCAGACGTGATAGCTTGTACGTTTTTAGTTAATGATGTTTTTGCTAAGGTATTATTTGACTCTGGTGCAAACCAAAGTTGTTGGTGCATACGTCTGTCGACTTCGTCTTGTATCGAGTCTTGTACTAGAATTGTTATATCAGGGCACGTAGTTCGAGAAAACTGTCAAATATGGGTTAGAGGTGATTTCGCACGAAATTACAAGTTGTAATTCCGCACGAAATCAGCATTTGTCATTTCACACGAAATCACTGATTTCGCTTGGAAGTGATTTCGTGTGGACTGGTTCAAACGAAATCACCTTTACTATAAATACCCTAGTGCTGATTTCATTTGTAAGGTTCATGTTTCCAGTACCAAAGTGTTGTCGACGTGTCTACTGATCTGTAAACGTGTTATATCAATAATACAAGACAATTAGAAGTGAATCAAGCTGTTTTCCAAATCAATTCATCTGTTTCCGCCTTTTGAATTGATTAGAACTCTTCTGATCAACTCGTTTGGGTTAAAGAACGATCCTACAAGTGGTATCAGAGCTCATGAGGAAGAGTTCTTACCAAAACAGCCATTATTTCTGAATTCTACACATTCTTTTACAAAAGTCATAAGTTTTTACGGTCAAAATGGATTGAATTTCATATATGTCATGCAAAACAATGTTTTAATGAATCCTTGAGAAAATTGGACTTGAATTTGATCTAAAATTGGTAAAATTCATAATTTCACTTGAAAACAGATCGAACATGATGACGTCAGCACTATTTCGCACGGAATTACTTGTTTGATTTCACACGAAATTACCTGATTTCGCTCGAACTGGATAATTTCGCTTCAGAGTGTAATTTCGTTTGAAAGTTCTACATGAATTTAGTTAATTTTGCTCCAAATTGGTATTCCGTTTGAAAGTGTGCTATTTCACACGAAATCAGATTTCGCACCAAAAGTGTTATTTCGCATCAAATGGGTATTCCGCTTCAAAAGTGATTTCATTTGATAATTGATTCCGTTTGAACTTGTATTTCGTGAGAAACTTGTGTTTGTGAAACATTTTGCCGGAACATGGAATAAGAATTTTACAATGCGTTTGCTACACCGGTTGCTCCAGTCACGGCTGCTGAAACTTCGTATAGTGAGAATGAGACGGGAACGTATCAAAAACCGCCGAAGCTTATGTACATTGAAGATTTTAGAGGATGGCAAAATTGATTTGAAAACTGGGTGCAAGCTTATAAGTTCGACGCATGGTGTTCATTAGAGAAGGATTATGAGAAACCGAAAAATGAACGTGGAATTGAAAAAGCTTTCTGTGACTATTCAGATGTTGAAAAATTGAAGTATACTAGTGAAAAAATGATGATCAGTATTCTTCAACAAGCAGTTAAAGAAGATATCTTTGTTTTACTTCAACATGAGGGTACTGCAAGATCAATATGGACTGCATTGATTCAAAAGTTCAAAGGAAGCGCTGATATGATAAAGAACAAAAAGGCCTTATTAAAGAAATCATTTGATATGTTTGTAGCTTTCGAAGGAGAATCAACAAAAACAACAATTGATAGATAGTGTCATCTTGTTTTAGAAATGGGAAGATTGGAAATAAAGAAAGACGACGAAGAATGGGTTGATAAACTAGCCGATGCATTACCACAGCAGAAATGGGGAACTTATTTGTTGATCTTAAAGCACATGAGAAAATATGAAAATATGAATCTGGCACAGTTTATTCAGAAGATTGAAGAGCATGAGTTAGACATTCAGAAAACTGCTATCATGTCTAATCCAAATACTCAACAAGATGTCAGTTTATACTACAGAGGAAACAAGTTTGAAGTTACTCCAAACCCAAAGATTCAAACTGGTTTCAGTGCTGATAGTTCTTCTGGAACAAAGGGAAGTACTGTGACTCAAAGTGGTGGATCTTCGTCTTCGTATTCAAGCTTTGATCCAAATTTTACAACATCAAATCCTCAACGACAGAATTCTACAAATCTGAAGTGCAATGTTACCTTGAACATTCAAAATGGTCAAAATCTTTCTCCGGAAATAGCTAAGCAACATATGGCATCACTCGTTGCTATGTTGGAATCATATGAAAGTTTGATTGCTGGCAGAATCGGAAATCCGATGCTCACAAAAGAGGATTATGACCAAATTGATGCTGAGGAACTTGAGTTAATGGATGTAAAGTGGTGTTTAGCTAGTGCTGTTCGAAGGGCAGAAAAGTTTCAACAAATCACCAGAAGAGATGAGTTTAGTGAGATGTCTAAATCTCCAATAGGGTTTGACAAATCAAAGGTCACGTGTTTTCGTTGCCGAGAAAAAGGTCATTTTAAGCGTGAGTGCAAAAACAAAGAAGCAAATGAAAGACAAGATCAGTCTGGAAAAAACAATTATTATCAAAAATCAATTTTTCATCAGATTGCTCAGCAACCACAAACGGCACATGCACGTGCTATTGAAGATAGAAAGAAAGCTTGTCTTGTTAATCAAGATGATGAAAAGGTTGCAGAGGGGTTTAGCTGGGATAAATACATTCCACCGGGTTCAGGATTTGTTGCTCAAATTTGGAAGAGGAATCAGTCAAATCTCAGTAAAAAAGAATACCGATTTTTCCAGAATTAGGAAATGATGCAGACACAGATGATGAAGAAGAGTATATTAATAAAGCTAGAAAAGGTCTGGATACTGATAGCTTTTATTTGTTCTTTGCTGATAAGATTGAGATGCTAAATGAGAAAAAGGTTGCTAGATTGAAGAGAGAGTTGGAAGCAAAGAGAATTGCTGAAAAAAAAAGAAAAACTGGAAGCCGAGAAAGCTGAAGTTGCAGAAATTTCAACAAAGAAAGTTGAAAATGAAGAGTGTGAGATAAAAATAGAAGTTGATGATGAAAAGGTAGTTGAAAAGATTGTTGTAGTGGAAAAAGTAGTGGAGAAAATTGTTGAGGTCGAAAAATTAGTCGAAGTTGAAAAACTCGTTGAAGTTGAGAAAGTCGTCGAGGTAGAAAAAATTGTTGAAGTTGAAAAGATTGTCGAGGTTGAAAAGATAGTTGAAGTCATTAAACCTTGTCTGAAATGTCTGGAATCATGCAAAGATTGTAAGGAGAAGGCCAAGAAGATTCTTGAACTGGAAGAGTTGAAAGAGAATTTGTTGTCTGATGTGAAATATGTGAAGGAATCATATGATGTGCTGAACAAAATAGCTGATGGATTGAACAAAACAAATCGAGAAGTAGATGTTGCTATGACAATGATGAGCTCAACATTAATGACAAAGCAGAAAGTCATTAATGAGTACATTGAAGATTGTGCAAAGCTGAAACAAGATTTGGAACTTGAAAAAATTGAGAGTGAAAGAATCAAAAGATTGTTGTTGAGTTATACAACATGTGATTATTTGATTGATAGAGTTTATCCTATTGTTGCAGGTCTTGAAGCTTTTCAAGATAAAAAGACAGAAGATACGGATACTGGTAAGAAACCAAATGTCAAATATAACAAGTGTCCACCCCCGATTTGGAATAGTTATTCGCCCATAAAACCAAATGAGGAACGTTTAAATAAGGCTCTCAACATCAAGTTAAAGTCTGAAATCATTGATGAGTTACCAGATAATATTGATGTTACATTCACAGCGTCTGACACTGATCATGAGTCTGGGTTGTTAAAGAAAGTGGTCGATCAGGTGTTGGATATGGATGAGGAGTCAAAGTTGGAATCAAAATATGAAAGTTCGAGTTCGTCAGAAAAGAGTCCGAGTTCACCGGTTAAACGGGATTACAATAAAGAATTCCTGTTATCAAAATCTAATTTGAATGATGGACCAATCAAAGTGGCATATACTTTGAATGATTCGGACAAATTATATTCTGATGAGGAATTTCCAATAAGAAGTGTCAAAACTGAAATGATCAAACAGGTTTTCAAATTGACAGAAATTAATATTTCTGAAATAAAAGATTTAAATCTTTCTGAAAAAACCTAAAAAGTACACTTCAAGAGTTCAACAGAGATTGAACAAGAAAAAGGGTTACAGTTCTGGTTCAGGTTATCGAAAGAAACCAAACCATAACGGTAATTTCAAAAAGAAAGGTCTTGGTTTTAGTTCTTCAGAAAATTATAAAAATGAGAAAAATTATAAACCAAAAACAACATTTATTGCAGGTGGAAGTTCGGAAGAAGAACAGAAGAAACCTTTCTGGAAACAATCAAATCAAGAGTTTCTTACTGAAAGGAAGAAAAGTATGAAGGAAGTTGTTCCAAGAGTTGACAGAAGAAGATGTTTTAAATGTCACCAAATTGGACATATTGCTTGGAACTGTCAAAAATACAACAATACACAACAGGGAGTTTCTGTTAACTCAAAATTGAAAGAAAAATATGTTAATGAAAAGAAACAACCAGCTGAGATATCTAATGTGTTTGAAAATTCAACTTTTGAAACTGGTGATGTTTCAAAACATTGTTACAAAAGAAAAGTTGATTTAAACAAACAGAGATGGGTTGTAAAATCTTAGAGTAGTTCTAACAATGAATCTGATTCCATAAAATCAGAGGAGTCATATGTTGAGAAAAAGAATGAGAATTTCGTTCCAGAGTTGAACGATGAAAACTTTCCGCCATTGTCAAAAGAAAATTTGAAATCAAAAGGTAGGTTTGAGATTTCAGGTCAATTCTTCCCTGGTAAAGGAGAATTTGATGCTGAAAAGGCTTTCAATGGGAAAGTCAAACATATTTTCGGAAAGATGGTTGATGGAAAAGTGAAAAGTGCAAAAGATTTTTATAGATCAAAAGGAGGTTGGGATGAAGTTGAATCAAAATCACCCAAGGCTGGTCAGGCTTGGGTGACTGCTTTTTCAAACTGAAATTCTGACTTGCCGGAGTTTCCAGGTTGGTAAGAGTGGAGGAGGAATCGGCATTATTCTTAAAAATGATTGATTGGTAAACCTACAAGTGGTAGTTTTTCTTGAAATTGTTATATTTTGTTTTTACAAAGTGGTTTTGGTTGATAAGTGAACCTATAAGTGGTTGAAGAAGGTTTTCACTTACAAGTGGTTAATCAAGGTCATTAAGTTGTACTTGATTTTCTACAAGGGGTATTTGTGATTTGATTTTAAAATTGTTACATTTTTCAAGTGGTTGATAAAACAAAGTGATGAATGAATCCCCGAACCTACAATTAGTAAAATCAACAAAACTAATTTTCTGGAAAAACCATTTGATTAAAACAAACTTAAGTGTTTTGAAATCATAATGGGAAAATAGTTTGCTGTAAGGGGGAGTTCTGATTGTTTATGCCAAGTGGATGGCGATTTGAAGCAATTCACAACAGTTGTCACGTTTCTTGTACAGTTTGTTTTCAAATTTCTTTTAATGATTTTGAATTTTAGGGGGAGTAAGAATTTCAGAAAATCATTTCAGAAAATCCAAAAACATTAGAAAATTTGAAAAAGGCAAAAACAAGATAAAATGAAAAAATGAGTTTTGTTGAGAAAAGAGGAAATGATAGTACATCAGTGGACTATCACAGCACGCTAAAGAATTGGAAAGTCAAAATGTGATAAACGGTCTCACTGATGATGTGCCAGTAGGTTTTTGCACATTTAGTAGATTGTGTCGAGATATAAACTTCTAAATTTCAAACTTGCTTATATCGTGGGGAACATCTCTCGGATATATGGGTAACCCCCAAAATCTTGTTTGAAAGGTCCCTCTTTCTGAGATACTAGGTCTTTATACTCAGTCATATCTGGGGTATTATCCCGGGACTTCTGATTTTACGGAAGCAATGGCCTAGGCCCCGTATAATACTTTATGCTTGCTTGAAATATAGCACCACCCTCAGTACAAAAAATGATGAAACATTGAGAAATGCTAATCATGTGCTATTGAAGAAAAGATTCTCTAACGGGAACACACCAAAAGTCGAAGCCGTCATCTCTCTGATTTTGCGGAAGCAATAGCCAGAGCTCTCACGGCCCTCGCATTTAACCCTTTACAGATATCATCTGTGGTATACTCACTTGTAAGACTGAATATTAGGATTTGGATACGGGAGTATATTCTGAGGTGGGACACGCGAATAAGTTTAAGTGCTTAAAACATTAATCTCGTATCTCGAAACAGTTGAACTTTGTGTGAAAATTTAAGTGGATCAGTATACTGACAATCTAAGTGAATCGTTTAGAACTTAAAATGTTTAAAGCTTAACGGTGTTGGTGATTTGTCTCATAAACTGATATGATCCTCTTACACAAACTCACAAAAATATTGTCTGTGTATATTTCTTTACTGCATTTCTCTAATATCAAAAACCCAAAAAGATTTTCGGAGTGTTTTAGTATAAATTTAAAAAAAATACAAAAATATTTTAGACAACTGATGATTGAAAAGCTGATTTTCAAAATTCCGAGTGCTAATCATGACGAACAGGTTTGGGAAGGTATTGTTTGAAAATGATATTCTTACAAGTGGTCACAAAGATTTTAAATGAATAAATCAATTGTAAGTTTGCTTCTACAAGTGGTAAGCTAAGAATAAAATTTGTCAAATTGATTAAATTTGTAAATCTTATTTTGAGGTAGAGGATGTGCAGGATAGCCTGGATCCTGATTCTGAGTAGAGAGCCAGACTACGATCCCAGCACAACTTGAGGGGGAGTCTGTTAGAAAGAGTGAGTTTGTAAATGAATAGAGCCAGCTCTAGATTCTGAAGATACAAGAGATTGATAGATCAACATCCGAGGAGGAGATTAGTTGATAAAGAGAAGAGACAGAGATTGAGGATATTTTCACTGTCAGATACTTTGAAAAGAGCCCGAAGACTGATCAAGGCTGAAGATTGTGAAGACTCAACACTGAAGACTCGTCAACATCCGAGGGGGGGTCTGTTGGTGCATACGTCTGTCGACTTCGTCTTGTATCGAGTCTTGTACTAGAATTGTTAGATCAGGGCACGTAGTTCGAGAAAACTGTCAAATATGGGTTAGAGGTGATTTCGCACGAAATTACAAGTTGTAATTCCGCACGAAATCAGCATTTGTCATTTCACACGAAATCACTGATTTCGCTTGAAAGTGATTTCATGTGGACTGGTTCAAACGAAATCACCTTTACTATAAATACCCTAGTGCTGATTTCATTTGTAAGGTTCATGTTTCCGGTACCGAAGTGCTGCCGGCGTGTCTACTGATCTGTAAACGTGTTATATCAATAATACAAGACAATTAGAAGTGAATCAAGCTGTTTTCCAAGTCAATTCATCTGTTTCCGCCTTTTGAATTGATTAGAACTCTTCTGATCGACTCGTTTGGGTTACAGAACGATCCTACAAAAGTTTCATTAATACTTCATTTTGCAAACTTCTAAATCAGTCATTAACTAAACTACCACAAGAATGTTTCGTAGAGACAACTAATGGAGAAACAGTTAAGATTTCGGAAATCTTGCTGGGAGCAAGAATAGAATTTTTAAAACAGAAGTTTATGGCAAACCTTTATCCTATGAATCTGGCAGGATTTGATATTGTTTTAGGAATGGATTGGTTAATAGCCAATAAAGCCAGTATTTTATGTGATCAAAAGTCAATTCAAGTAAATTCACCAAAAGGTGAAAAGATCACAATAAAAGGAGATAAACCCTCTAGGTCCACAAAATTCATCTCTGTGATGAAAACTGCAAGCTATATAAGAAAAGGGTCTATAGTGTATTTGATTTCTATAATCACTAACACTAAAGGAAAAGAACTAAAAGACATTCCAGTAGTATCTCAGTTTTCAGATGTATTTCCAGAAGAATTACCAGGACTACCGCCAGACAGAGAAGTTGAATTCAGAATCCATCTGCTACCAGGAATAGCACCAATTGCCAAAGCACCCAACCGATTGGCACCCACAGAAATGCAGGAACTAAAGAAACAATTAGATGAATTGTTGGAAAAAGGATTCATACAACCAAGTTCGTCGCCTTGGGGAGCACCGATTTTATTCGTTAAAAAGAAGGACGGATCAATGCGTATGTGCATTGACTACCGTGAATTAAATAATGTCACGATCAAGAACCGGTACCCATTACCAAGGATCGATGATCTGTTTGATCAACTGCAAGGAGCTCGATTTTTCTCTAAAATCGATTTAAGGTCAGGATATCATCAATTAAAGGTACAGGAAGAGGACATTCCTAAGACCGCATTCAGAACAAGGTATGGCCATTATGAATTTACTGTCATGCCATTTGGTTTAACCAATGCCCTAGCCGCATTTATGGACATGATGAACCGAATATGTAAGCCATATTTGGATAAATTCATAATTGTCTTCATATATGATATTCTCATTTATTCTAAAAATAAAGAGGATCATGCAAAGCATTTGCACGCACTTTTAAGTCTATTAAGAAAGGAAAAGCTTTATGCTAAATTTTCAAAGTGCGAATTTTGGCTAGAACAGGTGCAATTTCTTGGACACTTAGTGAACCATGAAGGAATTCATGTGGATCCAACAAAGATCAAGGAGATTATCAAATGGAAAACCCCTGAGTCACCAACTGAGGTTAGAAGTTTCTTAGGATTGGCCGGTTATTATAGGAGATTTATTCGAGATTTTTCTAGAATAGCCATTCCTTTAACTAAGTTAACCTGTAAATCCATTAAGTTTGAATGGGGACCAAAACAAGAAGAAGCATTTAGAATTCTTAAGCATAGATTAACACATGCACCCATATTAGCATTACCAGAAGGAACTGAAGACTTTATAATCTATTGTGACGCTTCCAAATTAGGTTATGGATGTGTGTTAATGCAACGCCAGAAGGTTATAGCTTATGCATCTAGGCAACTTAAGAATCATGAAGAAAATTATTCAACCCATGACTTGGAATTAGGAGCTATAATTTTTGCCCTTAAGATTTAGAGACATTACCTTTATGGTAGTAAGTTTACCGTATTCACTGATCATAAGAGTTTAAGGTATGTTTTCGGGCAAAAGGAGTTGAATATGAGACAAAGACGTTGGATGGAGATGCTTAGTGATTATGATTGTGATATCCAGTATCATGAAGGAAAAGCAAATGTAGTGGCAGATGCTTTAAGTCGAAAGTATCACGAAAAGCCAAAAAGGGTACGCTCTCTTAAGTTAAATCTACAAGTAGATTTAAATGATCAAATCAAGAAAGCACAAGAATCAGTAATCAAGGATGATGCTGAAAAACTAAAAGGTATGGTTAAGGAATTAGAACAAGGAACAGATGGAATTTGGAGATTCTATATGAAGAGAATGTGGATACCTAAATTAGGAAACCTACGTCATCGTGTATTAGAAGAAGCCCATAAGTCTAAGTATACAATGCATCTAGGAAATGATAAAATATACCAGGATTTAAGAAAGAATTTCTGGTGGATAGGAATGAAAAAGGACATAGCAGCCTATGTTTCTAAATGTTTAACTTGTTCACAAGTTAAAGCTGAACACCAGAAACCCTCAGGTCTATTGCAACAGTTAGAAATGCCAGTGTGGAAATGGGAATTAATAACAATGGATTTTGTTACTAAATTACCCAAAACAAAGAAAGAAAATGATACAATCTGGGTGATTGTAGATAGGCTAACTAAGTCATCTCATTTCCTACCAATGAAAGAAACTTTCAGTATGGAACAATTAGCCAAATTGTATGTAAATGAAATTGTTTCATTACATAGAATTCCTTTATCAATCGTTTCTGATAGGGATAGCCGATTTACCTCTCATTTTTTTGTCAAGTTTCCAAAAGGCAATGGGAACCAAGTTAAATCTGAGCACATCTTATCATCCTCAAACAGACGGAAAAAGTGAAAGGACAATTCAGACAATGGAGGACATGCTTAGAGCTTGTGTAATTGATTTCGGAGGTAATTGGGACGATCATTTACCTTTAATAGAATTTTCTTATAATAATAGTTATCACACAAGTATCAATGCTGCGCCATTCGAAGCACTTTATGGACGAAAGTGCCGAACCCCATTCTGTTGGGCAGAAATTGAGGAAAAGAAACTATCTGGACCTGAGATAGTACAAGAGACAACTGACAAGATTATTCAAGTTAAAGAACGACTGAAAGCAGCACGTGATCGACAGAAAAGCTATGCTGACAACCGACGAAAACCATTGGAATTTCAAATATGAGACAAAGTATTGTTGAAGGTCTCTCCTTGGAAAGGAGTGGTAAGATTCATCAAAAGAGGAAAGCTAAGTCCCATGTATATTGGACCTTTTGAGATTATTAGAAGAATAGGACCTCTAGCCTATCAGCTACAACTGCCAGAGGAAATGGCAGGAATACATGATGTATTTCATGTATCAAATCTCAAGAAATGCTTAACCGATGAATCACTGATGGTACCTCTTAAGGATATAGAGGTAAATGAACAACTCAAGTTTGTAGAAAGGCCTCTACAAATTGAAGACAGGAAAGTCAAGAATCTCAAGCACAAGAGATTAGTTCTGGTCAAAGTGAAGTGGGACTCCAAAAGAGGACCTGAGTACACATGGGAGCTTGAATCTGAAATGCAAAGGAAATATCCACACTTGTTCCAGTAGATCTCGAGGATGAGCTCTAAAACAAGGTGGGGAGGATGTAACAACCCTCAATAAAACCGACACCCTCGATTATTTTCCGACACCCTAATATATTTTAAAATATCCCATTATGTCCCAAAATACACCCCATACGCGAAAACGGGCCTTAAATACATTAAATAGTATTTAAAATAATTAAAAAACTGAATTTTTAAGTTGAGGCGGGCCGCGTAAGGTACCCCATAACCCTTACGGGGGCCACGAGAGGCTCAAAAGGTGGCACAGCCCGGTGCGGCCACGTGGCCCAACACATGTCGAGTCTAGTGGCTGATCCGGATGGGCTACACGTTGACCTGGAGTCAACGCGGGCCCCGTAGGCCCTGCCCTTGTGTTACGCGGGCCGCGAGAGAACCAGACTCAGCAACTATATAAGCAGGCCATCGGGTTTCATTCAGAAATCGTTCAAAAATCGTTTCTTTCTCTCAAATCTGAATATTAGGCAATATAAGCGGGTATTATACCCACCTAAATAGCGAATAACAGTTATTAAGTATTTGTAAGAATACAATTATCATGAGTATGTTGGGGTTTTGTATACAAAATTTGTTACCACCTGGTCAAGGAGTAACATTTCCACAAGTCGGGTCTGACAGTACCATGGATGTTAATTGATATGTCTTGGAAACAAATATAATTGCGAGATCGCCCTCAATACTGTACACTGGGTTTTACTTAAACTTGATTAAACTGGGATTCACTCACCAGTATTTCCCACTGACAAATATTTTTAAAACGCGTTTCAGGTAACAAACTGTGAAAGCCAAATAGAAGCCAGCTGGACAGCACTGAAGACTTGGAAAAGTGGCAATAAAGTTACCTAAAATAAAATAGATGTTTTTATTTAATAATATAGGATTTATTCCTATAAAAACGTGTGTACTATGAACTTGGGTTTATCCCATATGTTTAATCTTATGGAAATGTGGTATTTTACTCTGATCAAATATTTCCTAACTACGGTCCTGATGAAAAAAAAATCCGCTGCCAAATTAGACAATATGAGATACCACCGAAACTGGCTCGCGGCCGCCCGTTCCGGGGAAAGTGGGATCGGGGGTTGCGACACATTCCCCGCTCACCGAAATTTTGATGGCGATCATTCACCGAGCGGTGAAATCAAATCCCCGAAGGGGTCACTGCTATGATACCGTCCAACCTTAGAAAACTATCCCAAACATTTTGAAATACGAAACCTACCGAAGGCATAACAAACGAAATTAATTAGATAAACTATAGTGTTAACTAAATACATAATTATTACTAATATTGAGCTGTCACATAACAATAAAATAATGAGAGAAGAGAAGGTTCGTTTATAGATACATAATTTATAAATGGGAACCTATTTGATCCTCACCCATGTATTACATAAGAAAGATTATTTAATGATAAACAATTAACTTCATTGTGCATTAACATTAGATCTGAGCGAATTTAAAACTCCACTAGCAATATATTTAAAATATATAAATATATATATTTAAATTTGGCGGTGTTCAAAAAAGATATAACGAAAGTACTTGGTACGTACATCTCTATGTTTTTATGTGATATAACATGTCCTCTGTTTCCCTTAAGTACCCATACCAACGATATGCTTTATATTAATTCAATATAGTTTCTTAATGTGCATGTTGCATAAGATGCTAAAACAAGTTCAACTATAATATTTAATAGCTACAAAATATTATACTAAGATTGTGATCGAAAGCCTATTCGTATACACTCTTAAAAAGTCTATTGCTGACGAAATATTCATCGAAGTATTGTCGAGTAGTAAAAAAAAGTTCTTAATCGGAAAAACTAACTTTTAAAAGTCAAAATAAAATATTAAAAGAAAAGATAAAATATTATTATGAACATCTTCGGGATCCATTAATGATTAGTGACAACACTAAGAACACACGATGTGAAAGGGCTTGAAAGAGGAGCGTTATTTGATGTGCCGGGGTATTGGACCTAATTTAATTTAGTCAATATCTTCTCCTTATTTCTTGGGTTAATCAAATATCTAGTTCCTACGTTTAGCTGCTTAATTTTAGGATCCATCTTTTTAAATGTTCTTTTACGATTGTAATTGAGACATAACAAAATATATGAAAACTCAAAACCTTCTCTGGCCATCGATCTCTAGATGGTATCAGAGCGGTTCTAATCTCACGATTACGATTTCCTTATTGACGATCTGAAACATGGTGGCGAAAGACGAGAAGCATAGGATGATAACCAATGAAAACCGAGCCGCGCCAGAATCCGCTGCGTACAACGCCTATCAGAAACGTGAAGGTAATTATGAGCAGTCAAAAGAGAAAAGCGCCATCAGGCAAGCCAAGGAAGACAAAGAAAACTATCAGTGCAGTTTTTGTGGGAAGAGTGGTCACAAACGAGAAGGTTGCTTCAAATTGATAGGTTTTCCAGATTGGTGGCCCAGAAAGAAAGGTGCAAAAACGAAACCAAAGGCGTCTTGCGTTGATACCGGAGCCAGCCCTATACCCGGTCTAAACAACGAGCAATACCAAATTCTTTTGAGATTCTTCTCTGCATGTGGATCCAACAATGTTGAAACGAAACCGGAGGCTAACATGGCAGATAGGGACGGTGTGTGGGTTGTTGACTCAGGTTGCACTGAGTACATAACTCACCAACCCAACCTACTTGTAAATAAGAAAAGAACATTAAATGAGGCACCAGTTGTCATACCAAACGGTAATGCCGTTCCCGTTGAGGGGAGAGGTGAACTTTCGCTTCCAGGGGGAGCAAAAATAAAAGGAGTCCTTTATGTTCCAAATTTTAAATACAATCTCCTTTCTGTTAGTCGACTATGTAAAGATCTACAGTGTGCTGTAACCTTCTTTCCTGATTTTTTTGTCATGCAGGGGTTGCGTACGAGGAGCTTGATTGGAGCGGGTAAATGCCAAGGGGGGTTGTATTTTATGGACATGTTCGAGGAAAATAGAAGAACCATGATGACTACAGTGGATACATGGCACAAAAGATTGGGATTTGCTTCAAAGGAGAAACTTTCGAACGTTGATTTTCTCAAGAGTAATCCTATTAAATTCAGTAATGATTTCTGTGATTCTTGTGTTAAGGCCAAACATGCCCGAGCGTCTTTTCCTGATAGTTTTATTAAAACTACTAGTTGTTTTGAACTTATTCACTGTGATATTTAGGGAGGTTATCGAATTCCATTATACACCCGGGCAAATTTTTTCCTCACAATTGTTGATGATTACAGTAGGTCTGTGTGGGTTTTTCTTATAAAACATAAAAGTGATGCTAGTCAATGCTTGATAGATTTTCACAAATTTGTTGAAGTCCAATTTGAAAAACAAATCAAAAGGGTTCGGTGTGATAACGGTGGAGAATTCACATCCAACTCTATGATGACCTTTTATAAAAAGGAGGGAATTTTATTAGAAACGACATGTCCACACACCCCTCAACAAAATTGGGTCGTGGAAAGGAAACACAGACACTTACTTGAAACGGCATGGGCTTTACGTTTTGAGGCAAATGTGCCAAAGAGATTTTGGGGAGAGTGTATTTTATCAGCTGCATACATAATAAACCGCCTCCCTTCTAAAGTGATTAAAAACAAAACCCCTTACGAATTAGTTTGGAATCAAAAACCTCAGTATGAGCATTTAAGGACTTTTGGATGCTTAGCTTATTTCAAAAACTACAATACAAAAGGCGATAAATTCGAATTAAGGGGTAAGCCTGGGGTTTTTTTGGGATATCCACCAGGAACGAAGGGGTACAAAATCTATGACATAGAAAGTAAGAAAATTATTGTGAGTAGGGATGTTTTTTTTCTTGAGAATATCTTCCCTTTCAAAAACACCATAGAAGGTTCTCGTGATGATGATGATGTACCAATAAAGATTTACAACGAGCCAAAATATGATGCTTTTAGTCATCCTTCATTTGTTGAAAATGGACCTAGTGCTACAGAAGATGTATGGGTTGAAGGAAATGGGCCTAGTGATACAAAAGAAAATGGGCCTAGTGATACAGAAAATGGGCTCAAAATGGCCCAACTGGACAGTGGTAATACTGTTGATGGAAATGTTGAGACCATTTTTAGTTTGGATCCAGAAAACCAAAATAGTCCCACAAACACTAATCTTGACCTTGGACCAGAAAACCATGGTGGGCTAGCAAGTGAACAGAATGACCCAGCACCAAGAAGTAAGAGAACCAAGTCTCAACCGGCTCGTCTCAACGATTATGTCGTAAAGCTCCCCCCTTTGGTCGATAACTCTCAACCCGACTCCAATCATGCCAACTCGACGGTACACCCTATTTCTCATTTTGTTTCATATGATAAATTTTCTAACCCTCACAAGGCTTTCTTGACGGCCATCGATTCAAACGATGAGCCGACTTGTTTTGAACAAGCCAAGCAGGATGAGAAATGGAGAGAGGCCATGCAACAAGAAATAAAGGCCCTAGAAAAGAATGGGACGTGGACATTAGAAAATTTGCCGGAAGGAAAACGAGCCATAGACTCAAAATGGATATATAAAACAAAGTACAAATCTAACGGAGAAGTAGAAAGATACAAGGCTAGGCTCGTTGCTAAAGGGTTCACACAAATGGAAGGGGTGGATTACCATGAAACGTTTGCCCCAGTGGCCAAGCTTGTTACAGTTCGAACCTTGTTAGCTGTTGCAACGAAGAAAGATTGGATCATCCATCAACTGGATGTCAACAATGCATTTTTACATGGAGACCTTAATGAGGAAGTGTACATGAAGATTCCGCAAGGTTTTTCAAGAGAAGGTGAAACGAGAGTATGTCGTCTACGAAAATCTCTTTACGGGCTTAAGCAAGCATCAAGGAATTGGTACCATAAATTTACCAAGTTTCTTTATTCTTTGAACTTCACACAATCAAAGGCTGATAACTCGCTATTCACGTATCAAAAAGGGGGAATTTATGTTGCCATCCTCATTTACGTAGACGATGTTATCATCGTGGGAAACAATGATAAGAAAATTCAACAAACAAAGAAACAACTTGATGAAGAATTTAGCATTAAAAATCTTGGGCCTTTGAAGTATTTTCTTGGCATAGAAGTTGCCAAAACACCTGATGGGTTAGTTTTGAGTCAACGAAAATACACATTAGACATCTTGAAGGATAGTGGAATGTTGGGATGTCGGCCAAGCACATTTCCCTTTGAGCAAGGAATGAATCTTGACAAAGAGGAGGAAGAGGCTCGGGTAGATGCAACACAATACCGGAGGTTAGTGGGACAATTATTATACCTACAAACAACCCGACCAGACATTACGTATGCGGTAAATGTTCTAAGCCAATTCGTAGCTGACCCATGTCGGAACCACTCCGACGCCGCAAATCGGGTTTTGAGATATTTGAAGGGGACACCAGGACAGGGTGTTCTCCTTCCACGAAAGGGACCACTAGTACTAACCGGGTATTGTGATTCTGATTGGCTTGGTTGTCCATTTACAAGGCGATCACGAACAGGATATTTGCTTCTTTTAGGTGGGAGTCCTATTTCTTGGAAAACGAAAAAACAGTCAGTAGTGTCTCGTTCTTCAGCAGAGGCGTAGTATAGATCGATGGCTTCTACAGTTAGCGAAATTTTATGGGTGCGTTGGTTACTCAAAGATATGCAAGTTGACATCACGACTCCTACTCCCTTATTTTGTGACAATCAAGCAGCTCGTCATATTGCGAACAACCTAGTCTATCATGAACGAACAAAGCATGTTGAGATGGATTGTTATTTTGTGCGGGAACGTGTGGATACTAAAGAGATAGTGCCGATGGCAATTGGAAGCAAACTTCAACTTGCAGACTTACTCACTAAGGGCCTTGGAACTCAACAACTTCATTCTTTACTAAGCAAGATCGGCATGAAAAACTTTCATACTCCATCTTGAGGGGGAGTATTGGACCTAATTTAATTTAGTCAATATCTTCTTTGGGATAATCAAATATCTAGTTCCTATGTTTAGCTGCTTAATTTTAGGATCCATCTTTTTAAATGTTCTTCTACGATTGTAATTGAGACATAACAAAATATATGAAAACTCAAAACCTTCTCTGGCCATCGATCTCTAGACGGGGAGCCAAATTACCTAAGAAACAAAAAAAGGCGCGGAGATGTGTAGTAATTGCGACGATATGGACACTATGGATACAAAGAAATGAAAAAATCTTTCAGGACAAACATAAATCCAACGTTAGAATCTTTGAAGACGTTAAAGAGTGTTCACTATTATGGGTAAAACACAAGGCCAAACTCGAGTACATCACTGCAGAGGATTGGAACAATCTGGGAGTTCATGTAATAAAAAACTAGGCGCAAGAATACTATGGTTGTAATGTATCTACTTCTAGCTTTTGGCTGGTAGTCATGTTTTATACTGAAGTAATAAAATGTCCCTCTTTTCTGGTAAAAAAAAAATTGATATGTGGACGACACGTTAGCGCGCGTCAGAATAGTGGCGTGGTGGAAAAAAGAGGGTGTGGGAAGGGGCGTGGAAGAGAGGCGTTATTCGACACGTGACACCTATTTAATATTATTATTTTTCTATTTTAAAATTATATATTTTCTACTAATTTTGTTAAAAATAGCATTATTAGTAATATAATAATTAACAATAATTAAAAAATACATAATTTAAATAAAAAAGATTACATAACTAAAAAAACGATTACTTAATTTAAACTAAAATAACGAAACATAAAAAAACTGAAACTAAGTATGATATTTATCTATTATTTTTTTTAGTTTCTCAAACATTTCTAGTTCTTCCCCTTGTAGGTGATCGATCTTCATAGCAAGTAATTTCATATCCGTCGTTTTTGCTTGTCTTCATAAAGGCTAAAAAGCCTTATTTTCTTAGTGTTTCTTTTTTGTTGGATGTTGTTGAACACGTGGATTTCTTCTTGGATGCAGTCAAAGCGGGTTTTTTCATCACTCGTAGTAGAAGATTTTTGGGCCCACTTTTTTAACTAATCTCTTCCTGGTGGTCGTTCGACTTCAAAATTATCGTCGCTCAGGTTGATTTCAAAGTCGGTGCGAGCATCTGAGTGACTAGTGGAGGAACAACTTTTGGACCTTTTGGAGGACGATTGTCCCGCTAAAGGTACTCGTGCCCATTTTGATGAGTTTTTGCAATGCGCCAACAATGGATATATTTATAGGTGGCCCCTTTTTTGCCTTCCGAATACAAGGACATCGCACGCGTCAACAAGTCGGTGTCCGTTTCGTCACTTTCTGGGTTGTTATTAGGTTGTTGTAGTAGCCGTTGAAGGCGGTCATGGCGGTGTTTATTTCGCCAAAACCATATGGGTTGTTCGGATCAAAGTTGCGGTTGTTTGGATGCATTATTTTTATAAAAGTTTTAGAGATTTTATTAAAATGAGAGTTGAGAAGGAGTTGGGTAGAATGAAAATGGTAGTTTTATATATAGAGGAGGTGAAATGTTTTTTTTAAATGAAAAATCTTTTTTTTAATAATGTCGTTGGGGTCCAACGGCTAGTGAGGACCCAATCAAACCACGTCACGTTGACACTCATTTACTCTCAACGCGGGTGGGAAATCTCAAGCGCACATGAAAACGCCGTCTACAATGCCGGGTCCGGTGTGGTGTGTGCAACATGGAAAGGCAACATTGCCGCTCCACCACGACCATACCGTGTGATCTAATACTTTTTCTTATTATTTTTCATTGGTAATCTGTCGATGAGTACTAAACTTGGTGAATCAATTATCATGGTTGATAATCGATCAGTCATATTCATAACTAAACTTTCCATCTACAATTTTTACAACATCCGCTAGCAAAACTTTTACCCATGTTTGATCTTCACCGACAAATCATCAATGCATTTGTCTGTCGATGAAAATCTTTTAATTATAATGATGTAAATTTGAATGTTTATGTCCTATGTGAATTTACATTCTCTATATCATACATGAAGATTTAGAAAAGAAATTCGATTAGGATTTTTAATTTATTTTTTTCGCTTCTATTTTTTTTCTTTATGTGGTTTGTTTTCTAATTTTCTAATAAAAAAATACATTATTTCTTTAAAAATTGTTTGTAAAATGCTAAAATGGCACAAACGCCAAACTCTACAATTATAATAAAATTTGTGGCATCTTGGGGTTTTACAAGCATTTTTTAGAAAAAATGTATAAAACAATGTGCATGAGAAACAGAACAATGTGCCATCTTTCTCTAAACGCCACTTAAAATACAAAACGCCAAAATCTAAAAAAAGATGAGACGTGTTATAGCTATAAAACAGATGAAGCTGAACAAACAGTAACTACAAACAGTAAACTGAAACAACAGAAAATTTATTACTAACATTATAATTAAAACTCACTACATCGGTACTTGAATTTATTTTTCTTTTTCTTTTCAAAAACGCCATAATTGTCTAACGTTATGTCACATCCCAACCGATGGCGGAAACATCGGGGCGTGGCACTGAGCGAAACAGATTGTCCAGGAGAAATCCATAACAACTAATATTACCGAATATTTAACGTTAAGTCCCATACCAAAACATATCCAGCAAAATAATTATTACATACATAGTATCTCAAAGACAATAAATTGTTTCGACAACTCAGAATTTAAATTGTTTGTTTCTAGACCCATCCTATCTTGATTCCACAAAAGATAGCAAGCAAAGCACAGCATCCTAAACACCTGTCACATACGTTAAAAATAGAGGTCAATACACATAGTGTAAAGGTGAGCATACAAGTTTAATAGTATAATAGATAGCGAAATCGTTTTACGCATAACCAGCATGTAACATGTAGCAAAGTGAAGCTAGTAGGTTATCGACAATGAAATATGCACAGATGTGACTGCGAGTTGTAGAATGCGCAACACATATCCCCACTGGGACACGTGAAGTAAAGCCCTTAACAACCCCTGTCCACGACAGGTGCTGAGTCCAAACTATAGTACTATCGTTGCTAAGGTGTCAGGCAACAATCACTGTGTAAACATAACATACAAGCATTCATCGAGTAACACGTATAACACGCAGTAACGGTTAGCGTATAAAAGTGTTTGCGTTGTGTGTCGATTGTGATTTGAAATAAGTAACGTATGTAACACCCAAAAGGGCATAAAGCAAAAAGGGATCGAGTATACTCACAGATAGCGTTTAATAAATAAACACTCTCTTGGATTGAAGGGAGCGCTGAGAGATTAGCCTGATTACAGAACGATAGCATAAGCGAAGAACGGCGCGTTAAACGATGCAAATGAACTAAGTGACGAATGGTCATCCGATCGGATGACAATCCGGACGGATGGTTATTCAATTGGATGACAATCCGGATGGATGGTCATCCGGTCGGATGGCCATTCGGTCGGATTGACATTCGTGTGGGATGGATGTGTTTGTGTATGATGGCTTTGAATTTTTCGTCGTAGCATTTTGAAAGCAGAGAAGTATCTCTACCTTTCAGGTCGTCCGGTCGAACGGTCGTTCGATCGGATGGCGATCCATTCAGCGATACATTTCTTGGAGAACAAGTTCACAGCAGGATGGTCATTCGATCAGATGGTCTTCCGATTGGATGGCAATCCGTTAGAAACTGATGATCTCTGAAAATTGTAAGATTGTAAAAATGTTTAAGTGTTGAAGATCATGGGTCATCCGATCGGACTGTCGTTCGATCGGATGGCAATCCGATCGGACGGCTGTCCATTCAGTGACTTGCTCGTTTTGAAATTTGTTAAGTTTGGAAGTTTGCGGTTTGATCGAGATGGTATGACCAAGTGTTAAACAACGGGAACCCCTCCAAGTCCAAGTTATCCGATCGGACGGGAATCACCCCAGTCTTACCAGTTAACCGTTCTTGATGGTCATTCATGTTCAACCCGCTGAGTCGGTTATCTCGTTGATAGAAATCAGATCTCAGACCGACATATCACTAGAGAATGAATGGAAGGCCTGAATGAGTTCCGATTCTATCGGTTTTGAGTGCAAGAGTGTAAAAGAGTTGAAATAAAGTTATGAAAACATCTTTCAATCCTTTTAATCTTTGAAAACGTTTAGATCTAGATGAAATCAGTGTTAAAACATGTTGAAATCCTTTAGATCTGAGTTGTTCTTGGTGAAATGAGGTCAAATCTTGAAGTTCATAAGAACCTCATGATGACATCATCATTGAACACCCCAAACCAGTCGATTTCATGGTGAAAAGTGAATATTCAAAGCTGAAAATGATGAAGAAGTGTGTGTAGATGATAGATGTACAAGATTTGAGGTAGAAACTTACAAGAATCGTGAGAAATCGAGAGAAAAGAGGGCTGGAAGTGTTGGTCGGACGAGAGGGCTGTCACATCACTGTTTGTGATGTAACAGGAGGTATTTATAGGTGTCCAAAAGAGGAAAGCGGTGCACAAGTGACGGATCGGATGGCAACCCGATCGGATGGCCATCCGATCGGATGGCCATCCGATCGGATGGTCATCGGTACGGATGACCATTCGATCAAATGGTCATTCGATCGAATGTATCCAGTGAGTTGGGTTTTGAGGTTTCGTTTCGTGCGTTGAGCGTTGCGAGTAAGCGATGCGATAATATTAAACAATAGTTACACAAATAACCTAACTAACATACAACAACATAAGTAACCTTGCATCTTGAGTTTGCGATGAGATTGCGATGCGATGGAGCTGCGATTGCGTTTTTGATTAATCACCACAAAACAAATATAAACATGCACAAGTAACACATAAGTAGCACACACACGTAAAACAATATCCAAAACACATAATTCGAGTTGCGATGAGATAGCGATGAATCGATTAGCGATAGACTGCGATTATTATAGATACTCCACATAATACAACTAAAGTTCATAATTTAAAAGATTTGATTACAAGTCAAGAAGCACAATTAGTAGTTAAGAAAGGAGTGATAGATCGCAATTAGCAATCTTTTCTTCCTTTGACTTTGACTTTGACTAGTACTTTGACTTTCAGAAATGCGGGTTGTTACATGTTATAGGACTGCATCCTACATGGCGGCAAAAAAAAATCATTATATAAGTAGAACAAGTAAACAAAACTTAACACTCCACATATTCTAGAAATAGGCCACACCTTGACTATAACACCAGAAAAACTTAAAAAAATGGCTCAAGTTATTGCATGGAGGTTTGATAGGTCGGAGAAACGTTTCGTCCTAAAGTTCTCTAGCAGGAGAAGGGTGAAGATCTGTCACACCCTGTGTCACACCCCAACCGATGGCGGAATCATCAGGGCGCGACACTAGGCGAATCAGATTGCTCAAGAGAATCCATAACAACTATATTGTGATAATATTTTAATACATTCGTTATCCCATACTAACAAATAATACAATCACATGAGTTATCACAGATTTCTTGTCCTCTCGAACAATACAAATCCGACAACCTAGATTTTAGTTGAGTTTCTAGACTTCCTAGCTTGATTTGAATAGCCTGCGATCTAACATGCAACATACGTTAAAATATTTGTCAATACAAAAGTATTGGCGAGTATACAGGTTTGATATGTATAGCGTAATAGATTAAAATGTGTAGCGAAATTCCATATGCATAAACGTAACACACGACATATATACTCAAAAAGCTGATACTACCAACTAAGTCCTCGATGCTCGAATATGCGATGGCAAACTAGACCCCGTCGGGCGCAATAGTACTATACTAGTCGTGGTGGGACGTCGCGAGTATAAGCCCTAGCACATATGCAACTAGCATCACGTATATCTATGCATAATAGTTATTCGCAAGTGATATTTGATTGATTGAATAATTCGTTTGATAAGTTCGATTTGTTAGAAACGTATGTTACACCCAAAATGCGATTAAAAAGGGGTTCAAGTATACTCACAGTGCGTATTTGGCGAGGATACAACTTGATTGGATCGGTTGCGAGTACGTCTGCGTTAATCATTGAGCGGTATTGTAAACGATGCATGATTAAGCGGAAATAGCGTCAAAATGTTAGTTATCCGGTCGGATGGTGCTCATCCGGTCGGATGACAAGGGTTCTGATCGGATGACACGTGTTCGGATCGGATGACATGTGTCCGAATCGGATGACATGTACTCAGATCGGATAACATGTACTCGGATCGGATGGCCTGTGCTCGAATCGGATGACATGTACCCGGATCGGATGTCCTGTGCTCGGATCGGATGTCCTGTGCTCGGATCGGATGACATGTACCCGGATCGGATGGCCTGTGCTCGGATCGGATGACATGCTATCCGGTCGGATGACATGCTATCCGGTCGGATGACATGCTATCCGCTCGAATGACATGCTATCCGATCGGATGACATGCTATCCGATCGGATGGCATGTGGTCCGTTCGGATGACATGTCATCTGGTCGGATAACACGTCTGTTTTTGTGTTCTGATTAACTGTTTTCGAGTGTTTTCGGGAGAAGTACGTGTGGTTTCACTAGGACAGTGTAATTTCGTATTAACAATTGAAATCTCATCAGTTCCGACCCGTTCTAACGGCCGGGAATCACCCCGTTCCATCAGATCTGGCTGTTCTTGACGGTTTCTCAGGTTTAACTCGAAATCGCACAGTTCCTTGGTTAACTACATAGATTTAGGTGAGATTTGTTATCAAAACATGTGGAAATCACCCAGATCTGAGTCGTTTATGGTGGGATGAGGTCACAACTTGAAGTTCATATGAGCTCTTGGTGACATCACCTTAAAACACCTCAAATTGGTAGATTTCACGGTTAGAAATCGAGTTTTGAAAGACAGAATGATGTAGAATTGAGTGTAGATCATAGAAGTACAAGTTTTTAAGTTGAAATCTTACCAGAATCGCGAGGAATCGAGAGAAAAGGGTCCTAGAGCGTGCTTGGTCGAGTGGGAGCTGTCACATCACTGTTTAAGTGATGTGACGGGCTATTTATAGGCAACAGAGAAGGTTGAAAGGTTTTGGGTCGGATGGCCCATCCGTTCGGATGGCTATCTGTTCGGATGGCCTGTCCATCCGGATGGCTATTCCGGTGTGGGGTATTTCTTCGTTTTTTAGCGTTTCGGTAGTTTTTGGAGTACGTGCTTTCTATAGTTAATTTATATCATTATTATATATGTATATATATCACTAGGGGTCGTATTTACGTATCCATATTTCAAAGTTTCGAAATAACAATCGGTTTTTGATTCGAGTATGCGATTATTAGAGACGTTTCACGCCTATCAAGGAGGGTAGTATAGGTCCTTTCTCGATGTCATCGTGAACGTTATTGCGTGTTGTGCTACAATGATTGATGGGGTACCATTCACTCGTATTGTCATCATCGTCACGATGACTGGAGCTACAACACTCACCCGAGAGTCTTTGTTAGCATTAGTTGTCTGCATTTCGTCACATCATGGCCACCGAGGAGGGTAGAATAGGTCCTCACTCAGTGTCATCGTGAGTGTTAGTGTTTGCGATGCGATGTAGTGATAATGTATTGCGAAAATATGCGATTATCCTTCGAATAGCGATGTATGCGATATAGTTACATTATGATCCGAATCTCTGGTGCTAGGCGTAATGAGTATATCGAGTAGTAACAACGCATGAAAGTGCGGGTTGTTACAGTCTCCCCTACTTTAGGAAATTTCGTCCCAAAATTAATCCAATAGGTAGACTTTTGAGAGTTGATCTAGTATAAGTAGTGATGCAGCGAGTGATTTTGACCGTGAGTTGACAAACGAGAGTGCTTCAAATAAGAGAGATCGATTGCGATAGCGAGTAGGCGACGTAAGGACAAAATTAATATCCCACAAGTTGGCGTTCCAAAGTACCTCGTGTTGCGAAGAATTCGTTAGTTTGATGTGATTTCAATTTTAAAGGACTTGAAAAGGTTTCTCATGACGTAGAATTAACTGAGTCGATCGTTAACCAACGTTACAAGAAGCGTTCGTTTTAGATATTCAAAAGGAATTTTGGATGGAAATCTCGAAAAATTTCCTTTTAACGTATGGTCAACTGAGTCGATGTTAACCAACGTCGTAAGGAAGTTTAGGTTTTACACCTTTTAAGGAATTTGAAGATGAAAACTGGGGTTACGAAAACTCTCCTACGACCTGGGTTCAGCTGAACTTGATGTTGAACCGTCGTCTCAAGAAAGTCTTGCAAAAAGTTTTAAGGAAAAATTGGACTCATGAAAACTTCCCTTGGGCATGGAGTTAAGCTGATTCGATGTTACTTCCACATTGTGAGGAATTTCACTTGTCCCATGGTTTTAATAAAGTTTTATATAAAAAAAATCAGTTTAACCGTTTGAAAAGACAATTTAGCATCAAGCCCCACTTGGCACCTTCCCACGGAAGTTCGTTAATATGATTAAAACACTTATATATATAGGAAGTACCAGCGGCGTATCCACCATGTTTCGCCCATATTACTTCCGTCTCGTGAGGCGGTGTCAGGTGTGCCGATAAGGCACAGATAGAATTGCTTTTCCTCGGTCCATTCAATAGGAGGTCGGACCAAGTTGAAGATAAAAGCGAATAGTTTAGGTGGCGAGATTGGTTGCGAATATAGTGATGACGGCGCATGCGAGTAGCTTGATGACACGAAACATCGTAGTAACGTGTCGGTTAGGCGACGAGCGATAAGCGGTAAGCGAATAGCGCGATATTGATTAGATTCCACATTAAAACCACATGGCACGTTTCCACGAGAGTTTGTTAACATGGCGAAACACCACGTTTAACCAGATTAGTTTTGCCTCGTGAAGCGGTGTCATGTGTACTAATACCACACAGACTGCAATGAACACCAAGCGAGCGATAAGCGGTACGCGATACGCGAATAAGCGGTAGATTGTACACGATAAGCGATAAGCGATTAGGCGAATAAGACAAACACAACACTAGTAATGACGGCGACGATAATCGAATTACGATAAGCGGCAGTTGTTGCGTTGCAAGCGATGGAGGTATGCGCGATTTATGCGGTTCGATTTGATTGATTACACCACATAGTTTAACTAACATCAGAACCCACATGGCCTTTTTCCACGAAAGCCCGCTGACATGACTAAAACACCTTGTTTTAACCATGCGAGCTTCATCTCGTGAAGCGAGGTCATGTGTGCTAACTTGACACAAACATCACAGATAACGGTAAGCGATAGCGATGGATTGATACACAGCAAGCGATATGGATTCACATAATAAGCGATGGAGATTGTGAGATACGCATGATAAGCGATTGCGATTAGCCGAGTCTTGTTTCGAATAAGCTTTACGTTACGTTGCGTCGCATCATGGCTATTGAGGGGGGCAGAATAGGTCCTCACTCAACAATATCGTGAGCGTTTAGGTACTTGATGAGTTTGGTCGTGACAGACTTATGAAAAGTCTTGTGATGAGGCGATCTAGTTGTTACGCCTTGCGATTGAGTGTAGTGTGTTGAAAATAACCACAATAGTATAATAGGTCTAATAACGTTCAACTCCACGTGGCACTTTCTTCACGGAACTTTGGTAGTATGATAAAGCACACCTTGCTTGACCCCTACTACTTAGATCCCATGGTTTGGTGTCATACTTCGTCGTAACGCTTGTGGCACCTTTAGAATTTACTACGATCTCCGTGCAATGACTCAAATAATCTCGTGTGCACCCGTGATTAATCGTTCCTTGTACGTTTATCGTACCTCATTCTAAGAGCGTAGTGAGGGTAAACCACATTATTTCGTGATATAGTATATAGTATGTGTGTGAATCTAGTCTAAGTGCGACGACTAGAGTGTGAAAGAGAATACGAAAACGAGAGTTAATGTTACGCATAGTGGCAACATCGAGTAATAGAGTAGGTTCAAAACTTAGAAATTAACGTCAAAAATCGTATCATTACAACTTTATCCTACGCTTGCTAGATGTTTGATGTTGAAGACTTTTACTGGAGCTGTTGTTGTTGTACTCAGGTTCGCGGTTCGATGCGGCAGTTACGGGTGAAGTGACCGTAATGGTTGCAGTTACTGCAATAGCGACAGTCAGCCCCAACTGGATGATAATAGGTGCATGAGTAACACTGAGGATGAGCTCCAGTGTAGGCTCGTTTTGGAAACACCGGGACTGTTCGAAGAGGCTTCGGCTGCAGCAGCTCGGTTGTTGAAGAGTTCGGGCTTGAAGTCTTTCGTTTGCGACTGGGTTTGTCGGGGTCTTGCGATGAGGTATCGTCGTTGGAGGATTCGTTTGAGGACTCACTTGCAGAATCTTTGGCCGAGTTGTCGGAAGATCCGTCGGCAGATTTATCAGAAGAATCGGCAGCAGATTTGTCAGAAGAATCGTTAGCAGATTCGTCAGAAGAATCGTTAGTAGATTCATCAGAAGAATCGTCAGCAGATTCATCAGGAGAATCGTTAGCAGATTCGTCAGAAGAATCGTTAGTAGATTCATCAGAAGAATCGTCAGCAGATTCATCAGGAGAATCGTTGACAGGATCTTCTGAAGAATTTATGGCGATTGCTTGATAAGCTTGCTTGACAGGATTTTTGGAGGAAAACTCTTCCATGAGTCATTTGTTGTTGATTTCTGCGGCTAAGCGGTAGGTTTCTTTGATGGTAGCTGGTCTTGCAGCTTCGACAAAATCACCCACACACTTAGGCAAGCCACGAATGTACTTCGTGATGGCTTTTTCTGAAGTGTTGACTTGACTTGGGCAGATCATGCTAAGCTGTTTGAACCTTGCAGTGTAGCCAGCGTTGTCACTTTCGACTTGCTTGATTTTCCAGAATTCGTCTTCCAACTTCTGAATTTCGTGAGGAGGACAGTACTCTTTCTTCATGAGCTCTTTCAGTTCATCCCAAGAGAGAGCGTAGGCTGCGGAGGTACCACGCTTGTTTCGTTCGGTGGTCCACCAGTCGAGTGCTCGTGATTGGAATACTCCAGTAGCGCAAGTGGTACGGAAACTATCGGGACACCCACTTTGAAGAAGGGTAACTTCGATAGAGTCGAACCACTGGAGTAGTTGAGATACACCTCCTTCACCCGTGAACTCCATCGGGTCACAGGCTTTGAAGTGTTTGTAGAGAAAAGTAGATTGCGGCTCTTTTGTCTTGACATCTTCCGAAGCTCGAGAGTTGCTAAGAGAGTGCACTTGAGCAACGATCTGGGGAATCATTTTTGCCATTCCCTTGACCACAAGGGAGGCGATCCTCTTCTCGTCCCTTCGTTTGGCTCGTTTCCTTGCTGACATCCTCGAAGTAGAGTTGTTGGAAGGCATCTAGACAGGAAGAGACTTGGAGTGAGATTCGATCATAATGATTTTTGAGTTTTGCGATGCGATTGAGCGCATTCAAAACTTGATGCGTTAGTATAATAGTAATGCGAATCACATAGGAGTCACATAGGAGACATGAAATTCCTAACTTCTCACACAATGACTTGTTTTTTATACGTATATATATGTATTTGTATATTTGTAGTTTGTAATCATATACATACAGGTCGATTTAGAATATGCGAGGACGCGTCGAGGTGAGAAAACGAGAGCAAAGGCGATAGATTATGCATTAGTTTTGTTGCGAACATTCGGGTTTCGTTTTAGATTGCGATGGCTGTGCGAGTTGTGCGTTTATAAAGCAGGGAGTGAAAATTGTTAGTTCGAGGGATTGATGAAGTGTAAAGTTTCAAAATACGCAAACGCAAACAAGTTTCAACCATTTGTAAAATCGGCGGGTCATATGATAGAGTGCCTTGGGTGTTTAGGGGTCGACTACCCAAGGTAACCCAACTATATTTAACAAGTTCATGCACGCGCGTTGACCTAGAAGACTTCATGCTTCCACTGGGATGCAGCTTATGGCATTCGTCTTCCTAGTCATTGCGTGGCTCGAGTTATCGTGTTAGTCGAGTCCTTGGTGAGAGCTTTTTGAAAACCAATTTATAGAGAGTGGAACGGCTTATTAAGGTACGGGTTTCACCCCTGACTTAACAACTTTGTTCCTAATTGTGGTTATGCTCTTCGAATAAATTCGTGAGTTCCACTAGATTTAGAAATGGAGACTTTCGTCGAGGTGTGGATGTCACTCCTAACTCGATGAAAGGTTCTCGTGCTAGAAAAATGCGCTGAGTGAGCGATCTCATCGAGAGTTCTTGGTTTTTCACACCTGATCTCGACTGGATCACTCGGTTTTTGTTATACGAGTATTTTCGAAAACACGTATATTATGTTGGCCTTAGGAAAGGCTTCTTCGTGTGAATCTGTAGTACGCGGTGTTCACACAAAGTGGTAACTTTTAGCAATTTCGATCGAGAGTATCAAGTAGGCCCGATACAAACCCTATGGGTTCGTACGAGTCGGCCTGTTGGTACTTAGACTATAGACTAGGTCGATTTCTAAGACGTCGACCCGGACTAGGTCGAGTCTTGCCTAATTCCCTATAGTTATGGCTCTGATACCAATCTGTCACACCCCAACCGATGGCGGAATCATCGGGGCGCGGCACTAGGCGAATCAGATTGCTCAAGAGAATCCATAACAACTATATTGCGATAATATTTTAATACATTCGTTATCCCATACTAACAAATAATACAATCACATGAGTTATCACAGATTTCTTGTCCTCTCGAACAATATAAATCCGACAACCTAGATTTTAGTTGAGTTTCTAGACTTCCTAGCTTGATTTGAATAGCCTGCGATCTAACCTGCAACATACGTTAAAATATTTGTCAATACAAAAGTATTGGCGAGTATACAGGTTTGATATGTATAGCGTAATAGATTAAAATGTGTAGCGAAATTCCATATGCATAAACGTAACACATGACATATATACTCACAAAGCTGATACTACCAACTAAGTCCTCGATGCTCGAATATGCGATGGCAAACTAGACCCCGTCGGGCGCAATAGTACTATACTAGTCGTGGTGGGACGTCGCGAGTATAAGCCCTAGCACATATGCAACTAGCATCACGTATATCTATGCATAACAGTTATTCGCAAGTGATATTCGATTGATTGAATAATTCGTTTGATAAGTTCGATTTGTTAGAAACGTATGTTACACCCAAAATGCGATTAAAAAGGGGTTCAAGTATACTCACAGTGCGTATTTGGCGAGGATACAACTTGATTGGATCGGTTGCGAGTACGTCTGCGTTAATCATTGAGCGGTATTGTAAACGATGCATGATTAAGCGGAAATAGCGTCAAAATGTTAGTTATCCGGTCGGATGGGCTCATCCGGTCGGATGACAAGGGTTCTGATCGGATGACACGTGTTCGGATCGGATGACATGTGTCCGAATCGGATGACATGTACTCGGATCGGATGGCATGTACTCGGATCGGATGGCCTGTGCTCGAATCGGATGACATGTACTCGGATCGGATGGCATGTACCCGGATCGGATGGCCTGTGCTCGGATCGGATGACATGTACTAGAATCGGATGACATGTACCCGGATCGGATGGCCTGTGCTCGGATCGGGTGACATGCTATCCGGTCGGATGACATGCTATCCGATCGGATGACATGCTATCCGATCGGATGACATGCTATCCGATCGGATGGCGTGTGGTCCGTTCGGATGACATGTCATCTGGTCGGATAACACGTCTGTTTTTGCGTTCCGATTAACTGTTTTCGAGTGTTTTCGGGAGAAGTACGTGTGGTTTCACTGGGACAGTGTAATTTCGTATTAACAATTGAAATCTCATCAGTTCGGACCCGTTCTAATGGCCGGGAATCACCCCGTTCCATCAGATCTGGCCGTTCTTGACGGTTTCTCAGGTTTAACTCGAAATCGCACAGTTCCTTGGTTAACTACATAGATTTAGGTGAGATTTGTTATCAAAACATGTGGAATCACCCAGATCTGAGTCGTTTATGGTGGGATGAGGTCACAACTTGAAGTTCATATGAGCTCTTGGTGACATCACCTTAAAACACCTCAAATTGGTAGATTTCACGGTTAGAAATCGAGTTTTGAAAGACAGAATGATGTAGAATTGAGTGTAGATCGTAGAAGTACAAGTTTTTAGGTTGAAATCTTACCAGAATCACGAGGAATCGAGAGAAAAAGGGTCCTAGAGTGTGCTTGGTCGAGTGGGAGCTGTCACATCACTGTTTAAGTGATGTGATGGGCTATTTATAGGCAACAGAGAAGGTTGAAAGGTTTTGGGTCGGATGGCCCGTCCGTCCGGATGGCCCGTCCGTCCGGATGGCTATTCCGGTGTGGGGTATTTCTTCGTTTTTTAGCATTTCGGTAGTTTTTGGAGTACGTGCTTTCTATAGTTAATTTATATCATTATTATATATGTATATATATCACTAGGGGTCGTATTTACGTATCTATATTTTAAAGTTTCGAAATAACAATCGGTTTTTGATTCGAGTATGCGATTATTAGAGACGTTTCACGGCTATCAAAGAGGGTAGTATAGGTCCTTTCTCGATGTCATCGTGAACGTTATTGCGTGTTGTGCCACAATGATTGACGGGGTACCATTCACTTATATTGTCATCATCGTCACGATGACTGGAGCTACATCACTCACCCGAGAGTCTTTGTTAGCGTTAGTTGTCTGTGTTTCGACACATCATGGCCACCGAGGAGGGTAGAATAGGTCCTCACTCAGTGTCATCGTGAGTGTTAGTGTTTGCGATGCGATGTAGTGATAATGTATTGCGAAAATATGCGATTATCCTTCGAAGAGCGATGTATGCGATATAGTTACATTATGATCCGAATCTCTGGTGCTACGCGTAACGAGTATAGCGAGTAGTAACAACGCACGAAAGTGCGGGTTGTTACACCTTGACTTTTGCGGAAGCGTGATTATTGATGTGACTTTCCTAATACCATAGCATTCAATCATAACAACGCTATATGATAAAAACCAGTAGATGTTCATCCACATATTAAGTTTGAAAATACCACAACATACTTGTCTGAATAGCTGACACCAAATTTAAGTTACAACCACAACATGTTTAAATGAGTTCACGAAGACTCAACAAAAGACCTTAAACAAACCTGAGTTTAGAAACATGTATCTCGTCCAGGAATAAGATACATCTCCTAAACCCTACGACCTCGGATGACATCTCTTATTTATAACGCAGCTTGAAACACATGCAACACCTGCCAGATCCACTTAGTTCCCTGAAATACATGTAGTTTCAAAACATCAACAAAAGTTGAGCGAGTTCATGTGTTTGTGTATGAATAAACCTTTAAAGTATGTCTGTATGTATGTATGTCCCTGGTATGTGGCAATAAGGAAAAATAGATCACCAATGGTTTGCAAGGCCATTGATATGTGTGAAATGGTGTAGGAAAACTCAAACCTAGCAAATTTGTACCGGGCCTCCGGCTGGAAGACATAGTCACCCTATGGGCCACCCTGGTCCCCATGGGTGTGGGCTCGCTACACTCAAATAGATCTATCACTCATGTCCCTTGGTCCTACGACGAGGATTAATGGCCTTAAGTGTTATACCCACCTTTCACATGATCTAGCAGTAACCCTCCTTAGCTAACCATACCATGTATAAAACGTTTGTAATAATTGTAACATGTATTTCACCCCCGAAGTTATAAAACTGAAAACAGTTAAAAGAAAAGGGGGACATGAACTCACTGTTTTGCGTCTTCAGTACTCGTAACCCAAATCTCCCCAGCAAACACGACTCCCTACAATGTACTATGTTCTATTAGACGAACGGGTCGTGCCTTGCCTTAGTATTTATGTTTTTGAGTTACGTTCCTTTTATGTCTCCAACATTATTCCAAGTTATAATTACTTGGTAAAATAATATTTATTTTAACTTTAAATTATATTTAATTTTGGATTAATTTGTTAAACAATATTTTGTACAATACTTCTCAAGTATTTATTTTCGTATTTCCTTCCCAATGATGGGGGTATTTCATACATGTATTTTCGTATTATTGTCCAGAAAATATATATTTTTCCCAAAAATCATATATCTTCTAAATATTCCAAGAAAATATATTTTAACTTTCCAAAAATAGTATTTTTTCCCTTTTGTCAAAGTATGATATAACTTGTAATAATAATAAAAATTATACTTTCATTCCTTTTGTATCCAAAATAATATTTACCAAAAATATATTTATAACGGTATTTTCCGGAATATTATATATGTGACGTTCTATCGTTCGGTTCCACAATATTATGTGTGTAACTTATATATTTATTCTTTGTGATTTTTGGTATTATTTTAAGTTATATTATTTTACCCTAAAATAACATAACTATTTCACAAAGTATACAAACATTTACACAAGTGTCTTTAATATATATATATATATATATTCTAAATACATATTTATCCATTTTTATTTGTAAAAACTAACCTCCAATACTTGTATTTTTGTTACAAAAATTATGGCAAAGTTTATATCGAAAACCATAGTTAAAATACACTTGTAAATATTTGTTTAGAAAATATTTTTCAAAGTGTTTATATTCTTAGAAAATTTTGCCATAGTTTCCCCTAAAAATGGAGGTGTCCATGCTATCAAAGCATATCATTTTCCTTTTTTTTTTAAATCATCACAAACAATCAACAATCAATCCCTAAACAACTTACACTTACCAAGTGCAAAAACAATGTCATTTGCACTACAACATGAACTTGAACTTTTATTAAAAACTTGTAGGAACTTGGTAGTGTGTTTAGTAGGTTTAGTTACCCTCCAAAATGTATTTACTTCTTGATAAACTTCATTCTTGAAAGTTTTAGGTGTTTACAACTTGTAAACATATTTTACAAAAACGTTTCTTTATGAAATCCTCTTGTTTCTCAAGTGCTTCTACACTTGTTTTATCACCAAAAATAGTGTATGTTTAAGTAAGGACCAAGATCTTCTTAAAATCATATTTTGAACTTGGTTCTTTTGGAAAACCATTCATAAATCTTAGATCCATAAGATTATTAACACACTTTGATTCTTATTTTTCAAGAAATCATTTTATTTTTCAAGTTCATGCTTACACATGAGGATGATCATCTTGTTTCATTACATAATCATCCTCTTACTTGCTAGATCATGTGTTTAATCACAATCTAGCAAGCTCCTTATGATGTTCAACATCATAATCTCAAGTAAATAACAAGCAAGTATCATACATACACTAAACAACATAGTTTCATCAATATTTCATCATATAACAAGCTTATGTTCATGCTTCTTGATTATGTTCTTTAGTGTTCTTGTGATTAACAACATGCTACATCTTTTAACCAACTAAATTAGAAGTAACAAAGGGTTGTGAGAGTCTTACTACTAGCTCTATGGCTAGGGATGAACACAAGAAGTTGTAGATGACAAATGTGTTGGGTAATAGCAAGCAAAAGAGGTCCTTCGAGTTCCACAAGCTCCAAGCTCCCTTGTATGAAGTTTAACACCCTTGTATGTGCTTTGAATGGATGAGAAAGATTGAATGGAGGTGGGTGTATGGTGGATGGTGTTCGGCCGAGAAGAAGAAGGGAGGGAGGAGGAAGATGAGTGATGTGTTGGTGAAAGATTATGGACTTGTGGTTAAGATATATACACTCCAACAAGTGTTTAATCCTTTAGGTCTTATGTTCACACAGTACATGACACAATCTATTAAACAATTCAAATAAAATCCACTAATTAGGCCATGTGGCCGATTACTAGCTTGTGGGGGGGGGGGTCTAAGTGTAACTTTGAATCATCTAGTTAGATTAAAGTTCAAATCCAAGTGTATAGTTAGTTAAGTTAGTTACTAGATATTTTAGTGGGTGTTAGGGTGTTCGGGGATCATAACTAGCTCAGAAATAATAAAACAATGCTTCTAGTATAATTTTGGTGTTTCAGGTAGTGTCCGGTTGTTCGGTTCGATACCGGTTCGTTAAAGTGTCAAGTTATTCCGTTTAGTGATCTTTATGTACCCTTTTATGACACTTTTAATTCCCGACACTTAGGAAAGCATTCAGGACCATTTAGTCATATTTTTGCATGTTACTAGCTTGTTTAAAAGCTGATTTTTGCTGATTTTTGCAGAATTCTGCACTTTATGTGGGTTTTAGGCACTTCCCGGCACTTAAACTATCACCTAGTGAGGCAGTTTTGTGATCCTTACTTCCCTACACACTATACTAGTGTGGTACTTGGTTTCTAGCTCATACTGGGTCTCAAAACACTGTCTGTTTATGTACTGAACATCGTCAGCATTTTTCTGAGTTATCCGCTAACTGTGCTAACTGTGCTTTGTGCATCGTTTATGTCACTAAAGTTTGTATGTAAAAATGATGTGACAGTACGAAATGTGATGCACATGTAAATATGATGTAGAAATCAGAAAACAGTTTAAGTTATCAGTTGTAATTCAGCACAATCATTAAGCACTAATCATGGTTAATTAAATTGTACGGATACCTGGATTTTTTACGGTTGTCACATTCTCCCCCTGTTAAGAAAATTCCGTCCTGAAATTTAAGTTCTGCTACTAGCTGCAGGGGAGTTTGGGAACAAATGTGGGTATTTCGCCTTCATGCGATCCTCACGTTCCCAAGTGAACTCTGGGTCGTGTCGTGCGTTCCAACGAACCTTGACGAGTTTAATACTACTCCTGCGTGTCTTGTTAACCTTCCAATCAGTAACCTCAACAGGTTCTTCAGTAAAGTGGAGTGTGTTGTCAATGTGGACTTCATCGGCAGGAACGACAACTGTTTCTTGAGTTGGACTCTTTTTTAGATTAGATACATGAAATGTATCATGAACGCCATTCAGTTCTGCGGGTAGATCCAACTTGTAAGTTACAAGACCAATCCTCTCCAGGATTTTGAACGGTCCAATGTATCGCGGGTTCAACTTTCCACGCTTCCCAAAGCGTGCTACACCCTTCCAGGGTGAAACTTTCAATAAAACCATATCTCCCACTTGAAACCCCAAAGGTTTCCTTCTTCGGTCCGCATAACTCTTTTGTCGATCACGAGCCGCCTTTATGCGCTCTCAGATCTGTGTAATCTTATCTGTCGTCTCTTGAACCAATTCGGGACCAACAAGATGTCTATCGCCCTCGTCTGCCCAGCATAACGGTGATCGACACTTGCGTCCATAGAGAGCTTCAAATGGTGCAGCTTGGATACTCGCATGGTAACTGTTGTTGTACGAGAATTCTACCAAGGGTAAGTGAGTGTCCCAACTACCACCCAAATCCATCACGCAAGCTCGTAACATATCTTCCAATGTTTGAATCATTCGTTCGCTCTGGCCATCAGTCTGCGGGTGAAAAGCAGTGCTCAGATTCAACTGAGAACCAAAGGCTTCTTGGAAGGATTGCCAAATCCTTGACACAAACCTTCTGTCTCTATCAGAGATAATCGAGAGAGGCACTCCATGTCGTGGAACTATCTCTCTCAGGTATAGCTCAACAAGCTTGCTAGTGTTATCTTTTTCCTTGATTGGCAAAAAGTGTGCAGATTTCATCAGACGGTCTACGATTACCCAAATCGTATAATGACCTCTGGGTGTCTTTGGTAACTTCGTTATAAAATCCATTGAAATCTGCTCCCATTTCCACATGGGTATTTCAGGTTGTTGTAGAAGGCCTGAAGGCTTCTGATATTCGGCCTTTACCTTGGCACAAGTCAAACATTTGCCAACATACGTTGCAACATCACCCTTTAATCTCGGCCACCAATAAAAATCCTTTAAATCTTGGTACATCTTATCTGATCCTGGATGGATCGAGTACCGTGACTTGTGAGCTTCATCAAAAATTACTTCTCTCAGACCACCAAAGAGGGGAACCCAAATTCTTCCCATGAAACACAACGTTCCTTCCTCGTTTGGTACCAACTGTTTCTCCATCCCACGGAGATACTCATCCTCAAGATTCTTTTCCTTAAGAGCTTCTCTCTAAGCTGCACGAATGCGCAACGAGAGGTCCGTTTGAATAACCATTTCCAAAGCTCGAACCCTTTTGGGCTTGATTCTTTCCTTCCGACTCAAGGCATCGGCGACCACATTCGCCTTCCCTTGGTGATACTTGATTTCACAATCATAATCATTTAACAACTCTACCCATCGGCTCTGTCTCATGTTAAGCTCTTTCTGATCGAATATATGCTACAGACTCTTGTGGTCAGTAAAGATTGTGCATCGCGTGCCATACAAATAATGCCGCCAGATCTTTAAAGCAAACACTACAGCGCCTAGTTCCAAATCATGTGTGGTGTAGTTTTTCTCGTGAACCTTCAACTGGCGCGAAGCATAAGCTATAACCTTCTGACACTGCATCAATACACATCCCAATCCCTGACGCGAGGCATCACAATATACCACGAAGTCGTCAGTGCCTTCGGGTAGGGATAATATGGGTGCATCGCAAAGCTTGTTCTTTAACAACTGAAACGCCTCTTCTTGCTTGTCTCCCCATTCATACTTCTTGTCTTTCTGTGTAAGCGAGGTCAACGGTTGTGCGATCTTTGAAAAATCTTCAATGAATCTGCGGTAATATCCTGCCAAACCTAGGAACTGACGGATCTCTGTTGGCGTCTTCGGAGTTTCCCAATTCTTGATCGCTTCAATCTTTGTAGGATCCACATGGATTCCGTCTCCATTTACTACGTGACCAAGGAACTGAACCTCACATAGCCAGAACTCGCACTTTGAGAACTTAGCGTATAATTTCTCTTCCTTGAGCAGCTCTAAGATAGCTCTTAGATGTTGTTCATGTTCTTCCTTCGTCTTCGAGTAGATTAAAATATCATCAATGAACACGATCACAAACTTATCGAGGTACGGCTTACAAACTCTATTCATCAAATCCATGAATACTGCTGGCGCATTTGTCAAACCAAACAGCATAACCAGGAACTCGTAATGTCCATACCGAGTCCTAAAGGCAGTCTTTGGAATACTCACCTCTTGAATTCTCAACAGGTGATAACCTGATCGAAGATCGATCTTGGAGTAAAAACTCGAACCTTGCAGTTGATCGAACAGGTCATCAATCCTTGGCAAAGGATACCGATTCTTAATTGTCAACTTGTTTAGCTCTCGGTAGTCGATGCACATGCGGAAACTACCGTCTTTCTTCTTAACGAACAAAACTGGAGCTCCCCAAGGCGAGAAGCTTGGTCTGATAAATCCCTTATCCAATAGCTCCTGAAGTTGCGTTGACAGCTCTTGCATCTCGGAAGGCGTAAGTCGATAAGGTGCTTTAGCCACAGGCGCCCGGAACTAAATCAATGTGGAATTCGACTTGTCTTTGCGGCGGCAATCCTGGCAAGTCTTCAGGGAAGACTTCAGGATATTCCTTCACAACTGGAATGTCTTCTAGCTTCGGCTCAGCGGCTTCCTTGTCCACAATGTGTGCCAAGAAGGCAACACATCCTTTTTGCAAGCACTTTCGAGCTTTCAAACAACTGATGATCCGTAGGGGCGTATCGTGCTTCTCTTCATGCACTACGATTATCTCTCCATTCGCCATCGGAATGCGAATGATCTTCTCGTGACATACGATAGCTCAGTTGCTTGATAACCAATCCATCCCGACTACCACGTCAAAGCTTCCCAACTCGACGGGCAGAAGATCAAGCGAAAACTCGTGCTCTCCCAGTTCTATCACGCAACCCCTTATGACTTCATTCGCTTCTACTAGCTTTCCATTAGCTAGCTCTATCGAGTATGGAATATCTATCTTACTAGCTACCAACCCAAGTATATTCTTAAATTCTAGCGATACAAAGCTATAATCGGCACCAGTATCAAATAGTACAGATGCAAAGCGTTGGTTGATAGGGAATGTACCAGTGACCACATTTGGATCTTGGCGTGCTTCCCTCGCTCCGATGTTGAAAACCCTTCCATGAGCTTGGTTGATTTTCGGGCATTCTCGCTTGAAGTGCCCAACGTCTCCACAATTAAAGCAACCGGGACCTCGACCGTTTCCATTCCCATTACCACCTTGATTGTTATTCGCTCCACGGTTTCCATTACCAACTTGGTTCCCAAAATTACCACTATTACCATTTCCGCCATTTCCTCCTTGAGGGCGGTTTCCATACCCATTTCCACCACGGTTATTGTTTCCGTTACCATAACCTCTCTGACCACCACGACCAGTACCAGCCCAGCATGTCTCCTTCGAATGGCCAACCTTCCCACAAGACTCACATTTCCTAAATCTGCACTGGCCGGAATGATGGTACTGGCATACATCACATTTGGGCAGAGCGCCCATGTAACCTTTTCCTTTGTTTTCAACCCCAGTCTTGGCTTCAGCTGGTAAGTTCACATCCTTCTTCTTGTTAGCACTGCTGGTACCCTTCTTAAAGTTTGAGAACTTCCTTTTGTTCTCACCGGATGACTCAACGTGAGTCTCCTTCTTCTTCTGGTCAGAGATCGAAAACTTGTTCAACCTGATTGCCTCTTCAGTTAACGCCACACTTAGATCAGTAGCCTCAGTGATTGTGGCAGGCTTTGACGTCGTCACCATACTCATAATCTGAGGTGCCAACCCCCAAATAAATCGCTCGATGCGTTTGAATTCAGGATCAACCATGTATGGTACCACGCGAGATAGGTCGTGAAATCTCTGCACATACTCCGCGATCTTCGGGCCATCCATCTTGAGATTCCAGAATTCAGTTTCCAGCTTTTGGATTTCAGCCCTGGAGCAGTATTTCTTGCGCATGAGCTCCTTCATTTCATCCCATGTCATGGCATAAGCAGCCTCTTCTCCCAAGGTCTGAACTTGGAGATTCCACCAGGAAAGCGTTCCATCTAAGAACAATCCGGAGATATAGGTGACTTGGTGTTCCGGAGCACACTTGCTCATTCTTATCATAGAATCAGTCTTCTCCGTCCATCTGACAAAAGCTACAGCACCCCCGGTGCCGTCGAAATTCAAAGGCTTACAGTCTAAGAACTGTTTATAGGTACAGCTTGTACAAGTAACATCATTCTCATAAAGCATTAGCGATCGCACATGGAATATCCAAATGTAACGTAATGTTTCTTTAGTGACTCAAACATTACCAAGAGGTGGGTTGCTTCCCGAGGTACCTCCGCTATGCTTGGAGCGTAAGGCCTCGTGTTGTGCTATCGCTCATGAAATCCGTTCTTGTAAGTCGACCTCAGTTGTAGGCAGTGTGTTATCTCTTCGAGGAGGCATCTTCTAAAGAAGATTGTATTGGTCAGGTTTTATGCATATAAGTATGTAGTACGTGTATGTAATAACATTTTTCAATGCAAGTAAACACATAACATCCCATGTCATAACACAAACAAGTAATTCAACAACGTATGTAATGAGAATATTGCGATTGAGCTTTCATATATCAATTACCACAATTACAGTTTTACATGTTCTACAATGTACCATATTACACCAAAAGGGACTACAGGGTCACATTACCCTTGTCCAAATCATCTATCCAACTACAACAGTCAAAAGTCAAAAAAAGAAAAGTGGTCTTCAAAAGGTCGAGTAATCTGGGCTCAATAGAAACACTCTCACCAAAAGTATGCTACCTGCATAAAACCAAAAACTACTATGCTGATGGTGGAGGAGGAGGAGGAGGTGGAGGAATGAAAATCAAACTGCGCAGATGCGCTAACTCCTCCTCAAGAGCATGAACGATACGCAACAGATAGCTAATCTGCTGCTCCATAGTAAGAAAACGGACGTCAAAATCTGGGTATGACAGGAGAGGAGCGGGTGGAGTCGCGAACGGTGACTGACAAAGACAAGGCGGAGGACGTGGAATCCTCTCTAGATCCATGACTCTCCGACACAACATCTCCTGCTGGAGCTGTAACGACAAAAGCAGATCATCCCTCGTGTATCCAGTGTAATGTGAAGGATGATATGGATCAGAAACATGTATCGTGTTAGGCGGAAACCAGATAAGTGGCTCGCCTGATGGTGCAGAAGCAAAAGGTGCAGTATGTGTAAACTGTGGCATGAAAGGAAAGGCTGCTGACATAGGAGGAATATGACCGGGCTGCTGACTCGATGGACCTTCCCCTGGACAGGGTGGCGGGATATCCTGTAAGAACGTGATCGGTAGATCAATGCGGTGAATGTCAGATACATGTGGGTGAAACGGGGCAATATCCACTGGTGCATGTGTAGGTGCAGGTGGGGGAGTAACAGGCCTAACAAAAGGAGGCAAGTCATCATCGTCCTCTATCCACCCATTGCGGGTGAATGCATATCTAGGGTCTATATGGGAAGCAAAAGGAGCATGGTCTGCGGGTGCAGGTAGAGGGTCAGGTAACAGTGGTGCAACAACTGGTATGTCAACAGGTGCAGGGTCATGCTCAGGTAGAGGATCGTGAGCAGGTATAGGCTCGGGTGCAAGCATAGGCTCAGGGTCGACTGGTGCTAACTCAAGATCAGCGGGTACGTCAAAAAGCTGATCATCAGGAATGAAGTCAATCTCATGCTCAGGATCAATGTCAGGATCAAACTCGAAGTCCTGCGGAGGAACAGGTGCGGCATACATAGCGGTGTCAGAATCAGAATCGGCGGGATATCGCTGCAATCCCAGTACGTGCAAAGTAGTAGACGACACAGACTCGAATGAATCAGGACCAGAATGGTCAGATGAAATCTCAACGACAGGAATCTCAATAAGCGGAACAGCAATGACATCATCGACTGGAGCTCCATCACCCTGGGCACCCTCAGGGGGACCCTCAATAAAAAGATCGATGTCGTCGTCAGACATGGCATCAAAAGGCAGATCCTCGAGAGGAAATGCAGCAAGAGGTAAAGGAGCAGGGATCTGAAAAAGAAGTAGATCCTCGCCAGGAAGACCATCAGCTAGCGGTATATCATCGCCAAAATCTGGTAAGGCAAACGACTGGAAATCATCATCATCGCTACTCTCAGTGTCAGATGTGAAAACCTCAGGGTCCGGGACAATCTCATCGTCCGAAACTATGGCCATAGGGTCTACGGTATCTGATACTCCACTATCAGAAGAGGACATGGTGTCTGTAACAAAACAATCACAACATATGCACATATATCAACAATCATCAAATAAGCATGTAAGTAGTAATAATGTAAGCATGTATGCATCCTAGTCTTCCCAAGACTATCCCACCCAGCCTCTCAGACTGAACTACTTAGTCTCTCAGACTAAACCTCCCAGTTTCTCAAATTGTCCAAACTAGTCTCTCAGACTACCCAGTCTCTCAGACTGAACTACCCAGTCTCTCAGACTAAACTTTCCCAGTCTCTCAGACTGTACTACCCAGTCTCTCAGACTGCCCCAGCTAATCTCTCAGACTAACTCCCCAGTCTCTCAGACTGAATTACCCAGTCTCTCAGACTGTACCACCCAGTCTCTCAGACTGAAACATAAATGAATTCCTTGAAATATATTTTGTGTCTTTTATTTGTAAAAATGTTTGTTTCCTGGATCTGGACATTTCGTGTATGCAATGAAAATATGTTATGAAAACATTTTCGTGAGAGCCCTAATGATCGTAGTCTAGACTCGAGAAAGAATCCTAGTTCGCTACGATCGAAGTTCTGATACCAAGCTGTAACACCCTGACTTTTGCGGAAGCGTGATTATTGGTGTGACTTTCTTAATACCATAGCATTCAATCATAACAACGCTATATGATAAAAACCAGTAGATGTTCATCCACATATTAAGTTTGAAAATTCCACAACATACTTGTCTTAATAGTTGACACCAAATTTAAGTTACAACCACAACATGTTTAAATGAGTTCACGAAGACTCAACAAAAGACCTTAAACAAACCCGAGTTTAGAAACATGTATCTCGTCCAGGAATAAGATACATCTCCTAAACCCTACGACCTCGGATGACATCTCTTATTTATAACGCAGGTTGAAACACATGCAACACCTGCTAGATCCACTTAGTTCCCTGAAATACATGTAGTTTAAAAACATCAACAAAAGTTGAGCGAGTTCATGTGTTTGTGTATGAATAAACCTTTAAAGTATGTCTGTATGTATGTATGTCCCTGGTATGTAGCAATAAGGAAAAGCAGATCACCAATGGTTTGCAAGGCCATTGATATGTGTGAAATGGTGCAGGAAAACTCAAACCTAGCAAATTTGTACCGGGCCTCCGGCTGGAAGACATAGTCACCCTATGGGCCACCCTGGTCCCCATGGGTGTGGGCTCGCTACACCCAAATAGATCTATCACTCATGTCCCTCGGTCCTACGACGAGGATTAATGGCCTTAAGTGTTATACCCACCTTTCACATGATCTAGCAGTAACCCTCCTTAGCTAACCATACCATGTATAAAACGTTTGTAATAATTGTAACATGTATTTCACCCCCGAAGTTATAAAACTGAAAACAGTTAAAAAAAAAAGGGGGACATGAACTCACTGTTTTGCGTCTTCAGTACTCGTAACCCAAATCTCCCCAGCAAACACGACTCCCTACAATGTACTATGGTCTATTAGACGAACGGGCCGTGCCTTGCCGTAGTATTTATGTTTTTGAGTTACGTTCCTTTTATGTCTCCAACATTATTCCAAGTTATAATTACTTGGTAAAATAATATTTATTTTAACTTTAAATTATATTTAATTTTGGATTAATTTGTTAAACAATATTTGTATAATACTTCTCAAGTATTTATTTTCGTATTTCATTCCCAATGATGGGGGTATTTCATACATGTATTTTCGTATTATTGTCCAGAAAATATATATTTTTTCCCAAAAATCATATATCTTCTAAATATTCCAAGAAAATATATTTTAACTTCCCAAAAATAGTATTTTTCCCTTTTGTCAAAGTATGATATAACTTGTAATAATAATAAAAATCATACTTTCAATCCTTTTGTATCCAAAATAATATTTACCAAAAATATATTTATAACGGTATTTTCCGGAATATTATATAAGTGACATTCTATAGTTCGGTTCCACAATATTATGTGTGTAACTTATATATTTATTCCTTGTGATTTTTGGTATTATGTTAAGTTATATTATTTTACCCTAAAATAACATAACTATTTCATAAAGTATACAAACATTCACACAAGTGTCTTTAATATATATATATATATTCTAAATACATATTTGTCCATTTTTATTTGTAAAAACCAACCTCCAATACTTGTATTTTTGTTACAAAAAATATGGCAAAGTTTATATCGAAAACCATAGTTAAAATACACTTGTAAATATTTGTTTAGAAAATATTTTTCTAAGTGTTTATATTTTTAGAAAATTTTGCCATGGTTTCCTTTAAAAATGGAGGTGTCCATGCTATCAAAACATATCATTTTTTTAAAATCATCACAAACAATCAACAATCAATCCCTAAACAACTTACACTTACCAAGTGCAAAAACAATGTCATTTTCACTACAACATGAACTTGAACTTTTATTAAAAACTTGTAGGAACTTGGTAGTGTGTTTAGTAGGTTTAGTTACCCTCCAAAATGTATTTACTTCTTGATAAACTTCATTCTTGAAAGTTTTAGGTGTTTACAACTTGTAAACATATTTTACAAAAAAGTTTCTTTATGAAATCCTCTTGTTTCTCAAGTGCTTCTACACTTGTTTTATCACCAAAAATAGTGTATGTTTAAGTGAGGACCAAGATCTTCTAAAAATCATATTTTGAACTTGGTTCTTTTGGAAAACCATTCATAAATCTTAGATCCATAAGATTATTAACTCACTTTGATTCTTATTTTTCAAGAAATCATTTTATTTTTCAAGTTCATGCTTACACATGAGGATGATCATCTTGTTTCATTACATAATCATCCTCTTACTTGCTAGATCATGTGTTTAATCACAATCTACCAAGCTGCTTATGATGTTCAACATCATAATCTCAAGTAAATAACAAGAAAGTATCATACATACACTAAACAACATAGTTTCATCAATATTTCATTATATAACAAGCTTATGTTCATGCTTCTTGATTATGTTCTTTAGTGTTCTTGTGATTAACAACATGCTACATCTTTTAACCAACTAAATTAGAAGTAACAAAGGGTTGTGAGAGTCTTACTACTAGCTCTATGGCTAGGGATGAACACAAGAAGTTGTAGATGACAAATGTGTTGGGTAATTGCAAGCAAAAGAGGTCCTTCGAGTTCCACAAGCTTCAAGCTCCCTTGTATGAAGTTTAACACCCTTGTATGTGCTTTGAATGGATGAGAAAGATTGAATGGAGGTGGGTGTATGGTGGATGGTGTTCGGCCGAGAAGAAGAAGGGAGGGAGGAGGAAGATGAGTGATGTGTTGGTGAAAGATTATGGGCTTGTGGTTAAGATATATACACTCCAACAAGTGTTTAATCCTTTGGGTCTTATGTTCACATAGTACATGACACAATCTATTAAACAATTCAAATAAAATCCACTAATTAGGTCATGTGGCCGATTACTAGCTTGTGGGGGGGGGGTCTAAGTGTAAATTTGAATCATCTAGTTAGATTAAAGTTCAAATCCAAGTGTATAGTTAGTTAAGTTAGTTACTAGATATTTTAGTGGGTGTTAGGGTGTTCGGGGATCATAACTAGCTTAGAAATAATAAACAATGCTTCTAGTATAATTTTGGTGTTTCAGGTTGTGTCCGGTTGTTCGGTTAGATATCAGTTCCTTAAAGTGTCAAGTTATTCCGTTTAGTGATCTTTATGTACCCTTTTGTGACACTTTTAATTCCCGACACTTAGGAAAGCATTCAGGACCATTTAGTCATATTTTTGCATGTTACTAGCTTGTTTAAAAGCTGATTTTTGCTGATTTATGCAGAATTCTGCACTTTATGTGGGTTTTAGGCACTTCTCGGCATTTAAACTATCACCTAGTGAGGCAGTTTTGTGATCCTTACTTCCCTACACACTATACTAGTGTGGTACTTGGTTTCTGGCTCATACTGGGTCTCAAAACCCTGTCTGTTTATGTACTGAACATCGTCAGCATTTTTCTGAGTTATCCGCTAACTGTGCTAACCATGCTTTGTGCATCGTTTATGTCACTAAAGTTTGTATGTAAAAATGATGTGACAGTATGAAATGTGATGCACATGTAAATATGATGTAGAAATCAGAGAGCAGTTTAAGTTATCAGTTGTAATTCAGCACAGTCATTAAGCACTAATCATGGTTAATTAAATTGTACGGATACCTGGATTTTTTATGGTTGTCACAAAATCAAGACAATCAAGGCCATACTTAGCACGGATGAAGTCGTTCAGAGGGATATTATGGCCCTTGGGGTTCCAATGGCCGACAATTGTGAAAGAACTCAAAAGGTAATAATAAGATTGAAGAGAAAATTTCCAGCAGATGATGATGATGATGATGATGATGATGATGATGATGATGATGATGATGATGATGATGATGATGATGATGATGATGATATTGACGATATTGGTCTACCAACAGTTAGCAGTTGGGGTTTGGATGAAAAACAAGAACGGTTAAAGTGACTTATCAACACGGGGTGGAATATTCATTACCGATGGAAGAAATGCTAAAGACAGAGAGACTACATCTTCTTGAACAACTCTGTGATTTAGTACATTCGAACGATGCAAGATCCAGGGTTGTTATGATATTTAAGTATAGGCTGCAGCAAAGACGAGACGACATAATGGCGTTATACGCCATGCACAACATGTTGATGATGAATCTGAAGAAAGCGATGAACAAAGCGATGGGTACATATCTGATGATACACAGAAGACTATTAGTTTATTTTGATCTCGTCTTATTGCAATCTTTTGAATTATTAATGAATTATTAAGAACGTCATGAACGCCAAAAAATTACCTTTATAAGATATATGTGAGTAATTCAACTGGTAAAATCTACAAAACGCCAAAAAAATGTATAGTTTGAATTATTAAATGTATATAATGATTTTGGTAACACCATGGACGCCAAGATGTTAGAATTATTAATTAATTTTATTGAATTTGGGAACGCCATAAACGCCACACTGTTATCTATGTGACACAAAAACGATTAATTGAACGAGACAGATCTAAAAAAGACCAGTAAAACGCCAGATATTTATTGAATCTAAATAAACGCCAAACAAATCTTATACGCAAAAAATAAAGTAGTATTGTGACACACGAAAAATGGAAAAAAAGGGAAGATAAAAAGACAAAAAAGCTCCTCCGCCCTGATAATATCGTGCGCCACGTGTTTGACGAGGATCCGTTCTCACACTTTAGGGTGTTTTCTCCTTATCCCGTTTCTATATATATATATATATTTGTATGTGTATATATATATATATATATATAAGGAGGACAAAAGTATAATTTTCTATTTTGTAAAGGTTTAAGTCATTACAACTTTTAAAATACATTATACATATAGTCCTTTAAAACACATTGTTGACTTTTAAACCCTCTCCCCCCTCTTACCCCATGATATTCAAAAACTGGCCACAACTTTTTCATATATAAATATATGCTTTTTTATGTTACACCATAAAAACGAGTATTATATTCTTTTTAACTTGAGTATGGTATTTCCATATTTTTTATCAAAAAAATTAACATGTTACGTTATTTTCAGTGGCTGTGTTCCCCGCCGTATTGTGCAGACACCCCTCTATATGAAAATGACAAAAAAATATAATTTTAAATAATTTTCAAAGTTTATGTAATTACAGGTTTTTGAAATATATGGTACAATTCTATAAAACAAATTGTTGATTTTTAATCCAACACCACCCCCCCCCCCCCCACAATTTTTAAAAGGTCATAACTTTTTCATACTTTAATATTCTTTTTTTAAATACACCATAAAAACAAACATGTTATTCTCTTTAATTTGAGTATGATATTGCTATATGTGTGTATTAATTAAAAAAAGAGTATGTTTCGTGATCACAAGTGTTTGTGTTCTCCTTCGCATCGCATGAGCACAGAGCAAGATGGATATTTAGGGTCCATTAAGAAATATATGACCTTTTACATGTCATTACGATTTAATATGGTTCACTCTAGCCCAATCTAACTTTTTAAGACCCATAAAAAGCCTATCATGGCTATTAAGGCCCAATAGCCTATAAGAGACTAAGGTGGTGTTTGTTTTTTGGCCAGAAGCACTTCTGGCCGCTTATGTCTGCGCCGCGCAGACGTGCACAGAGGTTTGGAGTCCGCAGCTTGTTTGTTTTCTCGCAGACCTTTCATTAAAAAAGGTCTGCGAGACCTCTTCACCACACAGACATTCACCCATGTCTTCTTGGAACCTCTTATTGGCATAGACCTCTTCTTCCACACCTCCACCCCCACATCCCTGCCACCACCTCCACCACCACATCCCTGCCACCACCATAGAGAGAGAGACCGTAGAGAGAGAGAGAGAGAAAGAAGAGAGAGAGATCGGTGAGAGAGATACCGTAGAGAGAGAGAGTGAGAGAGATACCGTAGAGAGAGAGATCGGTGGTGGTGGTGGTTGAACGACGAAATCGAACCAAAAACCCCAAATCGAACCAAAACCCCCAAATCGAACCAAAAACCCCAAATCGAACCCAGATCGGAGATCAGTGGTGGTGGTTGAGCGACGAAGGCGGTGGTGATGGTTGAATGACGAAGGCGGTGGTGGTGGTTGAACGACGAAGATGATGGTGGTGGTGAGATGGCGGAGGTGGTGCGGTGGTGGTGGTTGAAAGACGAAGGCGGTGGTGGTGGTTGAACGACGAAGGCGGTGGTGGTGGTTGAACGACGAAGATGATGGCGGTGGTGAGATGGCGGAGGTGGTGCGGTGGTGGTGGTTGAAAGACGAAGGCGGTGGTGGTGGTTGAACGACGAAGGCGGTGGTGGTGGTTGAACGACGAAGATGATGGCGGTGGTGAGATGGCGGAGGTGGTGCGGTGGTGGTGGTGGTTGAAAGACGAAGGCGGTGGTGGTGGTTGAACGACGAAGGCGGTGGTGGTGGTTGAACGACGAAGATGATGGCGGTGGTGTGATGACGGAGGTGGTGCAGTGGTGGTGGTGCTATGGGCGGTGGTGGTCTGCAGATTGTAGAGAGAGAGTAGAGAGAGAGTTGAGGCAGAAGTGTGTGTTTGTGTGTGAAAAGTGGTTTTGTAGAAGAAAAAAAACAAACCCTCTTCTCCTTGCAGACTGCAGACATTTGGTCCACCTCTTCTCGTGCAGATGTCTGCAGATGTGGTCCGCAGACTGCAGACCTTTTCCCGCAGAAAAAACAAACAGCACCTAAGCAATCGTGACTATTATTGCCCATTACGATCTAATATGGCTCACTATAATCCAATATAAAATTTTAAGACCAAATGACACAATAAAACACATCATAGCTTATTAAGAGCTCTTAAGACCCAACATGATTTATTAAGATATGTATGATCTATCTTGCCATTATGTTATACTATAATTCACAACATGATACAAGTCTTTTAAGATCTAATATGACATAATAAGACTCACAATTGTCCATTATGAGCTATCATCCAATGACCACTTTTTAAAAGGTTAATTTACTACAACATTTTGCTTCTCTTGCTCTGTATGAGTTCTCATATCATCAATATTGTTCTTCCTTTCACTTGTGTCGGTTTGATTTTAGTTTGTTATAACATAACTATGATTTGTTACTAAATTAGGATTTCAGTACTGGCACAAATTGTGTAGGAAGTTAACCTTTGATTCATTGACATCCCTTTTTATTGACTTTCTCTTTCTTTTATCCGCAATAGGTTTAATATAGTTGTTGTTCAAATGCGTGAAGCTATTAAATTCTAATTAGACCTAACAAGGACATAATCACGCTGTCCCCAATCCTCACTCCCCCTTTTCCGATAAGAACTCCCGTTCAACAAGAGACCCTCATTAAGACTATGTGTTGTGGGTTAACTACGAAGCTGTTAACGGAGCCACGTCACTAGTTAACGGACGGAATACCGTGCCACTCCGTTAACAGGGTTAGTTAATGGGAATTTAGTTAACACATTGGCGATTGTAATGAAAGAAGTTGTGGATGTCACCTTCATTTTCTTTTTCTTTCTTTTTGTTTAGTTAATGGTATTGGGTGTTAGTTAAGCACAACATGATGTTAACGGGAATTTAGTTAATTGTCAAGTTGTGGCATGGTGGTGATGTGGCAATGGGTTAACGGATATCTAGTTAACCCACAACACAGTCTGGTAAAGTCTGATAAAGAAGAAAACGAAAGAATCTCAGTTTTACGACAATTCCAGTCCAATTTTCTAGTAGAAAGTTGTACGGATTTTCTTTTGGAACACATCTTGTTTTAACAGCAATAAGGGCTTTGTGTAACGTTACATTAGTGTTGAACGTATAACCTCGGGTTTTCCAAAATCTTTTTTGTAGGCCATACCGTTTTTTAACCTAAGGTATTTTGTTCTCCAAAGACAAGACTCAAAATTAGGGCTGTAAACGAACCGAACGAACACGAACAAGGCCTTGTTCGTGTTCGTTTGTTAAGGAAATAAATGTGTTCATGAACGGTTCATGAACACTTACCGAACGAGATTTTATGTTCGTGTTCGTTCATTAAAGAAATGAGCGTGTTCGCGAACGGTTCACGAACACAAATAAATTTGGCGAACGCCACGAAGGATAAAGATAGATGGCCCAGAGAGTAGCACTCGAACTTGAATCCCTTATTATGGAACGGAGGTCGATCGTATTCGCCGATGTAAATAATGAGAAATGAAAGAGAAATGATGCATAACCAAGGTGAAACTGGGTTTCCTAATTTAATTGTAATGGTAATAAAATAAATAAAAGTTTAATAATATAAAAAAGTACAAATAAAATATAAGAAAGTGTAAAGATCTTCAATTAAAACACAAACATACGAACATAAACGAACGCAAATCAACGAATGTTCATGAACACGTTCACGAACACCTTACCGAACGTTCACGAACACAATCGAACGAACGAGGCATCTGTTCATGTTCGTTCATTTAACTAATCGAACGAAATTTCTTGTTCATGTTCGTTCGTTTATTAAACGAACGAACTTAAACGAACTTCCCGTCGAACGGTTCACGAACTGTTCGCTGAACGTTCGGTTCATTTACAGCCCTACTCAAAATACTTTGCACAAAAAAAAGGACTAAATTAACATCCGGTCAGACGCGTATTTACCACCTTTGGAGAGGTTTACCCTTTGGGCTCGAACGGACATGTTGGGCCTGGCACCCAGCCCCTATTAGGCCTGGTAAATCGATGCCGGTCAAAAAAAACAAGATGCTTTTATAACCATTTAAGGTTCTTGAATTGAATGGAATGCTCACATGGAATTGAACAAATGTTGAATGCAAAAAAAGTCCACAAAACAGCACATGTTGGATCCGTACAAGTAATTATAGTAGGCCATGTTGAATAAAGACCATGTACAGAAAATGGATTAAGAAAATATAAGTCCCATTATTTTATTTTAAAAGGGTCCAAGTCACATACATGATGTGATTTTAATCAAACAAACTCTTTACAAAAAAAATAATAAATAAAAAATAAATAAAAATGATTCATAACGTCTACATGCCATTAGTCTGTATTCGTCTCTGTTTTATGAGTTTGTTGAATAACGTCTGAAAATATGGTTTTCGAACAATAGCGAGCATAAGCTTTTCAAAGAAAATAATATTATCTAGACATACCATGAGGTGTTACAAAATTAGGCATATACATTGCTAAGACCCCTACAGGTGTGAAACATTAAGACAACGTTAACCTGACTCGAAATTTCGCAAGTTTGGGCTTATGCTGAACAAGTTTTGGCCTATTTTGGGTCGAATTCGCACAAGTTTAGGTAAACGGGTCATGTTCTGGTCAAATTGACCCGTTTTAACCATTTTTTAAAATGCGTTTCATGTAATAACTTTAAATTTTTAGTAACTTTTATGCCAATATTTAAAAGTTTGAAAACAAATTGGCATAGTTTAAACATAAGCATTTCAAAAAGTAAAATTAATAAATAAATTTAGAAAATTAAAGTATTGATATTCAAAACTTAATTTTTGTTTTTTTCGAGTTAATAGCGTCATCATGGTAAAGCGTGCTTACACGTGTCGTGCTCGGGTTCATGTGTATGACACAATTTTCAGATTCCTGTCACCTTCACGTTCGTGTAAAATTTTCGAGTTCATGTTGGGTTCGACACGCAAACACATCACGTTTAGCAGGCCTAAACGATGGAAGTGTGCACTTGAAAAACAAAAATCTCTAGTTTCATGTGATTAACAATAAAAACCATGTAAAAGAAAACTACAAAACCTCTACATTTGGTAGAAAGTCAGAACCAAAGCCCAAAACTATGGTATCCGGCCCGTCGGTTGGGCCAAACTTTGTTAAAGCATGCGGCTGCGCCCATCAAGACTTTTCCATTGGCTTGTCATGGGCCCATAGCCCATTACAGATCAAAACTGTTCTGCATTGGTACTCAACCCGAAGGTATCTCCAGGGCTTCAAAGTCTGTTTCATCACAAAGCTGCTCACTGTACATTTCTGCAGAAATGAGAAAAAGAAGAGGTGGCAATTTTAACCCGTTTATCAAATGAGTCGATTGGGATTGGTTTTAATTTCAAACGGGTGAAATAAAAAAATAACCAGAAGGGGAACTTATCACCCAAAGGCTTTATCTTTATCAGATATATGCATACTATTGCAATTTATATCGTCTTTCTTAATCATAATAAACATGTTAACTAATGGTAGAAAAAACTGAAACTGGAAAAAAATGTGTTTGCAGGTCAACAGTCAACACAGAGTCTACTTAATGCATATACTACAACCTCCCAAATCATTTTAATTAAAGATTCGGATCAGTATGACCCGTACTTGTTTTGACCCATCACCCAACCCTCCCATCCCGTGTGTTCAACAGAAATGGGTTCTCACAGTAAAAATAAAAAACAGTTTCTGATGAATACTTACCAACCATGGCTGCAATTGTTGATTTAGGACATTTGTTTCTTGAAGCACCATGACAGTGAATGCAAGCATTAGATAAACCAAGCTTTCACTAAACTTTTCACCAATAATCGCCACACGAACACAAACCATCTTTAAAGTGATGAAAACGATTCGTATCTCTAACAAATATCTCTCTCTGTTCAAGCTTAGATACAAACTTTATAAAATCATGACAATCCCCACAAATTCTTAGGTTTTTAATCACTTGAAGAGTAGACCCTTGTGGAGTATTCAAAAGCCCAAGGACCACTGCTAGTTTCTCACTATGCCCACACAAAATATGTTCCTTTTCTTGATCTTCAACATCTTGCAACACAAATGAAGTAACCGGCAAACACCCTAATTTCTTCATTTCCATACTTAAATTATCGATTTTTTCTAATATTTCAACCAGATGAGGATGAGATGTATCGCCTGCTAAAAGCATGTGCACTTTGTTCTTGATCGAAATCCAACTGCATCCGGGATTCTTCTTCATTCCCATTGATTTCATCAGATCCCGAACTCTATCGACTTCTTTCCATAACCCTTTATTCGCGTAAATGTTGGATAATAAAACATAATTCCCGGGATTATTCGGTTCTAACTCAAATAGTTTGTTAGCCGCAAGTTCCGCTAGTTCAAGATTATTATGAACTCTACATGAACTAAGTAAAGCTCCCCAAACACAAGCGTCGGGCTCAAATGGCATATTTTTAACGGTGTTAAAAGCTTCGTTAAGCTTCCCCGCACGACCAAGAAGCGTAACTAAACAAGCGTAATGCTCGATTCGTGGTGTAATTCCATAATCTTTTGACATTTTGTTAAAGAACTGTTCACCTTGCTCTGTGAAACCGCTGTGACTACAAGCGGATAATAAAGAAGTGAAAGTGATAAAGTCGGGTTTTTGATCGCTTTTTTCCATCAAATGGAATATTTCGATAACTTCGTTACCATTTCCGTGCATTGCGTATCCTCCCATGATCGCGTTCCAGCAGACTACATTGCGTACGGGCATCCTCTCGAAAATGTTTCGGGCTAAATGTATTCTTCCACAATTGGCGTACATGTCGATTAAAGCACTTCCCACATAAACATTATCCGATATTCCTGTTCTAAGCGAGAACCCGTGTGCTGCTTTCCCGTGCATTAACGCTGCAATGTTTCCACACGCGGGAAGTAAGCAAGGGATCGTTACAGAATTCGGTTTCACTCCCGAAAGCTGCATTTCTCTGAAAAGGTCAAGGGCTTCAATGTCTTTTCCATGCTGTGAGCAGCAAGCTATGATCGACGTCCACGAGACTACATTTAACTCCAGATCTTGACTACGTAACATATTAAACGCTTTTAACGCGTCATCAGTTAAACCGTTCCTAGCAAACCCTGAAAGCAAAGCATTACAAGAACCAACGTCTCTTTCAGGCATTTCATCGAACACCCGTGACATCTCCATAGTGGACGAACACTTCCCATACATATCGATCAATGCACTCACTACACACTTATCCGATCCAAGACCCTGCTTAATTGCATACCCATGTATCTGCACACCCACAAAACAATCCTCCAACACCCCAACAGCAGGAAGAACACTCGAAACAGTCGTCCCATCCGCCTTACAACCAGACAAACACATATCTCTGAACACCATCACCGCCTCCAAACACCGTCCACTCTGGCTAAACCCCGCCACCATCCCATTCCACGACACCAAATTCGGCTCAATCCCCAACTCCACCATCCTCCTAAACACCATTTTAGCTTCCTCCACACACCCATCTCGCGCATACCCGGAAACCAACGCGCTACACGAAACAACATCCAGTTCAGACATTTCATCAAACACCTGGTGTGCATAATACAACTTCCCACATTTAACATACAAATGCACCAAAGAAGACTGCACAAACGAATCCAGACAAAGCCCAGATGAAACACAAAACCCATGAACCTGTTTCCCAAATCTCAAACTGTGTAACCCACTACAACACTTAACAACAGATGGAATAAGACGCGAATCGGGTAACAACTTGAATGATAACATGTGGGTGAATGTAAGAATGTCTTCGGTGAAGTAACTGAGCTTAGAGTAGGCGTGAATGAGGGTGGAGAATGAGAATACATCTGGGTTTTGGATGGATTTGAGGAGGTTTTGGGCTTCTACGAAACGAAGGTGGTTTGCGTATAAAGAAATGAGCTTGGTGGTGTAATGGGTGTGGAGAAAAAGACCGGTTCGGAGGATTTGGGCGTGAGTTTGACGAGTTTGTGAGAGGGAGAGTGTGAGGAAGTTAAGGTTGTTGAAGACTCGGAGAGCATGTCTTGACATGGCTGTTGTGTTTGGTTTTTCAGGTTGAAGAAAGAGAGTACATGTACACTGTACATGCTCAAATTCGTTTCAAACTTTTATAAAATGACTATTTTACCCTTACAGTTAAAATACAAAAATAACTAGGTTAGAACCTCGTGTATTACACGGGTTGAATAAATGTAATTTTAAATATTAAATAATAAAAAGTTATACTTTTATGAATCTCGTATATTGTACGGGTTAAATAAATGTAATTAAAACCTATATAAAGAAGCAACAAGTTTGTGCAATGGTGAGTTGTACCAGGTGCTTTGGGGAGTTTTCAAAAAAAAAAAAAGGAAAGTCACGTGGTTTGCTTCTTCTCTTTCTATGGCCTCTACACAAACGTAAAACACAAAACCACTTCAGACTTCTAGAGAGAGAGAGAGACTCGAGAGCGAGAGTGAGATGGCCGGCCGGCTGCCACCATGGGCGGCGGAGTGATGGTGGACAGCGGCAACAATTATTGGTATTGTTTGGGTGGTTAGTGACGGCGATGTTTCGGTGATAGAAGGGTGTGGGGTGCGGCTGGATAGGAGACGGTGGTGGTTGTTTTGGGGATGGCGGACGAAGACGATGACGGAACCACCACAGGCGGTGGCGGCGACGCTATGGTGGTGGTGTTCGGCGACTGGAATGGGGTAGGGGGAGGCATTCCGTGGCTTTCGCTAAATGCAGTTTCCCGTACTTTTATGGAGCGTAATTTGTCTCGAATGGGCTTATCATTAAGCTGAGTAGTTTCCTTCTTTTTGGATCTGGCCAGGTATTTGGCTTTCTCTTATATGTAACGACTTTATTTTCGGATGGCTTATTGGGTTTTGCAATTTTGTCATTGGCTTTGGTGTTTTGTGCTTTGAGTGTTGTGATTTTGGGGGTTCTGATGTAAGGCGTTTCTTTTTTGTGTTTATTGTTTGTTGAATGTTTTTTAGGTATTTTTTAATTTTCAGACCTGTGAGTTATGTATGTATGTATGTTTAAATTGTATTAATTTATAGTTATGTTGTAGGTACTTTGTGCTTGATGGCGTAGTTATTATGTGGATTATTGAGGCCGGTTGGTGGTTTTGATATGTTGGTCGTGTTGCTAGGGTATGTTCTTCCTTTTTTTTTTTGTTGTTTTGGATTGTTATTTAACTTTTTTGTCTTTAAAGCTCCAGTTTAAATTTGTTGTTGTCCGCGCTGATATGGCATTGTAATTTGGGTTCGATTGCTTTGGATGTTGTGTTAGCTGTGTGGTTGATGTTTTTAGATGAGAATGTTTGTCTTTCGTATGTGAATATTTGGTTGTTATGACTTGGAGTCTTAGCGGATAAGAAGTTTATGTTTTTGTTTGATTACTTTTAATGTTGTGTTGTTTTTTAGCGTCCGGTTGTTTGAATGTTTCCCTTTTTCTTTTGTTTGTTATATTGAATTTGGCTACAATGCTAGACCGTTGGAATTAGAAATATTTGTGGAAGATGATGATTTGAAGCAAGCTTTTATGTTCATTTAATTCTGTTTTGAAACCAAACAGCGTGTCTAGCACTCTAGCCCATCTGGCTTACACTCCAGTTTGATAACCGTCACTTCTCAAGCAGGTATTGGGTTCGACTTATGGTTGCGAAAGCATTATTTTTTCATTGCAATTGATTTTGAAGTGGGTATAGAACCAACTCAGAGCTGATCCGGTTCAGAACCCGATTCGCTTAGGCTATTTCACATGTTATTGTTTTCGATTTACATTGGTAGTAGCCGCAAAATCAAAGTGAGTTGGACTACATAGTGATAACCATACATGTTGTTCATGGGTTAGAGCTTCATGCTTTGGATGCACTGCCAAATTTTCCAGGGTGTTGTATAATCTGCAAGTGCCTTTTGTTTTAGTAATGGGGTCATGGTGTTCTCCTTATGATTTGACGATTGCTTCTGTTAATGTGTCCTTTTACATCGTCGTGTTATCTAATAGGATTGTAAAGATGTTGTACTTTTAGATTTCTGATTTGGCACATGGCAGCTGTTGTTGTAAGTTTACCTGTTTGAACGTAAAGTCATTGTATGCATCTGTTTTATTCTAGAGTTTTGAGTTGTGTATGTTTTCCAAATGTTGTTTTGGTATGGGTTTTTAGACACATTTTTTTTGTTGTTTGTCATGCAGACATTCCATGCTTTGTTAATAGTTGCATGAGGCTTTATTATTTCAACCTATATAAAGAAGCAACAAGTTTGTGCATATGTTGGTTGTACATATGGCTTTGAGTGTTTTTCAAAAATTATTGGGGTATTTCGGGTGGGTAGGGGTGTTTGGCTATATCCTCTATAAATAAAAAGACAAAAATTGCTTGATGTTGTTGACCGAGTTGTAGACAAGGAAGGGTGTGGGTAGTGTTTCGGGTGGAGGGGTAGGTAGTGTTTCGGGTGGGTCATTCAAGGTGTGTCATGTGTGGATTGTGGACGAGTGGGCTTTTAAAATCTTCATGTTTCGGCCCAAAACAACAAAGCAAATAAAACGGTGGTCAACAGAGATTTGTTCGGTCAACAAAAAGGAGCTGGGTGTCTCTACGTTACCTAACACCACCAAATAATTCCTTCTTTATGACATAGTTCCAACTCTTTCTAACTTGCCTTTGTGTCGTTTAGATCCGGCTTTTTTTTTCGGTGCGATGAGATAACTACGAGTCGGAAGGTTGGAGAAGAAGACAAGGACGGATGCTCGCATGTAAGAACCCCGCCGCATTGCGGCGGGTACTAATTCCTAGTTTTATATATCAAACAATAAAAAAAGTTATATTTTTAAAAACCATGTGTATTACACAGATTAAATAAATGTAATTTTGTATACTAAATACTAAAAATGTCGTATCTTTAAAAAAAGCCGTGTATAATCGGGTTAAATAAATCTACCAAATAATAAAAAAAATTAAATCATTAAAAACCCCGTATGTTACACGTGTTGAATAGATCTAAAAAAAGTTATATCTTTAAAAACCATGTGTATTACACATATTAAATAAATGTAATTTTGTATATTAAATACTAAAAAAAGTCGTATCTTTAAAAAACCCGTGTATCGTTGGGTCGAAAAATCTACCAAATGATAAAAACATTATATCCTTCAAAACCTCTTGTATTATACGCATTGAATAAATCTAATTTTACATAGCAAATGATAAAAAGTTATATCTTTAAAAACTTCGTGCATTACACGGGTTATATAAATGTAACTTTGTACAGTAAATAATAAAAAAGTTATATTTTCCAAAACCCCGCATTTTAGACTTGTTGAATAAATATAATTTTGTATATCAAATAATAAAAAAGTTATATTTTTAATAAATTAGGATAACATTTAATATTAATTTATTATTTATACATTTAATATAAGATAAGTAGGAAAGAGATGTATTTGTTTTAAAAATATATTAAATTAACAATTTAGATTTGAGGATAATATTTTATTAAAGTATGATAAGATTTAATATTAATTTATTATTTATTTATTTAGTTAATATAAGATAAGTATAAATTTGAGGATACCTTCAGTGAATGACACGTGTCCAAAATTTGGTTTCTTTTATTATAGTAGATTGATTCTTGGTCTCGGTTTAAGAATTGCGGAGAGATTTAGTAGGGCCAACGAGAACAAAATGGGCATGAAAAGAAATCGTGTCGTCTTTCTTTCTCTCATGACCACCACTAGGCCAGCACATAATTGATGAAAAGAAATCGTGTGGATTCAAATACCTAAAATGCATATGCAGGTTGATTAGATGATATTTAGGAATAAAAGATTGTTGTTAAAAAAAGTTGATTGCTTAACAACAGTTATGGGTTCAAATCGCCTCGAAAGAGCTTCATTTGATTCAAATATATGATTGTAGATTCGAACTTAGTGAATCGAATATGCGTGATAGCATATTTGAATCTAGGGATGGCCATGGGCGGGTTTGGGACGGGTTTAGCTAGTCTCAACCCTAAACCTTCAAACCCCTCGGGTTTCTATCCCGTTATTATCATCGGGTATAGGGTAAACTCGTTACACTAAAATAAATTATCCGTTGGGTATATCTGACCCAAAACCCGTCGGATATCTGTCGGATAATTATTAATCATTTACATTACGCATTATCACTAAAAATAATCAATTACAATGTATATAAATGAAATACCAAAAATGTACATAAAATAAATACTTAAATGCATAAATGCCAAAAATAGTGTATACCAATAATTAGTATATCATATATATACATACCCTATACATGTACATATTAATAAAAACATAAAAAACATAATATCACGTATACAATCATGTAAACGGGTATACTTTATCAGGTAATCAGGTCGGGTAAACGGGTATTTCACAAAATCCCAAAACAGTCACAACCCTCTAAAAAATAAAAACCAATTCCAAACACGCTCTCATACCCGATTACCCCACCCTAAACCCGTCCCAAATATGTTGGGTTTCGGGTTACCCATCAGGTTCGAGTTCGATTGTTATCGTTATTTGAATCCCATGAATTGAATGTGTGGTGGTAGATTTGAACCCATGGATTAGTTGGCCAAAGATCAAAACCACACTTTGTCACAAAATAAACCAGTCACTGTATAACTACACGGATGGATTTCTAACACGATACAAACTAAATGTGTGGATTTCTGTTTAATCTAAACCTACATATTGTGTTCGAGTCAGGTTTACACATTAATCCGTTTAACTCGTTTATTTTTGGAAACTCAAAAGGAAGTTGTTTCACCAACAATACTTGTACTGACTGAGTATACTATGCTAGAATGTAAAAGATAAAAGAAAAAAATAACACCAAGAAAAGTTTAAACGTAATAATTTCCATAAATTTGTATTTTTGGTTATAAATTATAAATGCAAAGTTAATAATATTCAAAAAGAAAAAATTCAACTTAACCAAGTCATGTTTGCTTCAAATACGCGAAAACTCATGCGCTTTTGTATTCATGTTTCCGACACAATTTAAGGCTTGTTACAAACTTGTTGGTTTCGACGCATCAACCCACGGAAACGAATCATATAACAGCCCTAAACTGTACTATCATATTCTGCTTACGAGACGAGTCTTGCTAAACAATTATGGACCCTACAAATATTTTATTTTTAATATCTTTTAAAAAACAAGAAAAGAATAAAAAAATTACAAGATGAAAAAGAAGCTCAAGCTCACTATAAAATGGCTGGCATGACATATGACAAGTTAAAGCTAGTAAAAATAAAGTGAAACTCATACAAACGCATGTCCTAAGCTGCTTCTGAAATACACAAAACATAGACCACAAGCAAACCGGTGAAACAAGCCTTTCTTTACATTCCATCTGCCACTGCAGCCTGAGTCGGCCCGTTTGATCTGAAACCACGACCCCTGCCACGAGTTCCCCTCCCACGTCCACGTCCTGTTAACGGTGCAATAACAGGTTTATATCAAAACATGTCGGGTAGGGTCGGACAAAGTTGGTCCAACCCACAAACAGCTTTTTGTTCTTTTTTGTTAGTTAAAGGGTTATTGGATTTTATCACCCTAAATTATTGGCTATTGGCCGCTGCCACCCCCAACTATCACTTTGACGTCTGTCACCCCCAACTTAACACTTAGTGTGTTCTGTCACCACATCGTTAACTAATCACTAACTTTAGATCATGTTACTATACTTTTGTGGGTGTCATAGAGATCTTAGGAAGGTTTTAGGGATCTTAGGACACCCCAAATGTATAGTAACAGGATCAAAAGTTAGTGATTAGTTAACGACGTGGTAACAGAACACACTAAGTGTTAAGTTGAGGGTGGCGGGCGTCAAAGTGATAGTTTGGTGTGGCAGTGACCAATAGTCAATAGTTAGGGGTGATAAAATCCAATAACCCTTAGTTAAATGAGTTAAAATCTAGTTAAATATGATAATCACCATACCACTAGACCGCTAGATCATGGGGGGTTTTAATAAGCAATTTAGTTGGGTTTTAATGCATTTGAAGCAGTGTTAGATATTCGGAATTAATCGCTAGTCGGCCGGCCACTGATTAATTTTCAGGCGATCAGAGAACTAATCGCTAGTCGGCCCTAATTAGCCCAAGTCAGACCTAAACGAATCTAATCTGCCATAAAATCAGCCCTAGTCGGCCGGAAATAGGCTATTCCAGCAAGATTCCAGCCAAAACCTATAAATTCCAACGAGATTAATCTTTGTTTACTTAAAAAATGGGTAGAGGAGGGGTTAAGACCTCTCTACGTAAAAAAATACATTTAAAAATGTGTTTATATTATATGTATAAAACTAAGAATTACATAATCCGATTAATCGCTAGTCGGTACCCCACCGGCCGACTAGCGCCTAGCTATTCTTACAACCATGATATGTACAGATTTTAAATGGTTTTCAATCTGTTTGGCTACCACAACCAATTTGGCCCGTTTCGTTTTTGGATACCCAATCATATTTTGATTGACGGATCCACACACGCAGTTTTGCATCTTACATAAACGATTCTACACGTAACTAAAAAAACAGATCCAGGCCTAATCTTACAAAGCTATCATATTTCAATAAGAATCTAATTTACCAAATAAAACAATTTGGAACTAGGTAGGTTGTATGGATTTTGAATAGATGCTCAAGGGACTTCTCACATGTTTCACTCTATTGGCTCAATGCGTTCATATGATTGACCAATTACAGATAAAACCTAACCATGTAACCATTAATACCAAATTTCATGTCAGGAGCTTTTAGAATATTATAAGGCAGTACCTCTTCCCTGCTGCATCGGTGGGGCTTCTTGATTATATCCTCCATCGTATTGATCATCCATATATGGACCATTGTTATTGTAACCTCCCCTTCCGCGACCTCTGAAATTACGACCTCGTCCTCTGCCCCTGCCCCTGGTGAATTCACGAGGTGCATCCCATCCCCCGTCCTCGTACTCTCCTGTTGCACACCCATATTAAATCTTAAATTTTTTAACCCATCAAAAAGTAAACATATATAACATGATAAAGTTGATTTAAAACTCAATGTTGCTAGATTAGATCATACCAGGCATGGTGGCTCTAGACCCTCCTCTTCCTCTTCCCCTTCTACCACGGCCCCTGCCCCTTGCAGTTGGTGATCCATCTGCATAAGCAAGAAGGTCAATAGATCCATCAAAAAGTCAACGTATATAAAAAAAGTCAATAAATATCTGATGCCTAGAATGGCATACCTCCTTCATACTCAAATTCAGTTGCCACCTTCACCTGATCAGCTGGCAATGGAGGCTGATATCTGCAAAACAATTATTACAATATGTATGATTACAAACATTATAATTACAATGATCATCTATATCTTTGGATTAAACAATTAAAAGGCTGTTTGCATTAAAAACAGACTTTCGGCCACTTTCATCCCATTCGAGTATTCGACCCATTTCAGGCGTTGCCCTTTAGATATATTTTATTCGACCCATTTGATATAAATATTGGCTTTGAGGTAATAACCTTGAAACAGTTTGACACGTTTGTCCCTTTTTACTAACCTTTTTATTTGACCCATCTGATATAAAACCTAACCAAATTAGACCCATTTATATGTAAATGGTCAAATTAGCACCTACTGGATGAACCTACATTAAATTTAACAAGAACATAGCAAACATAATAAACCAACTCACCCAATAGATGATGTATTCAGTTCCTTCGTAGAGAGAGTTACAGTGATCATTGAAACATGCCTTGTGGTTTCTATACTGCAGAAGCACAAAACATAAATAATAAATTTTAACAATAATCATACAACAAAGACCATTCATTTTAATACAAGCTGTCAAGCTCAAGATGATCTTACGGTAGTAAGCCCTCCTCTAGCGGTTCCCATGTATCAGTTATGTCTGTTGACCCAATTGTTGTAATTTGATGAAGACCAACAACTCTCCTCTGTGATACAACTAGACATCAAAACCGGAAATCCAGAATATAATAATACAAAGTTAAGGATTTTAGATGTGAATCATTATACCTTTATCAGCTCCACAATCGTTACAGTTTTATTGATTGCTCTGCCCATTGCTTTAAACACGATTTCTGACGATCCTTTTTCCTATTATATGGTACCATAAGGTGAAGTTTAGAAAAACAAACGATTATAAAAAATGCCCACTTCTTATTTATACAAAGAAAGAGCTACCCACCTATAAAAAACTAAAACATATGCAAATTTGCATTACATAAGACACTAAATATAGCCTTAAATGTTACTTTTCACACCGCTCTATATACATGCACAAGGGTAACTGATTAAAGCAAGAAGGTCAATGTATCCATTTGACAACTCTTACGATTTTAAAGAAATAGAATACCTGAAGCAAAGTGATGGCATAGGTGATATAGTTCCGCATCCTTCCCTGGCTGGTGATTCGAATCTCATTTTCATCAATGGGTTGCTCTGCTCTTGGCTTTTCCACCTTTTGGTACCGATCCATCTTTCAACAAATTAACAAATCAAAACCTTATTTTAAATCACAATTCTAACAGGCAAAACATGATTTCTCAGCATAAATGATAAAAAAGGAACAAAAGAAAAATCTTAAAAAATTAAAGGTAACTTGCATTTTTAGCACAGAAACACTGCTCAGCTAACAAAGAGAAAAAATGTCACCTAATAGTAACCATGTTTCTCAAATGACATACTAAAGTCACTCAACGTTTTTTCTTTCTTCTAAAGTCACTTAAACCTCATTAGGTGTTCCAATCTTGTTAAAAATATTTATAGAAGTTGCAACTTTTTTTATTGAGAGTTCTAAATGGAACATATATGATTCTTGGTAACTATTTAGCATTTACTTTTCTCCAACTAGATATAAACTGAACAATTATGAAACTTTACTATCAATTAGTGAATTTTTTTCTTCACTATTACCTCCTACTTCAAGCTAAAAAAAAAAAAAGACTAATCACTAAATAGTAACCAAAGATTATAACATTTAAAAAAATCACAAGTTGGGAACACCCAATGAAATTTGAGTGCCCTCACTCAGACACTATTTGGTGACTTTTTTCCTAACAAAAACTTTGCTAATTCAAACTTATAACTCCAATTATATTCAAACTAAAAAACTCAAAATCTATTCAAACTTAAGTCTAATAAGAAGATAAAAAACAATTAAAAAAAACACTCAAACGCTGCATTTACTGTTGTATTACATCAAAACCATAATACAGAATAATAAAAATATAACAAATTCATAGCACATAAACAATACTTACCTACAAAAGGAATCCTAATAATAAGTAAAACCAAAAAGTAGAAGACAATGGCTATAACTATTATTATTATTTACCCAAAAAAACTATTATTATTATAATAATAATTAACAAAAAAATAGTACGATCTGGAACCTTTTACGCATCTAAAAAAGTATACTAACATTATTAATCGATATCATATAACAAAATTAAAGTAAAACAAAAAAAAAAAAATTCAAGTGCAAATTTGCTCAGAAAATGAGAAATATGAATCCGAATCTTATAAATTACATACAAAAACAGTAGAATTAATGAATACGAGATGAATTGAGAAGATATATACCTTTGATTGATTGAATTTTAAGATACAACGGTGACGAAACAGCCCTCTTTTCCGGCTTCAATGTTGTTCGTTTAAGCCCTAAACCGTTTTGGGTATGAAGTTGGAGTATTTATAGCAGCAGTTGCCCTAAACTGACATCTACTAAACCGTTGAACCGGTTGGCTGTTTTGCTTCTTGTTGATGGGCCGGGTTTCCCGGTTTGTGCGTCACTTTTGACCCGAGTGTCCAACAATTTTGACTTATTCTTGTGAAAAGAGAGTTTTTTCCTAATTAGGTATTTTCTCTCACTTTATAAATGTCCGATTGGTGTCATAAAAACTTTGGAAGGAATTCGAAGGAAATTTTTATAGGGTGGATGTAACATAAATAATAAAATAAGATGGATTAAATGGGAAAAGGTGGTGGCGACAAAAGATTTCGGCAGCCTCGGCATCAGGAATATTAGAGACATGAGTTTGGCACTATTGTTAAAATGGTGGTGGAGAATCAAAATGGAGCCGGAGTGCTTATGGGCAAAGGTAATAACTTCATTACATACGAACCAAAGAAAATTGGATTCTATCCCGGTAAAAAAATCATTACCTGGTGTGTGGAAAAGTATTGGTGACATAGCTAAGGAGTTTTTGAAAAACAACATAAATGTTAAAACAAGTCTAAGGAGTAACGTGGGAAAGGGGGATAAAACTCTATTTTGGATTGATACTTGGGTAGGGAATCAGCCATTGAAAGAACAATATCCGAGCTTGTTTCAATTATCGGCAAAGAAAAAGGCGTCGGTTTAAGAAAGTTATAAGGTACTAAACGGAGGGAGATGCTGGGAATGGTCTTGGATAAGGGCACCATCAAGTGATGTTGAAAAACAAGAGATGGACAGTTTAAGAGACAGATTGCAGCAACAACCTATATCTCAAAGCGGCGACGTATGGTTCTGGAAAAGCTTCGAACATCAGGAATTCTGCGTAAAAAATGTAAAACAGTCTTTAGGTCAGAATTTGGATCTGAATGCCACACCGAGCACGTTTAACTGGAACAATTGGGTTACGAGCAAAAGTATAGCATTCGTATGGAGAGCGATCGATGAAAAAATACCCTCAGCGGCTGCGTTAAGGGGTAGAGGAATGAATCTACAGGATGTAACATGTAAAACCTGCGGGGCGGCGGAGGAAACCGCAGTTCATATACTTATTGGGTGCAATTTCGCGAAAAGAGTTTGGGAGGAGATTACTTCATGGTTAAAAATTCCGATGATCAACACGGGGAGGAGCATATCGGAACTACTATTGGAGATTTCTGAGTTGCCTAGAAGCAGGAACGTAAGGAAAGCGATACACGCGGCAGCTATTCAAACGTTGTGGACGTTGTGGAAGACAAGAAACGATCGGATTTTTAATGGAAAACAAGGTGTGATTCAGATGGTAGTGGAAGACATAAAGGAGAACACTCTTCAAGGAATGAAACAGAGATCAAAATTTCAGTCAATATCGACGCAGGAATGGTGGGATTTTAATGTGATGTTGCAATAAGGGGCTGACTTTTTTTCTTTCCTGTATGTTTTTACTGTTTCCTTTTTTTGAAGTTTTGTTCTTGCTGTAAACATCCAGCTCCTGGCTGGGAATTATGTTTGTGTTTGGTTTTGGTTTTAATGGAAGTTTCAGTTTGCTATTAAAAAAAAAGGTATTTTCTTGTTACCTTATTTTTTATTAATTATTTCAACTAACTTACCCAATTGTTTTAAATAATTTATAAAATTATCTCCTCCAACTTGAGCATATCTCTCTCTCTCAATGGAGAATTCTTTCATGGTAGAAATTCCTAAATTGTTCCAAACATGCCATTGAAGAACAACTCTAACTGTTAGTTCATATGTCTGTAGTTTCTGTCAGCATTGAGTCTTATTTTGTACTGTATATGTCTTTTGTATTTATTTGTATGTATGTTTGTATAACGACTAACCAGGGAATGGCGCATAACTGTAAAAGTTGATCCGACGGTTGACTGATGTCATCCGATCGGATCACCATCCGATCGGGTGACACTTTATAACCTCCCTGATGTTTGCTTATAAATAGCTGGCATGTGTTTGTCATTTAGAACTTTTGGCTGATTTTGTAAGGAACCTCTGCCAGTCTGAGATTCTACCGGTGCTCTTGTACTTTCACAATCATTCTAATAGAAAATCAGATGAGATTAAACGTTGAATCTGTTGTTGTTGATCTTGTGACATAATCAATGGATTCCGCACATTGATTCTGATTCGATACAGCCACGCTCCAGACGAACAGATCCTGATCCAACGGCCTAACAAGTGGTATCAGAGCCACAGGAGGTTGAATCGAAGACGACAACTGCAAATTCACCAGAATTTCAGCGATTCTTTGCTGATTTCTGTCGAATTTCACCGGAAATTTGACCAATTTCTCATCTTCTTGTAACACCCCGAAATTTATAAAATTTAAAATCAGGATAATAAAGTGTTAAATAAACAAGAACAAACTAACTAGGAATTCATAACCGAGTTAGTTACTAGTCTTGAGATGGCAAATAAACAAAGTTAAAACATCTAAGTTAATAGTAATATAAAACTTAGGGGCTTAAATTGTCAGTTATGAAACCTCAAAGACTAAAATAGCTAATTAACACCAAACACACACTTAGTGTGTGTGTCTGTGTGTCTGGTCGATCTCAAACACAGGGGGCGACCCAAACTTCTCCATCAAAACCCTAACTTGCATAAAACTCAAGAATTGAAGCCTCTAATCTACTCTAAATCAAGTTTCAAACACGAATTAGTGATCACCTCGTTGCAGGGATCAAAAGGTAAAGAATCCAGATCGTCAAGTGGACAAGCCGGAGGTGATACACGCTTGAAGGGTGCACTTTGAAGGTACGCGACTTATGGTTTCGTTACATTATGTTTAATTGTTAGTTTTAACTTGTTATATTGAAAATTGGCAAACAAGGAAACCCGTTAAGTCATGGAAGTGACGAAGTGCGATAGACAAGTAAAACGGGTCAAATCATGTGTTAGAAATAGAGTTTGGAATGTTTTGAAATGGTGGTCTCCATTCGGCATCCAAACGGGTCAAAACAAGTTGAATTTATGCTTGTCAAATAGTGTTAAAAAGCATGTTTAAATCCTTGAAACAAGCCTGACGATTATTGCGTAAGCAACCCTCAGGAGGGAAGCGAAACGTCATAGTCGGAGAACCCGGGATTGGGTAAATTGGTCGTAGATATGAGATAACAATAAAACAAGTTGTTGAACTTGTAAATAAGCGGGTCGAATAAATAAGGAGCCAAAATAAAGGCCAACTGTTTTTAAACTGAGTAATTATCTGAATCGTGTTGATAAACGGGTCCGTAATTTAATTACGGTCGCGTAGGAAAAAGAATCGGCTAAAACGGACGCCCGAGTCAAAAGTTATGTTGATTTGAAGTTGTTGATGATAAAAAAATTGGTGCTGGGCTGATATACAGCTCCAGCAAACTACCTTCTGTCAAAAACAGACCGTGGCGCTATGCCACGGCGAAGCATGATGACCGTCACGCGACGCGACGGTGGTGGCGGCACGCCACCGATGAGCCTTATCTCCGTCGCGCGACGCGACCACCTAAAACGATGGAATTTTGTTGTTTTTGCATTGTTTGAACATGGAACTTAATCATACTTGTATTTAAGGTGTCAAGACTAATCTTTTACATGGTTTTGACCGTAGGTGATGACGGACTAAATCCGGATGGCGATCAAGCAACTGTCAAGAACCGAACGCACTAAACAAAGCTTCCGCACTTGATCTATTTTGTTTTAAGTAATATGTAAACACTTGAAGTCATGTTTTGTATGTTTAATTAGTAGGATTATAACTTGAATATTATGATCATGTATGGTCTTAAAATCATGAAAGTTTTTGTAAACTCGAACATTTTATTCTAACTGCATGTTTTGTATCATTAATCTTGTTATTTTAAGTTGGGTCTTACAAGTTGGTAATCAGAGCGCCAGGTTATCAATAAGTGTGTTCGGTTCAAGCTTGATCAAGCATCCGGTAAGAGTTAATTATTTTAAGTAGATTTAGAGAATATAGAAATGAAACATGAACTGTCATGCATGAAAAGAGTGTGTAAGCCTCAAACATGGGAAATGCATTAAACAAGAACGGTTGAATCAAGTTATGAACTTGATTAAATCAAAACAAGTAAATCATATGTTATAAATGAAATGTTTAACGGTTAATGTAAACATTTCAGTATTAAAGATGGCGGATGAAAGTAACGATGATGCGGTGCCGAGAGTCACCGAACAAATGAGAGAAGTGATTGCCGAGGAGGTTGGAAAGGCAATCGAAAATAGTTTGTCTGGTTTTATCGATAAGATTTAAAACGCGGTTCTATCAGTAGTGGACGAGAGAATCAAGAAAGTGGAAGATAGTGCCAATCTAGCAAAGGAAAAGTCCGGAGGACGAAAGCCTTGTTCATATAAAGAGTTCATGGCGTGCAAACCGCCAGTCTATAATGGGGAGGTAGACCCAATAGTATGCCAGCGATAGCTAAGAGATATCGAGGGGGTATTTGATAGGACCCATTGTGATGAAGATGACTACGTAGCCTATGGTACGGGTCAATTAAGGGGTATAGCGAAAGACTGGTGGGATAACAAAAAGAAAGAAATTGGATGTGAAGCGGCTAAGGCCATGACATGGGATGAATTTAAGACGCCGTTTCTTAAACATCACAGTCCCAAGGCGGTTATTAATCGAATCAAAGAAGAATTCATGCAACTTAGGCACAAGGGTGAGTCCATAGACAAAATCACGGGAATGTTTATGGATAAGATGAAGTTTTGTGACGAATTGGTGACAAATGAAGAACAGAAGATATATTATTACTACAATATGTTGAGCGCCGAGTATAGGGACTTTATGACTCCTTCAAAATACGAGACCCTTACCGAGATCATCAATGTTGCTCGGGAACGGGAGATTGAATTGAAAAAGCAAGTTGAACGGGGCGAACGGAGGGCACATGATGTTAATCCAAGCCCTGCTAAGAAAGCGCGAACGAATGAAACGGGGAAGAAGTCAGATACAAAAGGCGGGTCACCAAATTGCAAAATTTGTGGAAAGGGTCATAAGGGCGAGTGTCGCTTCAAGGATAAACCTTGCCCCATATGTCGAAAAACGGGACATATGGCTTCATCATGCCCGGAAAAAGTGACGGTTTGCTACAATTGCTATCGACCGGGTCACAAGAAGTCGGAATGCCAGGAGCTAGTGGGAAAGAAAGACGGGCAAGACACGAAAGGTGAAGCCCCGAAGGCAAAGGCTAGATCTTTCCACTTGACTGCCGCAGAAGCAAAAGTTGAACCCGAAGTTGTTTCAGGTATATTTGCTGTAAACTCGATTCCTGCACGTATACTATTTGATATGGGTGCGAATAAATCCTTTATTTCATATGGGTTTATTCGACATCCTTCATTTGTTCTAACAAAATTACCTATGCCTTTAGAAGTAGAGATATGTAATAACAAGAGTTTTATCGTTTGTGATGTATGTGAAAATTATAAATTGAGCATTGACGACGAACAATACACAATAGACTTGATCCCAATGTCGATGGGAGAATTTCAAGTGATCGTGGGTATAGATTGGTTGTCCCGATACCATGCAAAGGTGGCATGTTTCCGAAAGGAAATAAAACTAACATCTCCTAGCGGAAAGCACGTACGATATACGGTGAAAAAGGGGGTAATCCATTGGTATGCATAATGCTAGAAGCTCACAAACTTATGAAACATGGATGCAAGGCATATATGGTATACGCAAGTGAGTCGGAGAAAGAATCCCTCAAAATCGGAGACGTGCCGATGGTATGTGATTATGAAGATGTGTTTCCGGAAGATTTACCAGGAATACCACCAGAACGGGAGGTAGAGTTCGGAATCGAATTGATTCTGGGTGCAAAACCTGTGGCCAAGGCGCCGTATCGGCTCGCGCCGTCGGAGCTACAAGAATTGATGTCTCAAATCCAAGAACTGCTCGACAAAGGGTTTATCCGACCGAGTGTATCCCCGTGGGGTGCACCAGTACTATTCGTGAAAAAGAAAGATGGCAGTATGCGCATGTGTATCGACTACCGAGAGTTAAACAAACTCAAGGTGAAAAATCGATACCCATTTCCAAGAATTGATGACTTATTTGACCAGTTGCAAGGAGTGAGTTGGTTCTCAAAGATTGATCTCAGATCGGGTTATCACCAGTTGAAGGTTAAGGAGGAAGACGTACCGAAGGCGGCCTTTCGTATGCGGTACGGGCATTATGAGTTTCTCGTAATGCCCTTTGGGTTGACTAATGCACCCGCGGATTTCATGGACCTCATGAACCGGGTTTGCAAACCTATGCTGGATAAGTCGGTAATCGTATTTATCGATGACATTTTAGTGTATTCGAAGAATGAAGCTGAGCATGTGTATCATTTGGAAGAAGTGTTAGAGATACTCAGACGAGAAAAGCTGTATGCAAAATTCTCAAAGTGTGCCTTCTGGTTACGAGAGGTGAAGTTTCTCGGGCATATCATTAGTGCTGACGGGGTACTAGTAGATCCGTCAAAAGTAGAAGCCGTGTCAAAATGGAGCACTCCGAAGAATCCCTCAGAAATCCGAAGCTTTTTAGGGCTCGCGGGATATTATCAGAGATTCATACAAGATTTCTCCAAAATTGCCTTACCGTTGAACAAATAGACTCGCAAGGAGGAAAGATTTGTATGGGGTGTTGAACAAGAAAAAGCTTTCCAAACACTTAAAAAAAGTTAACTCATGCTCCGGTGTTGACATTACCAGAAAGGGTTGACGACATGGTGGTTTATTCGGATGCGTCGCATTCGGGGCTCGGATGTGTTTTAATGCAACAAGGCAAGGTTATAGCCTATGCCTCGAGGCAACTGAAGATCCATGAAAAGAAATATCCGACTCATGACTTGGAGCTGGCAGCAGTGGTATTTGCCTTAAAAATATGGAGACATTACTTGTATGGTGTAAAATGTACCATCTTTACCGACCATAAAAGTTTGAAATATTTCTTCGATCAGAAGGAATTAAACATGAGGCGGAGGCGATGGTTGGAAACGGTTAATGACTACGATTGTGAAATACACTACCACCCCGGGAAAGCCAATGTAGTGGCTGATGCGTTGAGCCGAAAGGCAGATTATGCCCCGATACGGGTACAATCAATGCAGCTTATTGTGACCTCGGGCTTACTAAAACGAATCCGAGGAGCACAAGTTGAAGCAGTAAAGGTGGAGAACTGGAAAAAGGAAAGAATTGTTGGCCAATTTAAGAATCTCGAAGAAGGTAACCACGAATTGAAAACACGTTTCAATAGAATTTGGGTTCCTAACACATGTGGAGTTAAAAAGCTTATACTCGATGAAGCTCACAAATCCCGTTATTCCATTCATCCGGGGGCGACCAAGATGTATAACGATTTGAAACAAAATTATTGGTGGCCCGGAATGAAAAGGGATGTAGTGAAATACGTGGAGAAGTGCTTGACATACCTACAAGTCAAGGCGGAACACCAAAAACCATATGGTAGACTCCAACCGTTGGAAATTCCGGTTTGGAAATGGGAACATGTTACAATAGACCTATTAACCAAACTACCAAAGACGAACCGCGGATTTGATGCTATATGGGTAGTTGTTGACAGATTGACCAAGAGTGCTCATTTTATCCCGATACGTGAAACATATACGTCCGAAAAGATGTCTGAAGTTTACACTAATGAGATAGTGACACACCACGGAGTACTGGTATCCATCGTGTCCGATAGGGATACCCGGTTCACTTCAAATTTCTAGCGAGATTTCCAAGAGCAAATGGGAACCAAATTGTTCATCAGCACTGCGTACCATCCTCAGACTGATGGACAGAGTGAAAGAACAATACAAACATTGGAAGACATGCTACGGGCATGTATTATTGACTTCGGAGGTAGTTGGGATGTTTATCTACCATTGGTCGAATTTTCATATAATAACAGCTACCATGCTAGTATCAGGATGGCACCGTATGAAATGCTTTACGGTAGGAAGTGCCAGACCCCGGTGTGTTGGGATGAGGTGGGTCCACGTGAACTCGCCCATAAAGATATAGTACGAGCCACTAATGAAAAGACAGATGTGGTTCGGGCACACTTGAAAGCGGCTCAAGATAGACAAAAGTCGTATGCGGATAAAAGGAGGAGACCGATTGAGTTTCAGGTGGGCGACAAAGTCATGCTTAAGGTATCCCCATGGAAGGGGGTTATGTCACACCCCCAAAATCCACACGCGGAGTATCACCGCCTGGAGGCGTGACTGGCCAGGATCCAGCCACCAATCATATTGAACAAGCATGTAAGTAATTAGAAAATCCAACCAATACAATTGGTGTCCAAACAAAACATAGTTTAAGTTGCAAGTGGAAGCATAATGATTAAATCCAAAACCAAATATAAGTTCAAATGTTTAAATGTTTAACATGGCACACAGTTGTCCATGTCCCACAACGACCACGCCTCCTCGTGCAAGCTCCATAAGTACCTAACGACCTGCAAGGCATGTAACAACGAGTCAACAACAAAGTTGAGCGAGTTCACAGTTGGTGTTCATTGTTAAGTTGTTTCAAAAACCAGGAATTCATTTGTAAGTTGTAAGTTAATCAGTTTACCCTGTTTCCCAAACATATCCATAGTTGGTGGGGGCTTCCCCATGTTAACCACTAGACCTGTTTACCATATCGACCACTGACTAAAGTAAGTTGGTGCCCTGACGTCAATGTCTATCATCATTGACTAGTGCCCAGATCCATTAGTTCACGCCCGTCCTCTGCGGCACGGTGTGAGGCTTGTCAAACCTAAATAGCGCTATCTAACTAATGACCCGCTCGCCATTGGCCCGGCGATTAAGTCGATATAAAAGGAGGGACTTCATGATAGAGATTTTGGTCTAGTATCTGTGTTGTCACCCTTCAAATAAGAGGGTGTGTACGAAATCCCCAAACCAGGAGATTACGTAGGTTCCAAATCAATTCCTTATCACATGTTGTCACCCTTCAATAAAGAGGGTGTGTACGTGTTCCAAACCAGGAGGTCACGCAGTTTCAGTTTAAATCCTTTACCCATTCCCAACCCTTGGGAATCCCATGCCTTGTGGAAAGTGTGAACTCACCTTGGTTTGCTCGGTATGATTAGTTACTTGTTTACCGTTGGACACCCAAATCCTAATATGGTTTCAATGACAATCAGTTCCGTTTACACGTAAATCATATATTCTTTGTATAAATTCCACAAGTAGTAAGCAAATATGGCACACATCATCACTCATGTTACAGCTTGCGTTCGGGCCATAAGTATATTCACATCACAAGTTCGTATCTCACAATAGCATTTACCACAGTTCGGTTCTCATACAAATATGCAAGCAAGTTCACAAAATACACAATGAGCAATTTGGGTCACAAGTAATTTCATGTCACAAGCATACTAGGCTAACATCTTGGCAGCCCACTACGGTATTAATGGCAGTGTGCGGCCCATCACCAATCCACAATTCTTATTTATCATTTATAGGTTCATAGTGTATTAAACAATCAATTCAAAATAGGCAAAACATTCTCATCATCATCATTACAACAGAAGCCGATTCAATTCATCACCTATTCAGCCATTATATTTGACTATAAAACAACCGTTTATTGCTATCTCCATTAATAGGAGGGCACCATTATTTCTTATGGTTTGTAATCCATTTAACAGGAACTACTTAGAGACACAAGCAAAGATTTGTTCCTTAGTTATCATTATTCAAATATGCATGAAGGTTGACACATACACTTTAATATTTAACGTGAACATCAACATATCTCTAGCAGATATCAAGCATATACATGTCAAGTGTCAAACCAATTAACCACAGAATGTCAACTCTAGTCATTAACAAATTCATCATGCTAACATACATCGACTAACCCACTGCAACCAACGTCCATTAAAACCAATTAACGAAATCATTCATATATCTACTACAAGATCCATTCTATCTACGAACATGTATTCCAAAAGTTCACAAAACTTCATCAATCAGATCCACTTATGCAGACATATATTGATCTACTAAAGAATCATGCGCGACTAAACATTAGTTTGAACTAACCGCGATGTGGTTGCCGTTAGACACGAGTGACAGGCTTCGAGAGATGAATACTCCGAACAGAAAAGATGGGTTGTCGCCTTAAAGGAAAAGACTCTAGAGTTTGAGTATACCGCGTAACGGCGATCGATGACGGAGGAGCGGTGGTGTTCTCCGGTTGTCGAGGGAGGGAGAGGAACGAGAGGTGGTGTACGTGGTGGTGGAGGAGACCGCTGCCAACTGCCGTAGGGTTCGTGTATTATGCGTGAGGGTGAACATTACGCGAATATATATACGTATAACTGTGACTTTATGGCTGAACATTAGCGGTGGGAATTCTGTGTGTGTGTGTGGGCCGAGATAAGGGTTATGGTGGGCTGGGAGATTGGTTCACGCAAAGGTTCCCACCAGACAAGCTTGAATTCAAATCATGCATTTATGTATTATCATAATTAACATGTATTATGACTATTATTATTGTTTTATTTTATTTATGTATTTATTTATTAATTTTTTTACTAATCCAACAAATATTAGGAACTAATAAATCACCCACCAATATAATAATAATATATATATACATACATATATCAATCGAGTTATGGTTCAACGGTTCGGGTCGGTTTGGCACGATATACATCAAATATAATCAATTCATCAATTAATAGAGGCGCATGATTTGGTTTATAAAAGTAAAACAAACGGGTTGTTACCTCAAAGTTATGGGTTGTCACATCATCCCCAAGTTAAAGGAAATTTCGTCTCAAAATTTTGCACGTAGACACTGAGGAAGCTAGTTAGGTTGCGTGGTTTCCTGGTTTTCCTGGGGTGTCACATCATTCCCCTGTTGGTTTGGAATTTCGTCCCAAAATTCCGCAGTAGCTTCAGCCTCAGTAGTGGTTGCACTTTTCTCGAACAACTGGGGATACTTGAGTTTCATTTGGTCTTCTCGTTCCAAGGTGAACTCTGGGCCACGACGGGAGTTCCAGCGAACTCGAACAAGAGGTATTCTGGTATGCTTGAGAATCTTAACATCTCGGTCTGTAATCTCTACAGGTTCCTCGACGAATCGAAACTGATCGTCGATAGTGAGTTCCTTGAGAGGAACTATGAGGGTCTCATCTGACAGACACTTCTTCAGATTTGACACGGGGAATACGTTGTGAACTCCGCTGAGTTCTTCAGGTATGTTCAGTTTAAAGTTGTTTTCAAAAACCATAAGTTCATTCGAAAACCAGTAGTTAGATAGTTCCTTGGGTCGTGCGAATGAATCCAACTTACGTCTGTGTAGTTGTGAGGTTCCAAAGGAAAAATGCGAAAACGTGTTCAAGGGAGTATGATCGTATCAACAATACACCGCCACCCTCAAGGTTTCGAGGAGTGATCACCAATGATCGAAAGTCGAGCCTTCCACTTTCTTTAAGCTAGAGCGTGTTCGTTTCAGTATCTCAGCATGGAGTAGTGAGAACGTAAGGTCACTGTGGTAAGAGGGAGATGGTTTGGTCTAAGCCAATGGTAGAAATTGGACATATCATTAATCAATATTCACGTGTTGGTGCAAGACCTAGTGCAAAGATTCCGCATATGAAAGAAAAACTATCATGACATTAGAGTACGTCTCTTGTAGTGTAAGGTGGGTCAGGTAAACGTATAAATTATTGTGTTTTCCGGTAGGTTGAGTGATCCACAACTCTGTCCCCAATTGTCCTGAAGACTATTTCACCAGTAACGGCTTCCATTCGCTAAGTTGGGTATACGTGAGGGCTAATCAAGTAGAATAAGAATAAACCATCCAACAAGGTAATAAGGTAGTCTTATGATCGTTGAAAATCATGGTATGGTTGTTGGCATTTCGTTAAATCAGTTGCCAATCGAAGAAACGGGGAATTAATGAGGTTCATACGAAGAATCGAGCGAAAACAGGGGTCCATCAATAACCGAAGGACTCGACCAGCTAATCTGTTGTCTAGAAGTAATTTCCAGTAGTGGTGCATGGCGGCATGGCACAAAAAGGGAAGTTCGTTGCATCGCGGTCGCGCGAGTGTATCATTTGTCCAAAATAGAGTTTGGTGGGTAAGGTTGCGAGCTGCAAAACGACGAAGGCGTGTAACTGTGGCTGCTTCGTTTCTGGTGACGATGACAGGCGAAGGTGATAAGGTTCGTCAACAGGGATGCGTAGGTATAGTTCTCCTAAATCCAAGTACGTTTGAGCCAGGTCTGGTCTTCGTGAATGTTGACGTACAATCCGAATGTACGGAGGGTCAGATGGCGACGTCATGTCTAGATAAGCGTATGACTAGCTAGAACACCTAAACAATGGTCGTAGTGCGGTGACGAGGGAACAGAAAAGAATTTGACCACCACTTGTCAAATTTCAAGTAAACATTCGGGTGTCATATATAACGCATCAGGGTTAATAGATAACATGCTACTACTCTAACTGGGCATACCATATGCAACACACAATGTAAATGTAAACTAGCAAGTAGGCAATAAAAAAATAAATCATACCACCTAGAGTGTTGAGTCTTGCACGTGGAGCGAAGCGTCGTTGTGGATCGTCGAGCACTGAACAGGTTATAGTCTGGTTTTTAAAAAAAAACTTTTCCCCCTTTTTTAAAACAAAGTTCACTATAACCAATGGCTCTGATACCAATCTATCACACCCCCAAAATCCACACGCGGAGTATCACCGCCTGGAGGCGTGACTGACCAGGATCCAGCCACCAATCATATTGAAAAAGCATGTAAGTAATTAGAAAATCCAACCAATACAATTGGTGTCCAAACAAAACATAGTTTAAGTTGCAAGCGGAAGCATAATGATTAAATCCAAAACCAAATATAAGTTCAAATGTTTAAATGTTTAACATGGCACACAATTGTCCATGTCCCACAATGACCACGCCTCCTCGTGCAAGCTCCATAAGTACCTAACGACCTGCAAGGCATGTAACAACGAGTCAACAACAAAGTTGAGCGAGTTCACAGTTGGTGTTCATTGTTAAGTTGTTTCAAAAACCAGGAATTCATTTGTAAGTTGTAAGTTAATCAGTTTACCCCTGTTTCCCAAACATATCCATAGTTGGTGGGGGCTTCCCCATGTTAACCACTAGACCTGTTTACCATATCGACCACTGACTAAAGTAAGTTGGTGCCCTGACGTCAATGTCTATCATCATTGACTAGTGCCCAGATCCATTAGTTCACGCCCGTCCTCTGCGGCTTGGTGTGAGGCTTGTCAAACCTAAATAGCGCTATCTAACTAATGACCCGCTCGCCATTGGCCCGGCGATTAAGTCGATATAAAAGGAGGGACTTCATGATAGAGATTTTGGTCTAGTATCTGTGTTGTCACCCTTCAAATAAGAGGGTGTGTACGAAATCCCCAAACCAGGAGATTACGTAGGTTCCAAATCAATTCCTTATCACATGTTGTCACCCTTCAATAAAGAGGGTGTGTACGTGTTCCAAACCAGGAGGTCACGCAGTTTCAGTTTAAATCCTTTACCCATTCCCAACCCTTGGGAATCCCATGCCTTGTGGAAAGTGTGAACTCACCTTGGTTTGCTCTGTATGATTAGTTACTTGTTTACCGTTGGACACCCAAATCCTAATATGGTTTCAATGACAATCAGTTCCGTTTACACGTAAATCATATATTCTTTGTATAAATTCCACAAGTAGTAAGCAAATATGGCACACATCATCACTCATGTTACAGCTTGCGTTCGGGCCATAAGTATATTCACATCACAAGTTCGTATCTCACAATAGCATTTACCACAGTTCGGTTCTTATACAAATATGTAAGCAAGTTCACAAAATACACAATGAGCAATTTGGGTCACAAGTAATTTCATGTCACAAGCATACTAGGCTAACATCTTGGCAGCCCACTACGGTATTAATGGCAGTGTGCGGCCCATCACCAATCCACAATTCTTATTTATCATTTATAGGTTCATAGTGTATTAAACAATCAATTCAAAATAGGCAAAACATTCTCATCATCATCATTACAACAGAAGCCGATTCAATTCATCACCTATTCAGCCATTATATTTGACTATAAAACAACCGTTTATTGCTATCTCCATTAATAGGAGGGCACCATTATTTCTTATGGTTTGTAATCCATTTAACAGGAACTACTTAGAGACACAAGCAAAGATTTGTTCCTTAGTTATCATTATTCAAATATGCATGAAGGTTGACAAATACACTTTAATATTTAACGTGAACATCAACATATCTCTAGCAGATATCAAGCATATACATGTCAAGTGTCAAAGCAATTAACCACAGAATGTCAACTCTAGTCATTAACAAATTCATCATGCTAACATACATCGACTAACCCACTGCAACCAACGTCCATTAAAACCAATTAACGAAATCATTCATATATCTACTACAAGATCCATTCTATCTACGAACATGTATTCCAAAAGTTCACAAAACTTCATCAATCAGATCCACTTATGCAGACATATATTGATCTACTAAAGAATCATGCGTGACTAAACATTAGTTCGAACTAACCGCGATGTGGTTGCCGTTAGACACGAGTGACAGGCTTCGAGAGATGAATACTCCGAACAGAAAAGATGGGTTGTCGCCTTAAAGGAAAAGACTCTAGAGTTTGAGTATACCGCGTAACGGCGATCGGTGACGGAGGAGCGGTGGTGTTCTCCGGTTGTCGAGGGAGGGAGAGGAACGAGAGGTGGTGTACGTGGTGGTGGAGGAGACCGCTGCCAACTGCTGTAGGGTTCGTGTGTTATGCGTGAGGGTGAACATTACGCGAATATATATACGTATAACTGTGACTTTATGGCTGAACATTAGCGGTGGGAATTCTGTGTGTGTGTGTGGGCCGAGATAAGGGTTATGGTGGGCTGGGAGATTGGTTCACGCAAAGGTTCCCACCAGACAAGCTTGAATTCAAATCATGCATTTATGTATTATCATAATTAACATGTATTATGACTATTATTATTGTTTTATTTTATTTATGTATTTATTTATTATTTTTTTTTACTAATCCAACAAATATTAGGAACTAATAAATCACCCACCAATATAATAATAATATATATATACATACATATATCAATCGAGTTATGGTTCAACGGTTCGGGTCGGTTTGGCACGATATACATCAAATATAATCAATTCATCAATTAATAGAGGCGCATGATTTGGTTTATAAAAGTAAAACAAACGGGTTGTTACCTCAAAGTTACGGGTTGTCACAGGTTATCCGGTTTAGAAAGAGAGGAAAATTAAGCCCGAGATTTATTGGGCCGTTTACGATTGTCGAACGAGTAGGAAAGGTAGTATACCGCCTTGAACTATCGGAGGAATTAAGTGGAATTCATAGCACATTCCATGTGTCACATCTTCAGAAATGTCTAGCGGACGAAACAACTTATATCCACTACGATGATATCGAGGTGGATGATAGCCTTAATTATGTGGTGAGGCCAATTGCGATTTTGGACCGTAAGGTGAAAATCCTAAGGAACAAAGAGATCAATTAAGTAAAAGTCAAATGGGAACACAGGAAGGGTTCGGATACCACGTGGGAATCCGAAGAGGAGATTCAACGACTCTACCCTACATTATTTGGTACGCAATTCGGTTTAGGGGAAGAAACCCTTTTAAGGGGGTGGACTTATAACACCCCGAAATTTATAAAATTTAAAATCAGGATAATAAAGTGTTAAATAAACAAGAACAAACTAACTAGGAATTCATAACCCAGTTAGTTACTAGTCTTGAGATGGCAAATAAACAAGGTTAAAACATCTAAGTTAATAGTAATATAAAACTTAGGGGCTTAAATTGTCAGTTATGAAACCACAAAGACTAAAATAGCTAATTAACACCAAACACACACTTAGTGTGTATGTCTGGTCAATCTCAAACACAGGGGGCGACCCAAACTTCTCCATCAAAACCCTAACTTGCATAAAACTCAAGAATTGAAGCCTCTAATCTACTCTAAATCAATTTTCAAACACGAATTAGTGATCACCTCGTTGCAGGGATCAAAGGGTAAAGAATTCGGATCGTCAAGTGGACAAGCCGGAGGTGATACACGCTTGAAGGGTGCACTTTGAAGGTACGCGACTTATGGTTTCGTTACATTATGTTTAATTGTTAGTTTTAACTTGTTATATTGAAATTTGGCAAACAAGGAAACCCGTTAAGTCACAGAAGTGACGAAGTGCCATAGACAAGTAAAACGGGTCAAATCATGTGTTAGAAATAGAGTTTGGAATGTTTAGAAATGGTGGTCTCCATTCGGCATCCAAACGGGTCAAAACAAGTTGAATTTATGCTTGTCAAATAGTGTTAAAAAGCATGTTTAAATCCTTGAAACAAGCCTGACGATTATTGCGTAAGCAACCCTCGGGAGGGAAGCGAAACGTCATAGTCGGAGAACCCGGGATTGGGTAAATTGGTCGTAGATATGAGATAACAATAAAACAAGTTGTTGAACTTGTAAATAAGCGGGTCGAATAAATAAGGAGCCGAAAAAAGGCCAACTGTTTTTAAACTGAGTAGTTATCAGAATCGTGTTGATAAGCGGGACCGTAATTTAATTACAGTCGCGTAGGAAAAAGAATCGGCTAAAACGGACGCCCGAGTCAAAAGTTATGTTGATTTGAAGTTGTTGATGATAAAAAAATTGGTGCTGGGCTGATATACAGCTCCAGCAAACAACCTTCTGTCAAAAACACACCGTGGCGCTACGCCATGGCGAAGCATGATGACCGTCGCGCGACGCGACGGTGGTGGCGGCACGCCACCGATGAGCCTTATCTCCGTCGCGCGACGCGACCACCTAAAACGATGTAATTTTGTTGTTTTTGCATTGTTTGAACATGGAACTTAATCATACTTGTATTTAAGGTGTCAAGACTAATCTTTTACATGGTTTTGACCGTAGGTGATGACGGACTAAATCCGGATGGCGATCAAGCAACTGTCAAGAACCGAACGCACTAAACAAAGCTTCCGCACTTGATCTATTTTGTTTTAAGTAATATGTAAACACTTGAAGTCATGTTTTGTATGTTTAATTAGTAGGATTATAACTTGAATATTATGATCATGTATGGTCTTAAAATCATGAAAGTTTTTGTAAACTCGAACATTTTATTCTAACTGCATGTTTTGTATCATTAATCTTGTTATTTTAAGTTGGGTCTTACAAGTTGGTAATCAGAGCGCCAGGTTATCAATAAGTGTGTTCGGTTCAAGCTTGATCAAGCATCCGGTAAGAGTTAATTATTTTAAGTAGATTTAGAGAATATAGAAATGAAACATGAACTGTCATGCATGAAAAGAGTGTGTAAGCCTCAAACATGGGAAATGCATTAAACAAGAACGGTTGAATCAAGTTATGAACTTGATTAAATCAAAACAAGTAAATCATATGTTATAAATGAAATGTTTAACGGTTAATGTAAACATTTCAGTATTAAAGATGGCGGATGAAAGTAACGATGATGCGGTGCCGAGAGTCACCGAACAAATGAGAGAAGTGATTGCCAAGGAGGTTGGAAAGGCAATCGAAAATAGTTTGTTTGGTTTTATCGATAAGATTTAAAACACGGTTCTATCAGTAGTGGACGAGAGAATCAAGAAAGTGGAAGATAGTGCCAATCTAGCAAAGGAAAAGTCCGGAGGACGAAAGCCTTGTTCATACAAAGAGTTCATGGCGTGCAAACCGCCAGTCTATAATGGGGAGGTAGACCCAACAGTATGCCAGCGATAGCTAAGCGATATCGAGGGGGTATTTGAGAGGACCCATTGTGATGAAGATGACTACGTAGCCTATGGTACGGGTCAATTAAGGGGTCAAGCGAAAGACTGGTGGGATAACAAAAAGAAAGAAATTAGATGTGAAGCGGCTAAGGCCATGACATGGGATGAATTTAAGACGCTGTTTCTTAAACATCACAGTCCCAAGGCGGTTATTAATTGAATCAAAGAAGAATTCATGCAACTTAGGCATAAGGGTGAGTCCATAGACAAAATCACGGGAATGTTTATGGATAAGATGAAGTTTTGTGACGAATTGGTGACAAATGAAGAACAGAAGATATACTATTACTACAACATGTTGAGCGCCGAGTATAGGGACTTTATGACTCCTTCAAAATACGAGACCCTTACCGAGATCATCAATGTTGCTCGGGAACGGGAGATTGAATTGAAAGGGTCATAAGGGTGAGTGTCGCTTCAAGGATAAACCTTGCCCCATATGTCGGAAAACTGGACATCTGGCTTCATCATGCCCGGAAATAGTGACGGTTTGCTACAATTGCTATCGGCCGGGTCACAAGAAGTCGGAATGCCCGGAGCTAGTGGGAAAGAGAGACGGGCATGACACGAAAGGTGAAGCCCCGAAGGCAAAGGCTTGATCTTTCCACTTGAGTGCCGTAAAAGCAAAAGTTGAACCCGAAGTGGTTTCAGGTATATTTGCTGTAAACTCGATTCCTGCATGTATACTATTTGATACGGGTGCGAATAAATCCTATATTTCATATAGGTTTATTCGACATCCTTCATTTGTTCTAACAAAATTACCTATGCCTTTAGAAGTAGAGATAGGTAATAACAAGAGTTTTATCGTTTGTGATGTATGTGAAAATTGTAAATTGAGCATTACATAATAGACTTGATCCCAATGTCGATGGGAGAATTTCAAGTGATCGTGGGTATGGATTGGTTATCCCGATACCACGCAAAGGTGGCATGTTTCCGAAAGGAAATAAAACTAACATCTCCTAGCGGAAAGCACGTTACGATATACGGTGAAAAGGGGGGTAACCCATTGGTATGCACAATGCTAGAAGCTCACAAACTTATGAAACATGGATGCAAGGCATATATGGTATACGCAAGTGAGTCAGAGAAAGAATCCCCCAAAATCGGAGACGTGTCGGTGGTATGTGATTATGAAGATGTGTTTCCGGAAGATTTACCGGGAATACCACCAGAACGGGAGGTAGAGTTCGGAATCGAATTGATTCCGGGCGCAAAACCTATGGCTAAGGCGCCGTATCGGCTCGCGCCGTCGGAGCTACAAGAATGGATGTCTCAAATCCAAGAACTGCTCGACAAAGGGTTTATCCGACCGAGTGTATCCCCGTGGGGCGCACCAGTACTATTCGTGAAAAAGAAAGATGGCAGTATGCGCATGTGTATCGACTACCGAGAGTTAAACAAACTCACGGTGAAAAATCGATACCCACTTCCAAGAATTGATGACTTATTTGACCAGCTACAAGGAGCGAATTGGTTCTCAAAGATTGATCTCAGATCGGGTTATCACCAGTTGAAGGTTAAGGAGGAAGACGTATCGAAGACGGCCTTTCGTACGCGGTACGGGCATTATGAGTTCCTCATAATGCCCTTTGGGTTGACTAATGCACCCGCGACTTTCATGGACCTCATGAACCGGGTTTGCAAACCTAAGCTGGATAAGTCGGTAATCGTATTTATCGATGACATTTTAGTATATTCGAAGAATGAAGCTGAGCATGTGTATCATTTGCAAGAAGTGTTAGAGACACTCAGACGAGAAAAGCTTTATGCAAAATTCTCAAAGTGTGCCTTCTGGTTACGAGAGGTGAAGTTTCTCGGGCATATCATTAATGCTGACGGGGTACTAGTAGATCCGTCAAAAGTAGAAGCCGTGTCAAAAAGGAGCACTCCGAAGAATCCCTCAGAAATCCGAAGCTTTTTAGGGCTCGCGGGATATTATCGGAGATTCATACAAGATTTCTCCAAAATTGCCTTACCGTTGAACAAATTGACTCGTAAGGAGGAAAGATTTGTATGGGGTGTTGAACAAGAGAAAGCTTTCCAAACACTTAAAGAAAAGTTAACTCATGCTCCGGTGTTGACATTACCGGAAGGGGTTGACGACATGGTGGTTTATTCGGATGCGTCGCATTCGAGGCTCGGATGTGTTTTAATGCAACGAGGCAAGGTTATAGCCTATGCCTCGAGGCAACTGAAGATCCATGAAAAGAAATATCTGAGTCATGACTTGGAGCTGGCAGCAGTGGTATTTGCCTTAAAAATATGGAGACATTACTTGTATGGGGTAAAATATACCATCTTTACCGACCATAAAAGTTTGAAATATTTCTTCGATCAGAAGGAATTAAACATGAGGCAGAGGCGATGGTTGGAAATGCTTAAGGACTACGATTGTGAAATACACTACCACCCCAGGAAAGCCAATGTAGTGGCTGATACGTTGAGCCGAAAGGCAGATTATGCCCCGATACGGGTACAATCAATGCAGCTTATTTTGACCTCGGGCTTACTAGAACGAATCCAAGGAGCACAAGTTGAAGCAATAAAGGTGGAGAACTGGAAAAAGGAAAGAATTGTTGGCCAATTCAAGAATCTCGAAGAAGGTAACCACGGATTGAAAACACGTTTCAATAGAATTTGGGTTCCTAACACATGTGGAGTTAAAAAGCTTCTACTCGATGAAGCTCACAAATCCCGTTATTCCATTCATCCGGGGGCGACCAAGATGTATAACGATTTGAAACAAAATTATTGGTGGCCCGGAATGAAAAGGGAAATAGTGAAATACGTGGAGAAGTGCTTGACATGCCTACAAGTCAAGGCAGAACAACAAAAACCATACGGTAGACTCCAACCGTTGGAAATTCCGGTTTGGAAATGGGAACATGTTACAATAGACCTATTAACCAAACTACCAAAGACGAATCGCGGATTTGATGTTATATGGGTAGTTGTTGACAGATTGACCAAGAGTGCTCATTTTATCCCGATACGTGAAACATATATGTCAGAAAAGATGTCTGAAGTTTACACTAATGAGATAGTGACACGCCACGGAGTACCGGTATCCATCGTGTACTATAGGGATACCCGGTTCACTTCAAATTTCTGGCGAGATTTCCAAGAGCAAATGGGAACCAAATTGTTCATCAGCACTGCGTACCATCCTCAGATGGATGGATAGAGTGAAAGAACAATACAAACATTGGAAGACATGCTATGGGCATGTATTATTGACTTCGGAGGTAGTTGGGATGTTTATCTACCATTGGTCTAATTTTCATATAATAACAGCTACCATGCTAGTATCGGGATGGCACCGTATGAAATGCTTTACGGTAAGAAGTGCCGGACCCCGGTGTGTTGGGGTGAGGTGGATCCACGTGAACTCGCCCATAAAGATATAGTACGAGCCACTAATGAAAAGATAGATGTGGTTCGGGCACACTTGAAAGCGGCTCAAGATAGACAAAAGTCGTATGCGGATAAAAGGAGGAGACCGATTGAGTTTCAGGTAGGCGACAAAGTCATGCTTAAGGTATCCCCATGGAAGGGGGTTATCCAGTTTAGAAAGAGAGGAAAATTAAGCCCGAGATTTATTGGGCCGTTTACGATTGTCGAACGAGTAGGAAAGGTAGCATACCGCCTTGAACTACCGGAGGAATTAAGCGAAATTCATAGCACATTCCATGTGTCACATATTCGGAAATGTCTAGCAGATGAAACAACTTATATCCACTACGATGATATCGAGGTGGATGATAGCCTTAATTATGTGGTGAAGCCAATTGTGATTTTGGACCGTAAGGTGAAAATCCTAAGGAACAAAGAGATCAATCAAGTAAAAGTCAAATGGGAACACAGGAAGGGTTCGGATACCACGTGGGAATCCGAAGAGGAGATGCAACGACTCTACCCTACATTATTTGGTACGTAATTCGGTTTCGGGGACGAAACCCTTTTAAGGGGGGTGGACTTGTAACACCCCGAAATTTATAAAATTTAAAATCAGGATAATAAAGTGTTAAATAAACAAGAACAAACTAACTAGGAATTCATAACCCAGTTAGTTACTAGTCTTGAGATGGCAAATAAACAAGGTTAAAACATCTAAGTTAATAGTAATATAAAACTCAGGGGCTTAAATTGTCAGTTATGAAACCTCAAAGACTAAAATAGCTAATTAACACCAAACACACACTTAGTGTGTGTGTCTGGTCAATCTCAAACACAGGGGGTGACCCAAACTTCTCCATCAAAACCCTAACTTGCATAAAACTCAAGAATTGAAGCCTCTAATCTACTCTAAATCAATTTTCAAACACGAATGAGTGATCACCTCGTTGCAGGGATCAAAGGGTAAAGAATTCGGATCGTCAAGTGGACAAGCCGGAGGTGATACACGCTTGAAGGGTGCACTTTGAAGGTACGCGACTTATGGTTTCGTTACATTATGTTTAATTGTTAGTTTTAACTTGTTATATTTAAATTTGGCAAACAAGTAAACCCGTTAAGTCACGGAAGTGACGAAGTGCCATAGACATGTAAAACGGGTCAAATCATGTGTTAGAAATAGAGTTTGGAATGTTTTGAAATGGTGGTCTCCATTCGGCATCCAAACGGGTCAAAACAAGTTGAATTTATGCTTGTCAAATTGTGTTAAAAAGCATGTTTAAATCCTTGAAACAAGCCTGACGATTATTGTGACAACCCTCGTAATTCCGTGTATCCGTACAATTTATTAATGATAATTAAAGTGCTTGACGACTGTGTGGAATTACTTAACTGCTCTCTGATTACTGTGTTATACTTACATGTGCTTGTTAACATACTAGTAGTATACAGAAAAGTTACTAAATAGTCCGGTATGCTTTCCTGAGTGTTGAAAATTAAAAACGTTACAAAAATATATATGTAGGACACTTTACGGATTAATTTAGCACCTTAACAAAACGGTATCCAACCGAACACTCGGACATTACCCGAAACACTAGAATAATGCTAGAAGCATTGTTTTTATTGTTCTGAATTAGTTATGGTCCCCAAACACCTTAACACCCCTAAATTATCTCATAACCTAAACATCTAACTATACACTTAGATTGGAACTATAACCTAACTTATGGTTGGAAGCTACACCTATACCCCCCCCCATTGTAACCGTCCCCTAAGGGGACCCCACACCCAAAATCATCTAGATATCATATCCTTCCTAAATCTTCTTCTTGGAAATATGAAGATTATGTTGGAACTTATGTTGACACTTTAACCAAAGGGCAAAGGAACTTGATTATAAAAACAAACCAACTAATCATCTTCATCATCACCAAGCTCACTCTCTCTCCCTCTCCTCCATAGAAGCTCGGCCGAACACCCCTCTTGTTCATCCACCATTTTCGTTTCAACTTCAAGCAATCCAAGTGTACTTCTAGGTGCTACAAGGCGTTCAACGAAGCTTGGTGTTCTCGGAAGTTGAAGGACCTCTCTCGTTTTCTTTTATCCACCACTTTTACCCTCTTGAACTCCCCTAGCCTTGTGCTAGTGGTAAGCACTTAGATCTTTGCTTTTTACTTGTTGTCTGAGTGGTTAATGATGTTTAAAGATCAAAAAGATAAGAAACTCTAAAGAACCTTAAACAAGTCTTGAACATAAACTAGTCTAGTGATGAAGTGATGTTAATATGATGTCGTATTGATTCTTGTTGATTTCCTGATGATTTGCTGATTAATATTGATGTTTGATGTTGTTGTGATCACTAAACATGTTAACGGAATCAATCGAACACAAGTTAGAAAGTTAAAAGCTGAAACAGTAGGCTGGTTGGTGTTTACAGCCAACTTCAGTTGGCTGTAACTAGACCGTAACTTAATGAAAAATGTATTTTCTAAAGTCTAGATTTATGTATTATGAAATACGGTTCTAATGGCACTGGAATCATAATTTTTGGACTTCGTTTACTATTTTTAAAGTGTCATTTTGTAACAGCAGCTAGAGCTGCATTTTTACTGCTGAAAATATGCCTTCTGTTTTCTATCATAACTTGAGTTCTATGTAGAGTTAGATCATGAAATTTGCACTGTAGATGACTACCAATGTATTTGTAATTCTCTCACTATAATTTCGTAAATCGGACTCTCGATGAATTTTAAATAAATTATTCCGTGGACTGCAGTCAGAAAAAGATAAATCTGAGTTCAGTTTGGAAAATGAATTTTTATAAAATATTGGTAATGAAATGGACCCCGATATTTTTACACAATAATATTTGGGTCGTTTAAGATAATCTGCAAGAATTTTGGAATTTTTTGAATAAGCTAACTATTTTATTAAAATGTCCGAAAACAGCCCAGTTTTGGATATTTAAGTTGAAATGACATAAGTAGTAATTTGCGTGTCTAAATGTCGGGTATGTTATCTGTGAATGATCTAACATGTTATATGTCAATAAAAGTGTTATGTGCAATATCGTATGCTTGTTCTTGAGTAGCTATAGGTGGAATGTTTATATGAGCGTGAACTATTAAAATGAATGCATGCTATGTAGTAGATACGTGTAGAAACTTTGTGCTCTATTTGAAACCACTAAATGACTAACTGGTAATCATATTAGGACGTGATTGACCGACCTTGACTGTTAGCTATATTTGAGAATCTAACAGAGCAAACCGAGGTGAGTTCACACACTTTCTAAGGCATGGGATTCCCGGTGGTTGGGAATGGGTTAAAGAAATTAAAACGGGATCTACATATCCTCCTTGGGTAGGATATGTATGGCCATCCTCCATAGGTAGGATGCCAATAATAAATTCTGCGTATTCTCCTTGGGTAGAATACATGAGCGGACGCGGAGGACGTATCAACCTCACACAAGCCCAGTTGACGGCTTTGATCAACGAACGGGTTGCTGAGGCACTCGCAGCTGTCCCTATAGGAGGTATAACCTGCCATATCAACCCATTTTAGGACATTTAGATCCTACCTTCGCAAACCAACCCTCGTGCTTAACCTTGTCTTCTATTCTCACGCAACAGGTCAACATGCTCAACCTCCTATGTGCACATTCAAAACCTTCATGGATTGCCGGCCCAGTACCTTTAGTGGCACAGAAGGAGCGGTAGGCCTTCTTCACTGGTTTGAAAAGCTTGAGTCTGTTTTTGAGATGTGTGAATGCCCTGAAGATCGTAGGGTGAAATATGCTACCGGAACACTTGAAGGTGCTGCGTTAACCTGGTGGAAAGCACAGGTTCAACTACTAGGGCTGGCAGTTGCTAATGCCACCCCCTGGAATGGTTTCAAAGAACTGATCAAAGAGGAGTACTGTAGTCGGGACGACATCCACAAGCTAGAGGTGGAATTTTTCAATCTGAAGATGACGGGGTCTGAGATTGAGGCGTATACTAAGAGGTCAAACGAGCTGGCCATCTTGTATCCCACTATGGTGGACCCTCCCATCAAACGTATTGAGCTGTACCTCAAGGGTCTTGTACCAGAGATTCAAAGTCACGTGACTTCAGCTAATCTGGGTACCATTCAACAAATCATCAAGTTGGCTCATCGTCTCACCAACCAGGAGGTGGAGCAAACCAGGCTACCCAAACGTACCAGTGCCACAGCTACTCCTGATGCTCCTAGCGACAACAAGCGAAAATGGGATGGGAATTTCAGTAAGAGTTCTACTTCAGTTCAGTCTCAGCAGCGAAAGACTGATGACTACCAGAGTGCTGGTCAGCAATCTTCCAGTAGTCAAGGACAGGGTGGATACCGAGGGAACCACCCCAAGTGCAACCGGTGCCATAAGCATCACAGCGGGCAGTGCAACAAGGGTCGTTGTCTGAGGTGTAACAAGTTTGGTCATGAAGCAAAGGATTGTAGGAGCGCACGACCAGCCAACAACAACAAGCTCCACAGAACCACCAGCAGCAGCAACAGCAGGGCAATAAAGGTTGCTTTCAGTGTGGCGCTGAAGGCCACTTTAAGAGGAACTGCCCCTAACTGAACCAGAATCAGAACAACAACAACCAAGGAAACGGGAACCACAATGGGAACAACAATGGAGGAAACAATGGAGGCGGCAATGGGGGAAACAACAATGGTAATGGGGCAAGGGGTCGTGTTTTCGTGCTAGGTCAGGGTGACGCAAGGAACGATCCCAACATTGTAATGGGTAAGTTTCTTCTGGACGACTTCTTTGTTACTGTTTTATTTGATTCGGGTGCCGATACTAGTTATGTGTCCTTAAAAGTTAGCCAAATGCTTAAGCGCACTCCAACACTTTTGAACACCAAACACACGGTAGAACTAGCAAACGGTAAAAGTCTTGAAGCCACATACGTAGTTAAGGATTGTAACCTTGTTTTAGCTAGTCAGACCTTCTCTATCGATCTTATTCCTATCGTTCTGGGTAGTTTTGACGTGGTTATTGGGATGGATTGGTTATCTCATCAACAAGCGGAAATTCTTTGCAACGAGAAAATCGTCCGTATTCCTCGTTCTGATGAAGAACCTCTCGTGATTCAGGGCGATAAGAGTGGTGCTGTTGTAGGCATTATCTCTTTCCTTAAGGCCCAGAAGTGTTTGCGAAAGGACCACACTGCCATTCTAGCACTCGTTACTGACACATCAACGGAAGAGAAGAAAATTGAAGACATTCCTATTGTGCGTGATTTTCCTGAGGAATTACCTGGTCTTCCGCCTCATCGTCAAGTTGAATTTCAGATTGAGCTAGCTCCTGGAGCAGCACCAGTAGCTCGAGCACCTTATCGTCTAGCTCCATCAGAACTTGAAGAACTATCCACACAACTACAAGAACTCTTGGAAAAGGGTTTCATACGTCCTAGCTCTTCGCCTTGGGGAGCTCCGGTGTTATTCGTGAAGAAGAAGGACGGTACTTTTAGAATGTGTATTGACTACCGCGAACTAAACACGGTGACCGTGAAGAATCGTTATCCTCTTCCACGTATTGACGACTTGTTCGACCAGTTGCAAGGGTCGAGCTATTACTCTAAGATTGATTTGAGATCGGGATACCATCAGCTGAGAGTCCGAGAGGACATCTCCAAAACAGCATTCAGAACTCGTTACAGCCATTACGAGTTTCTGGTTATGCCTTTCGGATTAACGAATGCACCTGCGGTCTTCATGGATCTCATGAACCGAGTGTACAAGCCTTACCTGGATAAGTTCGTTATTGTATTCATCGACGATATTCTGATCTATTCGAAGAGTCAGGAGGAACACGAGCAGCATCTACGACTTATGCTGGAACTTCTTCGAGCAGAGCAACTGTATGCTAAATTTTTGAAATGTGACTTCTGGCTTCGCGAAGTCCACTTTCTAGGCCATGTGGTAAACAAGGATGGAATTCATGTAGATCCATCCAAGGTTGACTCGATCAAGAACTGGCCTGCGCCCCGCACACCAACATAAATCCACCAATTCTTGGGTTTGGCAGGATATTACAGAAGGTTTATCAAGGATTTCTCTAAGATTGCGCAACCTCTCACTTCACTGACTCAGAAGGGTGTCACCTATCGCTGGGGTGATGCACAGGAATTTGCTTTTCAGCACCTAAAAGATAGACTTTGTAGCGCGCCTATCCTCTCATTGCCTGAAGGCACAGAAGATTTTGTGGTTTATTGCGACGCTTCCATCCAAGGACTTGGTTGCGTGTTGATGCAACGTGACAAGGTCATTGCCTACGCATCGCGCCAACTTAAGGTTCATGAAAGGAACTACACTACGCACGACTTGGAATTGGGAGCAGTTGTTTTCGCGCTTAAGATATGGAGACACTACCTGTACGGTACCAAGTGCACCATTTACACCGATCACAGGAGTCTCGAGTATATCTTTAAGCAAAAGGAGTTAAACATGCGACAACGTCGATGGGTCGAACTCTTGAATGATTACGAATGTGCAATCAAGTATCATCCGGGTAAAGCCAATGTTGTGGCCGACGCCCTCAGCCGAAAGGATACTATACCTAAGTGTGTACGTGCGTTACAGCTTACCATTCACTCTAGCCTTCCCGCCCAGATACAGGATGCTCAGGTTGAAGCATTGAAAGCAGAGAACATCAGGGCGGAATCCTTACGAGGATCGAGGCAACGGCTAGAACAAAAGGAAAACGACACCTATTATGTTAACGGACGCATTTGGGTTCCATTTTATGGAGGCTTACGCGAGCTTGTGATGGATGAAGCACATAAGTCTCGTTATTCAGTACATCCTGGTTCGGATAAGATGTCCCACGACCTAAAGACTATATACTGGTGGCCTGGCATGAAAGCCCACATAGCAACCTACGTTAGCAAATGTTTGACTTGTGCGAGAGTCAAGACCGAATATCAGAAACCATCAGGCCTACTTCAACAGCCAGAGATCCCGAAATGGAAATGGGAGCAAATTTCCATGGATTTTGTTACTGGCCTGCCCAGATCTCAACGCGGAAACGATACCATTTGGGTGATCGTGGATCGGCTGACCAAGTCTGCACATTTTCTGGCAATCAAGGAAACGGATAAGTTTTCTACCCTAGCAGACATCTATCTAAAGGAAGTAGTATCAAGGCACGGAGTGCCAACCTCTATCATTTCTGATCGTGACGCGCGTTTTACTTCTGAACTGTGGCAAGCTATGCACAAGTCCTTTGGCTCACGTTTAGATATGGGTACCGCTTATCACCCACAGACGGATGGGCAATCTGAACTCACCATCCAAACCCTTGAAGACATGCTTAGGGCATGTGTAATCGATTTTGGTAATGGCTGGGAAAAGCACCTCCCGCTAGTGGAGTTTTCATATAACAACAGCTACCACACCAGCATCCAGGCCGCTCCATTTGAGGCATTGTACGGACGTAAATGCCGATTGCCTCTTTGTTGGGCAGAAGTTGGCGATAGCCAAATCACAAGCCCAGAACTTGTAGTAGACACGACTGAGAGGATTGCTCAGATACGACAGCGAATGGCGGCAGCTCGCGACCGTCAGAAAAGCTATGCTAATAAGCGCAGGAAACCACTCGAGTTCCAGATTGGGGATCGAGTGCTACTCAAAGTCTCACCTTGGAAAGGTGTAGTCTGCTTTGGCAAACGAGGCAAGCTCAATCCACGTTATGTCGGACCGTTTGAAATCATCGAGAAAATTGGCAAGGTCGCCTACAGGTTGAATCTACCTGAAGAACTCAGCGGAGTTCACAACATTTTCCATGTGTCGAATCTGAAGAAGTGTCTGTCAGATGAGACCCTCATAGTTCCTCTCAAGGAGCTCACTATCGACGACCAGCTGCGATTCGTCGAAGAACCAGTAGAGATTACGGATCGAGATGTTAAAATTCTCAAGCGCACCAGGATACCTCTCATCCGAGTTCGTTGGGATTCTCGTCGTGGCCCAGAGTATACCTGGGAACGAGAAGACCAAATGAAACTCAAGTATCCCCAGCTGTTTAAGAAAAGTGCAACCGCTACTGAGGCTGAAGCTACTGCAGAATTTCGGGACGAAATTCCAAATCAACGGGGGGATGATGTGACACCCCAGGAAAACCAGGAAACCAACGCAACATAACTAGCTTCCTCAGTAACCACGAGCTAAATTTCGGGACGAAATTTTCTTAACAGGGGGAGAATGTGACAACCCTCGTAATTCCGTGTATCCGTACAATTTATTAATGATAATTAAAGTGCTTGACAACTGTGTGGAATTACTTAACTGCTCTCTGATTACTGTGTTATACTTACATGTGCTTGTTAACATACTAGTAGTATACAGAAAAGTTACTAAATAGTCCGGTATGCTTTCCTGAGTGTTGAAAATTAAAAACGTTACAAAAATATATATGTAGGACACTTTACGGATTAATTAAGCACCTTAACGGAGCGGTATCCAACCGAACACCCGGACATTACCCGAAACACTAGAATAATGCTAGAAGCATTGTTTTTATTGTTCTGAATTAGTTATGGTCCCCAAACACCTTAACACCCCTAAATTATCTCATAACCTAAACATCTAACTATACACTTAGATTGGAACTATAACCTAACTTATGGTTGGAAGCTACACCTATACCCCCCCCTATTGTAACCATCCCCTAAGGGGACCCCACACCCAAAATCATCTAGATATCATATCCTTCCTAAATCTCCTTCTTGGAACTATGAAGATTATGTTGGTACTTATGTTGACACTTTAACCAAAGGGCAAAGGAACTTGATTATAAAAACAAACCAACTAACCATCTTCATCATCACCAAGCTCACTCTCTCTCCCTCTCCTCCATAGAAGCTCGGCCGAACACCCCTCTTGTTCATCCACCATTTTCGTTTCAACTTCAAGCAATCCAAGTGTACTTCTAGGTGCTACAAGGCGTTCAATGAAGCTTGGTGTTCTCGGAAGTTGAAGGACCTCTCTCGTTTTCTTTTATCCACCACTTTTACCCTCTTGAACTCCCCTAGCCTTGTGCTAGTGGTAAGCACTTAGATCTTTGCTTTTTACTTGTTGTCTGAGTGGTTAATGATGTTTAAAGATCAAAAAGATAAGAAACTCTAAAGAACCTTAAACAAGTCTTGAACATAAACTAGTCTGGTGATGAAGTGATGTTAATATGATGTTGTATTGATTCTTGTTGATTTCCTGATGATTTGCTGATTAATATTGATGTTTGATGTTGTTGTGATCACTAAACATGTTAACGGAATCAATCGAACACAAGTTAGAAAGTTAAAAGCTGAAACAGTAGGCTGGTTAGTGTTTATAGCCAACTTCAGTTGGCTGTAACCAGACCGTAACTTAATGAAAAATATATTTTCTGAAGTCTAGATTTATGTATTATGAAATACGGTTCTAATGGCACTGGAATCATAATTTTTGGACTTCGTTTACTATTTTTAAAGTGTCATTTTGTAACAGCAGCTAGAGCTGCATTTTTACTGCTGAAAATATGCGTTCTGTTTTCTGTCATAACTTGAGTTCTGTGTAGAGTTAGATCATGAAATTTGTACTGTAGATGACTACCGATGTATTTGTAATTCTCTCACTGGAATTTCGTAAATGGGACTTTCGATGAATTTTAAATAAATTATCCCGTGGACTGCAGTCAGAAAAAGATAAATCTGAGTTCAGTCTGGAAAATGAATTTTTATAAAATATTGGTAATGAAATGGACCCCGATATTTTTACACAATAATATTTGGATCGTTTAAGATAATCTGTAAAAATTTGGGAATTTTTGGAATAAGTTAACTATTTTATTAAAATGTCCGAAAACAGCCCAGTTTTGGATATTTAAGTTGAAATGACATAAGTAGTAATTTGCGTGTCTAAATGTCGGGTATGTTATCTGTGAATGATCTAACATGTTATATGTCAATAAAAGTGTTATGTACAATATCGTATGCTTGTTCTTGAGTAGCTATAGGTGGAATGTTTATATGAGCGTGAACTATTAAAATGAATGCATGTTATGTAGTAGATACGTGTAGAAACTTTGTGCTCTATTTGAAACCACTAAATGACTAACTGGTAATCATATTAGGACGTGATTGACTGACCTTGACTGTTAGCTATATTTGAGAATCTAACCGAGCAAACCGAGGTGAGTTCACACACTTTCTAAGGCATGGGATTCCCGGTGGTTGGGAATGGGTTAAAGAAATTAAAACGGGATCTACATATCCTTCTTGGGTAGGATATGTACGGCCATCCTCCATAGGTAGGATGCCAATAATAAATTCTACGTATTCTCCTTGGGTAGAATACATACGTTCGTCCTCCTTGGGTAGGACAACACCCTTAAAACTTACTAGACAAAACTCTATCATTAAGTCCCTCATTATATATCAACTTAATCGCCGAGGCCGATGGCGAGCGGGTCATTAGTTAATAGCGCTATTAGGTTTAACAAACCTCACACCGTGTCGTTCGAACGGGCGTGTACTGATGGACTATGGCAAACTGTCAATGATGATAGAACATTGACGTAGGGCACAACTATTGTTCGTAGTAGTCGATATCATCCAGTCTAGTAGTTTACATGGGGAAGCCCCCACTTATTATGGATATGGTTTGGGTAATGAAAAGGAACTGGTTAAACATACTTTCAACTACGGGGTAACCCCCACGGCAAATAAGCCAACGAAAGTCAAACCACGTTTTTCAGAAACAACTTAAAACTAAACAACCAAACGTGAACTCACTCAACTTTGTTGTTGACTCGTTGTTACATGCCTTACAGGTCGTTGAATGCATATGGAGCTTGCACGAGGAAGAAGTCGTTGTGGGATGCAGACTGTTATGTCCCGTGCTTAATAATTAACCTTTATAAACTTATGAAACTTATGTCTTGGGTCTTTAAACTTATGAACTATGAACTTATGTTTTGGTTTCACGTTTTACGCTTCCGCTGTTAACTTAAAATCGATCACTCTCTTTTGGTCACCAATCGTATTGTGGTTGGTTTTACTTACTAAGATTTCGTTGTTCAATATGATTGGTGGCTCGATCCTGGTCTTGTCACGCCTCCAAGCGGTGATACTCCGCGTGGTGGATTTTGGGGGTGTGACAATTATTGCGTAAGCAACCCTCGGGAGGGAAGCGAAACATCATAGTCGGAGAACCCGGGATTGGGTAAATTGGTCGTAGATATGAGATAACAATAAAACAAGTTGTTGAACTTGTAAATAAGCGGGTCGAATAAATGAGGAGCCAAAATAAATGCCAACTGTTTTTAAACTGAGTAATTATCTGAATTGTGTTGATAAACGGGTCCGTAATTTAATTACGGTCGCGTAGGAAAAAGAATCGGCTAAAACGGACGCCCGAGTCAAAAGTTATGTTGATTTGAAGTTGTTGATGAAAAAAAAATTGGTGCTGGGCTGATATACAACTCCAGCAAACAACCTTCTGTCAAAAACACACCATGGCGCTACGCCACGGCGAAGCATGATGACCGTCGCGAGACGCGACGGTGGTGGCGGCACGCCACCGATGAGCCTTATCTCTGTCGCGCGACGCGACCACCTAAAACGATGGAATTTTGTTGTTTTTGCATTGTTTGAACATCGAACTTAATCATACTTGTATTTAACGTGTCAAGACTAATCTTTTACATGGTTTTGACCATAGGTGATGACGGACTAAATCCGGATGGCGATCAAGCAACTGTCAAGAACCAAACGCACTAAACAAAGCTTCCGCACTTGATCTATTTTGTTTTAAGTAATATGTAAACACTTGAAGTCATGTTTTGTATGTTCAATTAGTAGGATTATAACTTGAATATTATGATCATGTATGGTCTTAAAATCATAAAAGTTTTTGTAAACTCGAACATTTTGTTCTAAATGCATGTTTTGTATCATTAATCTTGTTATTTTAAGTTGGGTCTTACACTTCTACTCATTTCTTGCTGTGTTTTACATTTCTACACCTTAAAAACGAGAAAAACTAAAAATTGAATGGAAATTCACAGATAAAATTGAGTAAAAATCATATCAATCGATTCACAATCAAACATAGATCAATCCTTCAAATTTTCACAGAAAAATTCCAACTAAAACTGATTCAAATCTATCAAAAACCATGTCGAGTTCATTGTTCTTGCTGACGTCATCCACCCGATCGGATTGGCATAGACTGTTGTAGATATTTTGCTTGCTGACATCATCAGTGTCACTCGATCGGATCACCATCCGATCGGTGTAGCATTGTCGATTAAAGTTTAGTTGCTGACATCATCATTGTCACTCGATCGGATCACCACCCGATCGGTGAAGTGTTGAGGTTTAAATTTTCACAAACTTTTGAGTCACTCGATCGAAAGACCACTCGATCGGATCACCACCCGATCGAGTCGTAATCCGACACTTGAGTTTATCTGTGATTGTACTTGGTTGTCCTGTCCGATCGGATCACCACCCGATCGGATCGCCACTCGATCGGATCACCATCCGATCCAAGTGCACCAGTTTGAAAATTTTTAAACTTGTGAAAAATTTTCTAAGTGTTTGGAACTTTTTCAGGTACTCAACAATGGGAGACGAATTCCTTAATCCGTTCAGTGATGTGTTTGCATACAACACCGGGGATGCTACGACAAATACTTCCAACACTACTCCAAACCCGAAGAAAGCGATTGCTGATTCGCTCAGTGTAGACAATGCTTACGATACTTACAACAAGCCGCCAAAGCTTATGGCGATCGAAGACTACAACAGGTGGGCGAGCAGATTCGAAGATTGGTTGAAAGCATTTGCGTACCATAGCTGGAAATGTATGAGAAACGGTTTCGATATTGGAAGGCATGATTATGAAAATCTAAGTGATACTGAACAAGAAGCATTTGTGGCCGAACAAAAATGTAATGCTTTATTGCATCAATCTGTTAGAGATGATATTATATCATTGATTAGTTATACAAATGCAATAGATTTGTGGGTGAAGTTGGAGAAGAAATGTATTGGAGGAGCTGATATCGTTAAAAACAAGAAACGTCTGCTAAAGAAAGAGTTCGATCTATTTGCGTGCATGAAGAATGAGAATGTGTTGAAGATGGTCGAGAGGTTCTGTCACCTGAAGATAGAACTTGTAAGATACGGTATCGCAGTGACTGAGGAAGAGCTGGTCGAGAAACTGCTTGAATCCTTACCTGAAGAAAAGGATTGGCAGTACTATGGGTTACTTTTGAAGAACACCATGAAAATGTCGGACATGACTGTTGATTGGATGATAGAAAGGATTGAGATCCATGAGCTTGAAATCAAAAGGATGAACAAAGTCAACAACACCCCGTATCAACAAAACGTTGATCTTTACTACAGGGGCAGCATGATTCCAAAGACTACTTCACCAAAGACTGCATTTTCAGCTGAAAGCTCGAACACAGACGCTCAAGAAAGACAAAGCAGCAGTTCAACACCGAGTAGTGGTTATCACGTTGGTTCTTCTTCATCCGTACCAAGCCAGCAGCAGCAAACCGTTCCTAAAAACATATTTCAATATAACATTGCAGTGAATTTGAACAATGCTCAGAACTTCAATGAAGAAACTTTAAAACAACAAATGGTATTTCTTGTTTCAATCCTGGAATCCTATGAAAGCTTGGTAGCTGGGAAGATCGGAAACACAAACTTGACCAAAGAAGATTATGATCAAATCGATCCCGAGGAAATGGAATTGATTGATATATGTTGGTGCATGGCTAGCGTTATCCGACGTGCTCAGAGGTTCATGGAGATAACCGGGAGAAATTCAATCGGTGGGCCTTCAATGAAGTTGGGGTTCAATAAGTCAAAGGTTACCTGCTTCAAGTGCAAACAGAAAGGGCACTTCAAGAGAGAATGCAGGAATGCAGCTTCAGATGAAACAACTAATCCATTCCATGACGATTATTATAAAAAAGGCTGTTTATCATCGCAATCGGGAAGAGCCGCCCCGAATGAAGCAAATTGAAGAAACTCCTAAGGAGAAGTCTAGAGCCTTAGCTGTAATTCATGATGATGAGGGCTTCGACTGGAGTGAGTTTTTACCAGAAGACGATGTTGTAGGTTATGCTTTCATGACAAAAGTCGTACCATACAAAGACACACGAACTGAAGAGCAGAAATACATTAATAGAAAAATGTTAGCTCAAACCATGAAGGATAGAAACTATCGAGTCTGGAAAGAGGCCAATAAGGCAAACAGATGGGATGCTGATCGTGAATGCTATTTGGACCCAAAAGGCAACATAATTGCTGAACCATCAACACTCATTGTTGAAACTCTCATAGAAACTATAAAGCAACAGGAAGAAGAGAGAGAGAGAGAATGGGCAAGGAAAGCTGAAGAGGAAGAGTTAAAGTCAAAGAAAGTCGATGATGGGATAATCGACACAACAAAAGAAATGACCGCAGAGAACCTGACGAAGATGGCAGATAAAGTGCTTGCAGCAAAAGTACTAGAGGTAGAATCAAAATCTGCGTCTGAGTCAACCAGCAAGGTCAGTGTTAGTGGTTCGACAAATGAATCAGGTAAGACTGATAAGGCTAAAACAGAAAGTGATTGCAAAAATTGCATGAAAAATTGCAAAGTTTGCAGCACAAAGGCATATCTCACAGTAAAAAAGACTGAAGAACTAACTGCAAAAGTCAAAATGGTTAAAGATCAAATCTTAAGTCGAGATAAACTGGTAAGAGCATCAAACGAAAGAATCAAAGAGTTAACTGAAAGAATTGAAAAAGATAAAACTGATGTAGAACGATTTAAGAAAGAAAATGAAAAGTTAATTCATGAAAATTGACAACTTTATGAAAATCATGAGAAGTTGAAAAGAACGATAAAAGATTCTGATGAGCGAAACAGTAAAACATCCAAAGAAAATTTTCAATTGTCTGGAGTTCTTCAGTCAAAAGAGAGATAAATCAATCAGCAGTTAGATGAGATTACAAATCTTAAACTTCAGTTTCAGGAAGCTAAGATTGAAAATGAAAGAATCAATCTGAAACTGAACAGTTACAGCTCCGCGAGCTTTGTTCTTCAACACATAGTTCCCAAACCAGTTGGGAAGAACAAAGGTGGTGAAGACGTATACTCAGATGGAACCGTGGTGGGTTATCATCAAGTTCCACCACCTGTGTTAAACAATTTTTTCAAAGAAAAAGTCTGGGTTGGATAATGATGATGAAACAAATGATGTAAAACTTCCAGAAACAATCGATGTCACATTCACTTCATCATCTGATGAAGACAGTGTTCAGTCTGAAGTCGTAAAAAATGTCGTTGAAAACATTTTAAAATCTGATAGTGATTCGACTGAGGACGAAGAGTGCTTTTTGAATAATTACATTCCGAAATCAAAATCCAAAAACAACTTAAGTGAAGAACCTACTCTTGTGATGTACAAGATGTCTGGTTCAGATAAGTTGTATTCGGATCTTGAACTTCCACTTGAGAATGTGAATGTCGACAAGTTGAAGAATGTGTTCAAATTGGTTGAAATTGATGTTTCTGAAATTGAGGGTTTGAAAAGTTCCAAAAGGCAATTGAACTTTGAAAAAGATAAATCTTACTATAAAAAACCTTCTGTACCACCACGTTTTAACAACAACAACCAAAACAGATGGTCGGGTGGTTATCAGGGTGGTAAGAACAATCAAAGAAGGAACTTTCAAAACAAAAGGTTTGTCGAAAAGAAAGTGTTTGTGAAAAGCTCAAGTTCACATTCTGAGCAAGAATCTGAAATTTTTTCAAAATCAAATGAAGAATTCTTTGAGAAGAAGGCCTCACAGCCTCAGACCGAAGGCAAAAGTCGGGAGGTTGACACCCGCACATGTTTTAAATGCAATAAAGTTGGACACATTGCACGAAAGTGCACCAACTCGAAGCCTAAGTCTGTGGTTGTCGAGAGTCCGAAGAAGAAAGACGATGTAAAAGGTAAAGCACCAATGTTTGCTGAGAAGAAAGGTTTGAAAAATGAAAACATCAAAGGCAAAAATGAACCCGTAAAACAGTCGGTAACTAAAAATCATAAGTTTTACAAAATGGTTGCTTCATCTCAGCAAACTTGGAAGCCAAAATCTGAGGCTAAGACATCAAGTTCTTCAAAACCAAAGGTTTCTGAACCACCAAAACAACCATCTTCAACTAAGAAGATGAATGTACCTTTGGACTACTATGAGAAACTTGAGAAACAAACTTCGATCCCATCAGGGAAGAAGTATGTTGCAAAGAAAGACCAATCAACTGATCAACCTCCGGAAAAGGAATTCTTTTTGAATAAAGAGGTTGAGATTGGGTCTGAAGAAAGCTTGAAAATGAATGAGAAGAATTTCCCACCATTGTACACCAAAACCACATGCATTAACGTCAAGCTACCTGAGTCGAAAGAGGCTTGGGTTGCTTCAAAATCTAACTGAATGCTTTGAAATGTGTAGGAGCTCCCGAGATCTATCTCACGTTGGATTATGGATAGCGGAGCTTCAAGGCACATGACGGGGAGAAAAACCCTGCTTTACGATGTTAGAGGGTTTAACGGAGGTTATGTTAGTTTTGCCGGTAACAAGGAGGTCGTATCATTGGTGAGGGAACATTATCAAATGGTGTTATCACGTTTGTAAGAGTCAATTACATCACCGAGCTAGAGAACAATCTTCTTAGCATTTCTCAAATTTGTGATAGAATGTATTCGACACATTTCACTGATAAAGAATGTCTGATCTTGAAGCCGGGGTTTGTCATCCCCGAGGAGTGGATCATCATGAGAGTGCCACGTGTTAATGATCTGTACGTGTTGGATATGAGCATAGCCACGACTACCACGGGTCAAACTCATTGCTTCATGTCAAGAGCCACTGAAAAGGAGTCGCAGTTGTGGCACCGAAAAATTGGCCACATCCACCTGCGCAAGATGCACTACCTAGTACATAATGACTTGGTCAAAGGTGTTCACTCTAAGAGTTTTCATCTTAAAGGGGAGTGTATTAGTTGCATAAAAGGAAAACAACGAAAGAAATCCCATCCTGGTAAAAAGATGAACTCAGTCTCAAGGCCGCTGGAGAGACTTCACATGGATCTCTTTGGTCCTGTGAATGTCAAAAGCATAACGGGAGATCTTTATTGTCTGGTGGTAACTGACGACTATTCGAGATTCTCATGGGTGACGTTCTTGAAGTCAAAAGACGAAACATTTGAGAGTTTGCTGACACTATTCAGAAAGATAGAGAATTTGTACCGAACACGAATTCACAGAATAAGAAGTGACAATGGTACAGAATTCAAGAATAACAAGATGGAAGAATTTTGTGATAGAAGAGGTATACTGCAAGAATTCAGCGCACCTTATACTCTGCAACAAAATGGAGTCGCAGAAAGAAAGAATAGAACGCTGATCGAAACGGCCAGGACGATGCTTGCTGATTCCAAGTTACCGATCAATTTCTGGGCAGAAGCAGTATCAGCCGCTTGCTATACTCTCAATAGGGTACTTACTGTGAAAAAGCACAACAAGACATGTTTCGAGTTGATCAACAATCGCAAGCCTAATCTCGAGTATTTAGAACCGTTCGGGTCTCCCTGTACAGTTCTGGATCCCGATGGCAAATTTGGTTCAAAGAGCATTGAAGGAATTTTCGTGGGGTATGCTAGTCCACTAAGAAGAGTCTTTGTTCCAAGTTTCAAACGGATCATCGAAGCACAGCATGTTGAGTGCCAAGGCTATTCAATGCCACCACAGAAGCCCGCAGACTCATGGCGATTCAACTATGATACTCTATGGGATTCATTCGAGTTAGAAGAAGAGCCAGAGTTCTTTGACGATTTGGATATTTTACGAGAATATGAAGCATCTCATGGAAGGTTTCCAGAAAGCACTTCTACACGTCAACGACAAACTTCCAATGATGATGAAGCTGGTCCAAGTCACACTGGAGATGATGATGAAGTTCAGCAAACTCCGACTACTTCGGAACATGAACCTGCTCCTGAAAATCAGACGGTGGTCAATGATAATTCAGAATCTGATGAAAGGCCAACATTTGATCGTGGTGATTCAGAGTTTGAGGGGGAGCAAATCCAATCTTCAGATCAGACAATTCATGTCAATGAAGAAGTTGCGGATCAGAACGTTACGAATTTGGAAGGCAAGGTGGATGTTCCTGGCGAGGTGATGCTGAGAACTCTTTCATACCATCCAGAAGAGTTGATAATAGGAGAGCTGCAGTCAGGCGTTCGCACCAGAAGACAGATTGATCATGGCCTTACTTGCTTTTATTCTAAAGTTGCTCCTTTACAAACATAATTTTCACTTAGTTGTTTCATTTCGCAGATTGAGCCGCGAACCTACAAGGAAGCACTAACTGAAGATTCATGGGTCAACGCAATGTAGGAGGAGCTGAGTCAGTTTGAGAAGCTTGGTGTACGGAAGCTGGTGGACTTGCCTGATGGTCATAGGAAGATAAACATGAAGTGGGTGTTTAAGTGTAAAAGAGACACCGAGGGTTATTGTTCGTAACAAAGCTCGACTCATGGTCCGGGGTTTCAGTCAGCAGGAGGGGATAGATTTCACTGAAGTGTATGCTCCTGTTGCTCGTCTTGAAGCTATCAGAATCTTCCTAGCGTTTGCTTCATGGAAAGGATTCAAGGTATATCAGCTAGATGTGAAGTCGGCATTTCTCTATGGCAAGGTGAAAGAGGAGGTATATGTCGGACAGCCACCGGGCTTCACCGACCCAGTCCACAAAGATAAGGTTTACCTCTTGGACAAGGCGTTGTACGGCTTACATCAGGCCCCGAGAGCCTGGTACGAGACGCTCTCTCAACATCTGCTAGCCAACAACTTCATCCGAGGCAAGGTAGACGCCACTCTCTTCATGAAAGAAGTCGATGACCATCTTCTGATAGTCCAAATTTACTTGGATGACATTATTTTCTGGTCGACAAATGAAGAACTCTGCAAAGATTTTGAGAAAGTAATGAAACAGAAGTTCAAAATGTCTTCAATGGGTGAGATGAAGTTCTTCTTAGGGCTCCAGTTCGATCAACTGCCCGAGGGAACGTTCATACATCAGACAAAGTATGTTCATGATGTTCTGGAAAAAATTAGGATGTCGGGAACAACTCCAATGTCCACCCCGTTAGGAACGAATCATGGGATAAACCCTGATCTCACCGAAGAGAAGGTCGATGAAACGTTATACCACTCCATGATCGGATCACTGATGTATTTGATGGCATCAAGGCCTGATATAATGTATCCAACCTGCCTCGCGGCCCGATTTCAATCAAGTCCCAGATCTTCGCATATGTCGATCGTCAAGAGGATATTACGCTACCTGAAAGGAACTCCAAGCTTGGGGTTGTGGTATCCAAAGGATGGTGACTTCACGCTTGAGGGGTACTCTGATTCTGATTTCGGTTGCTGCAAAGTCAATGCTAAATCAACAACTTCAGGATGCCAATTTTTCGGACCCCGATTGGTCACATGGCAATGTAAGAAGCAAACCTCTGTTGCTTTGTCTACATGTGAAGCAGAGTTTGTATCTGCTAGCAGCTGCTGCTCTCAGATCTTGTGGATTCAGCAACAGATGCGCGACTACGGTTTGCAATTTCTTACTTCACCTATTTTTGTTGATAATGAGGCAGCCATTAACATAACAAAGAATCCGGTACATCACGCTAAAATGAAACATATAGAAATTCGTCATCACTTCATACGCGATTGTTATGAAAAGAAGTTGATACGAATTGACAAAATCCACACCGACGAACAAAAGGCAGATTTACATACCAAAGCTTTCGATAAAGCTCGTTTTCAATATCTTTTAAATCTAAATGGTATGAAGCTATTGTCGGTTGCGGAGGGGATTCTTGGCGTTGATGAAGGTACCACTGTAGATGATGTTGAAAAGCAAACTGCTTTGGTTTGTCGCATTTTTAGCTGTTTTGGTATTTAGGGGGAGATAGATAATATTTTCAGAAAATACAAAAACAATAAAAAATCCAAAAACATGAGATATTTTCAAAAATCCAAAAACATGAGATATTTAAAAAATCCAAAAACAATAGAAAACCAAAAAGAGTTTGTGTAAAAAGGGGAAATGATAGTACATCAGCTAGACAGTTACAGTATGCTAAAGATTTGAAATGTTTAAAAAGCTTTAAGCAGTCTCACTGATGAAATACCGATAGGTTTTTGCACACTTAGTAGATATTTTGGGATATAAACCTAAATCACAACTTGCTTATTACGTGGGGAACATCTCTCGGATATATAGGTAACCCCTGAAATCTTGTTTGAAGGGATTGTTTAATTCTTAGTATGTAATCAAGCTTAACGGTACTAGTAGCTTGTCGGTAGCTGATATGATCCCCTAACACGCTCACCAAAAATATGTCTGTAAATAGTTACATTTATTGCATTTACATTTACTGCATTTCTTTTCAGTTTAGCATCTAAACCCAAAAAGATTTCTTAGTGTTCTAGTCTTTAACCTTTCTTAAAATCCCAAAAAGATTTTACATTTCTGCTTTAGTTTCATCGACAAACCAAGGTAGAAAGCTGATCTTCAGACTCGCAGTCATGAAGCAGATGCAGGAAGTTTCTAAGTTGGATGACAGGGTTGGGAGCTAATCATGAAAACTTGGTAAAATTCAAAGTCAAAAGCAAGTTCATTAAGTTGACACTTGTGATTTTTTATGAAAAAGTGTTTGAAAATTTGAACAAAATGTCAGTTTGTATCATTTTGGGTCAACCAAGGTCATTAACTTGGACTTGGTAGGCAAATTAAGTGCCTAGGGTCATTAACTTGGACCTAGATACTTAAGTGGATTTCTAAAACTGGACTAAATCTGATAAAATGCCAAAAGGTCAAAAAGTCAAAACTCAAAAAGTCAAACGAGTAGAGATTGGATCGAGTGGCAATCCGATCGGATGGCCATCCGATACATGGTCACCCTATAAATAGATGGTCAATGTCTTCAGTCAAACCTTTACTCGATCGAGCGGCCATCCGATACTCTCTCACACTCTCACTTTTCTGATCTTGATTCTTCAATCTTTCCTTCCACATTTTCATTGGATTGTTGGCATACTCAACCTTCTTAATGGGCAAGGTAAGATTTCTGTTTTTCAGTGTCAAATTTGATGATATTCGTGTGTCGGCGACTGTCGGTACCTTTAAACTCAGATCTAGGCAATTTTAGGTTGTTTTGATAGAAATCAAGCATAAGGTTTTATTCACGAGCCTTAGATCTACAAGTTTACCATCTCAATTTGTGCTAAAACATGTTAGATATAAGAGATTTGATGATTAGGACGAGTCGGCTGTCGATGTGCTTTTTGTCAAATTAAACTCACATGGCTGAGGATTAGAAAGAGATGAACATAGGGTTTTAATCGCCTAAGAATTCTCTACAAGGATCTGTGTTCAATTTGATGATTATGTTAGAAAAATTTTGAAGTTCATGTTTTTATTCAAACTGTTCTTGAATGTTCTTGAATCGAGTGGCAACTCGATCGGGTGGCAATCCGATCGAGTGACCATCCGATCCACTGCCTTACATGTTTGAAATCTTCTAAGTGTTTGTTGCATCGAAATCTGTGCTTTATTTGTTTGAACATAGTACATTGGAACTTGTGCCTTCATCTATTACAAATGTTGTTTGGATAGTTTGGCAACTCGATCGGGTGGCAATCCGATCGAGTGGGCATCCGATCCATGGCACTTCATGATTGAAAATTGTTCCATGTGTTTACCTCGATTTCCGTGCTTTTACTGTTGACAAAGTGGTTTGGAAAGTTTCGCAACTCGATCGGGTGGCAATTCGTTCCAAAGCACTTGCATTAATTGATCATGTGTGTCAATGATAGAGTGGCAACTCGATCGGGTGGCAATCCGATCGGGTGGTAATCCGATCCGTGATCACTATGTTTTGGGAATTGTGCATCCATGTCAAAATCGAGTGGCAACTCGATCAGGTGGCAATCCGATCGGGTGGCCATCCGATCCTCATCACAAAACGACAAAATTCCAAGTGTTTCAATTTTGTCAAGGATCGAGTGACAACTCGATCGGGTGGCAATCCGATCGGGTGGTCATCCGATCCATGGCATTCACTGTTATGGTTGACTTATCAAAGGTGCTTTTGCTTGTCACATGGATCGAGTGGCAACTCGATCGGGTGGCAATCCGATCGAGTGGTCATCTAATCCACATGCATTTGACTTGAGTTGACTATTCATTGTACAAGATGGCAATCCGATCGGATGACCATCCGACCTTAGTGCTATATAGAGTGTGTCTTCCAGAGTTAGAAAAATTTTGAGATTTTCAAATTTTTGATACTTGTGTCATTATGTTTCAAACGTTGTGCAAATTATAACGTCATTTATTCTTGCAGGGAAGAGCATCAGATTGGGATAAATCTCATAATATATATTGTCTGTTGGATGCACACTATACAGACAATACTATATTTGAAGTCATAGCAAAGTTTCTGAGAGAGAGCAAGATTCATAAGGCGTTAACCGATAATACCATAGTATATGAATCTCATGTTAGGAGATTTGGGAGTTCGGTGACGTATGAGGAGAATGAAAAGTTGATCTGTTCTGCTGTTAGAAAGAAGGATGAAAATGGTCAGGACGTAGATGTAGAAATTAAGTTTAATGTTGGTGATTTAAGGAGAGTTTTGGAGTTAGGAGACAGTGATGATGAGCCTACAATTATTCCTGAACGTTTGTGCAAGGGATTATGGTGTAGAATGGGGTTCACATGACATTTAAATGGAAAAATGATTAAAACCATGTTTAGTAAGCCTTATAAGTTCATGATCCACTGTGTAGTGCATGCCTTATCTCACAGGAAAGGAGCCTATGACGAAACCTCTGATTATATCATGAACATTATTGCTTGTCTGGTGCTGAATAGACCATATAATGTATCTAAGGTGATATTTGATCACTTAGTAGATAATGTGAGAGCTGGAAGTGTAAGGTACATCATGTATCCTAGGTTTATACAGATGATGATTGATGATCAGTTTAAGGATCTTCAAAAGGATGCTTATGATATTCTAGGTCTACGAAACATGACTGCTGATACTATAAGTAGACTAGCTAAAGGACCTGAACCAAGAACAAGAAGAATGATCTGCAGGATTAACAATCCAGCTTATGTTGCTCCAGAGAATGACGCATGGAGACATGACAATAGCAACTCTGAGAATGAAGATGATAAAATGAATGAAATGGTTGAAAAGAAACTCCGCTACTGGTTTGTGAAAGATGGCAAAAGGAAGAGAACTCCGAAGACATCTCCAGTTGTAACTATTCCTAAAGAGCCAATGCCAAAGATTGTTGTTAAGGGTATAGTGAAAGGGGGAGTCATAAGAGAGGCTAGAACTTTAAATTGTTATATTATTCTAATGACTGTTTCAATGCTTGTTTTGCAGGGCCTTCAAAGGAGTCACAATCAAGATTGATAGATGAGCATGTGGTGGATCCAGCTTATATATCACAACAAGGCATTGATTTGACAAAGGCAACATTTGAGCAGTACATAAAGATTACTGAAGAATCAATTGCAAAAGATCAAAGCAAAGTGTTCAAAGTGAAGGTGTAAAAGAAACAGAGCCTGAAGGTTTTGCTCGTGATGATTCTAGTGAAGCTGATGATAAGTCTACAGAGACAGAGATAGAGCTTGATCTGACAACACTTGGACGAGGAAAGGCTAAGTTGAAAAAGAAGCCTCTGAAGAAAAGAAAGGGTTCTGATGATGAAGATACAACTTACACTCCATCAGTCAAAGAGACAAAGAAACTGAGAATAAAGCGTAAAGCAGTTCAGTCAGGAATTATTCCAAGGAATGTACGTGCAAAGAAAGGTGGTGCTTCATTACCTAAAGATCAAGGTGGAAAGAGTGAAAAACATGTTACAACTTCTAAAGGGCCTGAAGCAGAAAAAGTTCAAAGTGTTGAAGTTCCTGAAGTTGAAGTTCAAAAGAAAGCAGGAGATGGTGATGAAGATGTTGAGATTACTGGAGTAAGGATAGCTACACCTCCACCACCACCACCACAAGATCAACCTATTCTAGAAGCTGGTGAATCTTCAAGACCAAAGAAAACGGTTTTTCCTAATATACTTGAAGATCTTCCTCATGCTAGTGGGGAATATAAAGATGATCTAATTTTTGATGATCATTTTGATATGTTTAATAATGCAGCTGTGAAAGCATTGGAGAAGAAAGTTAGTGAACTTGAGAAAGAAAAAGCCAAAGCTGAAACAGAACGTGATGCATTGAAGAAACAAGTTGATGAGTTGACAAAAGTAAATGAAGAAATAAAGAGCGTCATGATAAAACAAGCTAAGAAGTTGAAGAAATTGGAAGATGGTGTTCATGACAATACACAGTTATTTGAGTTTCTATCAGCAGAAAATGTTGAAATGAATGAGAAAATGAAGAAGTTGCAAGAAATGAATCAGATGCTGAATGGCTTGATAAGTGATCTACATGAAGCAGCCTCTAATGACATGAAAGCAATGAAGCTTGAAATGGAAGCAACGAAAGCTGATAAAGTTATGAAGGATGAACAACTCAACATGCTATACACTGTAATGGAAAGTCATTTGGGCATCGATGTTCATTCTGTCTTCAACAACATTGAGATCAAAAAGGCCGAAGAGCGTAGAATTGAAAGAGAAAGAAGGTTAGCTGAAGAAGCAACGCAAAGAAAGAAAGATGTTATCGTTGAGACTCAAGAAGCTGGAGGTTCTTCGAGTCAAGCTGACGTAGAAATGGTTGATGCTGAAGTTGATCAAGCTCAGGGATTTGTTCTTATTGGTAAAGCTACTTCTCTTTCTTATGATTTTGATGATATTATTCGTCGAGCGCAAGTAGAGAAAAGAAGGCGAAAGGCGAAAGAACCTGAAAACTTGTTACTGAAGTGGAAAGAAGAAGAAGTAGTAGAGGAAGAAGAAGAGGATGAAGAGAAAATAGATGATGATTTGTTTGAATACATAGACAACTTTCCAGAAGGAAATGAAGATGATGATAATGATCAAGGCTCGTCTGGTTTATTGATCGTGAATCCTTCAGTTCAACAAAGGATTGAAGACTTTATGAACGATGAAATCAATGAACAGGAGGATCATCAACAGGAGTCTTCTTCTTCTTCTTCTTCTTCTTCTTCTTCTTCTTCTTCTTCAGGGAAACAACATGTCGACCATGTATTCCTTACACAACTAACTGTCATATATTTACATGCTCGGTTTGAGGGGAAGCTAGAGGTACCTAGGTCAAGGGCTGAGATGTTAGAAGAGTTGGGTTTAGACGATGGCAGATTTAAGTTTGATATAGAAGATGAGATACCTGAGTCACCTGAAAGAGAATATGAGTTTAAGTACGCTCAAGAAGCAGATAAGTACAATGATGTGATTGTTGAAGAAGCTTCTGATTCGTCTGATGAAGAGACTGTGTTTCACTATGCTGGTATTGATAATACATTTCCAACTCTTGCTGAAATGTTTAAAGAGCAGAATGAAGACGAAGTCAGACGGAAGATTGTTGAAAAGATAACTACTGAAGGTGTTCCAAGAACCATTCCTAGAGAGAATCTTGCTGAGGAGAGGAAGTAGTGGTTTAAGGTTATGCCAAAGGAAAGAAAGTTTATTAGGCCGCTTCAATACTTTACGCATGATGCTGATATTTCTTGGGGAGACATATTTTCTTGGGGTTACTTAGAAGATCTGCAGGTGTATGCCATTAGACGGGAGCAAGGGGTACAGTATTTTGAGTTCTTGTCAGATATCAAGACCCTCCCGTGGTGGGATGTTGATGAATTGGTCCAAACAAAGAACATTAAGCAGTTGTATCATGGTTTGGATGTGAAACAACACGACCAACACTTGTGGAATTATGTAAAGCAACAGGCAAAGGCAAGATATCCAGATTGGAAGCCTCAATAACCAAAGCATATTGTTACTATCTTGGAGAATGGAGAGAAAGACATTACTTTAGATGTGAAGACGCCAAGATGTTTAAAGAATATGCCGCTACGTGCAATGGAACAAGATTTCTATGAAGACTTTCAGGGTTGGCTATACAATCATAGCACAGCAGAAGCGGTAATCTCTCTGTTTGACAAGTCAAAGGGTGAATCAAGAAGGATCTGCATATTGGATCCTATGTGGCTGGTGAATTGCTCGAAGAATGACATAGATTGCTTGTTTTACAACAAAATTGTTTACGAAAAGCCTGATAAAGTTCAAGCGATGCAATACCAGAAGATTGTTGATGTATGCTTTGCGAAAGAGATCAAGTCTGGAAGATATTGGAAGACAAAGTGGAGAGATTTAGAGATTGATGAATTCTTGAAGAGATATAAGTGCAGTCAGAGATTTAAAGAGATTGCTGATAAGGCTGCAAGGCTTGGAAAGTACAAGTTGATGAGACCACCTCCAACGGACCAGACACCGATCGAGAAGGAAGAAAACAAGATTCCGCGATGGGATAGGAAGCGCGACGGTGATCCTGAATACCGAAAATGGTGGAATGATGTTGGAAGGCCGCTCAGAAGGAAAATGCTTGAAGAGAAAGCTGAACAGAGGAGGCAGAGGGCAAAGGAACGAAGACGCAAGAGGAAAGACTGAAGACTATGCTGGAAGGAACTACAGCTACATCCAAGGGGAAGTCTGTTAGTTCATATGTCTGTAGCTTCCGTCAGCATTGAGTCTTATTTTGTACTGTATATGTCTTTTGTATGTATTTGTATGTATGTTTGTATAACGACAAACCAGGGAATGGCGCATAACTGTAAAAGTGGATCCCACGGTTGACTGATGTCATCCGATCGGGTGACACTTTATAACATCCCTGATGTTTGCCTATAAATAGCTGGCATGTGTTTGTCATTTAGAACTTTTGGCTGATTTTGTAAGGAACCTCTGTGACAACCCGTGTTTTCAATACTTCTCTAGTTTCTTCGATGCTTGATGTGTGGGTACTGAATGAACCGCTTAAACAATTATTTGCTTTTAATGGTGTGCGACATATGAATGATTTGATGTATGGTTATATTTGGTTGATGTGAAAGTTTAGGACCCGAAATTGTTAGATGTTAATAGCCGATGTGTAACGTTAATGGGCCGCATCTCAAACCTGAGCCACACACTTGGGCCTAAGGTCGCACCCCTCTCACAATAATTTCGGCCCATGTATATTAAACCCAAACCGCCACTTTTGCACATAATAATAGCGGCTTTGTCCAAGTATTGCGACAGCCCAAATTTATATGGGCTCAGGCCCAGTTCGGCCACTAAACCATTATTTAAAACATATATCATGTTACGTATCCTATTATTACTGAATAATAAACTCAAACAAGAAACCCTACCCTGTCACGGCCCCTGACCCAGTTTTACCCGTTTCAGGAGCCGCGGGACAGAAATCCCGTGGTATTTAATTAACAGCGGAAGTTTCTTCAGGATCTTTTAAAAACTGAAATATTTCCCGATTATTTTATTTCACAATTCGGGATAAAACCCGGTAATTTACAATATTGAGATTTCACGGAGAAATCTTTTATTTTACAAAACATGTTTCTTTATTTTATACTGAGCCACTTCCTTAAGCTTGTAGTGCTTCACGGCACTTTTCCTGGATCACAACAGATCACCTGAAACATGTTTGAAAAAGGTTTTGTCAGCGGGAAATACTGAGTGAATCATTCTATTTACTAAAACGACCCGTTTGTTATAATTTACAGTATTAAGAGAGATTACAATGTTTCTGATATCAACCAACTACCCTCAGTATTTGTCACTCGACCGGATCTGTGACTATGGTCATATCACCATTGGCTGCCCCAATGATGACGTTATATCACTATTGGGTCCTGTCACCCAATAGTGACGTATATCACAAATTTTAGGCTCGCCCACCTAAAGTGATAATACAGCAGTAATGTGCACAATACCCCACATACCGGCTGTAATTTGGTGATTACATAAACTTAATCACTGTAATTATAACTTTGAAAATAACATGCTTTTGTAAATAAATTTGATAAAAAGAGAATGACTCACATTGCAGATTTAACAGAGCTTATTCTACTGATTAGCCTTGATAACCTAGTTTAAATAATCAGGCACACAAACTAGGTTAGTAACTTAATACAGCATTTACGATAACTCACGAGATTAAAACCTTCACAACGAATGACAAAGTGTGATACTTAAACATCCATCGATTTAACGGCGAATGACAAAGCATAAACCCTAATGTGGGCAGCACTTAAACATCCATTGGATAGTTTAATCGATCGGACATTGAATCGTAGCAGCGATCGAGTTATTACCCTGAATTGTGGCAGCACTTCGTGATCAGTGTGTGTTTTTGTTGTAAACAGTGTCTAACTTTGTGTACGTAAAGAGTTTTAACGTCGAACTGAAGCCAGAAATCAAGTCCCAAGCCCCTGTATTTATACCTGAAATTGACATCTCCTGCGTGTCGCGGAAGATGTCCTGGATTCTGTCGCGACTCGCCTGGGGTACCCATCTACCCTAGGGTAGCCTTGTCACTAGTATAGGCCTGCTGAGTCGACATTTCATAAATTCTCATTTTTGACAGCGTTTTCAGTAGATAACTATAACTAGGGTTTACCCCCCTTTAGTTTTAGGGGCCCTAATCATGATTCCAGATGTTCTGAAAATTTTAGGGATTATGCAGAATCACTTGGGTTTCTCAATTAAGGTTTCTAATTGGACAATTTAATTAAATAATTATAACTTTTGATGAGAGTTGTTACATTCTCCCAACCTTAATAAAAATCTCGTCCTCGAGATTTACTGGAATAAATGAGGATACTTTCGCTTCATTTCTGATTCCAGCTCCCAAGTGTATTCAGCTCCTCTCTTTGAATCCCATCTGACTTTGACTAAAACTAGTCGTTTATGTTTGAGAAACTTGATCTTTCGATCCTCAATTTGAAGAGGTTTCTCAACAAATTTCAGCTTTTCGTTTACATCTATATCTCGAAGAGGTACTACCAGTGATTCATCTGATAAGCATTTCTTGAGATTGGATATATGAAATACATCATGTACTCCAGCTAATTCTTCTGGTAGTTGTAAACGATAAGCAACTGGTCCTATACGTTGGATCACTGGAAACGGTCCTACGTACCTTGGATTTAGCTTTCCTTTCTTACCGAATCTAACAACTCCTTTCCATGGGGAAACTTTCAACATTACTTTGTCTCCAACCTAGAATTCTAATGGTTTGCATCTATTGTCTGCATAACTCTTTTGACGATCACGAGCCGTCTTCAGTCTTTCCTTGATTTGAGTAATCTTGTCGGTCGTTTCTTGCACTATTTCAGGACCTGACAATTGACTTTCTCCTATTTCTGCCCAACAAACTGGAGTTCTGCACTTTCTTCCGTACAGTGCTTCAAATGGGGCGGTTTCAATACTTGAATGATAGCTATTGTTATAGGAGAATTCAATTAATGGTAAATGATCATCCCAATTTCCATCAAAATCTATTACACATGCTCGGAGCATGTCTTCTAGAGTTTGGATCGTCGTTTCACTTTGTCCGTCTGTTTGGGGATGATATGCAGTACTCAGATTTATTCGAGTTCCCATAGCTTCTTGGAAACTTTTCCAGAAATGAGAAGTGAAACGACTATCCCTATCCGAAACAATGGAGAGTGGAACTCCATGTAAAGATACAACTTCATCTACGTACAACTTGGCTAACCTTTCCATGCTAAAGGTTTCTTTCATTGGTAGAAAATGAGCTGATTTGGTTAATCGATCCACAATTACCCAAATCGCATCATTTCCTTTTCTTGTTTTGGGTAACTTAGTAACAAAATCCATTGTTATAAGTTCCCATTTCCATACAGGCATCTCTAATTGTTGTAGCAGACCTGAAGGTTTTTGATGTTCTGCCTTAACTTATGAACAAGTGAGACACTTAGAAACATATCTAGCTATATCCTTTTTCATTCCTATCCACCAAAAGTTCTTCCTTAAATCTTGGTACATCTTATTGTTTCCTGGGTGCACAGTATATCTAGATTTATGGCCTTCTTCTAAAATCTTAGGTCTTAAGTCTCCCTGCTTAGGTACCCAAATTCTACTTTTGTGGAATCTCCAAATTCCATCTTCTCCTTGTTCTAATTCTTTTATTCGTCCTTTCATTCCTTCAGCAACATCTTCTATTGCTGTAGTTTGAACATTCTTCAATTGTTCCATTAAATCTATTTGTAGATTTAATCTGAGAGCACGAACCCGTCGTTGTTTCTCATAATACTTACGACTTAAGGCATCTGCAACTACATTTGCCTTTCCTTCGTGATACTGAATATCACAGTCATAGTCACTTAGGATTTCCATCCATCTTCTTTGCCTCATGTTTAACTCTTTTTGCCCAAATATATATCTTAAACTTTTATGATCTGTATAAACAGTAAATTTACTTCCATACAGATAATGTCTCCAAATCTTAAGGGCAAAAATTACGGCTCCTAATTCTAAATCATGAGTCGTATAATTTTCTTCGTGCCTTTTCAATTGCCTTGAAGCATATGCAATTACCTTTTTGCGTTGCATAAGCACACATCGAAATCCTAGTTTTGAAGCATCACAATATACTTCAAAATCTTCAGTTCCTTCTGGTAAGGCTAAGATTGGAGCATTTGTTAATTTCTGTTTCAAAATCCTAAAGGCTTCTTCTTGCTTTGATCCCCATTCAAACTTAACTGCTTTACAGGTTAACTTAGTTAATGGTACGGCTATCTTGGAAAAATCCTTAATAAACCGTCTATAGTACCCAGCTAAACCTATAAAACTTCTAATTTCCATTGCTGTTTGTGGAACCTTCCAATTGGTAATTACCTCTATCTTAGCAGGATCTACGTGAATACCTTCGTGATTCACCATGTGTCCTAAGAATTGCACTTCCTTTAACCAAAATTCACACTTTGAGAATTTGGCATAAAGCTTTTCTTTTCTTAACAAAGTTAAGAGTGCATGAAGGTGCTGACAGTGTTCATCCTGACTTTTGGAATAAATAAGTATATCGTCTATGAAAACAATTACAAATTTATCCAAATACGGTTTACAGATTCTATTCATCATGTCCATGAATGCTGCAGGTGCATTCGTTAACCCAAAAGGCATGACTGTAAACTCGTAATGACCATACCTAGTTCTGAAAGCAGTTTTAGGTATGTCTTCTTCTTGTACCTTCAATTGATGATATCCTGAGCGTAAGTCTATCTTAGAAAAATATCTAGCTCCTTGAAGTTGATCAAACAGATCATCAATCCTAGGTAATGGGTATCGATTCTTAATTGTAATCTTATTTAATTCTCTATAATCGATACACATTCTCATTAAACCATCCTTTTTCTTAACAAACAACACAGGTGCTCCCCACGGAGATGAACTAGGTTGTATAAATCCTTTACTTAGTAATTCATCTAATTGCTTTTTCAGTTCTAACATTTCTGTGGGTGCTAACCGATAAGGGGCCTTGGCTATCGGTGTAGTTCCTGGAATTAGATGAATCCTAAATTCTACCTCCCTATCTGATGGTAATCCAGGTAATTCTTCTGGAAATACATCCGGATATTCTGAGACTACTGGTATTTCCTTAAGATCTTTACCCTTAGTGCTAATGATTACCAAAATCATATACACTATTCCTTGTTTTCGTTCATAATTAGCAACTTTCATTACTGATATGAACTTCATGGGCTTACGTGGTTTATCTCCTGTAATCCTAATTACTTCTCCGGTGGTTGATTGAATTTCTATGGAATTCTGATCACACAATATTCGAGCATGGTTGGCTATTAACCAATCCATTCCTAATATAACATCAAATTCAGCTAATTTTATTGGCAATAGTTTTGCAGAGAATTTATGTCCTAAAAGTTCTATATTTTCTTCCTGCAAAACTTTATCTATTTTAACTGAATTTCCGTCTGCCGTTTCAACTGTAAAAATCTGCCTAATATTGGTTAAAGGTAAATTAAGAGCTTGACAGAACGAAGTATTTATAAAACTTTGGTTTGCACCAGAGTCAAATAATACTTTTGCGTATACGTTGTGAACTAAGAACGTACCAGCTATCACATCTGGAATGAGTTCTGCTTCTTGTGTAATTAGCTGGAATGCTCTGACATTCTTCTTTGTAGCTCCGTCAGCTGGTTTAGCTTTGTTATCTGCTGGTTTAACCAATTTAGGACATTCTGTTTTGAAATGTCCTACTTCTCCACAATTATAACAGATTGTGGATTTCTTCCTGCAGTTTTCTTCACGATGTCCTACCATTTTACAAAAATTGCAGGTTATACTACATCTTCCAAAATGTTTCTTTCTGCAATTCCTGCAGAATGGTGGAGTTGAGGGTTGCCCTGTTCCTCGTCTTTTGAAATTGCTATTATTACCCGTACGAAATCCCTGGGTAATTTTCTGAGCCAATTCTTTCTTTCTGTCTTCATCTCTTGTGCGCACCAGTTCATCGGTTAGGGTGTTAGCTAATTCCACAGCATCGTCAATAGTGCGAGGTCTCGCAGCTTTAACGATATTGCGGATTTCACTAATCAGTCCCCAAATGTAGCGAGAAATGAGTACCGGTTCTGGCGAAGCCAGTGTTGGTACCACTCTAGCATATTCAAAGAATGTCGAAGTATAACCGCGACAATCTATACCCATCATCCGATGATTTAGGAACTTATTTGTCATTTGTTCCTTTTCATACTCGGGACATAATTTTCTTTCTACCAAACTTTTAAATTCTTCCCAGTTCAGGGCATAAGCCACTGTTCTTCCTTTGGCTTGTAACACAGTGTTCCACCATTCGAGTGCTCCTTCCTTGAAAAGATTTGATGCGTACATGACCTGCTCATCTTTAGCACATTTACTTATTGCAATTACTGCTTCGGTTTTCTCTAACCAACGCAGTGATGCAGTTGCTCCTTCATTGCCTGCAAATTCAGTGGGTTTACAAGCAAGAAATTCTTTGAAAGTGCAACCAGGAGTTGCGGCTTTCATTTTCTTAGGAAATGGAGCTTGATGTGGTTCCTCATTATGATTAACATGATCATTGCCTCCGTTTACACTATTACTGAAGTTATCTTCAGAAATTCGTTTACTAGGAACGATTTGTTGTGGTTCGATTGGATTCTTAACAGCAGCAATAAATAGTGGAATAGCATTGGCTATCCCTCGAGCAACGATATTTTCGATATCTTGCCTAGTCATATATTGATCTCCTGGATGTTGCTCAGACTGATTAACCTCATTTACTGGTTCATTACCAACGTTTGCCATCTGATAATAAATTTTATATAAATAATTAGTATAAATACAAATATAATAAAACAGTTTGCAAGTAATCACATTAACATGTATAACCAAAATTATCAATTTCCCGAGTTTCATTTCTATATATTATATTATGCCTCGTACACACGATTATCATACAACGTTTTATTGTTAAGTTATTACACATACTGGTTCTTATGATTATTTATTAACAAATATTTCTGCAAACTCCCATTATCTGGTCAACTACTTTCTTAAAAACGACGCTCCCTCTCGTCGTACTTCCAAGTAACTCTTTCTCCAACATCCCTAATCCTATTTCCTGCAGTAATTAACTCTTCGCCCCAGAGACGAAGTTCAGTCAGATTTTCCGGGCTCATAGTTGGGTATAATGGAGGTTCTGGGTCAACTTGTGGGAATAAGGTATCAGGGTTGTTTAAAAGATTTTGGTATTTCCAATCAGTTGTCCACCATTCATCTAATTCTACTGGTAGTGGTTGAGGTTGGACAATAGGATCTGGAATAGCAGGTTCCAGATTGATTGGAATTGGAGCTTCTAGTGGGTAGCTGAAAAGATCTTCTTCAGTAAATATAAGGTTTGGATTAGCCGCTTCAAGGTTTCCATCGGCAGGTCCGATGAGGTCACTCATTACTAGTTTATGATCTAAAACTTCCCAGGGAGTCATTTTCTGTTTCTGTCTAGAACTTTCTCCGACTTCTCTTTCTGTTTGCTTAAAACTCTTCTCAGCTTCTATCTCTACTTGATTAACATTTTCCTCAATTTCTACCCCTTTTCCTTTGTCTTTTGGTTCTTCAGTTTTGGTAACCTTTCTTGTTGCTGGCTTTTTCCTACGTACACGCCTCCAGCCCACAAATCTGTTTCTTTTCTTGGGTTTAGGTTTTGCCAGTGGTTTGGATTGAAATTCCATGGGTTCTTCTTTGTCAGCGAAGTAACCAGTGAATTCTTCGGAAACTTCTATCTTAACGGGATAGAGGTTAAGATTTTCTAAAGCTTCAGACATCTCATTCATGCTGTTTAGCATATATGCAAAATACATACCAAATGTCAAAATAAAACAAAATTTTATAGATAACCCTTAAATATTATTGCATACCATACATAAGACAACTGACAAATAAAATATACTAAAATTTACTGTGAACTTATTTATTTACCGAAATAGGTTTCTGGATTGTAAATAAATAAAGGTGCTAAAACTTGAGTTATAGTATTTAGAGATTTGCATTTTCTGCTACTGTGGCTAGCATATATAAATCTGCCCATTTCTCATCTAATTTGTCCTCCCAGGGTGTTTTACTGGTTAATTCCTGGGTTTCCTGTTTAACTTTCTTCTCTCGGATTTTCTTTATTTTCTCCTTACTTTTTCTAATAATCAAATTTCTTTTATCCGGAGAAAGTGGTTCTTCATAATTTGCCTTTCGCACAAATATTCCTTCTTCAGGAATTGCATAAGGTTTTGTTTGGGATGAACTTCCCTTCTCGTTGGATGACCTATCTAGTTTAAGATAGATGTTTGACAGCTTTTGTTTACCCATACTGTAACTAACAAATAATCAGTTAATAAAACACATAATCACATAATTGGCAATCAGTAAAATTAAGTATTTCTAAATACTTAATAGGCTTAGATCAGTGGCTCTGATACCACCTTATTTCTGTCACGGCCCCTGACCCAGTTTTACCCGTTTCAGGAGCCGCGGGACAGAAATCCTGTGGTATTTAATTAACAGCGGAAGTTTCTTCAGGATCTTTTAAAAACTGAAATATTTCCCGATTATTTTATTTCACAATTCGGGATAAAACCCGGTAATTTACAATATTGAGATTTCACGGAGAAATCTTTTATTTTACAAAACATGTTTCTTTATTTTATACTGAGCCACTTCCTTAAGCTTGTAGTGCTTCACGGCACTTTTCCTGGATCACAACAGATCACCTGAAACATGTTTGAAAAAGGTTTTGTCAGCGGGAAATACTGAGTGAATCATTCTATTTACTAAAACGACCCGTTTGTTATAATTTACAGTATTAAGAGAGATTACAATGTTTCTGATATCAACCAACTACCCTCAGTATTTGTCACTCGACCGGATCTGTGACTATGGTCATATCACCATTGGCTGCCCCAATGATGACGTTATATCACTATTGGGTCCTGTCACCCAATAGTGACGTATATCACAAATTTTAGGCTCGCCCACCTAAAGTGATAATACAGCAGTAATGTGCACAATACCCCACATACCGGCTGTAATTTGGTGATTACATATACTTAATCACTGTAATTATAACTTTGAAAATAACATGCTTTTGTAAATAAATTTGATAAAAAGAGAATGACTCACATTGCAGATTTAACAGAGCTTATTCTACTGATTAGCCTTGATAACCTAGTTTAAATAATCAGGCACACAAACTAGGTTAGTAACTTAATACAGCATTTACGATAACTCACGAGATTAAAACCTTCACAACGAATGACAAAGTGCGATACTTAAACATCCATCGATTTAACGACGAATGACAAAGCATAAACCCTAATGTGGGCAGCACTTAAACATCCATTGGATAGTTTAATCGATCGGACATTGAATCGTAGCAGCGATCGAGTTATTACCCTGAATTGTGGCAGCACTTCGTGATCAGTGTGTGTTTTTGTAGTAAACAGTGTCTAACTTTGTGTACGTAAAGAGTTTTAACGTCGAACTGACGCCAGAAATCGAGTCCCAAGCCCCTTTATTTATACCTGAAATTGACATCTCCCGCGTGTCGCGGAAGATGTCCTGGATTCTGTCGCGACTCGCCTGGGGTACCCATCTACCCTAGGGTAGCCTTGTCACTAGTATAGGCCTGCTGAGTCGACATTTCGTAAATTCTCATTTTTGACAGCGTTTTCAGTAGATAACTATAACTAGGGTTTACCCCCCCCCCCTTAGTTTTAGGGGCCCTAATCATGATTCCAGATGTTCTGAAAATTTTAGGGATTATGCAGAATCACTTGGGTTTCTCAATTAAGGTTTCTAATTGGACAATTTAATTAAATAATTATAACTTTTGATGAGAGTTGTTACATACCCCTTCTCCTATTGGCGACGACAGGCCCCACTCCCTCCACTCCCTCTCGAGAATCTCACCAGTTCACCTTGTGTGCGGTTAGTAATGTCTTTATTGTTTTATTTATGTTTAGATAGTGCAGCCATATGAATGATGATTACTTCATGATGACACCCATTTTGTTTATACTTGAATGTGAATTGTCAGGGGGGCATATGATTGTTTATATGAGTGCAATTTTGTAATGCTTTGCATGTAAAGTTTGATGGGATGTAGTCTGCAAAAGTTCTTGTTAATCGATGACTTGATGATGTGTGTTTATTAGAAAAGTCATGCACCTTGATTCAAACTAGATGTCATGATTAGGTGGGGATTTAGGAATTATTAATACAAATAATCGCATAAAATCAGGTTGGTGTTTATTGATCAAGTAAATGGTAATTATTACTGATTATGATGTCCGATTTTGTACTTGGAATGATGAAATACATGATATCGTGTTTTGGTTGCCTGAGTTCGTATGTAACAATTGTGGAGTCATTCATGTATGATAAATTGATAACATAAAACTGTTAATATGAATGGATCGAGTTGAATTGCTGTGATGATGATTAGGGTTAGATGAAATCGCAGGGATCGACGAAAACACAGAGGTCAATGAAATCACTAAGTGATTTCGCCATATCATAACCTCGACGAAAACCCTTGGGATTTCGTCTCCCAAAGGGGTTTTCGCCACTAGATGATTTTCGCCACATATAGTTTCATCAAGTGTCCTCTGTTATGTATTTAACGTTGTTAAGTTGAGTATGAAAACTCTGTTATGCTTGTTACTCTACTAATATGATAAATCTGTTGGCATGAAAACTTGGTTAGTATGATAACTCTGTTAAAATATGTTAACTCTGTTAAGCATGATAAATTAGTTAAGGAACTTGCATGTAACTTGGAACCTTGTATGGATTGACTAACAGTTTATGTGTACATGATGTTAACTTCCAAACACACTCTGTGATATTGATTGCATGTGAAATCTTTATGAACTTGAACTGATTGAGTATACGTGCATACTATAGGACTTGACTGATTACTTGTGAACACATAGTTTAGCATACCGAGCAAACCAAGGTGAGTTCACACTTCTAAGGCATGGGATTCCCGCTGGGTTGGGAATGGGATTGAATAACTACGACAGAACTTGTACATAAACCTACGTACTCACTACGTACCACCGTCCTCGGATTGGGAAGGACGCCAACACTAAACCTACGTACTCACTATGTACCACCGTCCTTGGATTGGGAAGGACGCCAGCGCTAAACCTACGTACTCGCTACGTACCACCGTCCTTGGATTGGGAAGGACGCCAGCGCTAAATCTACGTACTCGCTACGTACCACTGTCCTCGGATTGGGAAGGGCACTTACGTAAAACCTACGTAATCTCATACTTATCACTATCCTCGGATTGGGAAGGACACCTATAGATACAACTAGTCTAGTAATATACAACATGGGAAGCCCCCACTAAATATTGTAAAAATCTTTGGGAAACAGGGTAAACTGGTAACGCACATGGGAAGCCCCTACCAACTATGGATATGTTTGGGAAACAGGGTAAACTGGTTAATCATATTTTCAACTATGGGGTAAACCCCACGACAAGTAAGCCAACTAAAGACAAACTATGTTTTCGTAAACAACTTAAAACGAACACCCAACTGTGAACTCGCTCAACTTTGTTGTTGATTCGTTGTTACATGCCTTGCGGGTCTTTAGGTGCATATTGACTAGAACTTGCTGTCTGGGAGGCTGGAGTGGTCATGGGTCGAGATACATGGAAACATAAGACCTCACAAATGGCTTTTACATGTGGTTATAAACTCTTAACGAATGAATTATGCTTCCGCTGTAAACTGTGAAATATTGTGACGTTGTAACACTTACTGTTAATAAATGAAAGTTTTATTTACATATACCTATGAGTTCAATGTGATTGATGGCTAAGATCTTGGTATGTCACACGCCTTGCAGGGGTTTTCCGCGTGTGGTATTTTGGGGGTGTGACAACCTCTGCCAGTCTGAGATTCTACCGGTGCTCTTGTACTTTCACAATCATTCTAATAGAAAAACAGACGAGATTAAATGTTGAATCTGTTGTTGTTGATCTTGTTACATAATCAATGGATTTCGCAATTGATTCTGATTCGATACAACCACGTTCCAGACGAACAGATCCTGATCCAACGGCCTAACACTAACATATCTGGTGAACCTTGTTTCTTTTTTTCTTTTATGAAACCGCCACCACCGTCAAACCGAGGATCAACCAAAAACGCCATCTCTCCCACCCAAAAATCTCTAACAAAATAGAGCAAACCAGAAGATCTTACAAATTTATTTGAATGTGTTGTTTCTTAAAATTCAGTTTTACATTACATACTGAACTCTTTGAGTTCTCAATTGAGTTCTAATGAATCATCCCAAAATCCCAATGTTGGCTCATGTGGATCCCACCTTAAGAACAGATGATTGAAAGCCAAAATAAATTTAGAATCAACTGATCCAGAATAACAGTGCTTGGATTCATTCTCCTCCCAATGGCAAAGACATCAAACAACTGTTGCTTCCAAAGGTCTGCTACAAGCTAAAGTCTGCTGATTCACAAGGTCTGCTAAAGTAAACCACTGATGAAGACTAAAGTTTGTAGAAGCAAAGGTCCGATCACCCTTTGATTATAGAAGACAAAGTCTGATGAAGAAAGTCTGCTAAGGCTCAACAGAGGATAAGGCTCATTAGAACTAGCTCGGTAATTAGGTAACAATGTACATAAGTAAGAGATGGTTTAAAACAACATGAGACACGAGGCGTTGCTCTATGTATATTGTATAACTAAATAAGTTTTATTTACAACCAGAGTTTGCATCTCTCACATGTGTTTTACATACCAAGCAAACCTTTCATAACTTATTCATCTCTTTGGTTGTTGTTTTACCGTATCAAACTCCTACAAACCCTAATTTTGACCAACGCCTAAAGGCCCTAAGCACTTTCTAATGTTGTTCGTTTAAGCCCTAAACCGTTTTGGGTATGAAGTTGGAGTATTTATAGCAGCAGTTGCCCTAAACTGACATCTAAACCATTGAACCGGTTGGCTATTTTGCTTCTTGTTGATGGGCCGGGTTTCCCGGTTTGTGCGTCACTTTTGACCCGAGTGTCCAACAATTTTGACTTATTCTTGTGAAAAGAGAGTTTATTCCTAATTAGGTATTTTCTTGTTACCCTATTTTTTATTAATTATTAATTATTTCAACTAACTTACCCGATTCTTTTAAATAATTTATAAAATTATCTCCTTCAACTTGAGCATATCTCTCTCTCAATGGAGAATCCTTTCATGGTAGAAATTCCTAAATTGTTCCAAACATGCCATTCAAGAACAACTTTAAGGCTACTCGGTATGGGTAAGGCTCATCCTTGGAGGATGACCCTTCACGTCAGCGTCACGTAGATCGGGTATGAGGATGGGGTAAAGAGGATGGAGCTAAAGAAATGGGGGATGAGCTTAATATATATATATATATATATGTATGTATGTATATGTTGTATGTATGTGTGTGTGTGTGTATAAAGAGGAAAATAGAGGAGTGGCTTCAACGTCTTCTGGCCAATGTTCACGACGATGACGGGGCTCCGGAAATGGTGTGTCGGGCGGCGCCGGGCCAAGACGGGGTGGGGACAGTCCCCGTATCGTCTAGCCTAACATATCTGGTGAACCTTGTTTCTTTTTTTTTTATGAAACCGCCACCACCGTCAAACCGAGGATAAACCGAAAACGTCATCTCTCCCACCCAAAAATCTCTAACAAAATAGAGCAAACCAGAAGATCTTACAAATTTATTTGAATGTGTTGTTTCTTAAAATTCAGTTTTACATTACATGATAAACTCTTTGAGTTCTCAATTGAGTTCTAATGAATCATCTCAAAATCCCAAAATTCAAACTCTAGTTTAGAGGAAAGTAGTTGGGTCACTATACGTGGACCATGATACCTGGTCCATTTCATTGCTTCCACATCTGATGAAAATAAGTAAATTGGGTTTGATTCGTGAACGATATTGGAGAGATGGTTGTGGCTGCTTGACATGAAGTTTAAGTGAGTTATGGAGGCCATTCCTGGAGTTCTGGGGTAGCGTTGTGCGTTGGATTTGTATGTTTTGGTAACATTTGTGGTGGATGCAAATGAGGTAATTGTAGGAATAGGTTGTAGCGGCGTTTATGGTGGATCGCGGGAATTGATGAGGATACAAATGAGGAAAACGAAAAAAAGGGAGGCTGGTGGATTGAAGATGATAGAAATTAGGTGATTTGATTTTTTTCGGATTAATAAAATGTATAGAAATATAGCAAAATACCCATTTTGGTAAACAGTTTTCAAATCAACCATTTTGGTAAATATTTTTTCCTCAAACACCTATTTGCGAAAAACTCTTGAAGAGATTATGAGTAACTTTTTAGGGTTTTTTTATGAGGTTTGTTCAATGCAGGTTTCATTTACTTATAGTATATTATTGCTTCATGAAGTTTGAAGTTTTAATATGTTTCTTTCTTAAGCATAATGCCTGTTAACTTTTCCATTAGGTATTTATATGTGCCCCTCAGGTGAGAGGTAAATTCGACATGTTAGGTATTATATTAACTTCATTACATAATGTACAAGTATTGACGAAGGCCTACAAGATACTAAACCTCATCTATCCCCGTTATTCTTCTCATCGTCATCACCTCCTCGTTCAGGCTCTACAAAAGCTACAAAAAGGTTATGTTCCTCAGTCGATCATATACATTCTAAATCACACCAATTCTAATTGTGAAAGAGGGCGTCTTCATTGCCACATTTCACCATCGTCTGAATATTTGAGTTTTCCACACCAGCGACCTAAAGGAGGGGTTGGGGTTGTTTCATAGTGAGGGTTGAGTTGCTAATTAGAGAATATATGTTGTTCTGGGGGCAGTGGTTTCAACCATGTAATTTTCATCAGTGTGGGATTTCAGAGGCGATTTGATGATCAACGATTGTTGATGAACGATTGATGGATCCCTAGAGCGAGAGGAGATGACCAATTTTAGTTCATCGGCCATAACTATAGACATCACCATCAACATTTTCTTTTTATTGTCGCCAATTATGTTGTTTTCCCCACCATCAATTATAGTTGCAAGGAACCACTACTAGAGGTGATACTGATTTTCCTCTCTATTCTACCCTAGAACTCGCCTCCGATCACCATCCCTACCATGGTGATGTAGTTGTTTGTTTATGAGCATACGATAAGGGAGATGGGAGAATGAATTTGATTTAACGCCTCACTTTTTAAAACTTTCCGTAGTTAGAAAGCTCACCTTGTAATCTATTTTTGGAAACTCATATCCGTATCATATCGTATTCGTATTTCGTTTCCTTCTTCGTAATTCGTATCTTGATCGTAATAAAATTTATCATTTTATGTAAAATATACATTGTTTATTCGTACTTACTCATGCATTCAAATCTTACACTTATACATTCAAATCATACGCATACTTGATGCGTAGTCGATATTCTCATGAAAATGTGCTTATCATACGAAGGACAACCAGAAATACGTAACCTTATACACTTAATTCATGCAAATACTTGGATATACGTTCACAATCACTAAACTACACTTTCCTACTTAATTTATACCTAAATACATGCTAAACATACATTAAAAGCCTTATGTTATACTAAATATGAAACTTGAGGGACCATAAGCGACAAAAAGCAAACTTCAGCCCGGTGTAACAGGCCCGCGACACGCGACGGGAGGAGGTGAATCCCTCTGCGATGCGCGGAGCTAGTTCGATCCGCACCAGCTCGTTGATGGTTACGGGATTGGTCAAACTTCGGCTTCTAACTCCCAACAAACCCTTCTTAATTACCCTCTAACACCTAACCCTAAACACAACATCTCCCTCACCTATTTTCACTTTTCAAGCTCCTAAACACTCCCAAATCATTCTCTAAATCATCCAAATTCACTGAAGTTTGGCAGAAAGTTTTCAGTGATTCAAAGTGAGTTCTAGCTCACTTCTTCAACTATTTCTTGCTTGTTTCTTCTTCTAAAACACTTGAAGGTTTTCACAAGATTACCATGGTAATCTAAGGTGAAACCTCACCATATTTGAGGTCCAAAGTGTGTTTGATTTTTTGATTTTGTTTATTGTTCATATAACTTCATTTTTACATACTTTCTTCACCATGTCTTCTTTTACAAAGCTTGGAATATCTATTGGAGTGTTTCCACAATATGGTGGAACATCACCATTTTTAGGTCCAAACTTTCTATTTTGAAGGAACTTGGTTAAATTTATATAAACATAACTTTTCTTACATGAATCTTGTACCTAGCAACCTGCTAAACCCCTCAATGGTTGTGGGACTTGTTGGGGATGATTCTTACAAGTTTAGAGGTACAAACAACCTTTAAACTTTCTGATTTGTTAGGGTTCAATACAACCCACAAGTGTTGAAATCACATAAGTTTGCCATAGTTCATATGGTGAGACTTATGTTAGATGCAAGTGTGAACATTGGATGCATTGGCATTCCTAACTTAATTCCACACCTCACTTGATGTTTTTAGTTAATATTCCAAGTAGCTTTCTAGTATCAAAGTAATATAACCCCGTCTAGCATCTGACACTTAGGATTACCTTTCCATGTCGTGTTGGCTCACCCGGGTTAAAGACTTACTTAGCTACTTGACATGTAATAGTTAGATCTTTTAATTCTTGTCATTCATGACCCTCCGAATTATCCTTGTGGTGACTTTGTGTAGTGGTGAATCATACAATGAGGTTAAATCCTCCATGCTTGACTTACATGATAATACATGATATCTATGGTGGACTTAGTTTTTAGGATATTATTATAACTATATAAACACACACACACATATACATATATATACATATATACATATATATACATATATATATATATAGGGTTAGGATTTAGAGAAAACGGTAGAAAGTGTGAGAACGCTTATTGATCGTCCGATCAAAACATTCTATGGACTAGATTGGCGCGGTGGCATTTTAGTAAATAACACCAATTTTATTACGTGGACGCACTTCATTAAGGGTAAAAAAGTTAAAAAACCATTTCTCACATAAAACGCCATTGAAAAATAAAACGCCAAATAAATACAAAATGCCAATTTTATCACTGCGTACTTTTTTCTGTGTTTTTATTTAAGCTCTCTGGCTACAAAAACGCCAAAAAATATGAAACATCATTATATATAACGCCAAAGCTTACATCCGGATAAATGTTAATTACATTTTTTGTTATAAAAATAACATCCCGCCTAAACTACGCGCAAAAAAAAATTCTATAAATAGAAACGTCTCACCACCCTTCCGTTTATCACACAAAAAAAAAAAAAAACAAAAAAAAAACCACACAGTGGTTGCTAAAAAAATTTATAACTCAATGTAAAACGCCAAAAAATACAACGACGACAAACATCTTTTCTTTGATCCTCAGTAATGTTCTGCATGAAGCTTCATTGAATGATTTGTTACGTGAGTGTAATAAGATTTTGCTGCATGAGATGGACAAAATTGAAAAAAGAGGGACTGATGACACCCATATGTCATACTGTCATCTTTGTTCCTGAAGAAGGTTTGGATGATAAGAAGAGACCTATACCAGTGTAAATGCTACTTTGTTCTCATTGATTATAATGAAGACGACAGGCAGATAGCATCCACCCATACGGGGTCGATCTATGTCTCTAACATCCACAAAGACACTTCAACACATGAACAAAGAAAATAAACAACGCCAAACCCAAAACGCCATTTATTTGTCACATTTCTTGTAGTTTCAAAAGAAAAAAGAGACTGATCACACTGAAGATTTAAAATCATAAATTGCTTCTACTTTGTTTTTTTTAATTTTCTTTATCTATTGTTTGTTTTGTAATTTCAGTTAATAAACAACAAAAGAATATTAATGCTATAATGAAAAATATAATAAAACGCCAAAATTAGCAAATGTGTGTAAAACGCCATAATGCCATAAAAAACGCCCCCAAAAAACTACCAAACTATAATAAAATTAATTTGAACAACTAATATTATAAAAAAAAAAACGTGAAACAATGTGCAAAGAATATAAAACAAAAAGAAGCCCAATAGTTATCTAACCGCCATTGGAAAACAAAACGCCATAATTACAGCCGTCAAAAATTTGACGTGTTACACCATAAAAACAGTTGAGTCTGAAAACGAAACACGGTAAACTGCAAAAAATAGTAAAATGAAACGACGGAAAACATAATTACTAACATTTATTATATTTATTTATCCTTTTCAAAACGCCATAATTACCTGTCATACGTGGGAAAAAAAGTCAATATAAAGAAGACCATGAAACCCAAGCTCAAACACTCCAAAAAATTTGACTAAAACGCCACATATTGTCCAAAACGCCAAAAAATTTAAAAATGGCTAAGGTTATTGCATGGAGGTTTGAAAGGAAAGAGAAACGATTCATCATAAAGTTCTCTGATAGGAGAAGGGTAAAGGCAAGGACAATCGAAGCAATGCTTAGAATGAATGAAAAGGTTCAGAAGGATATTCTGGCCCTTGGGGTTCCAATAGACAACGATTGTGAAAGAACGAGAACTGTAATAAAAAAGACTGAAGAGAAAATTTTCGGCAGAAGATGATGATGATGATGATATTGAAGATACTCCTATATCAAAACTTAGCAGTTGGGTATTGCATGAGTAAGAAGGAACACTTAAAGTGACTTATAAAAACGGGGTGCAATATTCAAGGCCAATGGAAGAAATGTTGAAGACAGGGTTGCTATCTATCATTGAACAACTCTGTGATTTAACACCTTCAAACGATCCAAAATCCAAGGACGCAGTGATATTCAAGAATAGGCTGCAGCAAAGAAGAGACGAGCAAATGGCGTTATACGCAAAAATGAAATTTGATGATAAAGAATCTGAAGAAAGTGATGAACAAAGCGATGGGTACATCTCTGATGTAATCCCACCTACGGAAGACTATTAGTTTATTTTGATTTTCGTGTTATTGTAGTTTTATAAAATATTAATCTATGGTTATCAATTATTAACAAAAAGATACAAAACGCCAAAAATGACATGGAAAAAGCCATAACGCTAAAAAATTAACTATGTGACACAAAAAGAATTAATTCAACGAAAAGAAATCTGAGAAAAAACAGTAAAACGCCAAATAATTAATAATTATACATAACGCCAAAATTATCTTGCACGCAAAAAATAAAGCAGCATGTTAAACGCGAAAATCGTGAAAGGAGAAGAATACTAAAAAGACAAAAAAAACCCATCGGACCCTGATCATGCACCGCGCCACGTATTCGGCCAGGATGCGTTCTCACCGTTCTCACACTTTTTGCCGTTTTCTCCTGATCCCGTTTCTATATATATATATATAGGGTCAGGATTTAGAGAGAACAGTGAAAAGTGTGAGAACGGTGAGAACGATTTTGGTGGTGACATGTGACATTGATGTTAAATTACACTAAGGGGTAATATTGTCAAAAAACTCACTCACATGAACTAGGCGTTCAAAATAAAACGCCATAAAAACACCCAATTCAGAAAAACGCCAAACACTCAAAAGCTATTTTTAAGCTATAATTTACAACAGCTCAAAAAAACTATTTTTTTGAACGCCATAAAACACTCAAAAGCTATTTTTTTGAGCTATAATTTACAACAACTCAAAAAAAACCATTTTTTTTAACGCCATAAAAAAAGCTATTTTTTGAGCTATAAATTACAACTAAAAAAAACTATTTTTTTGAGCCAGCTCCTCGTTAAAACGTCATAACAAAAAAAGCTATATTTTCAGGGTCTAAAGTGTAACTTATAGTGTGAACACAAGTATTTAATTAGTTTTTTTGAGCCAGCTCCTAGTTAAAAGCCATAACAAAAAAAAAATTCAGGGTCCAAAGTGTAACTTATAGTGTGCACAAGTGTGAACACAAGTATTTAATTAGTTTCCAGCCAGCTCCTAGTTAAAACGCCATAACAAAAAAAACTATATTTTCAGGGTTCAAAGTGTAAATTATAGTGTGAACAAGTGTGAACACAAGTATTTAATTAGTTTCATCATACACGCAGCTTAATGAAGACACACAGAGCTCCCAGTTAAAACGCCATAACAAAAAAAAAAAACTATTTTTTTGAGCTATAATTTACAATAGATCAAAAAACCCATTTTTTTGAGCCATCCGCCTAAATTAATATTTTTTGAGCTCAGAAAAATCATAATTTGTACTGTAAAAACACCGTAAAACACGCAGTTCAGAAAAACGCCATGAAAAACTCAGTTGAAAACGCCATAAAACACTCAGTTCAGAAAAAACGCCATGAAAATACCTAGTTAAAACGCCATAAAAACACATAGTTTAGAAAAACGCCATGAAAATACCTAGTTTAAAACGTCATAAAACATCCAGTTCAGAAAAACGCCATAAAACCCAGTTAATTTTTTTTTCCGAAAAGTATATCAATAGTATACTCATTGGAAAGATAAAAAAACGCTGAGTTTTATGGTGTAATTTTTTTCGAAAAATAATCACGTATAAAAAAGTTATTGTCGTTTAAATATGATGGGGGAAAATGTCATGTGATTAGCATGTGCGCCTTTGTTTAGATCTTCCTATTTTACCCCTCCTGGTAGTTCCAAGACCCCTATTATTTACAAAAATGACACCGCATCAATCTCAGCCACAAACCACTAAGATCTTGTGGCTGAGAATCGTTCTCACCGTCTCACACTTTGAGGCGTTCTCTCCTGATCCTGTTTATATATATATATATATATATATATATACACACATATTTGGCCAAGTTTGCGATAATAATCAGTTAATGGTTATTCATCATGAACTTAGGCTAGCTTATCTACGATCTTAAACCACTCGTTATTGATTCTAATGGGCAATTTAGGACCCATGAAACCACACAGAACATAGTGTCATAAACGAGTGCTTAGAATTAGATAATACTTTTATGAATACATACTTTTTGTACTTTAAATTCTGAATCCCGAATCTAGCAACTCCATAAACATCATATAACCATACCATTTATTCCTTATTCATGAACAACTCGTCACTCACTGATAATCGGAAGGCTTTGCAATGTTGTGTGTATACTCGACGCCCTTTTTACCGTTTTTACACTTTTTGGGTGCAACATGTTTACATATACAAAATACACTCAACATACATACTTTTATGCAATCATACAAACAATCCAGTACATGCTTACTAATATGTTATGCTTGATTCGTGTTTCTGGGTAATTCTTATGTGATGAACTTGTCATTAACTTCATACGGGCCTCCCCTTAACATGTATAGCGCTATAGGACTTTACTACAAGTTGTCCAAAAAATGACATGAAATATATATTAAAAATTATTAAAACATTGTGTCAACAATTTGATAGTAGACACATGAAAAATATACAGATGTTTCATATTTCTCATCCCAGTAGTTTTATATCTATTAAAAGGAGTAACAAAAAGTATATGAGACCCACTCAGGGGAGTGAGGGTGGTCACAAGTGATGAAATTCTATCACTCACAAGCATTCAATCAATTTCCGCCATGTCATCAGCCACTATTCTATCACTCACAAGCATTTTTTAGTGGCGGTGGTCATCACTAATGATGAAATTCCATCACTCACAAATTTTTTTAATTTTTTTTTTAAATTAGAAATTAATAGATAAATATATAACCAAAAATATTTGTGTTTGATTTATAAAAACAATAAATATATAACCAAAAATATTTGTTGGGTAAGTAGTTATATATTCACAGATTAGCTTTCAAGAATAAATCCAAAAATCTGCGTCAGATTCCATTGGTCAGAGCTGTAAACTATGTTAAAGTTCCACGCGTGATTACTTTAACGCGTTATTTCTTCCACGCGTGGTGGAAATGGTGGCGGCGGTGTGCTATAAAAAACAACGAGTGATGGGGGTGCCATCACGGACCACCCCCACTCTCCTCAGTGGTTATAAGAGACATAACTTTTTGTACTTGGTGATGCTTCCACTAGATTCCAAATGCTGATAAGATGTTTTTATTCATATAAAACGACATCGGGCCACAAACATAGTTTTAATCGAAAGGCAAATGGGATGAGGACAATCTCTCAATCAGAAGATATTCAAAATCCATAGTTTTGATCGAAAGACATATGGTATGATAACAATTTCAAACTCAGATATTACGTTGTTTGGTCGTGAGCGGATCAATGATGTTTCTCCATCCATTGTAGTTGATTGGTTCCGAGTCATTGAAGGGTATCGAAAACCCGTTAACAAAGAAAAACGGCGTGCCGAACACCCCTCTCGAGCAACCATACTACAAAAACGAAAATACAGCACGAAATAATAAGTTTTTAGGTTGTTGTATCTAGCCCATTTGATAAATGTGTCATGTTTTTTTTAACCTGTTTTATTAAACGGGGTGTGTCCAGGTTAACATGTTTAACCTATTTTAGTTAACAAGTCAACCCGCAAACCTGTTTAATTAAACATGGTGGCCCACTAACCCGTTTAATCCATTTTTACAACCTACCAACCCGATTAACATGTTTACAACTTGACTCCTACTTGTCAACCCATTTGGCACATTTAAATAAATGGGTTAAAATGTCGTTTTTGGGTTTCACGAATTTAAGTGTGTGCGGGTAAAGGTTGATGTTTTCCGATACAGAAAATAATACAGGTGGTATTTAGGTTGAACAACTCAACTCACTAACCCGAAACCCATCCACCTAACAAAGTTGACACCCTACTACGTTTTATGCAAGATGTACAACTTATGAAGCGAGGTTAATTTGTCGATTTTTACCTTGAATGAAACTCTTGTTTTGATACCCGTAGCTGAGTCATTGAATCCAGACTTAATAGCGGATTGCATGGAGTTGCCAAGGGTGCTTGATGAGAAATCTATGACTTTATCGAGAACAGCTTCGCGAGACATATTCAAGGTCTGCTCGCTGTAAAATCGCTCCTGTTTGTTTGTCGACAAACACATGATTAATGTACAAAGTGTTTCGGTATAACCTTGATTATAGAACATTGCACGTAAAAGAAACATACTTTATGTCAATTTATGTTTTGTAAACGTACTTTCAAAATCGACGTCTAAGAGGTTATGTACTTATGTCGAAGAGGGGTAGCAATTCTTGACACGTCACGATAATAATCAAGTTTTGTTTTGGGTTGTCATATCCAACTTTTTTAACTAAACGAGTCTAGTTATGTTGACATATTTAACTCGTTCATTCATACATGTTGACCTGTCAACCCATTTAATTAACATTTGACAACCATCCATTTTACGACACATTTATCCTATTTATCCCAACCCACCAACCTGTGTATGACCCACTTAACACATTTACAACTCATATACACTCGTTCAACCTGTTTGACTCGTTTTTATAAACATGTTAAACATATCAAGTTTGGGTTACATGATTTTAAATGTGTCTGTGTTAGGGTTGATGTTTTTTATACAAATAAATATATGCGTGGTACTCGGCCATTCGGGTTCAACAATTTAACCTACCAACCTAGCACGACACACGATTGACACTCCTAAGTCCTAAATTGTTATATGATATAAATATATAATTAATCAAATATGGGACCTGGTTGCCTATTAATCGTACAGATAACCAGATCCCGTGTTTGATAATAAACTAATAGCAAACATTTAAACGTCAATTAAAAGCAGTTCCCTATAAAAAAACGACTTAAAGTGCATCTTTCACTCATAACTTTCTTTATGACAAATCATGAGAATTGAAGTCAGAGTTGTAACCTGGTGCTTAAAAAATGCATTCAACAAATGGTATGTAGCTGAAGCATTCAACTCATTGACGATATGCAAAGTGCGGGAAGTTATAAAAGCGTTGTCATGGTATCTGCAACACAATTCCGTCTTTGTTAGTTGCGAGGAACCAAATCGATCACAAAACAAGATGATAAAGCTATAAATAGGTAGATAACGTTATTACAAGAAGCAACTATGAATTTAAAGTTTATAAGAGCAAAATATAACCCCCAACTTTTAATCTAGCTAGGAACAACAGTCTTTATTATCCCACCAAATGTTTCACAAGAATGCAGGAAGCTTTAATAGTAGTACGTCTGATGCAGCAACTAACCTTCTTGTGCATTGAATAAAAAGTTGACAATTTGGTGCTTTAGAAGTGGACCGGAGGGTAGGTCAACCCGTCAAAACACAAACATGTACCGTGTGCATTAAAGGTTGTACTAACTAATTACAACTAAGTATTATGAGTTAACTGCGAATTTCGTCCCCGAGGTTTGTTCAATTATGCGAGTTCAGGCCAAATTTCATATTTGTTCCATTTTCGTCCCTTACATTCTTGAAACATGCCAGTTCCATCAAAAAAACTAAGGTTGAATTGAATAATTGACAAAGCACAGGGACGAAAATGACAGTTAACTCATGCTTTTTTGGACGGAACTGCCATGTTTCAAGAATGGCAGGGACGAAAATGGTACAAATTTAAAATTTGATCTGAACTGGCATAATTGGACAAACTATAGGGATAAAAATGACAGTTAACTCTATTATTATTTATATAACAAATTTGACATATATAGGGACAAACTATAGTCATACTGTGTCAGTAAACTTTATTAAAAAAATACCTATTAATATAACAAGCTCTGTTTTGATATCATTATTGTAGTTGTTTCGGTGGGGTTAAACCGGTTTTGACAAAAATTCTGCCATTAATACTTTAACTTGGCTTTTTTACGTCGCGTGTTACCGCGAAACGGAGCAAATGATAAGTAAAACAAACATTATTTGAAAATATAGCATGTTGTTTAGAAAGCCTAACCGTTAGAATCGGTTTAGATGATATCATAAAGAATATATATAAAATGTTGTTATATTCTATTCAATATATATAAAAAATATATAAAATGATGTTATATTATTGTGAAACTTTTTATGAAATGTTGAAACTGTTTTTATATTCGATTACTGTATACTATTTTTGATTTTATTTTTTACAATTGTAGTTGATTTGAAAAGAATAAACAAGGTTTAAATTTCTTTTAGTTAACTGTTGTTGAAAATTTTCACATCAATAACAACTTTAAAACTTTAATTGTCATAAAAAGGGATGTTTTATACAAAAGTAATTCTAGATACAAGCTACTATAACTCATAGACACTTACACATCATACTTTTTTTTTTATAATTTACATGGATATATGTTCCTTTTGCGGTATGCGCATATAATGTATATGTGTGTGGGTCATCAGGGGGCAAAAGTGAAAGTGCACTAATTTTAACGTTATTTTACTAATTTCGTGAAAAAAACGTTAAAAGCTGAGGACGGTTAATCATGCATCATGTGGTGGCGTTGATAGCTGAAAGACAAAATGGTATATGCACTAATCGGTCTTTGTCCCGATTGCTGAGTGTTATGTGCCTTATATCCAAGGCTTGATGCAAAACTACTATCGAGTCGGGGGTCTCACTGGAAGAGTTTCTTTATTCCTACGAGGTAGGGGTAAGGCTGTCTATATTTTACCCTGCTCAGATTCTACCTTTGTTTTGCTATTAGTAAAATTTACTGAGTATGATGATGAAATCAATCATATTATCAGAGAGAACATAATTGAAAACACATGTACAATCCATAAACATCCTCGTGTTCCCTAACATTAATTACTTAAGACATTCAATTCAAGCTATATAATTTTTTTTTTTAACCAAAAATGCTTGGTTATATCCTACGTTACACTAATTAACTAAATAACCTTTTTTTATGATATAAGTAAATAACCTTTTTTGTTATGATATAAGCCTGAGATCTCTTCAGTTACACTAATTAATTAAATAATCTTTTTTTTGTTATGATATAAGCCTGAGATCTCTTCAGTTACACTAATTAATTAAATAACCTTTTTTTTGTTATGATATAAGCCTGAGATCTATTCAGTTACACTAATTAATTAAATAACCTTTTTTTTGTTATAATATAAGCCTGAGATCTTTTCTTTAAAACAAGTGGCTAGCCCTACATTAACATTTCAAACTATATGATTGATCATTCGAAATGACTTAAACCACGGATATATAATTACTAAAAATAAAAAATATAACATACCAAATACAAAATTTTAATGGCTAATTTCCAACTTCTTTTATTTCATATTTTTAATATATTTTTCAATTTAAAAAGTTAACCGTAAAAAAATATTTTATCTCAATACATTACTTTATAATTCATAAATCTTTATCTTTTCAAATTGTTGGATGCCTCGATCAAAATATACTCAGAATTCAGAAATACCTCTATTTGATTTCGACTCGGTTGAAAATAAGCCGCTCAGCTGAGTTTGATTTGTAAACGAGCCAAACACGACACATGTTATTAAACTAGAATTACTCTAAAATTATGAACTATTGCCATGAAACAGAGAGAACATAAAAAAGACGGAATAATAATAATAGTAATACTAACGGTAACGGGAACGTGTGAACGATGAGCGATACCACAGTCGGGCCATAGTGATCAACCGCCTGTTTAAGCGGAGGCCACGAGTCCCTGCTATCGGGGCAGACCGGATCGTAGAACGCCTCGATCAACACGGTGGCAGTAGACGCAGCCCGTTTTCGGTACACGAATCCGTCGTATCTTGATGGGATTATAGACTGTGATAAAAGGGCTGAGTAGGTTAGGATTAGTAAGAAAGTTAATAGGATTGTGGGGTTTGACATGGTGGGGTATATTGTTTATGGGTGTTTTGTGACTTGGGACGGCGGCGAGCGGCGGAGGAGGGCGGAGGAAATTGTGGGGAGGTTTGTTTGATATGGAGACTTGGTAGTGGAGAATGTGGAACTTGCTTTTTTATTTTTCATGTTTTGTACCACTTACTTGCTTTCTATTTGTAGAAAAAGTAGCCAAAATTTGTGGAATATATGTAGATGAAAATGAGATGTTTAATAATTCAGTTAACTTGCATACATACGAGATACGACTCCTTTAATGTATTAGTTGAAGCCAAAATTTGTGGAATGTATGTAGATGAAAGTGAGATGTTTAATAATTCAATTAACTTGAATACGACTCGTTTAATGTATTAGTTGAAGTGTTGTTTTGTTTAAGTTTAAGAGTTTTTTTATAAAATTTTGTTATTATTGTTATTGTTTTATTTGCATTGTGGAATTTACTTTATACCAATTGTTTCGTTTGATTTTTGATCCCTAGTTTGATTTTTTCTTGGAAACTTTGGTTAGAAACGTCTTATTATGTTAGGCGAACAAGCTCTGATTTGGATGACCCTGTGAGACTGGCAAGTTTGAGTCTGATCGTCAACTTTTTTAACTGTCGATGTCGTTGATTTATTAGGTGTGCTTTTCTTTCTTTTTGATGTTAGTGCTCTTTACCCTTCTCCGCACATAAGTTATTGTCTTTCCTCGGCTTGTTCTCAAAGAGTCAAATCTAGTTGCTTGGTTGATTGGAACTCCTTTAGGCTCATCCTGCATTGGATCGAACAAATTCAATGAAGTGATGGGCTAAGATCATGTTAAAATTTGGCTTTCAAGGCAAACGAGATTGCGTTCTATTAACCATGAGATTTAAGACAAAGAAGAAAGATGGTTGTTTTTAATGTGAATGTAACTAGGGGGTGTTTGGCTTATCTTTTTCCAAACTCCTTATAACTTTTTGGAAAAGTTTCCCCTCACATACACTTCCAATCTTTACTTTTCAAAAAGTCAATAAGTTATAAGTTGACTAAAATAAGCAATCCCAAACACCCCCTAAGTAGTTTGTCTTTTTAAGACTGGGAGAAGAAAGAATGTTGTTTTTAATGTAATCGTAACTGTGTACTTTGTCTTGTTTGTTTTCAATTGTAATTTTAAAGGGTGTTGTTAATCTTAAAAGTGTTAATATTTGAAGTTTGATACTTTGATTTTAATTTTCTTTCGTTGTTCATGTCCGAAATAAAATTCTCTCATGAACTTTTCATTAACGCTTGATTTATAGTAACTTTATTCATTACTCATGACTACATTCTTACTTCCCCAGTTCTTCAATTCTCTACATAATTTCTCTAATCTTGAGCTAAATAAATAAACCCAAGTTTATTAAATGATGACGTGAGATAAGAAATAAAAGTAATTTGATAGACATTGCTTATTTAAATTGTTATCAAGTCAATAGATATTATTCATATCTAAATATGAAAATTAAACAGGTCCTCGAAAACAACACGATTCTAAGAGTGTCCGGATTAGAGAGTTGATGTCAATACATATATGAGTCAGGTTTGGGTTCACCTATTCAACTTGTTAACTCAGAATCTTTCAACTCAGTAAACAACAAACGCAATATGATTGAGACGCCCTGGAAATTAAAGAACACTACATAATATCTGTCTTTATTTACATGCGTGTTTTAAAGATAAGGCCCGACTTTAACATCACATTATCAAAGTTCTATCGTTACGTCATTTGCTTACTTCAACGTTTTCTCTTGCAAGAATGAGGAGCCGGCAAGGAAGACCACCACGTCATAGTTACTTGGCTACTTGCTACTTTAGAGGTCAATTTTAAATTAGGAAATACATCAAAATTTGGTTTATAACTACTTGGCTATAACCATCACTAGTGCTCTAGTGGTGGCCACAGGTATTTAAGTTCCACTTATGGTGGGCCCGAGTGAGTTTTCCCCTCAAGGTCTCAAGTTCGAGCTTGGTGATAGGGGTTTCTCATTGAGGGGTTTAAATTGGGGATCTATTGTGCGAGGGGGCTCTCTAGTGTGGACTCGGTTAAGACAACGTATGCTAGACCTCCCGAAATTCGCGAATAATTCACACCTTTCAAAAAAAAAAAAAAAAAAACTACTTGGCTATGTGCTACTTAGAGGTCAATTATCAAATGTATCCGCACCCAAACTAAATGTTAAAAACTAAACCATAAAGCTAAGCCCTCTCAAAAATCTAAAAAAAAAACATACCCCCCTCAAAAACCTAACCATGAAATTAGCTGTAAAAAGATGATGACATAAGCATTACATCACTTTTTATAGCATTTACGGCTACCGTAAATGAAAAAAAAAACTAGTTTTTTTTTGGGAAAATTTGATTTTTTTAAGCTTTCTGGTAAAAAATTTTTGAAAAAACATTTCATAAGGTCGAGTTCTCTAAGTTCTCACAACTTGTATAAGTTTCTATTTTACCCTAACCCTATATATGTGTGTGTGTATATATATATATATATATGTAGAGGATCCTGTACAAAGTTCAACTTTTGTGAGAAGTGTGAGAAATAATTTGGGAATGACAAGTGTCCTTTATCTTAATTAATTCAAAAGGGTGTATTAGTAATTTTTCATTCTTATCAATTAATTGATTCCAAGATAACTGCCAAAAAAACTGGCGATGAGATATTTTAGGGATTCTTTCGAAGTTTAGTTTTTATCAATTAATTTCATGTACTCATCATTCTTCATCAATTTCTTCATCAATTAGAATTGTTTTAGTGTTTTATCATGAACAGAGTTATATTTTTTTATATTTAGATGTATAGTGTCATATGGATGATCAATAGTGTTATATTATGTACAGACATCTTAATTTCCTTTCATAGTGTTTTATCCCCAATCAATAGTGTTATATTCTGTACAAACATCTTAATTTTCTGGTTCATAGTGTTTTATGATTATTAACTGATTTACACTGATTTAAATCAACAGATTATTGTTAATTAAACTGTATAGTGTCTTACAATAGTCAAGGAAATCGGATAATCAACTTTTAAAGGGAAGTCGCTAGTTTTTAGGATAATAATGGGGGGTTTTGGTTGTGTAGGATACGGTTACCATATTTGAAACATCCGAAAAGACACTATTGCCCTTCAATTTTACATAAGGTCCTTCTAATTAAAACACAATTCACATTTTTATACCCTATTGATCTCAACCATTAGATCAAATATCCAATGGTTTAAAACACTTCTTACCCTTCTCACATTTTAAACACTTTTTACCATATCCCTACCCTATATATATATAGAAAAAGTGTATTGTACAAAATGGCTTAACCTATGCTATGTACGCGATGTGAAATCGCATGTTATAAAACAGCATGGATGAACTCGCATGTGATAATTTTGATGAAATCGCATGTTAAAAAACCAACATGCGAAATTGTTACAAAAAAACAACATGCGATTTCAATGTGGGATGAAAATCTGAGGGCTGAGATGATCGCGTACGTAATGTATGATAAGGGCGCTTGTAAAAAAAAGGGTAATTGCACGGTACCCCTGACCGCGGGAGGGATCCCCCTCCCCAAGCTAGCGACCCGACAACGCTGCCTGGCGGTGACTACCCAGCCGTTTCGAGGGGAGCGAAGAGCCTGCAAGCAGGATTCGAACCCGAGCACTTTTGGCCTCGAACCGGTTTAACTTAGGTGCCGGTGGCCATTGGGCTGACACCCAATGGTTAAAAAAAGGGTAATTGCACGGTACCCCTGACCGCGGGAGGGATCATAAGGGCGCTTGTACGTTAACCTAACTATATATATATGTATATATATATATATATATATATATATATATAGGGGCTGGTTAACGTACAAATGCGCTTATCGTACATTACGTACGCTACAATCTCAGCCGTCAGATCATCTTCCCGCATTGAAAATCGCATGTTGTTTTTTTTGTAACAATTTCGCATGTTGGTTTTTTAACATGCGATTTCATCAAAATTACCACATGCGAAATTGTTACAAAAACCAACATGCTATTTCATCAAAATTATCACATGCGAAATTGAACTATCACATGCGAAATTGTTACAAAAAAACAACCTGCTATTTCATCAAAATTATCACATGCGAAATTGAATTACCACATGCGAAATTGTTAAAAAAAAACAACCTTCTATATCATTAAAATTATCACATGCGAAATTGAATTACCACATGCGAAATTGTTACAAAAAAACACCTGCTATTTCATCAAAATTATCACATGCGAAATTATTACAAAAAAAAACATGCGATTTTCATTGCGGGAAGATGATCTGACGGATGAGATTGTAGCGTACGTAATGTACGATAAGGGAATTTGTACAGTACCCTTTACCTATATATATATGTGTATATATATATATGTATATTTATAGGGCAAGGATAAATTGAAAGCCCACTTGAGTTGAAGAAACCCTGAAAACCCATTAATAACCATTGATCAAACTTGATGGATGGCTAAGATTTAATTTTGGCCAGCAGTTGCTTTTCTATCCCTTTATATCTATTTTTTAATACATTTCATGTACGTAAAGGGTAATATTGGAAAGATTAATACAATCTCTTACAAACAGACAAAACTCTGCACGGTGTAAGAAACCTCACATCGGTTCATCATTACACTAAACCTATACATCAGTCTTCATTATTTCAAAACCATAAATACATTCTCTCTCTTTCATAATCTTCATCAACCCCTCTTCATCTATACCCAAAATCACCGGAGATGTTCACACAAAAACCATAATCCAGAGAAAAATCGCCAGAGAAAATCAACAATCACCGGAGAAAATCAACGATCGCTGGAGAAAATCAACAATCACCGAAGAAATTCAACGATCGCCGGAGATATTCAGCATAAAACGAGGGAATTTGAGGTGCGTCGGTTCTTTGTTGACTAAAATTATCAACTTTCTTTTAGCTATACAGATTTGGGTTGTGTTAAATAGAGATTATAGGGTTTTAAAGAGATTTCAAAGTGCTCGATTCCTTTATACCCATCTGGGTTTTCTTAATGACAGGGTAGCGTTAGGGTTTTTTCTTTCTTTTGAATAATCTCACTTGTTAAACGCTTGGATACAACGGTTTTTTTGGATGAATACGTGATCAATTGGGGTGGGGGGCTCTAATTTGTGTGTTAATTTGGATAAATACGGTTCTTTCTTGACTAAAATTATCAAATCTCTTTTAGCTATACAGATTTGGGTTGTGTTAAATAGAGATTATACGGTTTTAAAGAGTTTTGAAATTGCTCGGTTCCTTCATACCCATCTGGGTTTTCTTAATGACAGGGTAGCGTTAGGGTTTTTTCTTTCTTTTGAATAATCTCACTTGTTAAACGCTTAGGTACAACTGTTTTTTGGATGAATACGTGATCAATTGGGGTGGGGGTCTCTAATTCGTGTGTTAATTTTGATTGAGAAAATAAATTACACTAATAGTCTGTAATTAGAAAAAAACGGCTATTCAGGGTTTATCAATACATAATGAGAAATGCTAAAAAAATATTGAAAATTTTGGGGATAATAAAAAATAGAAGCATAAAAAATTTGGGAAGAATGTTCGTCTGAGAAAAAAATCAGGCCATAGTGCTCTACTGGTGATTGTGGTCCTGTATTTGTTATCTACTGGTCATTTTTCTGGGTTATAAAAGTGATCTGGAGCATAAATTGACTGCCTCTTAATCTGATGCTTTGTTGGATTATCTGATACTTTGCAGTCATCTGCTGTTACAACTAAGGATAGCAAAAACATATCCAAGGAAAAAATGAGCCCAGGTGTTTATAATTACAAAACCTGTGATTAATTATGCTTTCACATTAAATTACATGTTATTTTATTAATGTTGTTTACAATTAAAAAATGCAGCTAAAAAGGCTCGTCGTACCCCGGTTGTCGAGAAGCGCATAAACAGGAAACTAATATGTACGTAACTACTTTGAATTCATTACATGTTTGTTGTCATGTTTATGTCTAATGTACATAAGCTTTCTAAATAGTGACACCGGATGCTAACACGGGCGGTCCAGCAACGCGAACAAGAGGAGGTAAAAATGGTTTAAAATTAGTCTATTTTTTATTGTTAAGACATATATTTTGTAAAGGTTTTAATAGTTCGTGATTTATATAAAACTTGTACAAATGTAGTTAAGCAAGCGCATTGTGATAAGAAGATGCAAAAAAGAAAGCTAATAAGTACGTACAAGCATTTTTTTTCTTTTGCTTGTCTTACAATTATGTTTTATATAAATAATAAAACAAAGTTGGTGCCTCAGTTTCACCAGACAGTGATTTGGACACCCCCGGGCAAAACATGGAGAAAATAAAAAAAAGGTATGTTTTTTTATGTATAGAAGTTTTTTGGTTACATCTTTTTTAAATCTAATATTTATGTACATGAACTTTGTAAAACATTCTAAGTTGACGGTGATGCGGGCGGGCAAGCAACACGTACTAGAGGAGGTACAAAACTGTTTTAGACGTGATCTTTAGGATTCTAAATAAATATATGTTTCGATACTTTAATGCTAATTGTTAAAAAAAAATGTATATTACAGGTCAGCAATCACGGGCGGATAGCAAAGCAAAAAAAATGTCAAAAGGAAACTAATAAGTACGTACACACAACTTGTTTCCTTCTTTATAAAATATGTAAATCGTAACAGAAAGTTGGTGTCTTAGTTTCAACGGACAGCGACTCAGAGATGACTGGAGATTTGTTAAATAACAACACCTTGGGTGACAATGGCCATGCAGTTCTGCCAAGAAAGGATGCAGTTGTTGTGAGGAAAAAAAAAGGAAAACATGAATGGGTGAAAAGCCGAAGTGGGAAACACCCAAAAAACCACACATAAGTGGATTTCCACATGAATAACCAATGTTTTCACATAGATCTACACATATTCATGGTTGAAAAGATTGAAAGAAGGTTTTCCAACTTTCTTTCAACTCTTTTACACTCAATGCACTCAAAACCGATAGAATCGGAGCTTGTTCTGATCTTCTACTCTTTCTTAGTGATGGGTTAGTTCAAGATCAGAATTCTATCTGGGAGATAACGGATTTCGGGTTTGAACATGAACAACCATCATGAACCGTGAACTGGCCGAACTAGGGTGGTTCCCGTTCGATCGGGTCACTTAGGTCGAGATGGGGTTCCTGTTGTTCAAACAAGATATCAAAACGTCTCGTTCAAAACTACAAAACTTCAAACAGAATCGAGTGTCAAGACAATCAGATCGTTGGGACGGATTGCCGTTCGATCGGGTTGCACTTGGTTCCATACTTAAACTTTTATTTAAATATTTCAAGGATCTGAACATCGAACGGATTGCCGTCCGATCGGATTGCCATCCGATCGAACGACCATCCGATAGTGTGACGTTTGGTGTCACACCCCCAAAATTCACCATGCGGAGTATCACCGCTTGGAGGCGTGACGTGACCAGGATCGAGCCACCAATCATGTTGAACAACATAATTAAGTAAATAAAACCAAACACATTGCGATTGGTGACCAAAAGGAAGTAAACCGATTTTAGGTTAACAGCGGAAGCATAAAACATAAGTTCAAAACACAAGTCCATAGTTCATAAGTTTAAAGTCCAAAACGTAGGTTTAATAAGTTCATAAAGTTTATTCATTAAGTACGGGACATATCAGTTCGCATCCCACAACGACCACCTCCATATGCAAGCTCCATAGCATCTAATGACCTGCAAAGCATGTAATAACGAGTCAACAACAAAGTTGAGTGAGTTCACGGTTGGTAGTCCATTTTAGAGTTGTTTCCAAAAACATAGTTTAATCTCATTCGGCTATCCAGCCGTGGGGGTTACCCCATAGTTCGAAAACGTTTATTTGTTAACCATCCCATGTCCACCTTCCCTGGCTATCCAGCCCGGCACTTTGGCCGTGGGGAGCTGCCCCAGTATTTTAAACTACCAGACTCGTTTATCATATCGACTACTAACAAAAGAAATCAATTGTGCCCTAGCGTCGGTGTTCTATCACCACCAACGTGCCATAGTCCATTAGTACACACCCGTCCAACTGACACGGTGTGAGGTTTGTTAAACCTAATAGCGCTATTAACTAATGACCCGTTCGCCATAGCCTCGGCGATTAAGTCGATACAAAAAGGGAGGGACTTCGCTGATAGAGTTCTAGTCTAGTAAGTCTAACACGTCCCAACAGGACGAGGAATTTACATTCCTGAACACGTCTCAAAGGACGAGGAATCCCTATTCCTGTACCCATTCCCATTCCCACCGGGAATTTACCATGCTTTGTAGAAAAGTGTGAACTCACCTCGGTTTGCTCGGTTAGATTCTCAAATATAGTTAACAGTCAAGGTCAGTCAATCACGTCCTAATAAGGTACGGATAACAATCAGTTTCTCATGCATAACACGTATCCTACGTATGGTTTATTTGTACATTACTTCGACCACATAACAGGTACACACTTTAACGATTTATGCCCATATAAACTTCCCATCCATTCTCCACTCATAAACAAACATACGATATTGCACGTAACACATATAACATGTTAGATCATTCACCGATAGCATACTCGACATTTAGACACGCAAGTCACAACTTATGTCAATTCAGCATTAATATTCAAAACTGGCTGTTTTCGGACATTTTAATAAAATAGTTAAATTATTCCAAAAATTCCCAAATTTTTACAGGTTGTCTTAAACGTTCCATATTTTATTGTGTAAAAATATCGGGGTCTGGTTCATTACCAATATTTTATAAAAATTCATATTCCGGACTGAACTCAGATTTGTGTATTTCTGACCACAGTCCACGGAAAAATTTATTAAAAATTAATCGAGTGTCTGATTTACGAAATTCCAGTGGGGTAATTACAAATGCATCGGTTGTCATCTACTGTACAAATTTCATGGTCCGATTCATCACAAAACTCAGGTTATGACTAAAAGTATGACACCCATTTATTGCTGTCAAAATTCAGCTTAAGTTGCTGTTACAAATTAACACTTTAAAAATAGTAAACGGAGTCCAAAAATTACGATTCCGGTGCCATTAGAACCGTATTTCATAATAACATATTTTAGATTCAAAATATCGGTTTTTCGTTAAGTTTATGACCTGTTTACAGCCTGATGAAGTCGGCTGGAAATGTGATTCAGCATGTTCTTTATAGTTTAAATGTTACTATACTGTATCAACACATGTCCGAACAACGGATTTATCAAGAGTTCGACGAACAATCATCATATATGTATTAACCAACCCTAAACCAACAACATACCCATGACAACATCAACTAATAGCATTTCATATACAAGTAAACTTCATGTAACCTTTATGTTTATATTTTTAGTGTTCTTGCATTTTAGTTGTAAACATAAGCATCATACTACTATGTTAGCGATAAAATAAGATGAACAAAGGTTAAACAAGAGCTTACTACTAGCTTATAGCTAGGGATGATTCTCTAGTGAATAAGATGATGAAAATGCAAGAAACAAAGCTCCTTTGAATGCCCTTCAACTTGCAACCTCCATGGATCACCTTCAAACTTGAATGGAACTTGTAAAAATGGAAGAGATGGATGATGAAAGTGGTGGTGATGGGTTTCGGTTTTGGGGGAACCGAATGAGAGAGAGAGAGTAGTGATGTGAGAGTGGGGGGGGGGGGGGGGTTATTGCACGGACCTCCCGGCCGCTGGAGTGATCCCACTCCACAAGCTAGCAACGTCCCAATGCTGCCTGGAGGTGAATACCCCATCCCGAGCTGAGTCCGTTTCCCTCTGGGAAGAAGGTGGCAGAATACCCCCTGCCTGGACTCGAACCCGGGTCTCTGTGAAGAGTAGAGGTGGGACTGGCCAACTGGGACACCCCAGTTGGTTTAGTGATGTGAGAGTGTGTAAGACTTGAATTGATTTTAAGATCTTATGGCCATGCTTTATAATCATCTTCACATATTTTGGTTAGATTAGGAAGCAACAATCTAATAAAGAATTGAAATATAATCTATGGGAAGATAGGAAGCATGGCATGTATATTTGGTGGGTCCACATGGATCGAAAATTCGATTGGGGGGGGGGGGGGGGTAAAGGGAAACATTTCTCAACTAAATGTAAAAGATAGTTAGTTTGCAAGCATTTGATATTTTATGTTAGATATAGGGTTTTTAGTGGGTGTTATGGCAAACGGGGATCAAGACTAGCCAAAAATAATAACACAATGTATTTGGCAAATATTTGGTGTCACGGGTAATGTCCGGTTGTTCGGTCGGATACTGCTTCGTTAAGTTGTTTAATTGTCCCGTAAGGTGTCTTATACCTATATTTTGTAACACAATTAATTCCTAATACATAGGAAAATATTCAGGACCATTTAGTCAAGTTTTCTGCATACTACTAGTATGCTAATACGCACATGTAAGTATAACACAGTAATCAGAGAGCAGTTAAATAATTCAGCACAGTCATCAAGCCCTTTAATTATCATTAATAAATTGTACAGATTACATGGGATTTTGGGGGTTGTCACATTCTCCCCCTGTTAAGAGCATTTCGTCCCGAAATTTAGCGCGTGGTTACTGAGGAAGCTAGTTAAGTTGCGTTGTTTTCCTGATTTTCCTGGGGTGTCACATCATCCCCCCGTTGATTTGGAATTTCGTCCCGAAATTCTGCAGTAGCTTTAGCCTCAGTAGTGGTTGCGTTTTTCTTAAACAGTTGGGGATACTTGAGTTTCATTTGGTCTTCTCGTTCCCAGGTATACTCTGGGCCACGACGAGCATTCCAACGAACTCGGACCAGAGGTATCCTGGTATGCTTGAGGATCTTAACATCTCGATCCGTAATCTCTACTGGTTCCTCGACGAATCGCAGCTGGTCGTCGATAGTGAGTTCCTTAAGAGGAACTATGAGGGTCTCATCTGACAGACACTTCTTCAGATTTGACACGTGGAATACGTTGTGAACTCCGCTGAGTTCTTCAGGTAGGTTCAACCTGTAGGCGACTTTGCCAATTTTCTCGGTGACTTCAAATGGTCCGACATAACGCGGATTGAGTTTTCCTCGTTTGCCAAAGCGGACTACACCTTTCCAAGGTGAGACTTTGAGTAGCACTCGATCCCCAACCTGGAGCTCGAGTGGTTTTCTTCCCTTATCAGCATAGCTTTTCTGACGGTCATGAGCTGCCGCCATTCATTGTCGTATCTGAGCAATTCTCTCGGTGGTATCTACCACAAGTTCTGGGCCAGTGATTTGGCTGTCACCAACTTCTGCCCAACAGAGAGGTGATCGGCATTTGCGTCCGTACAATGCCTCGAATGGAGTGGCCTGAATGCTGGTGTGGTAGCTGTTGTTATATGAGAACTCCACTAGCGGGAGGTGCTTTTCCCAGCCATTACCAAAATCGATTACACATGCCCTGAGCATGTCTTCAAGGGTTTGGATGGTGCGTTCAGATTGCCCATCCGTCTGTGGGTGATAAGCGGTGCTCATATCTAAACGTGAGCCAAAAGACTTGTGCATTGCTTGCCACAGTTCAGAAGTAAAACGCGCGTCACGATCAGATATGATAGAGGTTGGCACTCCGTGCCTTGACACTACTTCCTTTAGGTAAATGTCTGCAAGAGTAGAAAACTTATCCGTTTCTTTGATAGCCAGAAAATGTGCAGACTTGGTCAGTTGATCTACGATCACCCAAATGGTATCGTTTTCGCGTTGAGATCTGGGCAGACCAGTAACGAAATCCATGGAAATTTGCTCCCATTTCCATTTCGGGATCTCTGGTTGTTGAAGTAGGCCTGATGGTTTCTGATATTCAGACTTGACTCTCGCACAAGTCAAGCACTTGCTGACGTAGGTTGCTATGTGGGCTTTCATGCCAGGCCACCAATACGTAGTCTTGAGGTCGTGGTACATCTTATCCGAACCAAGATGTACTGAATAACGAGACTTGTGTGCTTCATCCATCACAAGCTCGCGTAATCCTCCATAAAGTGGAACCCAGATGCGTCCGATAACATAGTAGGCACCGTCTTCCTTTTGTTCTAGCCGCTGCCTCGATCCTCGTAAGGATTCAGCCCTGACGTTCTCTGCTTTCAATGCTTCGACCTGAGCATCGCGAATCTGAGCGGGAAGGCTAGAGTGAATGGTAAGCTGTAAAGCACGTACACGCTTAGGTATAGTATCCTTTCGACTGAGGGCGTCGGCCACAACATTGGCCTTGCCCGGATGATATTTGATAGCGCATTCATAATCGTTCAAGAGCTCAACCCATCGGCGTTGACGCATGTTTAACTCCTTTTGCTTGAAGATATGCTCGAGACTCCTGTGATCGGTGTAAATGGTGCACTTGGTACCGTACAGGTAATGTCTCCATATCTTAAGTGCGAAAACAACTGCTCCCAATTCCAGATCATGAGTAGTGTAGTTTCTTTCGTGAACTTTAAGTTGGCGCGATGCGTAGGCAATGACCTTGTCACGTTGCATCAGTACGCAACCAAGTCCTTGGATGGAAGCGTCGCAATAAACCACGAAATCATCGGTGCCTTCGGGCAATGAGAGGATAGGCGCGCTACAAAGTCTATCCTTTAGATGTTGAAATGCGGACTCTTGTGCATCACCCCAATGATAGATGACACCCTTCTGAGTCAGTGAAGTGAGAGGTTGCGCAATCTTGGAGAAATCTTTGATAAACCTTCTGTAATATCCTGCCAAACCCAAGAATTGGCGGATTTCTGTTGGTGTGCGGGGTGCAGGCCAGTTCTTGATTGAGTCAACCTTGGATGGATCAACATGAATCCCATCCTTGTTTACCACATGGCCTAGAAAGTGGACTTCGCGAAGCCAGAAGTCACATTTCGAAAACTTGGCATACAACTGCTCTTTTCGAAGAAGTTCCAGCATAAGTCGTAGATGCTGCTCGTGTTCCTCCTGACTCTTTGAGTAGATCAGGATATCGTCAATGAACACAATAACGAACTTATCCAGGTAAGGCTTGCACACTCGGTTCATGAGATCCATGAAGACCGCTGGTGCATTCGTCAGCCCGAATGGCATAACCAGAAACTCGTAAAGGCCGTAACGAGTTCTGAATGCTGTTTTGGTGACGTCCTCCTCTCAGACTCTCAACTGATGGTATCCCGATCTCAAATCAATCTTGGAGTAATAGCTCGACCCTTGCAACTGGTCGAACAAATCGTCAATGCGTGGGAGAGGATAACGATTCTTCATGGTCACCTTGTTAAGTTCGCGGTAGTCAATACACATTCTGAAGGTACTGTCTTTCTTCTTTACGAATAGTACTGGAGCTCCCCAGGGCGAAGAGCTAGGACGTATAAAACCTTTTTCCAAGAGTTCTTGTAGTTGTGTGGACAGTTCTTCAAGTTCTGATGGAGCTAGACGATATGGTGCTCGAGCTACTGGCGCTGCTCCAGGAGCTAGCTCGATTTGAAACTCAACTTGGCGATGAGGCGGAAGACCAGGTAATTCCTCAGGAAATACCTCGGGAAAATCGCGCACAATAGGGATGTCTTCAATCCTCTTCTCTTCCGTTGATGTGTCAGTAACGAGTGCTAAAATGGCAGTGTGGCCCTTTCGCAAACACTTCTGGGCCTTAAGGAAAGAGATGATGCCTTCGACAGCACCACTCTTGTCGCCACGAATCATGAGAGGTTCTTCACCACAACGAGGAATGCGGACGATTTTCTCCTTGCAAACAATCTCCGCTTGATGATGAGATAGCCAATCCATCCCAATAACGACGTCAAAACTACCCAGTGTGATAGGAATAAAATCGATAGAGAAAGTCTGACCAGCTAAGATGAGGTTACAACCTTTAACTACGTGTGTGGCTTCAAGACCTTTACCGTTAGCTAGTTCTACCGTGTGTTTGGTGTTCAGGAGTGTTGGAGTGCGCTTAAGCATTTGGCTAACTTTTACGGACACATAACTAGTATCGGCACCTGAATCGAATAAAACAGTAACAAAGAAGTCGTCCAGAAGAAACTTACCCATCACAACGTTGGGATCGTTCCTTGCGTCACCCTGACCAATCACGAAAGCACGACCTCTTGCCCCATTTCCATTGTTGTTTCCCCCATTGCCGTTTCCATTCCCCTGATTGTTGTTGTTCTGGTTCTGATTTAACTGGGGGCAGTCTTTCTTGAAATGGCCCTCAGCACCACATTGAAAGCACCCTTTGTTGTTACCTTGTTGTTGCCGCTGCTGGCGTTGATTGGGTGGGGCTTGCTGTTGCTGCCGGTTTTGATTCACCGGATGCTGACTCCTACAATCCCTTGCCATGTGACCCGGCTTGTTGCATCGATGACAGTTGCCTTTACCACATGGCCCACTGTGGTGCAAGTTATAGCGATTACATTTGGGGTGATTTCCCTTGTATCCACCCTGACCTTGATTCCCAGAAGACTGCTGACTGGGGCTCCTGTACTCATCTGTCTTTCGCTGCTGGAACTGAGCTGAAGTAGATCCTTTGCCTGAATTCCCATCCCATTTTCGCTTGTTGTCGGTAGGTGCATCAGAAGTAGCTGTGGCGCTGATACGTTTGGGTAGCCTGTTTTGCTCCACCGCCTGGTCGGTGAGACGATGAGCCAACTTGATAATTTGCTGAATGGTACCCAGGTTGGCTGAAGTTACGTGACTTTGAATCTCTAGTACAAGGCCCTTGAGGTAAAGCTCAATACGTTTGATGGGAGGGTCCACCATAGTAGGGCACAGGATGGCCAGTTCATTCGACCTCTTGGTATACGCCTCAATCTCAGACCCCGTCATCTTCAGATTGAAAAATTCCACCTCCAGTTTGTGGATGTCATCCCGACTACAGTATTCCTCTTTGATCAGTTCCTTGAAACCGTTCCATGGGGTGGCATTAGCAGCAACCAACCCCAGCAGCTGAACCTGAGCGTTCCACCATGTGAGCGCTACCTCTTCAAGTGTTCCGGTAGCATATTTCACCCTACGGTCTTCGGGGCATTCGCACATCTCGAAAACTGACTCAAGCTTTTCAAACCAGTGAAGAAGGCCCACTGCTCCTTCGGTGCCACTGAAAGTGGTAGGTCGGCAGTCCATGAACGTCTTGAACGTGCACACAGGAGGTTGAGCATGTTGACCTATTGCGCGAGAATAAAGGACAATATTAAGCATGAGGGTTGGTTTGTGAAGGTAGGATCTAAACGTCCTAAGGTGAGTTGGTATAGCAGGTTATACCTCCTGCAGGAACAGCTGCGAGTGCCTCAGCAACTCGTTCGTTGATCAAAGCCGTCAACTGGGCTTGAGTGAGGTTGATACGTCATCCGCGTCCGCTCATGATCTTCATAATGAAGCAACGTAAGTGAGAAAAGTGTCGCAAAAGTGCGTAAGTGTGGGACGACAATAGAGAGTAAGCACACAAGGTTCAAATAGCAATTACCACATTATCTAATGCACAGTGAGAACTATCTAACCGACAATATAACATAAATCATACCACTTATGGTGTCGAGTCTTGCACGTGGAGCGTAGCGTCGTTGTGGATCGTTGAGCACTGTACTGGTTATAGTCTGGTTTTATCAAAAACTTTTCCCTTTTAAAAACCAAGTTCACTATAACCAATGGCTCTGATACCAATCTGTCACACCCCCAAAATTCACCATGCGGAGTATCACCGCTTGGAGGCGTGACGTGACCAGGATCGAGCCAACAATCATGTTGAACAACATAATTAAGTAAATAAAACCAAACACATTGCGATTGGTGACCAAAAGGAAGTAAACCGATTTTAGGTTAACCGCGGAAGCATAAAACATAAGTTCAAAACACAAGTCCATAGTTCATAAGTTTAAAGTCCAAAACGTAGGTTTAATAAGTTCATAAAGTTTATTCATTAAGTACGGGACATATCAGTTCGCATCCCACAACGACCACCTCCATATGCAAGCTCCATAGCATCTAATGACCTGCAAAGCATGTAATAACGAGTCAACAACAAAGTTGAGTGAGTTCACGGTTGGTAGTCCATTTTAGAGTTGTTTCCAAAAACATAGTTTAATCTCATTCGGCTATCCAGCCGTGGGGGTTACCCCATAGTTCGAAAACGTTTATTTGTTAACCATCCCATGTCCACCTTCCCTGGCTATCCAGCCCGGCACTTTGGCCGTGGGGAGCTGCCCCAGTATTTTAAACTACCAGACTCGTTTATCATATCGACTACTAACAAAAGAAATCAATTGTGCCCTAGCGTCGGTGTTCTATCACCACCGACGTGCCATAGTCCATTAGTACACACCCGTCCAACTGGCACGGTGTGAGGTTTGTTAAACCTAATAGCGCTATTAACTAATGACCCGTTCGCCATAGCCTCGGCGATTAAGTCGATACAAAAAGGGAGGGACTTCGCTGGTAGAGTTCTAGTCAAGTAAGTCTAACACGTCCCAACAGGACGAGGAATTTACATTCCTGAACACGTCTCAAAGGACGAGGAATCCCTATTCCTGTACCCATTCCCATTCCCACCGGGAATTTACCATGCTTTGTAGAAAAGTGTGAACTCACCTCGGTTTGCTCGATTAGATTCTCAAATATAGTTAACAGTCAAGGTCGGTCAATCACGTCCTAATAAGCTACGGATAACAATCAGTTTCTCATGCATAACACGTATCCTACGTATGGTTTATTTGTACATTACTTCGACCACATAACAGGTACACACTTTAACGATTTATGCCCATATAAACTTCCCATCCATTCCCCACTCATAAACAAACATACGATATTGCACGTAACACATATAACATGTTAGATCATTCACCGATAGCATACTCGACATTTAGACACGCAAGTCACAACTTATGTCAATTCAGCATTAATATTCAAAACTGGCTGTTTTCGGACATTTTAATAAAATAGTTAAATTATTCCAAAAATTCCCAAATTTTTACAGGATGTCTTAAACGTTCCATATTTTATTGTGTAAAAATATCGGGGTCCGGTTCATTATCAATATTTTATAAAAATTCATATTCCGGACTGAACTCAGATTTGTGTATTTCTGACCATAGTCCACGGAACAATTTATTAAAAATTCATCGAGTGTCTGATTTATGAAATTCCAGTGGGGTAATTACAAATGCATCGGTTGTCATCTACTGTACAAATTTCATGGTCCGATTCATCACAAAACTCAGGTTATGACTGAAAGTATGACACCCATTTATTGCTGTCAAAATTCAGCTTAAGTTGCTGTTACAAATTAGCACTTTAAAAATAGTAAACGGAGTCCAAAAATTACGATTCCAGTGCCATTAGAACCGTATTTTATAATAACATATTTTAGATTCAAAATATCGGTTTTTCGTTAAGTTTATGACCTGTTTACAGCCTGATGAAGTCGGCTGGAAATGTGATTCAGCATGTTCTTTATAGTTTAAATGTTACTATACAGTATCAACACATGTCCGAACAACGGATTTATCAAGAGTTCGACGATCAATCATCATATATGTATTAACCAACCCTAAACCAACAACATACCCATGACAACATCAACTAATAGCATTTCATATACAAGTAAACTTCATGTAACCTTTATGTTTATATTTTTAGTGTTCTTGCATTTTAGTTGTAAACATAAGCATCATACTACTATGTTAGCCATAAAATAAGATGAACAAAGGTTAAACAAGAGCTTACTACTAGCTTATAGCTAGGGATGATTCTCTAGTGAATAAGATGATGAAAATGCAAGAAACAAAGCTCCTTTGAATGCCCTTCAACTTGCAACCTCCATGGATCACCTTCAAACTTGAATGGAACTTGTAAAAATGGAAGAGATGGATGATGAAAGTGGTGGTGATGGGTTTCGGTTTTGGGGGAACCGAATGAGAGAGAGAGAGAGTAGTGATGTGAGAGTGTGTAAGACTTGAATTGATTTTAAGATCTTATGGCCATGCTTTATAATCATCTTCACATATGTTGGTTAGATTAGGAAGCAACAATCTAATAAAGAATTGAAATATAATCTATGGGAAGATAGGAAGCATGGCATGTATATTTGGTGGGTCCACATGGACCGAAAATTCGGTTGGGGGGGGGGGTAAAGGGAAACATTTCTCAACTAAATGTAAAAGATAGTTAGTTTGCAAGCATTTGATATTTTATGTTAGATATAGGGTTTTTAGTGGGTGTTATGGCAAACGGGGATCAAGACTAGCCAAAAATAATAACACAATGTATTTGGCAAATATTTGGTGTCCCGGGTAATGTCCGGTTGTTCGGTCGGATACTGTTTCGTTAAGTTGTTTAATTGTCCTGTAAGGTGTCTTATACCTATATTTTGTAACACAATTAATTCCTAATACATAGGAAAATATTCAGGACCATTTAGTCAAGTTTTCTGCATACTACTAGTATGCTAATACGCACATGTAAGTATAACACAGTAATCAGAGAGCAGTTAAATAATTCAGCACAGTCATCAAGCCCTTTAATTATCATTAATAAATTGTACGAATTACATGGGATTTTGGGGGTTGTCACATTTGGGACCTTTATACTTAGTCAATTTTCAACATGTTCAATGCATACGAATTTCCACCCAATCGGATAACCATCCGATCGAGTGACCGTCCTGCTGTGAACTTGTTCTCAACTGAGAAGCCTCGCCAATCGGATCGCCGTCCGATCGAACGGCCGTTCGATCGACCGACCTGAAGGGTAGAGGTACTTCTCTATTTTCAAAATGCTACAATGAAAACTTCAAAGAACAAACCATCATACACAAACACATCCTTACCAAACGAGGTGTCAATCCAATCGAATGGCCATCCGATCGGATGACCATCCGAACGGATTGACATCCGATCGACTGGCTATCCGATCGGATTGCCATCCGATCGGGTTACCATTCGACACTTGGTTACTTTTGCATCGTTTTACACATCACTCATCGTTTATGCTATCATTAACTGTTCAGACTAATCTCTCTCAGCGCTCCCTTCAATCCAAGGCAGTGTTTATTAAGTTAAACGCTATACGTGAGTATACTCGATCCCTTTTTGCTTATGCACTTTTGGGTGTTTCATACGTTACTTATTCTATATCACATCGAACACACAACACAAACACTCTTTATACGCTGACCTTTAATGCATGTTATACATGATTTGATGAATGCTTGTTTGTTATGTTAACACATTGATTGTTGTCTACCTACCTTAGCAACGATAGTACTATAGTTTGGACTCAGCATCTGTTCACTCAGGGGTTGTGAAGGACAATACTTCACGTGTTCACAGTGGTGAATATGTGATGCGCACTCGCTACTCGCAGTCAAATCACAGTCATTGGTATTGATAGGATCTTTGTCGATAACTTACATGCTTCACATTATACGTTAAACATGCTGGTTATGCGTAAACGATTTCGAACCCTATTATGCTATTGTCAAACTTGTATGCTCACCTTTACACTCTGTGTATTGACCTTTATTTTAACGTATGTGACAGGTGCTTAAGATGCTAGGGATTGCTGTGCTTTGATGAATCAAGCTAGGGGTCTAGTTATGTCACGCTTAAATCTGAGTCGTCGGAGCAGTATTTGTTTATGAGACAATTATTTGTAATAACTGTTTTTATTTGGATATGTTGTGGTATGGGACATGACGTTTTAATTATCTGGTAATGAATAGTTGTTATGGATGCTCATGGACAATCTGTTTCGCTCAGTGCCATGGCCCGATGTTTCCGCCATCGGTTGGGGTGTGACAGATTGGTATCAGAGCCATAACTATAGGGAATTAGGCAATACTCGACCTAGTCCGGGTCGATGTCTTAGAGCGACCTAGTCAATAGTCTAAGTACCAACAGACCGACTTGTGCATGCCCAGTAGGGTTTTGTACGAGCTTACTCGATATTTCTCGCTCAAACTCGTTGTACACTACACACTTGCGCGAACATTGCATACTACAGTTCCGCGCAAGATCAGCCTTTCCTAAGGCTGACTGCACACACAAACGGATGATCTGGTCAAGATTAGGTGTGAAAACCGCAAACTCTCGACCAGATTACTCATTCAAATTGCTATTTTTACTACAAAACAAGAGAAATTGCGTTGAATCAGGAGTGAAATCCATACTTTGACGCATATCTCCTTATCTATCTCGTGATTTTATCACACCAGCAGTAACGTAGTCGCTAAGTTAGGGGTGAAACCTGAACCTTGATGACTCGTTCTACTCTCCAATACTCACACCAAAGTCTCGACGGACTCCAACGACTTGGGACACGCTGTAACTGGAAGGATGCGTGCCGACCGCTCAAATCAAAGCGAGAGCACAGTTCCGAAGGCCAAAGTGTGCACTTGAAGTCCTTGTGAATAGTTGAATCGCTTTGGGTAGTCGATGCCTGCCAGCCGCAGGCAATCTATTCTCGATTTCTATGTGTTTCGATTCTGAGCCCGCAACTGCTGACTCTAATATTTGTCGCTTTTATGTGGATTTTGTGTGCTTTCATGTGATTACGTGTTTTGATTTTGGTTATTATTCGTTTTCGCTGTTCATTTCGATCAACAAGCACTGCACACATACCTCAATATGCTAACAAATCGCTGGTCATTATTCGCAATCGCTGCTCGATACTCGCAATTGCTGTACTTAATCGCTATACGTGCTGTGGAGGATAGGGAATACGTGCAACATATAGTAAGGTTTCTGTGTTCTGACTGCCTTATGTGCTTCTATGCCATACGTGCTTACGTGTTTCTGTGCCCTACGTGTTATGTGATTCTGTGATTATGTGTTTATGTGCTTATGTGGTTGATGTGTTCCTGAGCTTTATGGTAAATCGCTAGACTATACTAGGAATAATCGAATAGTGTTTTGAATCCTATGGCGCTGTCTGTTGCAGACAATGTCGTCATCTGGATCCCTACACTCACGAGCTGCTAGGCGTAAGCACGCCGACAAGCGACTTGCTTCTCTTGTCGCAAGTTAAATCTTCAAAGTTATCCCTCAGATCGTGAGTGAACTGAACGAGAATGCAAGCAAATCTTCTGAAGAGTCCTGAACTGATTCGCCAAAAGCTGCCTTTAGCTTCAAGAAGTTCAAAGCCTGCAGACCGAAAGAGTTTACTGGTGAAGATGGTCCTACGGCCATGTTCCAATGGTTTGATTCTATCGAAGTCACCCTGCGCCAGAGTGGCTGTCCTGACAACCTACGCACTCTGAACGCAACTGGCGTCTTCCAGTCCCGCGCTTTAGACTGGTGGACGGCCGAGAGAAACAAACACGGAAATGATGCAGCTTACGGGCTAACATGGGATGAGTTGAAGGATGTGATGATGGAAGAGTTCTGCCCTCCCCATGAGCGCCAAAAGTTGGAGGATGAATTCTGGCACATTAAGCAGAAAGATAGTGACAACGCTGGTTTGACTGCGCGCTTCAAGCAGTTAAGTATAATCTGTCCGGACCAAGTCAAGACGCCTGAAATCTCCATCAAGAAGTATATCCCTGCTCTTCCAGATTGCGTGGCTAATTTCGTTCAAGCTGCAAAGACGTCAACGATCGAAGAAACCTACTTGCTCGCAGCTGAGATCAACGACAAGCGAGTCAAGTCTGGTGTCTGGGATAAAGCTCCCAAGAATCTGCATCAAGCTACCACTGCTTCAACCGCTGAAACCGCCACCGCTCCTCAGTCATCCAAGCTCTCGAGACGCAAGAGAAAGAACAACAACAATTCCAGGAACAAGAACTGCGCTGTGACCAATGCTGCCCCGCTCCAATCAGTTCCAGCTCCTCAGCAACATCAACACCGCCAAGTAGCGGCCCCTGTTACCAACACACCGCTGGCAAAGCGTGCGTATACTGGTCCTCACACGGCTTGCCTTACTTGTACTTATCACCACCCAGTGGGAATCGCCTGCATATACTGTGCACATTGCAACATGTACGGCCATTTCACCGCCAACTGCCATACATGTCCACGTCAAAACCCTGCTCCAACCCAAGGTCAAGCTCCTGCTCAACAAGCTCTACTTACTGCTCCACAAGGCCATCAAGCAGCTCATGCACCCGCGGTCAATGCTAGAGCTTGCTACGCGTGTGGTGATCCCAACCACTTCGCCAACATGTTCCCGAACCGAGTAGTCAATCAAGAGCCGCAACCGCAGCAGCCCTAGTAGCTGCCTCAGCAACAGCAGCAACAACCAGCAGCCCACGGACGCACATTCAACATTAACGCCCGCCAGGCTCAAGCCGATAACAATGTGGTCAATGATATGTTTCTCGTGAATGGTATATATGCTACGTGTTTATTTGATACTGGAGCAGATAACTATTTTGTATCGTTTGAATTCGAAAAGCTCCTCAATCGTAAGCACGCTCATCTCCCCTCAACGTTCGATGTTGAAGTTGCCACCGGAAGAACCGTCGCCGTCAATTCTGTTCTTCGTGATTGTACTCTCGAACTCAACAATCACGTCTTTCCTATCGACCTTATTCCGATGCTGCTCGGTAGTTTTGACGTCATAGTAGGCATGGACTTTCTTCGTGAAAACCATGCTGAAGTTGTTTGCTTCGATAAAATGATTCGATTCTCGCTCGCTAATGGTGATCAATTGTGTGTTTACGGTGAAGTCTCGTCGAAGAAACTCCAACTCATGTCGTGTGTCCAGGCTAGCAAGTATCTCCGCAAGAAATACCAAGATTTCCTGGCGCACATTGTAGTAGCGGAGAAGGAAAAGAAAGGTAATCCGGGAGTGAATGATGTCCCCGTGGTTTGTGAATTCCCTAACGTATTTCCCAATGAGCTACCAGGTCTACCGCCTGCTTGTGATATCGATTTCCGAATCGACCTCATTCCTGGAGCCAACCCTGTTGCTAAAGCGCCGTATCATCTCGCTCCTTCTGAAATGCGCGAACTCTCGAGTTAGCTCCAGGAACTACTTGATAAAGGCTTTATTCGCCCTAGCACCTCTCCATGGGGCGCGCCTGCCCTTTTCGTCAAAAAGAAGGATGGTTCGTTCAGGATGTGCATCGACAATAGGGAGTTGAATAAGTTGACAATCAAGAATCGCTATCCCTTGCCTCGAATCGATGATTTATTTGATCAGCTACAAGGTGCTACATTTTTTTCTAAGATCGATCTACGCTCAGGCTATCATCAATTACGCATTCAAGAGGAGGATATACCCAAAACCGCGTTTCGAGCCCGCTATGGTCACTTTGAGTTCGTTGTCATGCCTTTTGGATTGACCAATGCTCCTGCAGTCTTCATGGACTTGATGAATTGAGTGTGCAAACCCTTTCTTGATCGCTTCGTAATCGTATTCATCGACGATATCCTGATCTATTCCAAATCAAAAGCCGAACACTCGCAACATCTACGTTTGGTTCTTGAGTTACTCCAGGGAAACTGTCTCTACGCCAAGTTCTCCAAGTGTGAATTTTGACTGGAGGAGGTCCAATTCTTGGGTCACATTGTCAATAGTCAAGGTATCCACGTTGACCCTGCGAAGATCGAAGCTGTTAAGAGTTGGGTTACACCCAAGAATCCGTCTGAAGTCCGTTCTTTCCTCGGACTGGCAGGCTATTATCGCCGTTTTATCAAAGGTTTCTCCAAAATCGCCGTACCGCTTACCTCTCTGACGCATAAGGATAAACCTTTTGTTTGGGGAACCAAACAGGAGGAAGCCTTTCAAACCCTCAAGACCATGCTTTGCAATGCTCCCGTGCTCTCACTACCCGACGGAAACGACAACTTCGTAGTTTACTGCGATGCCTCAAACCTTGGTCTTGGTTGCGTTCTCATGCAACGAGACAAGGTTATCGCGTACGCTTCTCGACAGCTCAAAATCCACGAGAAGAACTACACCACACACGACCTCGAGCTTGGCACAGTTGTTTTTGCGTTAAATATTTGATGACACTACCTTTATGGTACCAAGTGTACGATCTTCACCGATCATAGGAGCCTACAACATATCTTTGACCAGAAAGAACTGAATATGCGTCAACGCCGGTGGGTAGAACTGCTCAACGATTACGACTATGAGATCCTTTACCATCCAGGCAAAGCAAATGTCGTTGCCGATGCTCTCAGTCGACGAAGCTACTTGCTTAGCGTTTGTAATTCCCAAGCCTAGTTTAATCTCGAAGCTCTTATCCGTGACGTGCAGCATGCTTGTTTTACCGAACGAACGTTGAAGAAGGAAAGAATTCTAAACGATGGCGCCCAACTCGAGAATAAATCGAATGGTATCTTTCACTATTTGGATCGAATTTGGATTCCCAAGCGTACGAACTTGCGACAACTTCTGATGGACGAAGCCCACAAATCTCGATATTCTATTCATCCCAGAGCCGACAAGATGTACCAAGACATGCGTTACAAGTACTGGTGGCCGGGAATGTAGAAGGATATCGCTATCTATGTTTCGAAATGCCTGACCTGTTCCAAGGTCAAGGCTGAGCATCAAAGACCCTCTGGCTTACTCGTCCAACCCGAGATCCCGATGTGGAAATGGGAAAGTATAGCCATGGACTTCATAACAAAACTTCCGCGTACTCAATCTGGTCATGATAGCATATGGGTTGTGGTTAACCGTTTAACCAAGTCAGCTCACTTCCTGCAATACGAGAATACTATAAGGTAGAAAGATTAGCCCGAATCTACACCAACGAGATCATTAGTCGACATGGGACGCCTCGCGACATCATCTCTGACTGCGATGGTCGGTTTACCTCACGTTGTTGGGAAACGTTTCAACCTGCTCTCGGTACTACTCTTAATCTAAGTACCGCTTTCCATCCCCAAACCGACGGTCAGACTGAAAGAACGATTCGCACCCTTGAAGACATGCTCTGTTCGTGTGTCATAGATTTCGGTGGTAATTGGGACGCGTACTTACCTTTGGTCAAATTCTTGTACAATAACAATTATCATTCTAGCATACAAATGGCACCATTTGAGGCTTTATACGGAAGGAAATGTCGATCGCCAATTGTGTAGCACGAGATCGGAGACGCACAAATTACCGGTCCCGAGCTGTTGCAAGAAATGACAGACAAAATTCTCCAAATTTGAGACAACTTGTTGAAAGCTCGGAGCTGACAGAAAATTTACGCTGATAGACGCCGCAAGACCCTTGAATTTGACGTTGGCGATCACGTACTCCTAAAGGTTGCACCTTGGAAGGGAGTGATCAGATTCGGAAAGAAAGGAAAGCTCGCGCCTCGATATGTTGGACCCTTTAAGATACTAGAAAGGATTGGAAATGTGGCCTACAGACTCGAACTACCAGAGGAACTGAGTCACGTCCACCCGACTTTCCATGTTTCGAACCTCAGAAAGTGCTTGGTCGACCAGGAATTACACGTCCCTCTTGACGAATTGCAAGTGGACGAAACATTACACTTCGTGGAAAAGCCTATCGAGATCGTGGGACGAGAAACCAAGGTACTCAGAGGCTCACGCATTCCCATTGTGAAGGTTTGCTGGGAAGGCAAACGAGGCGCCGAGTTCACCTGGGAACTCGAAAGCGACATGAAGGCGAAGTACTCGCAGTTGTTTATTACGGCTAAAGCCTAATTTCAGGATGAAATTCCCTTAAGTAGGGGAGGCTGTAACACCCCGTGTTTCGAAAGTCAAAGTCAAAGTCAAGATTGAATTCAAAGGAAGAAAAGATTGCTAATTGCGATTTGTCACTCCTTGCTCAACTACTGTTTTGACTTCTTTGACTTGCAATCGAATCTATTTAATTATTTGATTTAGTTGTATTATGTGGAGTATCTATTAATAATCGAGGTTTAATCGCTATTTAATCGCATGTTTGATCGATTTATCGCTAATCGCTATCGCAATCGCAACTCGAATTATGTGATCTGGATATTGTTTTACGTGTGTGCTATTTATGTGTTACTTGTGCATATTATGTTTATGTTGAGGTGTTAATCGCAATAACAAATCTATCGCATAGCAATCGAATCGCAAATGCTAAACGCAAGTTAATTATAGTGATTGTATGTTGGATATAGTAGTTATGTTATTTGTGTAACTAATGTATAATACTATCGCATCGCTCGCTCGAATCGCATCGCAACGCTCGACACACAAATCGAAACAACAAAACTCATCGTACCGAACACTAGTATCGAGTGGCCAACCGATTGAGTGGCCATCCTATCGGATTGCCGATCGAATGGAAATCCGATCGAATTGTCACCCGATCGGGCTGCCATCCGATTGGATTGCCACCCGATCGGCCGACACCATCACCACTTTCCTTTTTGGGAAACCCGATAAATACCCACCTATTACATCATTTGTGATGTGACAGCTCTCTTGTTCGACCAGCCGACTTCAAGCCCTCATTTCTCTCGATTTCTCTCGATTCTTGTAAGTTTCCAACCTAAATCTTGTACTTCTATGATCTACACACACTTCTACATCATTTTCACCTTTGAATCTTAACTTTTAACCGTGAAATCACCGGATTTGAGGTGTTCAAGGGTGATGTCATCATGGAGTTCTTATGAACTTCAAGGTTTGGCTTCATTCCACCAAGAAAAACTCAGATCTGAAGGATTTCCACATGAATAACCAATGTATTCACATAGATCTACACATATTCATGGTTAAAAAGATTGAAAGAAGGTTTTCCAACTTTCTTTCAACTCTTTTACACTCAATGCACTCAAAACCGATAGAATCGGAGCTTGTTCTAATCTTCTACTCTTTCTTAGTGATGGGTTAGTTCAAGATCTGAATTCTATCCGGGAGATAACGTATTTCGGGTTTGAACATGAACAACCGTCATGAACCGTGAACTGGCCGGACTAGGGTGGTTCCCGTTCGATCGGGTCACTTGGGTCGAGATGGGGTTCCTGTTGTTTAAACAAGATATCAAAACGTCTCGTTCAAAACTACAAAACTTCAAACAGAATCGAGTGTCAAGACAATCAGATCGTTAGGACGGATTGCCGTTCGATCGGATTACCATCCGATCGGATTGCCATCTAATCGACCGGCCATCCGATCGGGTTGTACTTGGTTCCATACTTAAACTTTTATTTAAACATTTCAAGGATCTGAACGTCAAACGGATTGCCATCCGATCGGATTGCCATCCGATCGAACGACCATCCGATAGTGTGACGTTTGGGACCTTGATACTTAGTCAATTTTCAACATGTTCAATGCATACGAATTGCCACCAAATCGAATAGCCATCCGATCGAGTGACCGTCCTACTGTGAACTTGTTCTCAACTGAGAAGCCTCACCAATCGGATCACCGTCCGATCGAATGATCGTTCGATCGACCGACCGACCTGATGGGTAGAGGTACTTCTCTATTTTCAAAATGCTACAATGAAAACTTCAAAGAATAAACCATCATACACAAACACATCCTTACTAAATGAGGTGTCAATCCAATCGAATGGCCATCCGATCGGATGACCATCCGAACGGATTGACATCCGATCGACTGGCCATCCGATCGGATTGCCATCCGATCGGGTTACCATTCGACACTTGGTTACTTTTGCATCGTTTTACACACCGCTCATGGTTTATGCTATCGTTAACTGTTCAGGCTAATCTCTCTCAGTACTCCCTTCAATCCAAGGCATTATTTATTAAGTTAAACTTATTCTAAATCACATCGAACACACAACGCAAACACTATTTATACGCTGACCTTTAATGCATGTTATACGTGACTCGATGAATGCCTGTTTGTTATGTTAACACATTGATTGTTGTCTACCTGCCTTAGCAACGATAGTACTATAGTTTGGACTCAACACCTGTTCACTCAGGGGTTGTTAAGGACAATACTTCACGTGTTCGCAGTGGTGAACATGTGATGCGCACTCGCTACTCGCAGTCATTGGTATTGATAGGATCTTTGTCGATAACTTACATGCTTCACATTATACGTTAAACATGCTGGTTATGCGTAAACGATTTCGAACTCTATTATGCTATTATCAAACTTGTATGCTCACCTTTACACTCTGTGTATTGACCTTTATTTTAACGTATGTGACAGGTGCTTAAGATGCTAGGGATTGCTGTGCTTTGATGAATCAAGCTAGGGGTCTAGTTATGTCACTCTTAAATCTGAGTCTTCGGAGCAGTATTTGTTTATGAGACAATTATTTGTAATAACTGTTCTTATTTGGATATTTTTTGGTATGGGACATGACGTTTTAATTATCTGGTAACGAATAGTTGTTATGGATGCTCATGGACAATCTGTTTCGCTCAGTGCCATGCCCCAATGTTTCCGCCATCGGTTGGGGTGTGACAACTAAATTGTTAATTGGTATTAAAGTCTAAATATTATTTTCATTTGAAAGTTAATACGAGATTTGTGTTGAATCCTGGTAAGATGGTAAAGGGCCTAATAAAACTACAATGTAATCATTAGATCTTTGGCAATTATTAGATCAACATAGAGAATGCATACAATCAAACATGCATGCTGACAATTTCATAACTAAGGAACCATGATGAGAGGAAACCTCGTAGCAAGCACTGATTCCCTTATTCTTTACCATAACATCTATCTAAGAAGATATGTAGGACTGGCATATCGTGTCAACCCGACCTGTTAAGACCCAAAGACGATAAGATGTGAACCCCAAACAGGTAAACACGAACACGAAACGGAATCTTATCGTGTCAGATTTTCCTAACGCGAACACGAACCTGATAATTAACAGGTCACACGAAATGACTTGTTAAGACACGAAAAAATTACCAATGTATCATACAACCTATTAAGACATGAACACGACCTGTTACTACATATCTAATATTTAGCCATTAACAGGTCTTAACATGTATTGTATAATGGTCTTAAGTCTTAATAGGTCGTATCGTGTCTGACACGACCTGTTAAGACACGAACATGACCTGTTAAGACACGGACACGAAATAGGTAAACATGAACACGACACAAAATTAAACAGGTCTTATCATGTCGACCTGTTATAGACACGAAACCTGTTAACTTCGTGTAGGATCATGTCGTGTTATCATGTTCGTGTCAGAATTGGCAGCCCTAAAGATATGTGAACATCTCATCATGCAAAAGTAAGGTAATTTCAAAAAGTACCTTTTTTTCTGTAGGCTTTTTTTTACCATATTTCAACATGAAATGTAGATACACATTTAAATGTATAAGTATAAATGATGAAATGTAGTCAAGTACAAATTGAAAAATATAGCAGCTAAGTTAGCCCATTTGTAAAAAAACAAAGAAATGTAAAAAAAAGAAAAAGAAGATAGCAAACAATAACAACAAAAAAATTCATTTTTTTATAAAAGTGCAAAATGATCTTATGGAAGTAAGCCTTCCTCTAGTGCTTCCCTTGCTAACCCAATGGTTAATTTGATGTAGACCAATACTAGTTGAAAAACTTCCATGTGCTTGCTTTCTGTTTTTCATAACGAATCTGATCGCCCCTAATGCCACTACACACGGATCCAGCCCGACCTGATTGCGGGTAGCAAAAGAGACATGTATAAGATTGGTAGTTGAGCCGTATTGGCTTCTTGGCATACTTTTGGCACGGTGGTGGTCTTAACTTTGCTAGAATTATTGATAGTGTTAATGATATTATACCCTAAAAAATTTGAAGATTAAAGTTGAGTTGAGTTTCAAATTTGATACAAATAATCATAAAAGTTTGTAATTTAAAACGGGACACTCTAAATTGATAGTATTTCAAAATGGGTCGTTTTGACCCGAACCTAATTCACGAAAAATTTATTTTTTGACCCATTATTCGACATGACCCTGGCTTGGTAGTAATTACCACGAATAACTTCATGAATGAAGGAAAGCTTTCAATTTGATTAAAAAAATAATGGAACCAACTGTGATGGTCCAAAGGTGCCATAGTTGGTCAGCGTTTTAGCGGCGTTAGTCATCAGCGTATGTTGTTGTGTCAGGCAACTGATTGTATTCATATTTGTCTGAATCCTACCACAGCCAACTTCTTCTCACACGCCTCATTTGCTGCACCAACATTTAGTTAACATGTGAAAGTCAATAACAAATGGAGCATCTTTGCTTTTTAAAAAAAATTAAAATAAAATATATAACAAACTAAAGAAGATATATAGCACCATTTTTGTTTATGCTCTTTTAACTCAGCTATTTCTTGCACAAAAAGCATTTGTAAACGAAAGCATATTGGTGTCCATGTGTATTATGTCATATATAATAGAACTGAGCAGATTTTTTAAAGCCTAGCTATGCGCGTTACATCTACATAACACCAGAAGTCACTTTTCTCAAACTATAATTAAAGAATTCCCGAATCAAGCTATGCATAGATCATAAGTAAACATGTCGATACTGACGTAAAATCTCATATAACCACTAGGACATCCAAAATTTATGTGGCATCCACTTTACTTAACGATCAAACATTCAAATTTTTTTTAACAAAAATTGGGCATGACCCATTCCTAACATTGACGTTTCCCTGTTTTTACAATATAATTCAAAATCAACCCAAAGGATTCAAACGTTCTTAAAACACTTACTACTATTCTATACATACGGTTAACATTTACATTAACAAAATGATTTTTGACCCATTAGTAAAAGATAACATGGTCCGGAAGCGCAAAAGGGCAATTTAGTGTGTTCGTCCCAGCTCGCCAACTTCAAACATGAGATTTACCTATCATGCACAACATCAAACATTAGTTAATTCACAATGCTCAAACAAAATCCATAACATACCTTACATACTTTTAATCAACCCATTAACAATTTACCAAATCATTGACAAATCTTGTTTACAACATTCTTTTCATTAAACATCCCTTCCATTAACTTTCTTTCATTCCAACATCTCAATACATTCATACATCCATATCATTCGACCCATTCATAATGAGCCCATATTCAAACGTCCACAATAATCGTCGTGGTTATCCTAATTTACCCATTTACAACGGGTAACCCTTATCATACATGCCTAGCATAACATATCATTTTGACCCGTTTATAACAAGTCGTTACTTAGCCATCTCATAATCCTACTTTCTATACAATTTTATCCCACTTGAGTGGTCATTATACATCCGACACTATTTCGCTTATCCGTTTGCTAACATATAACATATCGACATTTGAACCAATAACAACACACAACTCAACATTTAGGATTATTAACTAAACCTTCATCCGTAGAACAACATCAAAGGAGAATTAAGTTCATATGAACTTACCGTGATCCTGAGCTCCTTGTGCTTTGGAGTGACTTGCTCCTTCTTCCTTCTTATTTCCTGGACATCATAACTTTATTCACTTAGCTTCCATTACTTTCACATTCCTTATTATCCAATATGACATTTATAATTCACATACATTCCCACCATGATTACATCTCATCAATTTAGCAAATTTTCATACAAAATCACATCTAAATTCATTTAGACATTTCATCAAACACATGGTGAGCATACTATCTACAAGGCATGATGTACAAGTAGTTATAACATGTCCATCCTATCTCATCAATCGTTATTCATAATCTTTCATAATAATAATCATTACCCTAATCCATAACTTACTATTTTGACCATGAACATATGGTTCCAAATCAATTATTCATAACAATTTCATCAACAACAATCAAATTAACATGTAGAACTTCATAATTTCTAACCATTACTTGACATGCAAGTGGGTTTTGCCCTAATCATGCTCATATTCAAAATTTAGCATCTATTGATGTCTAGACATTCATAGCAACCATTAATCATACTAAATTTTGCATTAGATTCACGAATTACACTAAACCCACATAATCAAACATCATCAAATCAAGGAATTTCACTTACTTGAGATCAAGAATACTTAGACAATCAGAATTCTTAGCTCATGCATTCGATTCTACACTAATTTGGCTTTCAATTGATGGAATTTTAGAGATTTAGGATTTTGAGAGGGAAGGAGTCCCTCCTGGCTTCCTCACGATCGCACACCAGACTCAAGTCTGGTTTCTTTTTTTATCATGTTTTATAACAATATTTACACATCTAGTCCCTCATCATTTAGTCCCTATTCACTTTAGTAATTTACCTTCTAACTTAATCATCTTTCTTTTATTAACTTTTATTTTGACATAATTCTATATATTTTCCGTTTTAACTTATTAAAACATCACTGCACATTATACTTTTAGGACATACGAGAAATTGGGGTGTTACAAGTCTACTCCCCTTAAAGAAGGTTTCGTCCCCGAAACCTGAATACGTACCAAATAATTCTGGGTAATGTTTTCGCATTTCATCCTGCGCTTCCCACGTGAGATCCGACCCTTTTCGATGTTGCCATTGGACCAACACTTGCCGAACGGATTTGTTGCGGAGTTGCTTTACTTTAAAATCCTTTATTGCGATGGGCTTTTCAACATAATTTAATTTCTCATCCACTTCAATATCATCCAAAGGAACGTATGCTGTCTCATCCACGAGGCACTTTCGCAATTGCGATACATGAAAGGTGTTATGAATCCCATCCAACGCGGGTGGTAATTGTTGGTGCATGCGTCTGTCGACTTCGTCTTGTATCGAGTCTAGTATTAGAATTGTTAGATCAGGGCGCGTTGTACGAGAAGATAGGAGATTTTAGGGTTTGTTTAAAGTAATTTCGCTTGAATGATGTTATTTCGCTTGAAATGACATTTGACAGTTTCAAGCGAAATCAACCATGTTGATTTCGCTTGAACTGACACATGACACTTTCAAGCGAAATCTCATGTCTATATATACCAGCCCAAGCGAAATCATTTGTAATGTTCCTGGTTTCCGGTACCGAACTGCTGCCGACGCGTCGTTTGATTTGTATTGCTGTTATAATCAATAAACAAGACGATTAATAATGAAACAAGCTGTTTTCCACGTCTGTTTCTTTGTTTCCACCTCTGAAACAGACTAGAGCTCTTCTGATTGACTCGTTTGGGTCACAACTCGATCCTACAAGTGGTATCAGAGCTCAGGAAGAAGAGTTCTTGCCAAAAATGCCTGATTTTCTGACTTCTACACCTTCTTTTTGAATTTGAACTAGTTTTCATGGTCAAAAAGTTTTGAATTTCACATATGACATGCGTAACAGTGTTTTAATGAATCCTTGATAGTATTGGACCTAAAATTGACTTAAATCTGATAAAATACTTAATTCCGCTTGAAATACAGATCGGACTTGATGACATCAGCAACAGTTCAAACGAGATTAGTAGGTTAATTTCGCTTGAAATTGTTATTTCGCTTGAAAATCTCGTCTGATTCCGCTTGAAAATATCTTATTCCATTTCAGTGGGTTATTTCGCTTGAGCCATTCAAGCGAAATCAGGTTATTTCGCTTCAAGGTCTGATTCCGTTTGAAAGTGTGTTGTGATGTGAGCAAAATGCAACATATAAATTACATCAATAGTGGCATAAAACTAACCCTTTTTAGTACTAATTTTGGAAAAAGTATGCTTTTGTCTTCCTTTTGTATTTTCAGGATTAAATGAGCTCAAATTAACAAAAGAAGCAAAAAGACAGCAAAATCTAACATAAATACAAGAAAAGGAACAAATGTGACATGCCCGACCCCACGACAGCAACTTCCCAAGCAAAACAAGAAGACAGAAGACTGAACACGCCCCGTGCTCAGCCAGCACGGGGGCGTGCCCAAGTGTCAGCAGAAAAGACAAAGTGGTAGAAGCTTCTATTGCCCACCACGGGGCCGTGCTCAGCGGACACGGGGCCATGGTCAACTATAAGATTCGCACAATCCAGGCAAATCTTCATAATAGAAAGATTCTTCTGCACACGGGGTCGTGCTCAGTGGACACGGGGGCGTGGTCAACTAATAAAGACAAGCTGCATTAAATGAAGAAAGAGAGGATGTGGACACGGGGCCGTGCCCACTGGACACGGGGCCGTGCCCCAGCTTCTGTTCAGCCTATAAATAGGAGTGCTTGGCTCAAGCTCAAACCATCCCTTGGCACACCACCTCTCTCACACTTCACCCACCACCCACCACCACCATAGCACCATCATCCACCACCATCATCCATTGTCCATCATAGAGTGTGTGAGTCATCTCGGGATCCAAGATTGATCGTAAGAGTTCTTGACAATCAAGGCCATGTTTGCCTAAGTCTCTTACATCACTTGGTGAAGACAAGTGTCTAGTGTAATACTTTTTATTTCTAATCTTTTCGCACTTTTTACTTGGTTTTGTATTAATGACTTTAATAACTAGTTTCTTATGTTGAAGGTGATTCTTCCTTATCGTTTGTCCGTGGTGTCTTGGCATTATTTTACTGTCTATATAAAATAAAAGATTTTCACCATTCATATCTCCACGGTCTATATGGAGGTATGTTGGCTACCTGGTCGGGGGTTAAAGGAACGGTTTGGTAAGAGTCTTGCCATTGTTCAGCGTTTAGAGGTCCGGCAATGGACCTGGGTCAAATTTAGTAGGACCTCCTTCAATACTTAACGGTATTGGATGGCGGGGGTCCAAACTCTTTGATCCCCTCATAAGTTAAACTACTATTAATACTATAACCCGGCTATTTAGGACTGTATCCCTGCTGACTCAGACTACTTAGTCGAGGGTAACGTCACCTCCAAAAGAGGGGCCTACCATAATTTGCATTAATAACTTAATTCATTATCTTTCAATAATCCGACCCTTTAGGATTGTATCCTTGCTGACTCAAACTACTGGGTTGAGGGTAACGTCACCTTCAAAAGAGGGGCCTACTACAATAACTAAGATAATCTCTTAAATAAGTGCAAAAGTGCGGAAATAATCAAAGGTTACACTATACACGAGTCGGAACCAAGTGATTCATCTTGTCTATCTGTTTTTTCTTTTATTTTTATTTTTCAGCATTTTAATTAGTTTTTATTTTTCTTGGCTTAAAATATTTTTCTAAACTTTTTGATTTGATTAGACGTTGAGGATAAACCGGTACTAAAAGCTCTTGTGTCCTTGGACGACCTCGGTATCTTACCAACACTATACTACGCTCACGATGGGTGCACTTGCCCATATGTGTGTTTAGTGTTAGTAAATATCGTGTTTTATAAATTTAAAACTTGGCTAAAGAAAGTGTAAAAGGGGCTTAAAATATACTTAAACCTATATATACACCTAACGCACATCAAGTTTTTGGCGCCGTTGCCGGGGACACAAGGATTTTAAGAAAGCTTAAAATCGACGGCCTAATCAGTTTTTCAAAACCTTTTCAAAACGCGCGCACATTTTTCTGCATTTTAGCTTAGTTTTGCATTTACAGTAAGCTGAACACGGGGCCATGCTCACTGAACACGGGGCCGTGCTGCACATTTTCATAAAAACACCCAGTAACAGTAGCTTGAACAAGGGCCGTGCTCACTGAACACGCCCCGTGGTCAACGAAATCAGTAAATTTTAATTAAAACGCCCAGATACAGATTCTGTACACGGGGCCGTGCTCACTGAACACGGGGCCGTGTCCAGGATCTGTTTCCGTTTTTTTTGTTTTCTGATCTCGAGACTTGGTTGTGGTCTGCTGAGTGATTCTTATGAATCAATACTCAGGAGATTATAACTACACCTATGAGGAGGATGATTATAGGAGTAACTATTGCACTAATTATAGTAACACACACTCGGTTCAATATCGTCACTCATATCAACCATCCAATTCATACACCTACTATGAGGAGCCCAGGTACGAGCCATCAACGTCATACACATCCTATGAAGACCAAAGGTATGAACCTCCTCCTTCATACTCATATTTTGATGAACCAAGGTATGAGCCTTCTTACTCATACTTTGTGGAACCAAGATATGAGCCACCACCTTCGTATGCTTACTATGAGGCACCATGGCGTGAACAACCCACCTCATATGAGTATTATGAAGAACAAAATTACGACCCTTATCCATCATATGCTTACAATGAAGAACAATGGTGTGAACCATCTACTTCATATGGGTATTATGAGGAACAAAGGATCGAACAACCGGATTCAAGCTTTGAAAATCCCGATTCTTTTTCAATAACCGAAGTGACCGAGAGGATATTAGAACACCTTAGAGTTATCGATCGCTATATAAAAGAATCTCGCGCAAGGGAAGAGGAGTCCCGCGCAAGAGAATAATTAAACAAAGAAGAGATAACCGAAAGTGTAAAAATGGAAGAACAAATAAGTGAAAAACCGACGCATGAGATAAACAACGAAAAAGGTGAGTCCGTTAACGATAAAATTCAAGAAGAGTATAATTTTGAAGAAATTAATCTCTTGTCACCTTCTTTTGAAAATCATTGTTTAGTTCCCACTCATGCTAAGTTTTTAAAAGAGTTAAACACTAACACTAAAATTGACGAAACGGTAAGTGTTAAGTTAACTAATGATCAAACCTCGCTAATAAAAGAAGACCCATTTGAAATTAACATTACACCGATTCCATGTTTCTTTCAAAATTCATTTATTAGTAATGTCACAATTGATAAAGATCTTTGTGTTAACATAATGCCTAACTACATTTTCGAAAAATTAAGTATTAGTGATTTTTCTCCACTTCAAATACCCATTTTTCTATCTAATCGGAGAATAATAAAATCAATCGGTGTAGTTGAGGATGTCTTGGTTTAAACAAATCAAATGGTAATCCCAACCAACTTTGTCATCCTTGATGACGCTCCTCTAGTGTTGGGACGACCCTTTGTAAAAACTCACGAAGCTTTGAAAAACCGGAAGTTCAACAATCTACCTCTTCAATTAGGGGCATTTAAAAAGAGTGTCGATCTTGAGCGGTCAATGAAATATCCATTCGGCAATAACGACCCCCTAATTGAAGATGAGCCAGAACCACCCGATAAGGTGGGTCTAGCCAAGGACCCTTATAAACGTGGCGCACCACGGAGGCATTCCGCGAAACTATCCTTAGTTTAATTTAGATTAACTTTTATATTTTCTAGTTTAGTTTTAATTTTCAGGAATAAAACACACTCGGGATGGTGAAGGATACTAAGGGAAGCTTGAACCAACAACCCATGCACAAAAACAGAGCCTCCCGACAATTTTTCTTCATTACAGCAAGTTCAGCATGGGGCCGTGCTCACCCCAACACGCCCCGTGCCCGAGGTTCTGTAGAAAATGCCCAGTTCAGGTACCTGGACACGGGGCCGTGCTCACTGAACACGTCCCCGTGCCCAGCCTTCTGTTTACTTTTGGTACTGGCAGTCTGGACACTGGGCCGTGCTCAGCCAACACCACCCCGTGTTCAGCTACCCAGTACCATAAAATCTTGTTTTTAACCCACTTTTACACATTCAATCAACCTAAAAACTTATTTTTGGGACACATTGAGGACAATGTGTAATTTTAAGTGTGGGGCGGATGCTAAAACCTTGAATCTTGCAAGTCCTAAATACAAGCCTTACACAAAACTCTATTCGAACCGCTAATCACCCCAAATTTTTTTCAAAAATTTTCATTTTTTTTACATGTCTAGGTTTAACTTTGGGAATTTCAAGTTCTAAAAAGGTTATATTTTTACGAATTTACAACCGATAGCGTCGTGATAAAAAGAACCAACATAAGAAAATTATGAAAAGGCATGACAAGCTTAGTTAAAATTTAATTATATATACTTGATCACATAAAAACCCATTCCCACAAAAGTGAGTTTTGAGCCTTTATTGAGCATACAAATACATATCTTTAAACTAAATGCTCATTTTTCGTTTCTTGTGTGAATAGCCGCTCGGTTCTTACGACTCTAGAACTTGCCATGACGATACATTCCCTGTCCTTACCAACTTAAACCCGAGTAAGTAAATGATGGAGGCATTAGGACTAACCCTTTTTATTTCTACACCATTATTGTTTTTTTTACCACCTACCCAAAATCCCCCTAGTTAGCCCCTTTGAGCCTAAACCTTTTCATTTCATAACCCAAACAAACACCCTTTCACCCACCAAAACCTTTTTCAATTTTTAACCCTTTGTTTTAGTAACAAGTTCGGTTTCTCATATGACCTTAAAAAAAAAAATTGTTGATTATGAAGCAAAAGAAAATAAACAAACAAGTTTATCAAAAATGACTTTGTTTGAATAATAGCTTCATCAAAACAAAAAGTTGCAAAAATAAAGTCTTACGAAAACCGATGCTTGTTACGCTTTTCGTTTTTTTTCTACTAACCACTAACCCAACCACCTACCTTTAACCCAAGCCTAACCCTTCACCCAAAAAGTCCTCTTGATATTTACAAAGGTATATAAGTTAAAAAGGAGGAGGATTGATTGCTTGGCAAGCATATGGTAGGAGTAAGTTCCATGCCGCTCTCGAGTGACCCACTAAAATACATCTTCGGCCGAGTGTTGAGTGATCCCCCGTGAGGTATGTGAACTTGTATATAAATAAAATTTTAAAAGAGGCATGTTAAGCCCTAATAAGTAATTTATCTTATGAAAAGTTTTAAATAAATCATGACGAATAAGATTGTAAATAAATAAAAATAAAACTAAATAAAGAATCTTGGAAATCCCGACACTCTATGACAAGCCCAAAAATCTTCTTTTCTACCCATTCCATTTGGGAGTGTAAAAGCCACATATTAAAGAGTTTTGCTTGAGGACAAGCAGAGATTCAAGTGTGGGGGTATTTGATGTGAGCAAAATGCAACATATAAATTACATCAATAGTGGCATAAAACTAACCCCTTTTTAGTACTAATGTTGGAAAAAGTATGCTTTTGTCTTCCTTTTGTATTTTCAGGATTAAATGAGCTCAAATTAACAAAAAAAGCAAAAAGACAGCAAAATCTAACATAAATACAAGAAAAGGAACAAATGTGACATGCCCGACCCCACGACAGCATCTTCCCAAGCAAAACAAGAAGACAGAAGACTGAACACGCCCCGTGTTCAGCCAGCACGGGGGCGTGCCCAAGTGTCAGCAGAAAAGACAAAGTGGTAGAAGCTTCTATAGCCCACCACGGGGCCGTGCTCAGCGGACACGGGGCCGTGGTCAACTATAAGATTCGCACAATCCAGGCAAATCTTCATAGTACAAAGATTCTTCTGCACACGGGGTCGTGCTCAGCGGACACGGGGGCGTGGTCAACTAACAAAGACAAGCTGCATTAAATGAAGAAAGAGAGGATGTGAACACGGGGCCGTGCCCACTGGACACGGGGCCGTGCCCGAGCTTCTGTTCAGCCTATAAATAGGAGTGCTTAGCTCAAGCTCAAACCATCCCTTGGCACACCACCTCTCTCACACTTCACCCACCACCCACCACCACCATAACACCATCATCCACCACCATCATCCATTGTCCATCATAGAGTGTGTGAGTCATCTCGGGATCCAAGATTGATCGTAAGAGTTCTTGACAATCAAGGCCATGTTTGCCTAAGTCTCTTACATCACTTGGTGAAGACAAGTGTCTAGTGTAATACTTTTTATTTCTAATCTTTTCGCACTTTTTACTTGGTTTTGTATTAATGACTTTAATAACTAGTTTCTTATGTTGAAGGTGATTCTTCCTTATCGTTTGTCTGTGGTGTCTTGGCATTATTTTACTGTCTATATAAAATAAAAGATTTTCACCATTCATATCTCCACGGTCTATATGGAGGTATGTTGGCTACCTGGTCGGGGGTTAAGGGAACGGTTTGGTAAGAGTCTTGCCATTGTTCAGCGTTTAGAGGTCCTGCAATGGACCTGGGTCAAATTTAGTAGGACCTCCTTCAATACTTAACGGTATTGGATGGCGGGGGTCCAAACTCTTTGATCCCCTCATAAGTTAAACTACTATTAATACTATAACCCGGCTATTTAGGACTGTATCCCTGCTGACTCAGACTACTTAGTCGAGGGTAACGTCACCTCCAAAAGAGGGGCCTACCATAATTTGCATTAATAACTTAATTCATTATCTTTCAATAATCCGACCCTTTAGGATTGTATCCTTGTTGACTCAAACTACTGGGTTGAGGGTAACGTCACCTTCAAAAGAGGGGCCTACTACAATAACTAAGATAATCTCTTAAATAAGTGCAAAAGTGAGGAAATAATCAAAGGTTACACTATACACGAGTCGGAACCAAGTGATTCATCTTGTCTATCTGTTTTTTCTTTTATTTTTATTTTTCATCATTTTAATTAGTTTTTATTTTTCTTAGCTTAAAACATTTTTCTAAACGTTTTGATTTGATTAGACGTTGAGGATAAACCGGTACTAAAAGCTCTTGTGTCCTTGGACGACCTCGGTATCTTACCAACACTATACTACGCTCACGATGGGTGCACTTGCCCATATTTGTGTTTAGTGTTAGTAAATATCGTGTTTTATAAATTTAAAACTTGGCTAAAGAAAGTGTAAAAGGGGCTTAAAATATACTTAAACCTATATATACACCTAACGCACATCAGTTGCTTCAAGCGAAATTAGTGATTCTGCTTCTAGGTGATTTCGCTTGAGGGTGTTATTCCGCTTAAGCAGTGATTCCACTTGAAACAGTTATTACGTTTGAGGAGTAATTTCACTTGGATCCGTGATTCCGTTTGAAACCTAAGTTTTTGTGAAAAATTTTTCCGAAACATGGCTGAAGAATTTTATAATGCATTCGCGACACCCATTGCTCCAGTTACTGCTGCTGAAACTGTGTACAATGAGAATGAGACAGGAACTTATCAGAAACCGCCAAAGCTCATGTACATTGAAGATTTTCAAGGATGGAAAGATCGATTCGAAAACTAGGTGCAAGCTTACAAATTTGATGCATGGTGTTCATTGTTGAAAGATTATGAAAAACCAAAGAATGAACGTGGAATTGAAAAAGCTATTGTTGACTATTCAGAGGGTGACAAATTGAAATTTACAAGTGAGAAAATGATGATCAACATTCTTCAACAAGCGATTAAAGAAGATATTTTTGTTCTGCTCCAACATAATGGTACGGCTACATCAATTTGGGAAGCGTTGATTCAGAAATTCAAAGGAAGCGCAGATATGATAAAAAACAAAAAGGCGCTATTGAAAAAATCGGTTGATATGTTTACAGCCTTCGACCATGAATCCACAAAGCAGACCATTGATAGATATTGTCATCTGGTACTAGAAATGAAAAGATTGAACATTGAGAAAGAGGATGATGAGTGTGTCGATAAACTAGCTGAAGCACTACCACAACATAAGTGGGGAACTTATTTGATGATTGTGAAACACATGAGGAAGTCTGAGAGTATGAATTTGGCACAATTCATTCAGAAAATTGAAGAACAGGAATTGGATATTCATAAAACTGCTATCATGACGAATCCAAATGCTAAACAAGATGTCAATCTGTATTACAGAGGGAACAAGTTTGAGGCTACCCCCAGTTCTAGCCCAAAGATCCAAACTGGTTTCAGTGCTGACAGTTCGTCTGAAACAAAGGGTAGTAATGTGACACATAGTGGTGGATCTTCATCTGCATATTCAAGCTTTGATCCAAACTTTAAAACATCAAGTCCTCAACAACAGAATTCAACAAATCTGCAGTGCAATGTCACATTGAACATTCAAAATGGTCAAAATTTGTCTCCAGAGATAGCCAAGCAACACATGGCATCACTCGTTGCTATGTTGGAATCTTATGAAGGTTTGATTTCAGGAAATATTGGAAATCCGATGCTTACAAAAGAAGATTATGACCAAATTGATGCAGAGGAACTTGAATTGATGGATGTAAAGTGGTGTTTGGCTAGTGCTTGTAGGAGAGCAGAAAAGTTTCAACAAATTACAGGAAGAGATGAGTTTCGAGGATTAGCTACTTCTCCATTGGGTTTTGACAAATCAAAGGTTACCTGTTTCTGGTGTAAAGGAAAGGTCATTTTAAGAGAGAATGCAAAAACAATGAAGCAACTGGGAATCAAGAAAAGAACAATTATTATCATAAATCAATTTTTCATCAGATTGATCAACAACCTCAACAAAAGGATACAAAAACTGCTCATGGTAAAATGATCGAAGATGCAAATAAGAAAGCTTATTTTGGTATCATTGATCAAGATGATGAATTTGTTGCTGAAGGTTTCAGTTGGGATAAATACATTCCACCAGGTTCAGGTTTTGTTGCTAGAATTCTGGGTGAAGATGAGGCTAATCAGAAAAGAATTCCGATTTTTCCAGATCTTGGAAGTGATGTTGATACTGATGATGAAGAAGAACATCTTAATAAAGCTAGAAAAGGCTTAGATCCTGACAGCTTTAATTTTTTCTTTGCAGATACAATGGAGATGCTAAATCAGATAAAGATTGCCAGATTGAGAAGAGAGTTGGAAGCAGCAAGAATGCTAGCTGATGAAAAAGCAAAGACATAAGCTGGAGAAGAAAATGTTGAACCAGCAACTGAGAAAGTAGTAGATAAAATCGTTGAAGTGGAGAAAGTGATGGATAAGATAGTTGAAAAAATAGTCGAAGTTGAAAAACTCGTCGAGATTGAGAAAATCGTCGAGGTAGAAAAGATTGTTGAAGTTGAGAAGGTTATTGAGATTGAAAAGATAGTTGAAAAATTGGTTGAAGTTGAAAAACCATGTTTGAAGTGTTTAGAATCGTGCAAAGTTTGTGAGGAGAAAGATAAGAAGATTGTTGATTTGGAGCAGATAAAAGAAGATTTACTATCTGATGTGAAATATGTGAAGGAGTTGTATGATGTGCTCAACAAAACAGTTGATAGTCTGAAAAGAACGAATTCAGAGATTGAAAATGCAATGACAAAAATGAGCGCAACATTAATGACAAAGCAGAGCGTCATCAATGAGTATATCGAAGACTGTGCTAAGCTGAAACAGGAAGTGGAACTTGAAAAGATTGAGAGTGAAAGGATTAAAAGATTACTGTTGAGTTACACTACTTGTGATTATTTGATTGATTGTGTTTATCCTACTGTTGCAGGTCTTGAGGCATTCAAGAAGGAAAAGACTGAAGATACTGATACTGGTAAGAAACAAAGTGTCAAGTATAACAGATGTCCGCCCCCGATCCATGAAAGTTATTCTCCCAGGAATCCTAACGAGGAGCGTCTAAAAAAGGCAGTCAACATCAAGTTAAAGTCTGAAATCATTGATGAACTACCAGATAATATTGATGTCACATTCACAGCGTCTGACACTAATCATGAGTCTGAGTTATTAAAGAAAGTGGTCGATCAGGTGTTGGATATGGATGAAGAGTCAAAACCGGAGCCTAAGTCTGAAAGTTCGAGTTCGTCAGAAAAGAGTCCGAGTTCACCGGTTAAAAGAGTCTACAATAAAGAATTCCTGTTATCAAAATCTAATTTGAATGACGGATCAATCAAAGTGGCTTATACTTTGAATGATTCAGACAAATTATATTCTGATGAGGAATTTCCAATAAGAAGTGTAAAAACTGAAATGATCAAACAGGTTTTCAAATTAACAGAAATTAATATTTCTGAAATAAAGGATTTAAATCTTCATGAAAAACCTAAAAAGTACACTTCAAGAGTTCAACAGAGATTGAACAAGAAAAAGGGTTACGGTTCTGGTTATGATTTTCAAAAGAAACCAAACCATAATAGTAATTTCAAAAAGAAAGGTCTTGGTTTTAGTTCTTCAGAAAATTATAAAAATGAGAAAAATTATAAACCAAAAACAACATTTGTTGCAGGAGGAAGTTCTGAAGATGAGCAGAAGAAACCATTCTGGAAACAATCAAATCAAGAGTTTCTTGCTCAAGTAAAGAAGAATGTGAAGAAATTTGGACCAAGAGTTGACAGAAGAACCTGTTTTAAATGCCAAAAAGTTGGACATATTGCTTGGAATTGCCAACAGTCCAACAATACAAAACAGGGAGTTACTTCTGAATCAAAATCAGAGAAGAAACAATCAATTGTGAAATCTAAAGTGTTTGAAAATTCAACTTCCGAAGAAGGTGAAAGTTCAAAACGTTTTTACAAAAGAAGAGTTGATTTAAACAAACAAAAATGGGTTGTAAAATATGAAAATAGTTCTGACAATGAATCTGATTCCATAAAATCAGAGGAGTCATTTGTTGAGAAAAAGGTTGAGAATTCCGTTCCAGAGGTGAACGATGAAAACTTTCCTAAATTGTCAAAGGAAAATTTGAAGTTGAAGATTGGTAAAACTGAGATTTCAGATCAATTCTTTGCTGGTAACAAAGATTTTGATGCTGAAAAGGCGTTTAATGGAAAGGTTAAACATATTTTCGGAAAGATGGTTGATGGAAAAGTTAAAACTGCAAAAGATTTTTACAAGTCAAAATGTTGGTGGGATAGATGTTTGCCACTAAAATCACCCAAGACTGGTCAAGCTTGGGTGACACCATTTTCTAACTAAAAATCCGGACTTGCCGGAGCTCCCAGGTTGGTAAGAGTGGAGCAGGAATCGGCATCATTCTTGAATATGTTTGGTTAGTAAATCTATAGGTGATATCTTTATATTGTTATAATTTGATTTACAAGTGGTTTGGGTTGATAAGTGAACTTTCAAGTGGTTGAAGAAAGGTTTTCACTTTCAAGTGGTAAATCAAGGACATTAAATTGTACTTGATTTTCTACAAGTGGTTAAAAAATGGGGTTAATTTAATTGTAAAGAAGAAAGAAACAAAGTGATGATCTTACCCCTTACCTACAAGTGGTGTATAAAATCAACGAAACTTATTTTCCAGAAAAACCATTTGATTAAAACAAACTTAAGTGTTTTGAAATCACAATGGGAAAATAGTTTGTTGAAAGGGGGAGTTCTGATTGTTTTTGCCAAGTGGATGGCGATTTGAAATGATTTGATATCAGTTGTCATTTTGCTTGTATAGTTTGTTTTCAAATTTCCTAAAATGTGTTTACATTTTAGGGGGAGTAAAAATTTCAGAAAATCCAAAAACATTAGAAAATTTGAAAAAGTCAAAAACATGATAAAATTCAAAATGAGTTTTGTTGTATAAAAGAGAAAATGATAGTAAATCAGTGGACGATCACAGCATGCTAAAGAAATGGAAAGTTAAAATGTGATAAACGGTCTCACTGATGATGTGCCAGTAGGTTTTTGCACATTTAGTAGATTGTGACGAGATATAAACCTAAATTCAAACTTGCTTATATCGTGGGTAGCATCTCTCGGATATATGGGTAACCCCCGAAATCTTGTTTGAAGGACCCCTCTTTCTGAGATACTAGGTCTTTATGCTTAGTGATATCTGGGGTATTATCCCGAGACTTCTGATAATGCGGAAGCAATGGCCTAGTCCCCGGAGAATACTTTACGCTTTCTTGAAATATAGCCCCCCCCTCAGCATAAAAAATGATAAAACATTGCAAAATGCAAATCATGTGCTGTTGTAAAAAAGATCCTCTAAAGGGGACCCACCTAAAGTCGAGCCGTCATCTCTCTGCTGAACGAAAGTTCTGACCTGAGCTCTCACGGCCTTCGCAACTTAACCCCTTACAGATATCATCTAGGTATACTCACCTGTAAGATTGAATATTGGGATCTGGATACGGGAGTATATTCTGAGGTGGGACACGCGAATAAGTTTAAGTGCTTAAAACATTAATCTCGTATCTCAAAACAGTTGAACTTTGTGTGAGAATTTAAGTAGATCAGTATACTGACAATCTAAGTGAATCGTTTAGAACTTAAAATGTTTAAAGCTTAACGGTGTTGGTGATTTGTCTCAAAATCTGATATGATCCTATTTGATGTGCGTTAGGTGTATATATAGGTTTAAGTATATTTTAAGCCCCTTTTACACTTTCTTTAGCCAAGTTTTAAATTTATAAAACACGATATTTACTAACACTAAACACACATATGGGCAAGTGCACCCATCGTGAGCGTAGTATAGTGTTGGTAAGATACCGAGGTCGTCCAAGGACACAACAGCTTTTAGTACCGGTTTATCCTCAACGTCTAATCAAATCAAAAAGTTTAGAAAAATGTTTTAAGCTAAGAAAAATAAAAACTAATTAAAATGCTGAAAAATAAAAATAAAAATAAAAACAGATAGACAAGATGAATCACTTGGTTCCGACTCGTGTATAGTGTAACCTTTGATTATTTCCGCACTTTTGCACTTATTTAAGAGATTGTCTTAGTTATTGTAGTAGGCCCCTCTTTTGAAGGTGACGTTACCCTCAACCCAGTAGTTTGAGTCAGCAAGGATACAATCCTAAAGGGTCGGATTATTGAAAGATAATGAATTAAGTTATTAATGCAAATTATGGTAGGCCCCTCTTTTGGAGGTGACGTTACCCTCGACTAAGTAGTCTGAGTCAGCAGGGATACAGTCCTAAATAGCCGGGTTATAGTATTAATAGTAGCTTAACTTATGAGGGGATCAAAGAGTTTGGACCCCCGCCATCCAATACCGTTAAGTATTGAAGGAGGTCCTACTAAATTTGACCCAGGTCCATTGCAGGACCTCTAAACGCTGAACAATGGCAAGACTCTTACCAAACCATTCCCTTAACCCCCGACCAGGTAGCCAACATACCTCCATATAGACCGTGGAGATATGAATGGTGAAAATCTTTTATTTTATATAGACAGTAAAATAATGCCAAGACACCACGGACAAACGATAAGGAAGAATCACCTTCAACATAAGAAACTAGTTATTAAAGTCATTAATACAAAACCAAGTAAAATGTGCGAAAAGATTAGAAATAAAAAGTATTACACTAGACACTTGTCTTCACCAAGTGATGTAAGAGACTTAGGCAAACATGGCCTTGATTGTCAAGAACTCTTACGATCAATCTTGGATCCCGAGACGACTCACATACTCTATGATGGACAATGGATGATGGTGGTGGATGATGGTGCTATGGTGGTGGTGGGTGGTGGGTGAAGTGTGAGAGAGGTGGTGTGCCAAGGGATGGTTTGAGCTTGAGCCAAGCACTCCTATTTATAGGCTGAACAGAAGCTCGGGCACGGCCCCGTGTCCACATCCTCTCTTTCTTCATTTAATGCAGCTTGTCTTTATTAGTTGACCACGCCCCCGTGTCCGCTGAGCACGACCCCGTGTGCAGAAGAATCTTTGTACTATGAAGATTTGCCTGGATTGTGCGAATCTTATAGTTGACCACGGCCCCGTGTCCGCTGAGCACGGCCCCGTGGTGGGCAATAGAAGCTTCTACCACTTTGTCTTTTCTGCTGACACTTGGGCACGCCCCCGTGCTGGCTGAGCACGGGGTGTGTTCAGTCTTCTGTCTTCTTGTTTTGCTTGGGAAGATGCTGTCGTGGGGTCGGGCATGTCACATTTGTTCCTTTTCTTGTATTTATGTTAGATTTTGCTGTCTTTTTGCTTCTTTTATTAATTTGAGCCCATTTAATCCTGAAAATACAAAAGGAAGACAAAAGCATACTTTTTCCAACATTAGTACTAAAAAGGGTTAGTTTATGCCACTATTGATGTAATTTATATGTTGCATTTTGCACACATCAAATACCCCCACACTTGAATCTTTGCTTGTCCTCAAGCAAAACTCTTTAATATGTGGCTTTTACACTCCCAAATGGAATGGGTAGAAAAGAAGGTTTTTGGGCTTGTCATAGAGTGTCGGGATTTCCAAGATTCTTTATTTAGTTTTATTTTTATTTATTTACAATCCTATTCGTCATGATTTATTTAAAACCTTTCATAAGATAAATTACTTATTAGGGCATAACATGCCTCTTTTAAAATTTTATTTATATACAAGTTCACATACCTCACGGGGGATCACTCAACACTCGGCCGAAGATGTATTTTAGTGGATCACTCGAGAGCGGCATGGAACTTACTCCTACCATATGCTTGCCAAGCAATCAATCCTCCTCCTTTTTAACTTATATACCTTTGTAAATATCAAGAGGACTTTTTGGGTGAAGGGTTAGGCTTGGGTTAAAGGTAGGTGGTTGGGTTAGTGGTTAGTAGAAAAAAAACGAAAAGCGTAACAAGCATCGGTTTTCGTAAGACTTTATTTTTGCAACTTTTTATTTTGATGAAGCTATTATTCAAACAAAGTTATTTTTGATAAACTTGTTTGTTTATTTTCTTTTGCTTCATAATCAACAATTTTTTTTTTTAAGGTCATATGAGAAACCGAACTTGTTACTAAAACAAAGGGTTAAAAATTGAAAAAGGTTTTGGTGGGTGAAAGGGTGTTTGTTTGGGTTATGAAATGAAAAGTTTTAGGCTCAAAGGGGCTAACTAGGGGGATTTTGGGTAGGTGGTAAAAAAAAAACATAATGGTGTAGAAATAAAAAGGGTTAGTCCTAATGCCTCCATCATTTACTTACTCGGGTTTAAGTTGGTAAGGACCGGGAATGTATCGTCATGGCAAGTTCTAGAGTCGTAAGAACCAAGCGGCTATTCACACAAGAAACGAAAAATGAGCATTTAATTTAAAGATATGTATTTGTATGCTCAATAAAGGCTCAAAACTCACTTTTGTGGGAATGAGTTTTTATGTGATCAAGTATATATAATTAAATTTTAACTAAGCTTGTTATGCCTTTTCATAATTTTCTTATGTTGGTTCTTTTTATCACGACGCTATCGGTTGTAAATTTGTAAAAATATAACCTTTTTAGAATTTTGAAATTCCCAAATTAAACCTAGACAAGTAAAAAAATGAAAATTTTTGAAAAAAATTTGGGGTGATTAGCGGTTCTAATAGAGTTTTGTGTAAGGCTTGTTATTAGGACTTATTAGATTCAAGGTTTTAGCATCCCCCCCCCCCCAACACTTAAATTACACATTGTCCTCAATGTGTCCCAAAAATAAGTTTTTAGGTTGATTGAATGTGTAAAAGTGGGTTAAAAACAAGATTTTATGGTACTAGGTAGCTGAACACGGGGTGGTGTTGGCTGAGCACGGCCCAGTGTCCAGACTGCCAGTACCAAAAGTAAACAGAAGGCTGGGCACGGGGGCGTGTTCAGTGAGCACGGCCCCGTGTCCAGGTACCTGAACTGGGCATTTTCTACAGAACCTCGGGCACGGGGCGTGTTGGGGTGAGCACGGCCCCGTGCTGATCTTGCTGTAATGAAGAAAAATTGTCAGGAGGCTCTGTTTTTGTGCATGGGTTGTTGGTTCAAGCTTCCCTTAGTATCCTTCACCATCCCGAGTGTGTTTTATTCCTGGAAATTAAAACTAAACTAGAAAATATAAAAGTTAATCTAAATTAAACTAAGGATAGTTCCGCGGAATGCCTCCGTGGTGCGCCACGTTTATAAGGGTCCTTGGCTAGACCCTCCTTATCGGGTGGTTCTGGCTCATCTTCAATTAGGGGGTCGTCATTGTCGAATGGATATTTCATTGATCGCTAAAGGTTGACACTTTTTTTAAATGCCCCTAATTGAAGAGGTAGATTATTGAACTTTCGGTTTTTCAAAGCTTCGTGAGTTTTTACAAAAGGTCGTCCCAACACTAGAGGAGCGTCATCGAGGATGACAAAGTCGGTTGGGATTACCATTTGATTTGTTTGAACCAAGACATCCTCAACTACACCGATTGATTTTATTATTTTCCGATTAGATAGAAAAATGGGTATTTGAAGTGGAGAAAAATCACTAATACTTAATTTTTAGAAAATGTAGTTAGGCATTATGTTAACACAAAGATCTTTCTCAATTGTGACATTACTAATAAACGAATTTTGAAAGAAACATGGAACCGGTGTAATGTTAATTTCAAATGGGTCTTCTTTTATTAGCGAGGTTTGATCATTAGTTAACTTAACACTTACCGTTTCGTCAATTTTAGTGTTAGTGTTTAACTCTTTTAAAAACTTAGCATGAGTGGGAACTAAACAATGATTTTCAAAAGAAGGTGACAAGAGATTAAATTCTTCAAAATTATACTCTTCTTGAATTTTATCGTTAACGGACTCACCTTTTTCGTTGTTTATCTCATGCGTCGGTTTTTCACTTATTTGTTCTTCCATTTTTACACTTTCGGTTATCTCTTCTTTGTTTAATTCTTCTCTTGCGCGGGACTCCTCTTCCCTTGCGCGAGATTCTTTTATATAGCGATCGATAACTCTAAGGTGTTCTAATATCCTATCGGTCACTTCGGTTATAGAAAAAGAATCGGGATTTTCAAAGCTTGAATCCGGTTGTTCGATCCTTTGTTCCTCATAATACCCATATGAAGTAGATGGTTCACACCATTGTTCTTCATTGTAAGCATATGATGGATAAGGGTCGTAATTTTGTTCTTCATAATACTCATATGAGGTGGGTTGTTCACGCCATGGTTCCTCATAGTAAGCATACGAAGGTGGTTGCTTGACGTGATTGTCGTGGGTCACGCAAATTTAATCCCAATAACAACTATATAGATAGCGGTAATAGGGTATCGAACTCAGGGAGTATGTGGAAAATATGTCAATTATATAGCCTTGCAATTGTACTACAATTATCCTAATTTGCAGAAAATTAAAATCAATGACTTGGATTGTTGTTTGAGAAAACTAAATTAAACTAATGGCAAATCAAATGTAGGTTTTAAAACAGATTAGGAGAGAACAATGACCATCCTAGGTTCCAGTTTCTTTAAACAATTGTGTGTAATTCCAACTAGAAAGAGTTACATAGACATAACTCGTGTATAGATAATTGAAGTGATAAAAGGGAACAAAGTACTCGGATTATATAAACGCGAGGTTGTTTCCCGATGACCAATTAATCAATAACCAACCCTAACCCTTCCAGTGATATCTCGATTGCCAACGGCACCAAGAACGTACGATTGAGACTAGAAATTGCAATATCAATTAACAAGTTACAAGCAATTAAACATACACCATGATATTCAAGCAACGCAAGTTATCATTCTAGAAATTCGGAAATAAACACACAAAAGTTCAATAGAAACCTTCACCTAAGATGATCACCGAAAAGTTTAGCCGGACATAGCTTGGTGAATCATCATCACAATCGATCCAATGTTCATACGAATCAAATACATAAACCGAATGATAGAAATTGTCTCCAACCAAGCAAGAACACCAAAATTCGTCACTAGTGTCTCCAATAACCGTCCAATGATAAGAACATGTGAAAAGACACAATAAAAACTGATTTATGATGGCAGTTACGGATCTGATCGCAGCCGCCACCGTAAATTACGGCTCCACCGTAATTTACGGTGGACTTAATAATGTTACGGTGGTAATAAACTGCTTTACGGTGAGCTTCAGCTGAATTCCAGGTCCACCGTAAATTACGGTAGGACCGTAATTTACGGTGTCAACTCCAATGTTCCCTATTAAATGTCCAACATGTGCCGCCCCCTAAACAATCATATGCGGCCCACTCCAAAGTCTTCCATGTGCCCTCTTTGCCGTCCACTATCATGAGGTGATGATGATGTTGTTGACTCTTGCATCCCTCACGTGCAAATGGCCCCATGTTGACTTCCTTTGATGATGTGTTTCGGCTCCACTATCTCCAAACACACGTGCAGCCTTCATTTTCTGCCGCCATATGTGATGTTGTAAAATGCCTAGTGCGGCCCAATTAAAAGGTATGCACCTCTTTGTTCACGTGGACTCCTCAAAATGCCAGATGTAGCCGTGATGTTGTTGCTTCCTTGTTGGGGGCCCAATCACAATATTCATATGTGGCCCATTAACTGTTGTTGAGACTTGTGATGACACCAAACCTCATGTGCACCTGACAATATGGATGCCAAAGTCCATTTCCCACCATCCAACATGTTGCATATAATTAAAATGATGTTGTGATGATGATGATGATGGATGACTATATGAAACAATCATGGCTCCACCCAATGCTCCTAGAAATTCACCAGCCGCCACTTTGATGTTCAAATTGAGGTGATGTTGTCCTCACAAAGTCAAAGCTCCATAAAATCCACATTTTAAACATTATAATGCCTGCACATCAAATCATCTAGTGATTATCATGTTCAATTAATTAACCAAAATAAGCATGGAATGTGCATGTGTTTAGATCATTTAAGGGTTGTCCCATGGACCACCCGTCACATCCCCACACTTACCCGTTGCTTGTCCCAAGCAACCCATTCAAAACAATTTAAAACCTAAGCGATCAAACATGCAAACCAAGCTAAATATGCCGTCCTTTTACTAACTTTCAATCATACCACAAGACACACCCCTCACAAAAACTCTAGGTGACAAAAAATATTAGCACATAATGCTAAACCACTCAATGCGTGTGTGTGTTTGTGCGACAATAAGCTTGTATACAAATCAAGTTTCCTCCTAACAAATATCTAACATGCTTTAGAATCAAAGGGACTTGCGGGTTGCAACGGGGCTAGGTGTAAAGGTAGGAAAATGGTGGAATACATATGAAAGAGCTAATTGATTTGACCCGGTTTTTTATATGTCTACTACTAAACAAAACAACCATCAAATATATACACAACTTCTTCAACATTCTCAACTACTATTGCAACTAAATACTTTTTTTTTTTCATATTTTTCTCTTTCTTTTTTTTTTCTGTTTTTTTTTTCATTTTTTTTTTCATAACACATGAAACTCAACAATATATACAAGAACATCAATACTACATACTAAATCTCCTAAACCGGGTCATCTCAAAAGGTAAAATTTTGTAGGAAGTAGGTTTGGGTCACAACCGAATGGTATAAGGCTCAAACATGGCTTTCTAATGACCAAACCCCCACTCCTCACAATACCAAGCTCATATATGTAAAGTATGAGGTCCAACCCACCAATCCCGCACTCTCACACATCTAGACGAGGCTTCCTAAAAGTCCCACTATCATTTTCAAAAGCATGCTAATTCTAGGATTTAACAAGAATTCGTACACAAGTTCTATTAACACAATAAACACACATCGCCACTAAAACAATGAAATATCAATAACAATCATGTGTGGCTCAAATCCTCACCAAGAAAAGACTAGGAATGGGTGTCGGTGTGTCAAATGGCACAATATCAAGTTTTCAAATTTTAACAATTTTCGCTTGGATTTACAAAATTCTTTTTTAAAACTATCAAAAATTTCCCCCATCCCCACACTTGGGATACATTGTCCCAATGTATGGCTTTGAGGGCTTTGATCACTAAAATTCATTCAACATCAACAAAAGCTTTAAATCTCAAACCCCAAATTTTTTTTTTTTATATTTTTTTTTTATATTTTTTTTATATTTTTTTAATAAACAAAAGCAAACTAATAAACTAACAATATTTCAAAGCTAAAGAACATGACAAGTCTAAGGAAAAAGTACATTGACCTGGTAAAGTTTGGCATAACAGATATTGTAAATGATCCAATTTCCTTTCACCACCTTTATGCAAATATCCGCACATCTTCCCCATACTTGAGTGTTGCCATGGCCCTGAAACATAGAAAGATAAAAACAACAAGATCAATATAAAACCCCGGGTTGCCTCCCGAGCAGCGCTAAGTTTTGAGTCTTCAGCCAGACCGAGCCACCCCCCATTTATGGTGGCTCAAAGAACCGGTTCCTATCACCTCCCCCACTGTAGCTTGTTATTGGGCAAAATGCATCCGTCTCATTTTGACTCGGTGGGTAATCAAATACACTCCTGCTTGAACCCATATGTGTTTCTTCACGGTCCGGTGGGTGCTTTTTTCTCATTCGTGGTAACACCTTTTCACTAAACCCGATATCCTTCGCCACAACAAAATCATAACTAATCATCTTAGTCTGAACATCAAATGACAACTTACGGTTCCTTTCGGTCATGGTAATAATTCCTTCTCTACAATCAATTTGAGCATTTGCCGTATAGAGAAACGGTCGACCTAAAATCACCCTTTGTTGTGATGCCATATTGGTAGAAGCATAGTCCAAAACTAGAAAATCCACCGGGTATTCCAATTCTCCCAACTGAATCTTAACATTCCTAACCATTCCCCGTGGACGCCTCCAACTTCCATCCGCCAAGCTCACCATGGTGTCTATACCTTCAAGTGGACCAAAGTCGTACATATCGTATAAATCACTTGGTAGCACACTCACGCTTGCCCCGTAGTCCAACAATGCGTGAGGGATTTTTAATTTTCCCACACGGATAGGCACGATTGGCGCTTCACACTCTTTATCATTCTCGACTTCGTTATCTTTTTTCAAACCTGCATTCACTTGATACGAAGAAGTTAGCAATTTTTCATTAAATTCGTTATTTGGAACGGTGCTTACCACATTGATGTTAATGCTTTTTATATTCTTGGGATTTGGCACCGTATCACTCGGTAGCTGGCCTTTTGCTTTCTTTAACATCGCCACGTCACTTGCAAGTTGACCCATTTGAGTGGTCAACGATTGGATGCTTTTGTCACGAACCTCGTCCTTTTGCATCCGAACCTCATCACGTTGGTTCATTCTTTGCATTTCAACTTGCATTGCCTTCAACATCTCCATTACTTCGTTTCCACCCGAAGAGCTTTGACCCGTTTGATATTGCCTTTGAAATCCTTGGTTTCCTTGGAAATTCGGGTTAGCTTGATTTGAAGGATTCCCATAGCGAAAATTTGGGTGGTTCCTCAACCCGGGGTGGTATGTATTTGAATTCATGTTGTTGTAGTTTCTACCACCCCCTCCTTGACCTTGACCTTGAATAGCATGCACCTCTTCATATTGCCCTTCCACCATCCCTTGGCAATTTTCAGCCGCGTAACCTATTTCATTACACAAAGCACAAACATCATAAATTTGGTTAGTGGTTTGAACATTACCATCATCTATGGCGTGCACTTGAGGTCGGGTAATGGCTGGTCGAGCTCTTCTTGAGGCTTGAGCTTTCCTCTTTGATGTAGTTGCCATGCTTTCCAAAAACTCCCAATCATCATTCTCATAATTTGTTCCAAAAGTCCCACCGGTAATAGACATCAAGTCACGTGCATCTTCGGCACTCAACCCCTCGTGAAAGGCATTCATCAACTCCCACAATTCAATTCCATGGTGAGGGCAATTTTTAATCATCATATTAAAACGCTCGAATGCCTCATGAAACATCTCACCATGTTGTTGTTGGAAGCTTCTCAACCCCTTTCTTGCATCATTGGTCTTTTGGGCGGTGTAAAACTCATCCAAGAAAGTTTGTTGCATCTCCCCCCATGTATATATGGATGCCGAAGGTAACGTGTAGAACCATTTCTTCGCCTTATCTTCCAAAGAAAATTGGAATAATACCAATTTGATGTCATCAGCCGAGAAACCTTGACTCCCAAGAGTGTTACAAATCGAGTCATAAGCCTCTAAATAAAAGTAAGGCTCCTCCGTTGCCAACCCTTTGTATTTTGGTAAACTTTGCAAAGAGTTGGTCCTCACTTCAAATGTTCTCCCTTGATCATTGTGAGGAATAACTACCGGTGAAGGGTTTTGAGTGATTACCGGCCGAAAATGTGCTTCGATGCCCCTCACATTTTCTCTAAGGTGTCTCCTTGGTACACCAAACCTACCCCTTGGGCGAATAGGACCCATTGGCCTTGGTACATACCCTTGTGGTGCATTTGGTTGTTGAAATTGCTGTTGCGGCATTGGTGGGCGTTGAATTGGCCTTTGGAATTGTTGAACATTTGGTTGTACATGTTGTGGCTGAACTTGTTGCAATGGGATAGGGCGTTGCATTGGTGGCCCTTGTGGTCTTGGCCGAATATGTTGCGGTATAAGTTGTTGTGGCGACATTCCACCAGCACTTGTCATCCCTTGAGATTGACTTTGCACATACCCAAACTCTCCTTGATCACCATAACCCTCGTAAAAATATCCATCCTCATCATAACCCTCAAATTCTTCGTATCCTTCCTCATATCCATCTCCCCCTATACCCGAAGTTTGCCCAAATGGAATGGTCGAGTATTGAAAACCCGACTGGTTTGATGGCCTAAACGTAGAGGTAGTATGGACAATGGTTGTATTTGGTGGTATTGAATAATGAGAAGATGATTGACCTGTAGATGGAGGAAAGAAGTGTGATAATGGTGGGATTGTGGCGGAAGGGCTATAGGTGAGAGTAGGTTCGACTTGAGTAGTGTTCGGTTGTGTGGTGTTGGTATTGGTATTGGTTGGTGTAGTATCATGAATTGGAGTAGGAATTGTGGTGATGATTGGAATAGTGGTGTTTGGTGATGGTTGTGTGGATGTAGGAATGAATGATGAGGTCGTTTGACCCGTTGTAGGTGGTATTTGTGGTTCGTCCATGAGGTTTCTTGGTGTAATGGGTGAAGTAGGTGAACCAATGATTCTGTTTTCGCGTAGTAAAACTCGGTTTTGCCTTAACGTTCTTTCAATTTCCGGATCAAATGACAATGGTGACGCTTTGTGAGAGCCTCTAGTATGCATGCACCTGTAGAACCTGCACACTAAACACACCAGTGTAAACCCGAAAATAACAAAGCAAAACTAACAAAAATGACACACGTTGCGCACTACTCCCCGGCAACGGCGCCAAAATTTGACGTGATTGTCGTGGGTCACGCAAATTTAATCCCAATAACAACTATATAGATAGCGGTAATAGGGTATCGAACTCAGGGAGTATGTGGAAAATATGTCAATTATATAGCCTTGCAATTGTACTACAATTATCCTAATTTGCAGAAAATTAAAATCAATGACTTGGATTGTTGTTTGAGAAAACTAAATTAAACTAATGGCAAATCAAATGTAGGTTTTAAAACAGATTAGGAGAGAACAATGACCATCCTAGGTTCCAGTTTCTTTAAACAATTGTGTGTAATTCCAACTAGAAAGAGTTACATAGACATAACTCGTGTATAGATAATTGAAGTGATAAAAGGGAACAAAGTACTCGGATTATATAAACGCGAGGTTGTTTCCCGATGACCAATTAATCAATAACCAACCCTAACCCTTCCCGTGATATCTCGATTGCCAACGGCACCAAGAACGTACGATTGAGACTAGAAATTGCAATATCAATTAACAAGTTACAAGCAATTAAACATACACCATGATATTCAAGCAACGCAAGTTATCATTCTAGAAATTCGGAAATAAACACACAAAAGTTCAATAGAAACCTTCACCTAAGATGATCACCGAAAAGTTTAGCCGGACATAGCTTGGTGAATCATCATCACAATCGATCCAATGTTCATACGAATCAAATACATAAACCGAATGATAGAAATTGTCTCCAACCAAGCAAGAACACCAAAATTCGTCACTAGTGTCTCCAATAACCGTCCAATGATAAGAACATGTGAAAAGACACAATAAAAACTGATTTATGATGGCAGTTACGGATCTGATCGCAGCCGCCACCGTAAATTACGGCTCCACCGTAATTTACGGTGGACTTAATAATGTTACGGTGGTAATAAACTGCTTTACGGTGAGCTTCAGCTGAATTCCAGGTCCACCGTAAATTACGGTAGGACCGTAATTTACGGTGTCAACTCCAATGTTCCCTATTAAATGTCCAACATGTGCCGCCCCCTAAACAATCATATGCGGCCCACTCCAAAGTCTTCCATGTGCCCTCTTTGCCGTCCACTATCATGAGGTGATGATGATGTTGTTGACTCTTGCATCCCTCACGTGCAAATGGCCCCATGTTGACTTCCTTTGATGATGTGTTTCGGCTCCACTATCTCCAAACACACGTGCAGCCTTCATTTTCTGCCGCCATATGTGATGTTGTAAAATGCCTAGTGCGGCCCAATCAAAAGGTATGCACCTCTTTGTTCACGTGGACTCCTCAAAATGCCAGATGTAGCCGTGATGTTGTTGCTTCCTTGTTGGGGGCCCAATCACAATATTCATATGTGGCCCATTAACTGTTGTTGAGACTTGTGATGACACCAAACCTCATGTGCACCTGACAATATGGATGCCAAAGTCCATTTCCCACCATCCAACATGTTGCATATAATTAAAATGATGTTGTGATGATGATGATGATGATGGATGACTATATGAAACAATCATGGCTCCACCCAATGCTCCTAGAAATTCACCAGCCGCCACTTTGATGTTCAAATTGAGGTGATGTTGTCCTCACAAAGTCAAAGCTCCATAAAATCCACATTTTAAACATTATAATGCCTGCACATCAAATCATCTAGTGATTATCATGTTCAATTAATTAACCAAAATAAGCATGGAATGTGCATGTGTTTAGATCATTTAAGGGTTGTCCCATGGACCACCCGTCATTGCTCATATCTTGGTTCCTCAAAGTATGAGTAAGAAGGATCATACCTTGGTTCATCAAAATATGAGTATGAGGGAGGAGGTTCATACCTTTGGTCTTCATTGGATGTGTATGACGTTGATGGCTCGTACCTGGGCTCCTCATAGTAGGTGTATGAATTGGATGGTTGATATGAGTGACGATATTGAACCGAGTGTGTGTTACTACAATTAGTGCAATAGTTACTCCTATAATCATCCTCCTCATAGGTGTAGTTATAATCTCCTGAGTATTGATCCATAAGAATCACTCAGCAGACCACAACCAAGTCTCGAGATCAGAAAAAAAAAACGAAAACAGAGCCTGGGCATGGCCCCGTGTTCAGTGAGCACGGCCCCATGTACAGAATCTGTATCTGGGCGTTTTAATTAAAATTTACTGATTTCGTTGAGCACGGGGCGTGTTCAGTGAGCACGGACCGTGTTCAAGCTACTGTTATTGGGTGTTTTATGAAAGATGTGCAGCACGGCCCCGTGTTCAGTGAGCACGGCCCGTGTACAGGTTACTGTAAATGCAAAACTAAACTAAAATGCAGAAAAATGTGCGCGCGTTTTGAAAAGGTTTTGAAAAACTGATTAGGCCGTCGATTTTAAGCTTTCTTAAAATCCTTGTGTCCCCGGCAGCGGCGCCAAAAACTTGATGTGCGTTAGGTGTATATATAGGTTTAAGTATATTTTAAGCCCCTTTTACACTTTCTTTAGCCAAGTTTTAAATTTATAAAACACGATATTTACTAACACTAAACACACATATGGGCAAGTGCACCCATCGTGAGCGTAGTATAGTGTTAGTAAGATACCGAGGTCGTCCAAGGACACAAGAGCTTTTAGTACCGGTTTATCCTCAACGTCTAATCAAATCAAAAAGTATAGAAAAATGTTTTAAGCTAAGAAAAATAAAAACTAATTAAAATGCTGAAAAATAAAAATAAAAATAAAAATAAAAATAAAAACAGATAGACAAGATGAATCACTTGGTTCCGACTCGTGTATAGTGTAACATTTGATTATTTCCGCACTTTTGCACTTATTTAAGAGATTATCTTAGTTATTGTAGTAGGCCCCTCTTTTGAAGGTGACGTTATCCTCAACCCAGTAGTTTGAGTCAGCAAGGATACAATCCTAAAGTGTCGGATTATTGAAAGATAATGAATTAAGTTATTAATGCAAATTATGGTAGGCCCCTCTTTTGGAGGTGACATTACCCTCGACTAAGTAGTCTGAGTCAGCAGGGATACAGTCCTAAATAGCCAGGTTATAGTATTAATAGTAGTTTATCTTATGAGGGGATCAAAGAGTTTGGACCCCCGCCATCCAATACCGTTAAGTATTGAAGGAGGTCCTACTAAATTTGACCCAGGTCCATTGCAGGACCTCTAAACGCTGAACAATGGCAAGACTCTTACCAAACCGTTCCCTTAACCCCCGACCAGGTAGCCAACATACCTCCATATAGACCGTGGAGATATGAATGGTGAAAATCTTTTATTTTATATAGACAGTAAAATAATGCCAAGACACCACGGACAAACGATAAGGAAGAATCACCGTCAACATAAGAAACTAGTTATTAAAGTCATTAATACAAAACCAAGTAAAAAGTGCAAAAAGATTAGAAATAAAAAGTATTACACTAGACACTTGTCTTCACCAAGTGATGTAAGAGACTTAGGCAAACATGGCCTTGATTGTCAAGAACTCTTACGATCAATCTTGGATCCCGAGATGACTCACACACTCTATGATGGACAATGGATGATGGTGGTGGATGATGGTGTTATGGTGGTGGTGGGTGGTGGGTGAAGTGTGAGAGAGGTGGTGTGCCAAGGGATGGTTTGAGCTTGAGCCAAGCACTCCTATTTATAGGCTGAACAGAAGCTCGGGCACGGCCCCGTGTCCAGTGGGCACGGCCCCGTGTCAAGTGGGCACTGCCCCGTGTCCACATCCTCTCTTTCTTCATTTAGTGTAGCTTGTCTTTATTAGTTGACCACGCCCCCGTGTCCGCTGAGCACGACCCCGTGTGCAGAAGAATCTTTGTACTATGAAGATTTGCCTGGATTGTGCGAATCTTATAGTTGACCACGGCCCCGTGTCCGCTGAGCACGGCCCCGTGGTGGGCAATAGAAGCTTCAACCACTTTGTCTTTTCTGCTGACACTTGGGCACGCCCCCGTGCTGGCTGAGCACGGGGCGTGTTCAGTCTTCTGTCTTCTTGTTTTGCTTAGGAAGATGCTGTCGTGGGGTCGGGCATGTCACATTTGTTCCTTTTCTTGTATTTATGTTAGATTTTGTTGTCTTTTTGCTTCTTTTGTTAATTTGAGCTCATTTAATCCTGAAAATACAAAAGGAAGACAGAAGCATACTTTTTCCAACATTAGTACTAAAAAGGGTTAGTTTTATGCCACTATTGATGTAATTTATATGTTGCATTTTGCACACATCACTCTTACACAAACTCACAAAAATATTGTATGTAAATATTTATTTACTGCATTTCATTTCTTTACAAAATCCAAAAAGATTTTTGGTGTGTTTTAGCATAAATTTTGAAAAATCCAAAAAGATTTTTGACAACTGATGTTGGAAAGCTGATTTTCAAAATTCCGAGTGCTAAACATGACGAACAGGTTTGGAAAGTTGGTTTGAAGATGTTTGAAATGAAAATTGATATACATGCAAGTGGTTCATTAGAATCTATAATTGATAAATCATTAATGATTGATATTTGAAAATGATGTGATTTATTTATATCTTCAAGTGGTTAGCAAGGTTTCTAGATTTGTTATATCTTATCCTTTATGAAACTTATGTTTTGGGTAGAGAATATGCAGGTGAGTCAGGTTGCGATACCTGAACCTGTGAAAGCCAGATTACAATCCCAGCACAAGTTGAGAGGGAGTCTGTTAGAGAAAGAGAGTCTGAAGATGCAAGAGCTAGGAATTTGATTCTGAAGATACTAGAGACTGATTGAGCATCATCTGAGGAGGATATTAGCTGAAGAAATTGGAAAGAGGCAAGAGCCAGGCCAAGATCCTGGAAGCCCAAAGACTGATAAAGACTGAAGATGCAAAGACTCGACACTTTAAGACTCGTCAACATTCGAGGGGGAGTCTGTTGGTGCATGCGTCTGTCGACTTCGTCTTGTATCGAGTCTAGTATTAGAATTGTTAGATCGGGGCGCATTGTACGATAAGATAGGAGATTTTAGGGTTTGTTTAAAGTAATTTCGCTTGAATGATGTTATTTCGCTTGAAATGACATTTGACAGTTTCAAGCGAAATCAACCAAGTTGATTTCGCTTGAACTGACACATGCACTTTCAAGCGAAATCTCATGTCTATAAATACCAGCCCAAGCGAAATCATTTGTAATGTTCCTGGTTTCCGGTACCGAACTGCTGCCGACGCGTCGTTTGATTTGTATTGCTGTTATAATCAATAAACAAGACGATTAATAGTGAAACAAGCTGTTTTCCACGTCTGTTTCTTTATTTCCGCCTCTGAAACAGACTAGAGCTCTTCTGATTGACTCGTTTGGGTCACAACTCCATCCTATAGTAATTCTAATTGATACGCCACCGCCCCGACCCGAGCGAGTATTTTGAATGGTCCGATGTATCTAGGACCTAACTTCCCGCGTTTACGAAAACGCATTATCCCTTTCCATGGAGAGACTTTTAGTAACACATGATCTCCCACTTGAAACTCAATTGGTCGCCTTCATCGATCCGCATAAGACTTTTTTCTATCTTGCGCCGCCTTAATTCTTGATCTAACCATATCAATCTTTTCATTCGTTTCAGCTACTACATCCTTTGACGCGAGTTCGCGCTGACCCACTTCCCCCTAGCAAGCTGGGGTTCTACATTTCCTTCCATAGAGCATTTCATAAGGGGCCATTTTTATGCTGTTATGATAACTATTGTTATATGAAAATTCTACCAAGGGTAGATGATCATCCCAGCTTCCCCCAAAATCCATGACATACGCCCTTAACATATCAACTAATGTTTGTATAGTTCGTTCCGATTGACCATCGGTTTGAGGGTGGTAGGCGGTGCTAATATGTAACTGGGTCCCCATTTCTTCATGAAATTTCCTCCAGTAACGAGATGTGAACCGGGTATCCCGGTCGGATACTATAGACACCGGAACCCCATGTCAGGATATAATCTCGTTTATATAAACTTCCGCCATCTTTTCTGAATTATAAGTTTCCTGAATGGGTAAGAAATGTGCACTTTTGGTCAGTCGATCAACGACCACCCATATTGCATCGTGCCCTTTTCTTGTCTTGGGAAGCTTAGTCACCAAATCCATCGTTACATGCTCCCACTTCCATACCGGTATCTCTAACGGTTGCAATTTCCCATACGGTCTTTGGTGTTCGACCTTTACTTGGGAGCATGTCAAACACTTAGCCACATACTTGACAATATCTCTTTTCATTCCCGGCCACCAATAATTCATCCTCAAGTCTCGATACATTTTTGTAGCTCCTGGATGAACGGAGTATCGAGACTTGTGTGCCTCATTCAAAAGTAATTCTTTCACATCACATTCCCGAGGTATCCAGATTCGACCATACCTCGTTTTCATACCATTCACATTCTCATTCAACTCGTGGATAAATCCTTTCGTCCTTTCTTTATTTGAGTCTTCGGCATCCAAGGACTTAATTTGAGCCTCTCGTATTTCTTTAAGAAGTTTGGAAGTGACTACCATTTTCATTGATCTTACCCGAATCGGGGGCGGGTACTCCTTTCGACTTAGAGCATCCGCCACTACGTTAGCCTTCCCGGGATGATAGTGGATATCACAATCGTAATCTTTTATGAGTTCCAACCATCTACGTTGCCTCATATTAAGATCTTTCTGCTCGAAGAAATATTTGAGGCTTTTATGATCCGAGTAAATAGTACATTTCACCCCATATAGGTAGTGCCTCCATATCTTCAAGGCAAATACGACCGTCGCCAACTCTAGATCATGGGTTGGGTAATTATTTTCGTGTTGCTTGAGTTGTCTTGAAGCATAGGCAACGACTTTACCCCTTTGCATTAGTACACACCCAAGACCCTGATGGGAGGCATCAGTATATACCACCAAATCATCTGTTCCATCCGGTAATGTCAACACAAGGGAACTTGAGAGCTTTTCTTTCAACGCCTGAAACGCTTTTTCTTGTTCTTCGCCCCATAAAAACTTCTCACTTTTCTTCGTTAACTTTGTCATGGGCGAGGCTATTTTGGAGAAATCCTGGATAAATCTCCTGTAATAACCAGCCAAGCCCAAAAAGCTTCTTATCTCGCTTGGATTCTTCGGGGGTACCCAATTCATTACTGCCTTTACTTTGGACGGGTCCACATGGACGTCGTCCGCATTGATTACATGACCCAAAAATTGTACTTCTCTAAGCCAAAAGGCACATTTTGAGAACTTTGCATTTAACCTTTCCTTGCGGAGCGTCTCCAGCACATCACGTAAGTGTGAAGCATGCTCTGCTTCACTTCGGGAGTACACTAGTATATCATCAATAAAAACGATTACATACTTATCAAGCATAGGCCAGCACACCCGATTCATTAGATCCATAAATGCAGCTGGCACGTTTGTTAAGCCGGAGGACATTACTAAGAACTCGTAATGTCCATACCGCATTCGAAATGCAGTTTTCAGCACATCCTCTTCTCGTACCCGCAGTTGGTGATATCCCGATCGCAAATCAATCTTTGAAAACCAGCTCGCCCCTTGAAGTTGGTCGAATAAATCGTCAATTCTGGGTAAGGGGTAATGATTCTTCACCGTTAACTTGTTCAACTCCTGATAGTCGATGCACATTCGCATCGAACCATCTTTCTTCCTTACGAATAATACGGGTGCTCCCCATGGCGAAACACTCGGTAGAATAAAATCTTTGTCGAGCAGTTCCTGAAGTTGGGTCATTAATTCTTTCATTTCGGTCGGGGCCAACCGATAAGGAGCTTTAGCAACCGGTGCGGCTCCCGGGGTAAGCTCTATCTTAAACTCCACTTCACGTTCGGGCGGAAGCCCCAGTAAATCCTCCGAAAATACATCCGGATATTCATTCACTACTTTCACATTTTCCAGCTTCGGTACAACTTAATTGATATCGATCATGTAAGACAGATACGCCTTTCCTCCGTTCTTTACATACTTGACAGCTTCAATAATAGAACAAAATTTCGACTTGTCGACCCTATCCCCTTGAATACTTACCCGCTTTCCCTCCGAGGTTACTACTTGAATAACTTTCTTTTCACATTGTATTTCAGCATGATTTTGGGCCAGCCAATCCATTCCCACAACTACTTTAAATTCCCCCATACACATTGGAATAAGGTCTATGCTAAATTCCTCATCTTCAATCAAGATCTTACAGTTTCTACATACATCATGCAATAGGTAACTTTTGCTATCCGCTACTTCCACTTCTAAAGGTACTAACATCTTTTCAAGCATAAAGGAAGGATGACATAAAAGTTCATTCGAAACAAATGACCTACTAGCCCCGGAATCAAATAAAACATTTACAGGTATTGAATTTACTAAGAATATACCTGAAACTACTTCCGGGTGAGACTTTGCTTCTTCAGACGTTATCTGGAACATCCTTCCACGAGCCCTAGACGGCTCCTCTTTCTTTCCTTATTTTCTAGGCGTTTGTTGGAGCTTTGGACATTCAGATTTCATGTGCCCCGCTTGATGACAATTGTAACACGTTTTCTGATTGTCTGGACATCTATAGTATGGATGTCCCTCTTGCCCACACTTGTAGCACCCTTTCTTTCCAAGCAAACATTCACCCGAGTGGTGTTTCCCACACGTCTTGCAAGTCGGAATCCCACTACTTGTCTTCCCTTTCCTGTTTTGATCTTGATATTTTGCCTTTTTCGATGGGTTTGTGTTGGTAGGCTTCTCCGCCACCCTTTTCTCTCCCCATTCAACCTGCCTTCTTAACTCAATCTCCCTATCTCTTGCCCAGTCGATTAATTCATTCAATGTTGCACACTTGGAGGGATTTATGAACTCCCGATATTCAGCCTTTAACATAGCATGATAACGTATGATTTTCAACCTCTCGGTCCCCGCTATCTCCCCACAAAATTTCACCTTTTCGAGGAACTTATTCGTTATTTCATCAATCGTTTCATCTTTTTGTCGAAGACGTAAGAAGTCTTCTTGAATCTTATCAATTGCGAATTGTGGGCTATGATATTTCAGAAATGGCTCTTTGAACTTTTGCCATGTTAACGTTTGTACTTTGTCATCCCCCAATTCCTTCGAATGTGCCTCCCACCAATCCTTTGCTTGGAGTTGTTGGAGACCCGTTGCAAACATTACTTGGTCTTCCACTTCGCATCTACTTCTCACAAACACCACCTCAGTGCTTGAAATCCACCTTTGACAAGCTATCGGGTCAATTTCCCCTTTGTACGGCAAGGGGTTACATGCCATGAATTCCTTGTACGTGCACCTCCGGGTACTTTTCTTTGTTTGTAGTTCATTAATCATCTCCTTTAGTTCTTCCACCTTGGACGTTACTAGGGTATCAACTACCCCCAATACTTAACCTTCCACCTCTTGAGCTAGTCGGGAAATACTAGCTTCAATCACTTTCTCTACTTCTTCCACAATCATTGTTCTCATTTCATTTCGGCGTGCTTCATCGTCATCATTTACATTCACCACATCAGCCATCTACATAAAACATTCATTATATTCATTAGATTTCATTTCATACTTCCCATCATCATATTTTAACATCATTTTATCATGACACATTCCATTCATCATTCATACTTCATGCCTTATCGTCATTGACGATCGTATCGTATCATATCGACCGAATTCTTTAATCGTAACAAATTTTCCTTCTTATCATTCACATGTACCTTTCCTTCATCATTTGATTATCAAATTTGCCTTAAACATTGTTTATAAGGCCTTTAAAATCAATTGGAACGAGCCCCGTATTCAAAATCATCAAAACAAAAAAATTTGGGAACATGTGGGGTGCTCGCTTGGCGCGAGGGCCTACCCGCCCTTGCGTCGCGTGACGCCACCAACGTCGCGCAGCGCGACAGACATAGGTCGTGGGCGTGGCGCGACGCGACCACCAGTTTTTGACAGAAGGTTAGTTGTTTTGCTGCTGTTAATGCCCAGCTCCATAAATTCTCAAACTTAACTCTTAAAAACATCATATCTCAAGTTCTACTAGTCCGTTTTACCCGATTCTTTTTCCTACGCGTCCGTAACTTAATTGCGGACCCGTTTAGCATATTCGTTAGCCGTAAGACTCAGTTTAAGGGCAAATAATCTATAAATCGCATTCTATTTCTAACTACAACACAATAAATTTTACAATTTACTTACTTGCGTAGCGCTTCGGAACGAACACACCTTCATACGAGCTTTTAGTTTGAGTTCAAGCATTTGACTCAAATACTTGAATCCCTCAAACTTCGGCTCTGATACCAACTTGTGGCATCCACTTTACTTAACGATCAAACATTCAAAAAAAAAAATTTTAACAAAAATTGGGCATGACCCATTCGTAACATTGACGTTTCCCTGTTTTTACAATATAATTCAAAATCAACCCAAAGGATTCAAACGTTCTTAAAACACTTACTACTATTCTAGACATACGGTTAACATTTACATTAACAAAATGATTTTTGACCCATTAGTAAAAGATAACATGGTCCGGAAGCGCAAAAGGGCAATTTAGTGTGTTCGTCCGAGCTCACCAACTTCAAACATGAGATTTACCTATCATGCACAACATCAAACATTAGTTAATTCACAATGCTCAAACAAAATCCATAACATACCTTACATACTTTTAATCAACCCATTAACAATTTACCAAATCATTGACAAATCTTGTTTACAACATTCTTTTCATTAAACATCCCTTTCATTAACTTTCTTTCATTCCAACATCTCGATACATTCATACATCCATATCATTCGACCCATTCATGATGAGCCCATATTCAAACGTCCACAATAATCGTCGTGCTTGTCCTAATTTACCCATTTACAACGGGTAACCCTTATCATACATGCCTAGCATAACATATCATTTTGACCCGTTTACAACAAGTCGTTACTTAGCCATCTCATAATCCTACTTTCCATACAATTTTATCCCACTTGAGTGGTCATTATACATCCGACACTATTGTGCCACTTATCCGTTTTCTAACATATAACATATCGACATTTGAACCAATAACAACACACAACTCAACATTTAGGATTAATAACTAAACCTTCATCCGTAGAACAACATAAAAGGAGAATTAAGTTCATATGAACTTACCGTGATCCTGAGCTCCTTGTGCTTTGGAGTGACTTGCTCCTTCTTCCTTCTTATTTCCTGGACATCATAACTTTATTCACTCAGCTTCCATTACTTTCACATTCCTTATTATCCAATATGACATTTATAATTCACATACATTCCCACCATGATTACATCTCATCAATTTAGCAAATTTTCATACAAAATCACATCTAAATTCATTTAGACATTTCATCAAACACATGGTGCGCATACTATCTACAAGGCATGATGTACAAGTAGTTATAACATGTCCATCCTATCTCATCAATGGTTATTCATAATCTTTCATAATAAAAATCATTACCCTAATCCATTACTTACTATTTTGACCATGAACATATGGTTCCAAATCAATTATTCATAACAATTTCATCAACAACAATCAAATTAACTTGTAGAACTTCACAATTTCTAACCATTACCTGACATGCAAGTGGGTTTTGCCCTAATCATGCTCATATTCGAAATTTAGCATCTATTGATGTCTAGACATTCATAGCAACCATTAATCATACTAAATTTTGCATTACATTCACGAATTACACTAAACCCACATAATCAAACATCATCAAATCAAGGAATTTCACTTACTTGAGATCAAGAATACTTAGATAATTAGAATTCTTAGCTCATGCATTCGATTCTTCACTAATTTGGCTTTCAATTGATGGAATTTTAGAGATTTAGGGTTTTGAGAGGGAAGGAGTCCCTCCTGGCTTCCTCACGATCGCACACCAGACTCAAGTCTGGTTTCTTTTTTTATCATGTTTTATAACAATATTTACACATCTAGTCCCTCATCATTTAGTCCCTATTCACTTTAGTAATTTACCTTCTAATTTAATCATCTTTCTTTTATTAACTTTTATTTTGACATAATTCTATATATTTTCCATTTTAACTTATTAAAACATCACTACACATTATACTTTTAGGACATACGAGAAATTGGGGTGTTACAATTTACATACCCCAAATCAAGTTATATGACTAATTTGATGACAATAAACAATCCAAGTAAATATAATGAAGCTAACCTGTCACGCTTAGAGCACACAACTTTTAGTTTCAATTGATGAAAAGGTATCATCTGAACAAATATTTAATGCTATCAAATAAAAGAATCAAGTTTTAAATTTATAAAACACGATATAATACTATCACTCTACATACACTTTAGGGCAAGTGCACCCATCGCGGACGTAGTATAGTAATGGCAAGATACTGAGGTCGTCTAAGGACACAAGAGCTTTTAATACCGGCTTATCATTAACGTTTAATCTAACCAAATTTTGATGAAAATTTTTTGAAAGTTACAAAATGATAAACTAAAAAGCAAAAATAAAATATAAGGAAAAACAAATAGAAAAAAAAGGAATCACTTGGTTTCAACTCCTCTTTTATGTATCCTTTAATAATTTTCGCACTTTGGGCATTTTAAAAGATTATCTTTAAGTTATAGTAGTAGGCCCCCTTCCAGGTAGCGTTACCCTCAACCTATTGGTCTGAGTCAGCAGGGATACAGTCCTGCAAGGTCGGATTATTGAAAGATAATTCATGTGATTAAAATACAACATATAAATTGTGTCAAATACAGCGTAAAAGCAACCTTTTTTAGTACTAATGTTGGAAAAAGCTCGTGTTTTCGTTCCTTTTATATTTTCAAGGATAAAGATCTTAAATTTGCAAAAGAAGCAAAAAAGATAGCAAAATCCAACATAAATGCAAAAAAGAAGGAATTGCCGCAATTCGCCGAGCCCCAATTTACATCCAAACCTCAAAAATAACAAGAACAGAAGGCTGACACGAGGCCGTGTCTACCCAACACGGGCCGTGTCCGAAGATGGATACTTGACAGAAGAAAAAGACAACTACAAAAGACAAAATGACAGCCAGCACGGGGCTGTGTTAAGCCAACATGGGGCGTGGTCAACTCAAAGATTTTCAGAATCTTCAATAGTAGAGTAAATACTTTGGCCACGGGTCATGCCGTTGACACACGGGGCCATGTTAGTACAACATCTGACAAGCAGTTAATGAGGAAGAGAGAGAGAGAGATGGGCACGGCGCCATGCCAGCCGGGCACGGGCCGTGCTGAAGCTTCCGAAGACAGCTATAAATAGGAGTGCTTGGTTCCACTTCAACTCATTCCTTGGTTAACCACTTCTCTCTCACTTACCACCACTCCATGTAACACCCCGAAAATATAGATTTTATATTATAAATTAAATGTCGGTTATTGTCAAGATAGAATAACTAGGAATAAATAACCTAGTTAATCATAAGTTTTGAAATAATAAGAAAAACTTGGTTAAAACACCATTTAACACTTGTCTGCATTAGGCTCCACACGGCCCCGTGTTCGCTGGGCACGACCCCATGTGTAGAAGCGTATCTGTTCTACCAAGATTTGCAAGATTCTGCGAATCTTAGTGTTGACCACGCCCCGTGCTGAGCTGGGCACACCCCCGTGGTGGGCATAGAAGCTTCTATAGCTTTGTCCCTTTCTGCAGACACCTGACCACGCCACCGTGTCCAGTGGGCACGGGCCATGATCAGCCTTCTGTTTCTTGTTTTTTCTTGTGGAGATGCTGTCGAGGGGTCGGGCATGCCACGTTTATTCCTTTTCTTTGTATTTATATTAGTTTTTGCTGCATATTTGTTCCTTTTGTTCATTTAAGCTCATTTGGTCCTGAAAATACAAAAGGAAGACAAAAGTACACTTTTCCAACATTAGTACTAAAAAAGGGTTAGTTTTATGCCTCATTTGATGTAATTTATATGTTGCATTTTACACACATCAAATACCCCTACACTTGAATCTTTGCTTGTCCTCAAGCAAAACTCTTTATTTTGTGGCTTACACACCTAAACGGAATGGGTAGAAGAGAAGTTTTGGGCTTCTCTTGAGTGTCGGGAATCCAAGATCTTTATTGGGTTTTATTTTTATACTATTTGTAATCCTACTCGTTATGATTTATTTAGAATGTTTTATAAGAGAAATTACTTATTTGGGCATAACATGCCTCTTTAAAATTCCATTTATATACAAGTTCACATACCTCACTGGAGATCACTCAACACTCGTTCGAAGATGTATTTTTGTGAAACACTTGAGACCGGCATGGAACTTATTTCTACCATAAGCTTTCCAAGCAATCAATCCTCCTCCTTTTTAATTATAAATCTTTGTAAATATCAAGAGGTCTTGGGGAAAGAGTTAGGCTTGGGCTAAGGGTAGCTGATTTTGGTTAGTGGTTAGTAAAAAGGGCTAAAAGCGTCGGTCGTCGTAAAACTTTTTTTTTTTTTTTTGTGACTTTTTGTCACACCCCAACCAATGGCGGAAACATCGGGGCATGGCACTGAGCGAAACAGATTGTCCAGAAGTTTCCATAACAACTATATTTACCAAATATTTAAAGCAACACGTCCCATACCATGTCATAAATGATAATACAATTATTACAGAAAGATCTAGTAAAATTGTTCTGTTCCGACAACTCAGATTCTTATTACAGACAATTGTTTATTGTTGACCTAGGTCTTTCCTCGCCTCGATTTCACACCAAAGAAAGCAAATAAGCATCCTAAGCACCTGTCACATACGTTAAAGTAAAAGTCAATACACATAGTGTAAAGGTGAGCATACAAGTTTGATAATAGCATATAGAGTTCGAAAGCGTTACGCATAACCAGCACATACACAGAGTGAAATGAGGCATGTTAGTTATCGACATGAACCTATCGATACCAATGACTGCGGGTTGACTGCCCAAGGCAGTTCGCGATACATACTCACCACTGTGAGCCATGTAGGTAATTGTCCTTAACAACCCCCGAGTGAACGGGTGCTGAGTCCAAACTAATAGTACTACCGTTGCTAAGGCAGGTAGACAGCATTCCATGTGTAAACATAACAAACAAGCATTCATTCAGTCACGTAAACATGCGATAACGGTTAGCGTTTAAAGTATTGCGTAGTGTGTTCGATGTGATTTTGTATAAGTAACGTATGTAACACCCAAAAGTGCGTAAAGTAAAAAGGGATCGAGTATACTCACATCGATTGATGGATTGAAGGGAGCGCTAGAGAGTACGGTTAGCCTGAACAGATCGATAGCATAATGATAAGCGACGCGTAAAATGATGCAGGGTACAAGTGAGTCGGACAACAGTTTGATCGGATGGTAATCCGATCGGACGGTAATCCGATCGGATGGCCAGTCGTGCGAGTGGTAGTCCGTTCGGACGGTCGTCCGGTCGGATGACTGTTCGAGTGGATTGTTTCTTCCTTTGGGAAGGATGTGTTTGTGTATGATGGCTTGACCTTTGAAGTTTTCGTTGTAGCATTTTGAAAACAGGGAGGCATCTCTACCCTTCAGGTCGGTCGGTCGAACAGTCGTTCGATCGGACGGCGACTCGAATGGCGAGGTTTCTCAGTGAGAACAAATCCACAGTAGGGCGGTCACTTGGTCGGATGTCCATCCGACCGGGTGGCAACCCTGTTACTGAACATGTTGAAAATTGTTTTAAGTTTTAAATGAATCAAGATGCAACTCGATCGGACGGTGGGTCGAGCGGATGGCAACCCGGTCGGACAGCAATCCGGTTGGATGACAACTCGTCCCAACGACTTGATCTTGCTGTTACTTGATCTTGCTTGAAGTGTTGTAACTTGAGCGAGACGTTGTGGTGACTGGTTTAAACAATGGGAACCCCATCTCGTCCCCAATGACCTGACCGAACAGGAATCACCCTAGTCCGTCAGTGCACGGTTCGAGGCGGTTGTTCGTGTCCAAACCCGAAATCACTATCTTTCAAATGGAACTTGGATCTAGGACTGATACATCGCTAAGAATGAGTAAACGATCAGCATTAGGTCTGGTTTCATTGGGTTTGAGTGTATTGAGTGTAAAAGAGTTGAAAGAAAGTTGCAAAACCATCTTTCAATCCTTTTCATTGTGATTATGTTTAGATCTATGAAAGATCTTTGTTTGTTTATGTGGAAATCGATTAGATCCAAGTTATTCTTGGTGGGTTGAGGCCAAAACATGAAGTTCTTCAAGAACACATGATGACATCATCCTAGAACACCTTGAATCTTGATGATTTCACGGTTAAAAGTTAAGATTCAAAAGATAGAAAGGTGTAGGAGTGCGTGTAGATTAAAGAAGTACAAGATTTAGGACGAGATCTTACCGGGATTGCGAGAAATCAAAGGAAAAAGCGAGCCGGAGCACTGGTCGGACGTCAGTTGTCAAAAGTAGAAAGTTTGAGAGTGACAAGGGGTATTTATAGGGTTTCCCAAAGTGGAAAGGGAAGAATAGGCTGGTCGCTCGGGTGGCAACTTGCCCGGGTGGCAGTTCGGCCGGGTGGCGCCTCGGTCGGGTGGCTGCCCGGTCGGGTGGCAGTTCGGTCGGCTGGCACCTGGTTCGAGTGCTTGGCGCGACGAGTTTTGCCGTTTCGATTTGCGTGTAACGCGTTGCGATGCGATTTGAGCAAGTGATGCTATTGAGTTGCTTATCAAATTACTTTTAATCCCAACTACTATATCTTAACATACAATCATCCTACTTTTCCTGCGTTTAGCGTTTGGGATTCGATTGCGATTTGAGTTTCGATAGCGTTTCGATTGATTACCACAACATAACATAAATAAACATGCACAAGTAACACATAAGGCACAGACACAAGTATAACAGTAACCAAAATGCGTATTTCGAGTTGCGAGTGCAATTGCGATAGCGATAAAGCGATTAAACATGCGATAATTAGCGATTACTATGCGATTGTTAATAGATACTCCACATAATACAACTAAGCAAAATAAAATAGACTAACTACAAGTCAAAGATGTCAAAACAGGAATTGAGCAAGTAGAGACGGATCGCAATTAGCAATCTTTTCTCCTTTTGCCTTCAATCTTGACTTTGACTTTAACTTCAGAAACACGGGATGTTACACTTTTATTCTAACTAAGCATTTTCAAACAAAGTTTCTTTGAGCACTTTGTTTGTTTATTGCTAGACTTTCATTTTTTTTATAACGAAATGTCACAAGAAGACCGAGCTTTTTACTAAAATAAAGGGTTGAAAAGAAAGGGTTTTGGTGGGTAAAGGGTGTTTGTTTTGTGGGTTTAGAAATAAAAAGGTTTAGGCTCAAAGGGGTTAACTAGGGGGATTTTGGGGAGGTGAAAAAGAAAATGAAAAATAATGGTGTTGAAAGGAAAATGGGTTAGTCCTAATGCCTCCATCATTTACTTACTTGGGTTTAAGTTGGTAAGGACCGGGAATGTATCGTTGTGGCAAGTTCTAAAGTCGTAAGAACCAATCGGCTATTTACACAAGAAACGAAAAAAATGAGCATTTAGTTTAAAAATGTATGCTTGTATGCTCAATAAAGGCTCAAAACTCACTTATTCTGGGAATGGGTTTAAAATGTGATCAAGTATATATAATCAAATTTTAACTAGATTTTTCATGCCGTTTCATAATTTTCTTATGTTGGTTCTTTTTATCACGACGCTGTCGGTTGTAAATTTGTAAAAATATAAACTTTTTAGAACTTGTTATTCCTAAATTAAACCAAGACTAGTACAAAAAAATGAAAACTTTTTGAAAAAATTTGGGGTGATTAGCGGTTCCAATAGAGTTTTGCGTAAGGCTTGTTGTTAGGACTTACAAAATTCAAGGTTTTAGCATCCCCCCCCCCCCCCACTTAAATTACACATTGTCCTCAATGTGTCCCAAAAATAAGTTTTTAGGTCGATTGAATGTGTAAAAAGGTGTTTAAAAACAAGGTTTGGTGTTACTGGGCATCTGGCCACGGCCTCGTGCTGGGTGAGCACGGCCCCGTGGTCAGAGTACCAGTAACAAAAACTTACAGAAGGTGGCCACGGGGGCGTGTCTGGTTGACACGGCCCTGTGGCGGGCAGTTTTCAGGTAATCAGCAGGTACAGGGTGGTGGACACGGGGGCGTGCTGGCTGAACACGACCGTGTGGTGACAGTCTGCAATCAAATAAAACAGGTTTTTGGCTTTCGGTTTGGGTTTCCGGGCTTGTGTAGCACTAATACTTAGTGCCTCCAAGCTTCCTAGGTACCTGTTTTGCTTAAAATACCACACCACACATCAAATAACAAACATCCTAACATACCAACGTTATCATCCACATCACAAACTAAAAAAAAAAATAAAGTGCAGAAAAGTAAAAGTGTTAAAGGAAGTAAATTGTTCAAACTTTGGCACGCAGGCCAGATAATCGTTCATGAGAATAAGGGTTAACCTGGTAAAGCCGCAACCGTGTCACACCACCTCCGACGCCTTCGCCTCAATCCATCTCTTCATCTTCATCATCTCCTCCTCGGTACACCATATGCTCCCGGATGTGGCTGATGTCATCTTGCATATCGGAGATGTTCCTCTCTATAGCTCCGACCTGGGTGTAGGTGTTGCTGGCCATGTTGTAGGTGTTGCGGGTGCACAAGAGGTTTTCCTGCAAAAGGTCATGTAAGCTTTGAAAATTAGGAAAACCACCCCCTTGAGAAGAGGATGAGCCCGCATGGCCCTGAAATTGAGGAGGAGGACGGATTGGTGCGGCGTGAAGAACAAGAGCCTCTTGTGGGTTCCAAACATGTCCCTGAACCATTTGAAATCGAACCGTCCCGTCACCCACCTCGTTGATGATTCCCATTGAGCGGCATATGACGAGATCCACCTTGCCTGACCATGGACCCTTTGGGAAGGATCTTGGCATCTTATGCACGAAGTTCTTATACAGGCGGTAGATCCACCCCCCGAAGAAGATAGGGTTCGGGGAAGTGGCCAGTTGGTTCAGGTGCATGTTTAGGAGGAGCAGGTGTGGAACATCGAGAGGCACACGGTTATGGATGCAGTGTAAGACCATTAGATCACGTTGGCTAACAACACCGGTACTATCTCACCTTTGGTTGAGGGAGTTGCTAAGGACCCTATGAATGTAGCGGTATAGAGGGTCACGCAACTGGGAGCTTTTAGTTTGGCTTGTATTATATGGTCCATCCCCGATTTGGGACCATGCCGTTTGACGCATGTTTGGCAAGATTTCACGGAGACCACCCGTGTTTTCTTCGTCTCCGGCATCCTCTTCAGAAAACAACCCAATAATCGCCCCAAACTGTGCAATGGAGATTGAGAGTACATTTCCATCACAGCGAAATTCAACCCCCTCCTCATCAAATGGCTCTGCTTTAGCTTTGAACACGAAAGTGCTATAGAACTCCATGCTGTATTCGTGGACCGAATGGAGTCTAGTGCAGAGGGCCGCCCTAAGTGGACCCGTGACTAGGTTGTTGAAGCGATCTATCTGCCCCACTGCTTCCAGGGTCTCGAGGCATACTTGTCTTGGATTTTCCTCAGGCCTTGTATGAAGAACTTCAAATCGGGCTTGATAGTTCCACTCATTCTGATTGAAGCGTGTGAATTTCTTGGCCATCTAAAAGAAAACACAAAACAATTAGCATGAAACAATAAATTTCCAAAGAAAACAGTAAACGACAAGCTGAACACGATCCCGTGGCCACTGGCCACGCCCCATGTTCGGAAGAAATTTGCTAGCCACGCCCCCGTGTTCGCTGAGCACGACCCCGTGCTCAGGCGTTTGTTTCCCAAAAAATCCATTTTTCGACCCGGTTTCGAAAACTTGAAAATTTTTGGTTGAGTAGGGGCAATTTTCCCTGAAAATGAAACCCCAAGTGCCGTTTTTCCAAAAACAAACCGTTTACCCCTTCAATTTCATCTTTTTCGGTTCAAAAACAAGAGTTTGAGGTTTTTGTTTGAAATCGGGCAAATCTACAAACAATTCAAGTTGATTTACTTCCTATAACATGCAACTATACTACTACTAACAGATCTAAGCAAAAATTTGAGGTTCAATTCGGTTCAAGTTGAAGAACCCTAGATTTTCCCCAAATTTTTGATATTAAACTACATGCAAATCATTAATCTAACTAATTATGATGATAGAATCATACCTTGACGTTGTTGAACGGTGGAAGAACGTGAAAATATGCAGAGATTCGTGAAGGAACCAGAGAGTTTTTGGGGAAACGGGTCGTGTTGAAGTGAAGAATGAAAGGAAAAAGGGGTTTTATCCCGGACAATAGCCGGCCACGGCCCCGTGTCCAGCAGGCACGGCCACGTGGGTGGGTAAAAACTAAAATTTTTTTGAGTGCACGTGTGAGTGACCTATTTCCCAAAACTTGGTTTTAGAAATCTTACCGATTTAGAAGCTTTCCCGACGTTTGTTACCTACAAGATATGATGTTGATGCATAAACCTTCGTTTATTCGCCGGCCGCTTATAGCGAGATCTCCTCCTCTCCATCCTCAATGAATCCTTGATAAAGCTTTAGCCGTTGGCCATTGACTTTGAATGGAATTCCATTCCGAGATTTAATTTCAATTGCACCGTGTGGAAAAATATGGGTGATAGAAAAAGGTCCCGACCACCTAGACTTTAATTTACCGGGAAATAATCGAAGTCGTGAATTAAACAATAGAACTTGATCTCCTACCCGAAATTCATTAGGTTTAATGTGTTTATCATGCAAATTTTTCATTCTTTCCTTATAAATTTCGGAGTTGGAATATGCGTGATTCCTTAGTTCGTTTAATTCATTTAATTGACAAAATCGATTTTTACCGGCAATTTCTATGTCTAAGTTTACGTTTTTTATTGCCCAGTAGGCTTTGTGTGCTATTTCTACTAGCAAATGACAACTTTTTCCATAGACAAGCTTATATGGGGTGGTACCTATGGTTGTTTTATATGCAGTTCGAAAAGCCCATAAAGCGTCGTCTAATTTATCGGCCTATTCCTTTTTATTTAACCCTACGGTTTTCTCAAGTATTCTTTTTAAACCTCGATTAGTCACTTCGGCTTGTCCATTTGTCTGAGGGTGATATGTTGTTGAGACCCGGTGATAGACCCCGTATCTTGTTAAAAAAATTTCAAGTTGATGGTTACAAAAATGGGTATCCCTATCACTTATTAATGCTTTTGGAGTTCCAAAACGAGAAAATAATCGTTTCAGGAATCTTACCACATCTCTTCCATCATTTGTTGGAAGAGCTTCGGCTTCGGCCCATTTTGACAAGTAATCCACTGCCACAAGTATATATTTGTTTCCCTTTGACGGTGGGAAAGGTCCTATGAAGTCGAGTCCCCACACATCAAAAATTTCACAAACAAGAATGCCATTTTGTGGCATTTCGTTTTTGGAAGAAATATTACCTGATCGTTGGCATGCATCACATGTCTTGATAAGACTTTTGGCGTCTTTGTAAATGGTTGGCCAATAAAATCTTGAATCAAATACCTTCGTGCAGTACTAGCGGCACCATGATGTCCTCTGTATGGACCTTCATGACAATGGCAGAGAATTCTTCTTGCTTCACCACCATGTACGCATCATCGGATAAGTTGGTAGGCACACATTTTGAAAAGATAAGGGTCTTCCCAAAAATAATGTTTTACATCGGCAAAGAATTTTTTTCTTTGATGATGCGACCATCCTTTTGCGACTATTCCACTAGCTAAGTAGTTAGCGTAGTCGGCGTACCATGGCTCTTCTCGGTATTCCACCATTTCTAAGGATTCCGTTGGGAATTTTTCATTGATTAGCTCATCCCTGGTTGCCTCCAAAGCTGGATCTTTCAAGCAGGAAAGATGATCTGCAGCGGTTTTTCTGCTCCTCTTTTGTCTTTTATTTCAATGTCGAATTCTTGGAGGAGTAGAATCCATCTGATCAAACGTGGTTTAGCATCCTGTTTCTTAAAGAGATAACGAATGGCTGCATGGTCTGTATAAACTACCGTTTTAGAAAGAACAAGATAAGAACAAAATTTATCAAAATCAAATACTACAGCTAGTAATTCTTTTTCAGTTGTTGTGTAATTTTCTTGTGCATTGTTAAGTGTTTTACTAGCGTAATAAATTGGGTGAAAATGATCATCTTTTCTTTGTCCCAAGACGGCTCCAACTACAAAGTCACTTGCATCACACATGATTTCGAAAGGTAATTTCCAATCAGGCGCTATCATGATAGGTGCATTGACTAGCATTTCTTTTAGCGTTAGAAATGCTTGGTTGCAATCCTTTTCATAGATGAAAGGAGCATCTTTTTCAAGTAATTTTGTTAAAGGTCTTGAGATTTTAGAAAAGTCTTTGATAAATCGTCTATAAAATCCGGCATGCCCTAGGAAACTTCTGATGGCTCTAACGGAGGATGGGGGTGGTAATCGGGAAATAGTGTCTATTTTAGCCCGATCAACCTCCATTCCTTCGCTTGAGATTTTATGACCGAGTACTATTCCCTCTGTTACCATGAAATGACATTTTTCCCAATTAAGGGCGAGGTTAGTTTCCTCACATCGGGATAGCATTCGTTCAAGGTTATCGAGGCATTGGTCGTATGAATCTCCAAAGATAGAAAAGTCATCCATGAAGACTTCCATAGTCTTTTCTATCATGTCATGGAAGATAGCCACCATGCAACATTGGAAAGTTGCGGGGGCATTACATAGACCGAAAGGCATGCGTCGATAAGCAAAACTTCCATAGGGACATGTGAATGTTGTCTTTTCTTGGTCTTCGGGTGCTATCGGTATTTGAAAGTAACCTGAAAAACCATCTAAGAAACAATAAAATTTGTGACCGGATAATCTTTCTAACATTTGATCAATAAAAGGTAAGGGAAAATGATCTTTCCTTGTTGCCTCATTTAATCGACGATAATCTATACACACTCTCCATCCGGTGACGGTTCTAGTTGGTATTAATTCATTTTTTTCGTTAGTGACCACCGTCATACCTCCTTTCTTAGGAACTACTTGGATGGGACTTACCCAAGGACTATTGGAAATCGGGTAGATAAGTCCTGCGTCAAGTAATGTGATGACTTCATTTTTGACCACTTCTTGGACGTTTGGATTTACTCTACGTTGTGGTTGTATTACCGATTTATAGTCATCATTCATTAAAGTTTTGTGCATGCACATGGAAGGGCTTATTCCTTTAATATCTACAAGCTTCCATGCGATCGCGTTTTTGTGTTTTTTCAAAAGTGTGATTATTTTTTCTTTTTCTACACTAGTTAATTTTGATGAAATAATTACAGATAACTTACCATCCCTGTCGAGAAAAGCATATTCCAAACCTTTTGGGAGTTCTTTGAGCTCAAGTGGTGGGTCTTTAGGAGACTCCTTATTTGGTTGCTTATTTTGATCAAGAACCACAAAGGTTTGTTCAATGGCGACCTCTTCTTCAACAAAGTGGTCGATTTCTTCTTCCGTATCGGGTGGCTCATCTTCATCTTTAATTAGGGGGTCATCATTGCCGATTGGATATTTCATTGAACGCTCAAGATCGACACTTCTTTTGAATGCCCCTAATTGAATGGGTAGATTGTTTTGCTTCCAATTTTTCAAAGCTTCATAGGTTTTCACAAAAGGTCATCCCGACACGAGTTGAGCGTCATCAAGGATGACGAAGTCGGTATGGACTACCATTTGATTTGTTTGGACTAACACATCTTCAACTACTCCCATTGATTTTATTGTTTTCCGATTAGATAGAAAAATGGGTATTTGAAGTGGAGAAAAATCACCAATACTTAATTTTTCGAAAATGTAGTTTGGCATTATATTAACACAAAGATCTTTATCAATTGTAATATTACTAATAAAGGAATTTTGAAAGAAACATGGAACCGGTGTAATGTTACTTTCAAATGGATCATCTTTTATTAGCGTAGTTTGATCATTTGTTAACTTAATGCTTACCATTTCGTCAATTTTAGTGTTAGTGTTTAACTCTTTTAAAAACTTAGCATGAGTAGGTACTAAACAATGGTTTTCGAAAGAAGGTGACAAGAGGGTAATTTCTTGAAAATTAGACTCTTTTTTGTAGATTAACGTTGTCGGACTCACATTTTTCGTTGTTTAGTTCATGTGTCGGTTTTTCACTTACTTGTTCTTCCATTTTTACCTCTTCAACTATCACTTCTTTAGTACAAGTTACCTCTTCCCTTGCGCGGAATTCCTCTTCCCTTGCGTGGGCTTCTTTTATATAGCGCTCGATAGTTTTAAGGTGTTCTATTATCTTTTCGGCTACGGGGGAGATAGTTGGTGGTTTGTCAAAGCGATCGGAATAAATATCCCCACTACTTGAATTCGGAAGTTCGATCCTTGGTTCCTCATAATACTCATATGAGGTAGATGGTTCATACAATTGTTCCTCGTTGTAAGTATATGATGGATAAGGGTCGTAACTTGGTTCTTCATAATACTCATATGAGGTTAGTTGTTCACGCCATGGTTCCTCATAGTAAGTATATGAAGGTGAAGGCTCATAACTTGGCTCCTCAAAGCATGAGTACGAAGGCTCATACCTTGATTCATCAAGATATGAGTATGAGGGAGAAGGTTTATACCTTGTCTCTTCATAGTATGTGTATGAAGTGGTTGGCTCGTACCTGGGCTCCTCATAGTATGTGTACGAAGGGGATGGTTCAAAGAGGTCACAATATTGTACCGAATGAGGGTTACCACAAATGGTACAATACTCTTCTTCAAAATCATCCTCCTCATAGTGGTAGTTGTAACCTCCTGAGTATTGATCCATAAGAATCACTCAGCAGACCACAACAGAGTCTCGGGACCAGAAAACAAAAATAAAAACGGAAACAGAGGCTGAGCACGGCCCCGTGTTCAGGTTTTGTATCTGGGCATTTTGAAAAATGTGACTGGTTTTATTCAGCACGGGGCCGTGTTCAGTGAGCACGACCCGGTGTTTAGACTCTGCTTCTGGGTGTTTGGTTAATTTTATGCAGCACGGCCCTGTGTTCAGTGAACACGGCCACGTGTTCAGTCTACTGTAATGCAAAAACTACCTAAAAAAGAAAAAAATATGCGCGCATTTTTAAAAAGGTTTTGAAAAACGATTAGGTCGTCGATGTTAAGCTTTCTTAAAATCCTTGTGTCCCCGGCAACGGCGCCAAAAACTTGGGGTGTGTAAGGTGTGATTTGTTTTTATTAATATTTTAAGCCCATGTTACACATTAGTCAAGTTTTAAATTTATAAAACATGATATTCTACTAAAACTAAACACACACATGGGCAAGTGCACCCATCGTGAGCGTAGTATAGCGTTGGTAAGATACCGAGGTCGTCCAAGGACACAAGAGCTTTTAATACCGGTTTATCCTCAACGTCTAATCAATCTAAATTTTTTTGAAAAGGTTTTAAACATGAAAAATAAAAACTAAAAATGTTGAAAATAAAAATAAAAACAGATAGACAAGATGAATCACTTGGATCCGACTCGCCTTTAATGTATCCTTTGATGATTTCCGCACTTTTGCACTTTTTAAGAGATTATCTTAGTTATAGTAGTAGGTCCCTCTTTTGAAGGTGACGTTATCCTCAACCAAGTGGTTTGAGTCAGCAAGGACACAATCCCAAAGGGTCGGAATATTTAAATATAATTAATTAAGTTATTAATGCGAAAAGTGGTATGCCCATCTTTTGAAGGCGACGTTACCCTCGGCTATGTGGTTTGAGTCAGTAGGGATACAATCCCAAATAACAGGTTTAATGTATTAATAGTAGTTTACATATGAGGGGATCAAGCCATTCGCACCCCCGCCATCCAATACCAGTGGGTATTAAAGGAGGTCCTAGTAAGCTTGACCCAGGTCCTTGCAGGATCTATACACTGAACAAGGCAAGAACCTTACTAAACCATTCCCTTAACCCCCGATCAGGTAGCCAACATATATCTATATAGACCATAGAGATATGAATGGTGAAAATCTTTTACTTTATATATACAGTAAAGTAATGCCAAGACACCACGGACAAATGATAAAGAAGTTTCACCTTCAACATAAGAAACTAGTTATTAAAGTCATTAATACAAAACTAAATAAAAAGTGCGAAAAGATTAAAAATCAATAGTAATACATTAAATGCTTGTCTTCACAAAGTGATGTAAGAGACTTAGCCAAACATGGCCTTTGATTGACAAGAACTCTTACGATCAATCTTGGATCCCGAGACTACTACACACACTCTAAGGTGGATGATGGTGGTGGATGTGGGTGTTGTAGTGGTGGTGGAGTGATGGCAAAGTGATGCCTTTGAAGTGAGCCAATCACCCTTATTTATAGCCTGAACAGTAGCCCGGCCATGACCCCATGTCCGCTGGACACGCCCCCGTGGCCAACCATTTTCTCTTCCTTCATTAATTGCAATTGTCTGCATTAGGCTCTACACGGCCCCGTGTTCGCTGGGCACGGCCCCGTGTGCAGAAGCGTATATGTACTACCAAGATTTGTAAGATTCTGCGAATCTTAGCGTTGACCATGCCCCGTGCTGAGCTGGGCACGCCCCTGTGGTGGGCATAGAAGCTTATACAGCTTTGTCCCTTTCTGCAGACACCTGACCACGCCCCCGTGTCCAGTGGGCACGGGCCGTGGTCAGCCTTCTGTTTCTTGTTTTTGATTGTGGAGATGTTGTCGATGGGTCGGGCATGCCACGTTTATTCCTTTTCTTTGTATTTATGTTAGTTTTTGCTATATATTTGTTCCTTTTGTTCATTTAAGCTCATTTGGTCCTGAAAATACAAAAGGAAGACAAAAGCACACTTTTTCCAACATTAGTACTAAAAAAAGGGTTAGTTTTATGCCTCATTTGATGTAATTTATATGTTACATTTTACACACATCAGTAATCTTAGAGCCGTTATTAACCCTCCTAACGTCGATGCTGATAACTTTGAGCTTCGACCACACCTTATCCAAATGCTCCAAAATTCCGTCACTTTCCATGGCCTAGCCGATGAAGATCCTCATTTACATATTACCAATTTCTTGGAAATATGTGACACATTTCGGATCAACGGAGCTTCTAGCGATGTCGTTAGACTCCGTATGTTTCCTCTTTCCCTCAAAGATCAAGCGAAAGCTTGGTTAAATACCCTCCCAAGTGGGTCCGTACACACTTGGGATGACCTTGCCCAAAAATTTCTCTACAAATATTTCCCTCCCGCTAAGACCGCCAAACTCATGAGCAAAATCAACACCTACTCTCAAGAAGATGGGGAATCCTTGTACGAGACATGGGAAAGGTTCAAAGAGCTACTAAGGAAATGCCCGCATCACGGTCTTGAACGATGGCAACAAGTGTCCACCTTCTACAACGGACTCTTACCACAAACACGGCAAATCCTTAATTCCGGCTCGGGGGGACTCCTTGAGAATCGACGACCCGAGGAAATTTATAATAAAATTGAATAACTTGCTCAAAACAGTTTTCAATGGCACACTCCTAGGGGCTCAAAATCTATAGCCCCGGGCGCCCACAAAGTGGATGAATCCACTTCTTTGCAAGCCCAAATCGAAGCCTTAACTAATAAAGTAAAGAAGCTTGAATTGAACAAAATGGCTTCGGTTATGGCTTGCGAAGGATGCGGCGGCCCCCATGAAAACTGGAGTTGTATGAAAGATCTAGAAATCCAAACGGAAGTGGTAAATTACCTAAATAACCGGCCACGAACACCGGGAGTCCAAAGTAATACTTTCACTCCCGAGAGGCGTAATCATCCCAACTTTGGTTGGAGGGAATCAGGGGGGGGGTAATAACCAACAAAATCTAAATCAATGATCTAACTTTCAACAGCAACCAGGATATCATCACTCGCCTCTTCTCCGAATCCGACAAAAGATATTTGGAAAGGTTCTCACAAACCAAAATAGAAATGAGAAACCAACGAGCTAGTATTCAAAATCTAGAAAAACAACTTAGTCAACTAGCCCAACACTTCGCCGAAAGACCACAAGGAGCCTTACCAAGTAACACCGAAACAAACCCAAAAGCCTAAGTAAATGTAATTAATTTAAGAAGCCGGAAGGTAGGACCCGAGAGTGAGCCAAACCCACAACAAACCGACCCAATCCAAGCTAAAACACCTACCAACCTAGAAAACACCGACACAACCAAACCACCTCCGGTCCCTTACCCCGGTCGTTTACTTCGGCAAAAGACCGACGAACAATTTACTAAGTTCGTGAGTTTGCTTAAACAACTCCACATCTATCTTCCTTTTGTAGAAGTCCTCACTCAAATGCCAAAGTATTCCAAGTTTATGAGAGACTTCCCCACTCACAAAAGGAAGATTGAAACCATCCAACAAGTCACCTGATGTGAGGCAAAATACACATATTTGTCCCCTGTAAATTGTATAATTTTTGTATAAGTTTTATTTGTTTTTATTTAGTTTAGTATTATATTACATTAATTTGTGTTTTGTCAGGTACCGGTGCAAATGGAGCAAAAAACGAGTAATATGAAAATAACCAACCAGTTGGGCAGAATGGTGGCGCCAGTGACCGAAGGAAATTTGCAGCTATTTTCCATGAGTGGGCCGAGCCTGCTATCTCTATCTTATTTAAAATGGGCTGCTATATATATGATTATTACTGTTGAAGTTGTCAAACAAAAGAAAAGAAAGAAAAGGACATTAGACGAAAAGAAGCAAAAAGCTGCCATATTTATTGTCTTTTGACATATGATTATAGAGAGGGTGGTATATTATTTGTAGGGGTTTAACGATCAAAACAAGGAAATAAAAGGTGGGCCGTGAAGAGCGAGTCAAAGCCCATATTGGGCCGTTAAGGTCTCCAGCCAATATTAAGTAAATTATGGGATTGGACCATAGTCCGGTGGATTATTTTCATACTCTTGGGACGCACGAAAAAGATCTACATCAGACGTGAGGGGGGAATATTTTAATCAACATCAGACAATCGGAGACATCAGGAGGGACGCACGAAGACATCCGTTGAAAATTAGAAGCATCTTTCGCAAAGTTTAAGGCTAAGGAATCATCGGGATCGAGCGGGAAGCTTGGAGAACAAGGAACTACCGGGTTTTACTATTCGGTTTCTTTTATTTTCTAGTCTTCTTGTTTTATTCTGCTGAATTCTTGTTTGAAACCACGTTTGATTGTTTTTAAGACCATGTTTTCTGGCTAAACCTTTCGTTGCTACCTAGGTTAAGATGAATATTTAATAAAGTTTGGATTTTTATTCGTTTATTATCGTGTGTGTGGGTTTTTCTTAAATAGTAAAGAACTTTGGAACCTTTAATTTGGTGTGTATGCGTGCTTGATATTGTTTGAATATTAAATATTACTTAGTATGATTCTTGGTGACGGTCTTTATCACATAATAGAGTCATGCTAGGGTTCTAGATTTAGGTGAGTGTCTATATCACATAATAAATCTTTAATTCTTTAAGGTGAAATTGCGTAGCTAACCTTAGAAGTAATACTCGGTAATCTTATAAAATCAAGTGTTCTACTAATCTTGTCGCTGTAAGGCTCGAGGTTATTAATAGGTCTCGGTTTGGTATATAGCTAGGATTAGGTTTTGTAAGAAATCGATCTTAGTTCCCTAATCATACTCGTGTCTATTAAACCAAGTTAAAATCCATAGTTACCTTAGACTTTCGCGCTGTAAGGTAGATTGTCATATTAGGGCACTTTTCAAGAAGTTAGAGGACTGTAAGGAATTCTAACAACCGGTAGTCGTAACAACCTTGTAGAGTTTCACAAGTTTCTTCCTGGGAAGGGTCGGGAGGTCTTAGTGGGGATTTCTTAGGGTTTAGCATTAAAAGATTCTAGTTCCGTACCACGTTAATTTCGAATAGAAATCCATTCCTAGTTGAACATGAGTCTAGCCTAGGTAGCCTTCATCATCACTGAGTTAAGTCTTCGTCCAAATTCGCGTCTAGTTAGTCTAGCTAATTAGTTTAATCTTTATTTGCATTTTTTAGGATTTTTAGAAACCCCCCAATCAACAGTTAGAGTCTGTGTCAATCTAGGTCTAGATAGAGTCTAATTAGCGTAATCAGAGAGTCTCGCGGGTTCGATACTTGGACTTACTTAGGCTATACTACATTGACCGGTACACTTGTCGGTTGTGTGGTCTAGGTTTTAGAGAGTCTTAGTTTATAAAGTTAAAACTTAGAGAGTCTAGTTTACGGTTTAATTTAGTTAATTTATTTAGACCACTTTTAGCACATCATCACCCTTAGTGAAAAATGCTCGGCGGCACTCCTCAACAAGCTCCCTCAAAAGAAAATTGATCCCAGAAGCTTCACCATTCCTTGCTCTATTGGTGGATCACCAATAAGCAATGCACTAGCTGACTTAGGGGCTAGCATTCATTTAATGCCGGCCTCTATGTTCAACCGACTAGGATTGGGAAAACCACATCCTACAAAAATGAGCATCCAACTTGTGGACCGGTCGGTAAAATACCCTCAAGGTGTCATAGAAAATTTATTAATAAAAGTAGGAGAATTTGTTATTCCTGCCGACTTTGTTATTTTAGAAATGGAAGAAGACACCGAAATTCCGCTCATACTAGGACGACCCTTCCTTGCCACCGCATGAGCTATGGTAGACATGAGCGAATGACAACTAACATTGAGGGTTGGTGAAAAGGAGATAAAGTTTGAAGCTGGGCAGAGAGCGGAGGAGGATCCGGTCAGATACCTCAACGTGATTGACTCAAGCTTAAACGATGCACTACAACACTACAACTTGGGATGTGAGTCATCCCATGAGGGTAACATTTGACCGACTTTGGGTCTAGCCAAGGACCCTTATAAACGTGGCGTACCATGGAGGCATTCCATGGACTATCCAAAAATTTAATTAGTTTAATCTTAGTTTAAATTTAGTTTAATCAACTTGGGATGTGAGTCATCCCATGAGGGTAACATTTGACCGACTTTGGGTCTAGCCAAGGACCCTTATAAACGTGGCGTACCATGGAGGCATTCCATGGACTATCCAAAAATTTAATTAGTTTAATCTTAGTTTAAATTTAGTTTAATCTTAATTTAATGTCTAGTTTAATGTTTTTTAGTATTTAGCTTGTTGGTGTAAGACACACTCAACTGAGGAAGATGGATGATAAAATGGAACCCATACACGCAAAATAGAAGCCTCCCGACTCATTTTCTGCAAATCAGTGGCTGCAGCACGGGGCCGTGCTCACCCAGCACGCCCCCGTGCCCGTCTTACTGTTGTTAAAGTTTTACTGTCCAGAAGGTGGCATGGGCCGTGCTCACTCAGCACGCCCCCGTGGTCACCCCACTATAAGTCTTCTGATTTCATTTGTTACTGGCACTTTGAACACGGGGCCGTGTCTCCATAACACAGGGCCGTGCTGCAAGTGCCAGTAACCAAAATTTTTTGTTATTTTCATACTTTTTACACATTTTTTCAAAATAAATCCCTTCTAGGACACATCGAGGACAATGTGTAATTTAAGTGTGGAGGGGAGGATAATAAAAACCTTGAATCGTTTGTCCTAAATCAAGCCTTACACAAAACTCACCTTGGAACTGCTAAACATCCCAAACTTTTTCAAAAACAATTCTTTTCATTTTTTTACTTATCTAAAGTTTAGTTGGGTAAAAACAAGTTTCAAAAATTATGTTTTTACAAATTTACAACCGATAGCGTCGTGATAAAAAGAACCAATTTAGAAAATTACAAAAACAGGCATGATAAATCTTTGTAAAATTTGATTATATATACATTTTTATACTATAACCCCTTTTCCCACAAAAGTGAGTTTTGAGCCATTACCGAGCATAAAATATACATCTTTACTAATTGCTCAATTTTTGTTTCTTGTGTGAATAGCTCGTTTGGTTCTCACGAATCTAGAACTTGACAACCCGATGCGTTCCAAGTCCTTACCGTTAAAAATCCAAGTAAGTAAATGATAGAGGCATTAGGACAGACATATTTTCAAAACAAAAACCTTTATTTTCTTTGCTTTAACCTAAAATACCCCCTTAGTTAAACCCTTTGAACCTTAAAAACCCTTTTCGTTTCAAACCCACAAAGACTACCCTTTTCATTTTTCTTCTTTCATTTTTGTAAACTTATCGGTTATGAAGTTACGATTTTGGCTCAGTTTCAACTTTGGCACCAAAAAAAAATCTGAAAAATATGCCAAAGTATTTTTTGCTAAGCCAAAAAGCAATATAAAAACCAATAGTTTACGATTTTCACCCTTTCTCCGAATAAAACTTACCATACCCGAACCACCACTACCCTTCAAACTCCTCTTGATACTTATAAGGATTTAAGGTCAAAAGGAGGAGGTTTGATCGATTGTCAAGCCTATGGTAGGAGTAAGTTCCAAATCGGCCACGAGCGTTTCACTTAATATTGGCCGAGTGTTGAGTGAATACTTGTGAGGTGTGTAAATTTGTATATAACTAAATGGAATTTTATATAGGCATATTATGCCCAAAGTAAATAATTTTTCTTAAATTGAGTTTTAAATAAATCATGATGAATAGGATTGTAAATAAAATAAAAACAAAATAGATTTAAAATTTGGATACCCGACACTCTAAATGATAAGAATCAAAAACCTTCTCTTCTACCTATTATGTTTGGGTGTATAAGCCATGTAATAGAGTTTTGCTTAAGGACAAGCAAAGATTCAAGTGTGGGGGTATTTGATATGATTAAAATACAACATATAATTTATGTCAAATACAGCGTAAAAGCATCCTTTATTTAGTACTAATGTTGGAAAAAGCTTGTATTTTCGTTCCTTTTATATTTTCAGGGATAAAAGAGCTTAAATTTGCAAAAGGAGCAAAAAGACAGCTAAATCCAACATAAATGCAAAAAAGAAGGAATTGCCGCAATTCGCCGAGCCCCAATTCACATCCAAACCTCAAAAATAACAAGAACATAAGGCTGACACGGGGCCGTGTCTATCCAACACGGGCCATGTCCGAAGATGGGTACTGGGCAGAAGAAAAAGACAACTTCAAAAGAAAAAAAATGGCAGCCAACACGGGGCCGTGTTAAGCCAACACGAGGCGTGGTTAATTCAAAGATTTTCATAATCTTCAATAGTACAGCAAGTACTTTGGCCACGGGCCAAGCCGTTGACAGACGGGGCCGTGTTAGTACAACATTTGTCAAGCAGTTAATGAGGAAGAGAGAGAGAGAGATGGGCACGGGGCCGTGCTGAAGCTTCTGAAGACAACTATAAATAGGAGTGCTTGGTTCCACTTCAACTCATCCCTTGGCAAACCACTTCTCTCTCACTTGCCACCACTCCACCACTACTACAACACCATCATCCACCACCATCATCCATCTTTCTATCTTTAGAATGTGTGTGTAGTCACGGGATCCAAGATTGATCGTAAGAATCTTTATCAAACAAAGGCCATGCTTGGCTAAATTCTTACATCACTTGGTGAAGACTTATCTTTTATGTATTTCTTTTATGATTTCTAAAATTTGGCTACTTTTTAATTGGGTATATATTAATGACGTTAATAATTAGTTTTTTTTATATTGAAGGCGAATTTATTCAATCACTCTTCATATGTTCGTTGACTCAACATATTCATGTCTTTACGGTCTTTATAAATCATGTTAATTTCTTGGAAGGGGGTTAGAAGGGTGGTTTGGGTAATTCTTTGTCTCGTTCAGTGTATAGATCCTGCGAGAACCTGGTTCAAGCCCAGTATCACCTCACGAGTCGGAGTGGGCATTACCCACCACGGGAGAGGTGCAAAAAGCTTGAGTCCCTTATTCTTAAACTATTATTAAAACATTAAACCAACCCCGCAAGTACTGTATCCCTGCTGACTCAGACCAACAGGTCGAGGGTGATCGCTGCCTCGGAAGAGGGGTCCACCACATTTTGCATTAATAACTTACTTAATTATCTTTCAATAATCCGAATTAGTGGGATTGTATCCTTGCAGACTCAAAACACTAGGTTGAGGGTAACGTCGCCTTGGAAGAGGGGCCTACTACTATAACTAAGATAAGCTCTTAGAATGCCCAAAGTGCGGAAATCATCAAAAAGGTACATGAAAGATAAGTTGGATCCAAGTGATTCTTTCTTGTCTATCATTTTTATTTTTTGTTTTATCTTTTTATTAGTTTAAAAATATTTTCTCAAAAGTTGGTTCGATTAGACTTTGACGATAAGCCGGTACTAAAAGCTCTTGTGTCCTTGGACGACCTCGGTATCTTGCCATCACTATACTACGTCCGCGATGAGTATACTTACCCTAGCGTGTGTGTAGAGTGATAGTAGAATATCGTGTTTTATAAATTTGAAACTTGAAATCAGCGAGTAAAAAGAGCTAAAAATATAACTAAAATTATATAACTCACCCACGCACGTATGGGTAGGGATCATTCATTAATTCCTGAGATGTCCAATCGTTGGTCTCCCAATATTCTAAGGGATTTGGTGCTGGTAATCTGGGTATCTCGTTTGGATTAAAGGCTAGGATTGGAAGTGGGTTTTCTTGGTTTTGTTCTAGGTTCATTGGTTGGTCAAGGTATAATGGTAGTAGTTGTGGTTCCGGGGCTGCTACAAGGTTAAGATCAGGTGCATTTGTCTTCTATCTAGTTCTTCCCATAAAGGTCTAGTGACTGGAGTCTGGGCAGTTCCCTCAGCTTTGGTTCTTGTGGCTAGTTGTTGTTTTTGAATTTGTCTTATTTTTTTTCTCCTTTCCCTCTTTTCTTTGCTAAACCATCCCCTCTTCTTAGGTGGGAATGCTTCCTCAGACTTAGCTTTAAAAACAAAGGTATCTTCAGATTCTGCTACATATCATGAGGCTAACTCGGATGGTCCTTCATCCATAGGAGAATGGGACAGGTGACGATAAGCGTCGGAGGTATTCTGATCACTCATACTGCGAACTCAAAAAAATCATCAAAATACATAAAATCATAATATATATATATGTATGTACATAGAATAACACATAAATTATGGATATTTTCTAACACAATTGGTTAAAATTTAGGTATTAAAAGAACACCTAAATGGCTTAAAACTAGTGGCTCTGATACCACCATCTGTCGCAACCCCCGACCCCATCCCGGGAGCGGGAGCCACGGGCAGGAGCCGGTGGTATCGGTGTTTATTAATTTGGCAGCGGAAAGGAGACATCAGGACCGTAGTTAGGAAATAAATTTCAGAGTTCAAAACACCAAACTTTTATATTACACAAATGGGATAAAACCCATATTTCATTTATAATATCTTTATAGGGATAAACCCTAGTTGCTGAAAACATAATTTTTCGTTTATTTAGGTAACTTTATAGCCACTTTCTTTAAGCATTGAGCGCTCCAAAGCTGGCTTCTACTAGCTTTCACAGCAAGTTACCTGAAACGCGTTTTAAAAATGTTTTATCAGCAAGAAATATTGGCGAGTACATTCCATTTTATAAAAGGACACATTGTTATACTTTACAGCATCAATAGTTTTTACAGTTGTTTATATCTACCAATTTCTCAACACAGTATTGCTACTGGGGCACCATTTTCCCCCGTGCTTGTGGTCATGCTAATATTGGCTAACCCGTTGTCCAATATTAACGAGTGTCAAGTAATGTATACAAAACCCCACATACCAATGATAATTGTATAATTACAAAAACTTAATCACTGTAAATATAATTGATAAACATTTAGGGTTTTGTAAAACATTTTAAATATAATGGTATTACAAAATGTGACAAAAGGAGAATGGCTCACTTTGTAAACTTAGGTATTTCTTTGGGCTTCCTGAAAATATTTTCTGATTATTTTCTTGAGTGCCTAATAAAACATACAATGCACGCGCGTTAGTATAATAACCCAAATCACTTTAGCCATACATCACGAGACAGAACCCCAACTTAGTTTATAAAGCAAAGCCCTAAACATGCAGCATTTTGACATCAGTTGCTGGGTTCCAGATCAATCGGGTAGGGTAACGAATTTTAGGGATCGGGGGTTAAAATACTTACAACGGGGCAGAGCTTCGTGATTTAGGGGGTATTTGATCTGTTATTTTCTGATTATATGGAGATAAAGAAAGAAAGAACTGAACGAATTGGAAAGGCAGGGTGACTGCCCTATTTATACGAATTTAGGGGGTCTCTCGCGCCCCGCGACACGCCCAAGGGGTCCTCTCGCACCCCGCGAGGGCACCCTAGCTAGTAGCTACGGCTTGGGTTGCCAGGTGGCCCCTAGGTTTGGCATATGGCCTGACACGTGACAAAAAGGGTGACCGGCAAGAAAAGGGCTTGTCGCGCCCCGCGACACACCCGGGCAATCCTGTTGCGGCCCGCGACCGAGTGAAGTTATGATTTTATTTGTTTTTTTAATTAAATTAAGGTTATACGGGTTCGGCTTCTCATTTACGGAGCGTTTTAGGGTGTTTTCGAGGGTTGTTATATCCTCCCCACCTTGTTTTAAATCTCGTCATCAAGATTCACTGGAATAGGTGTGGATACTTTCTTCGCATTTGAGATCCTAGCTCCCATGTGTGTTCGGGTCTTCTCCTTGAATCCCATTTCACTTTGACCAGAACTAATCTCTTGTGTTTGAGATTCTTGATCTTCCTATCTTCAATCTGAATGGGCTTCTCTACAAACTTAAGTTTTTCATTTACCTCTATGTCTTGAATAGGTATTTCCAATGATTCATCTGCTAATCACTTCTTGAGGTTACATACATGAAATACATCATGTATTCATGTCATCTCTTCTAGTAACTATAGCTGATAAGCTACTGGTCATATTCTTTTGATAATTTCAAAAGGTCCAACATACCTTGGGCTCAGCTTTCCTCTTTTACCAAATCTTACAACTCCTTTCCATGGTTAGACTTTCAATAGTACCTTGTCTTCAACTTGAAATTCTAACGGTTTTCGCCTGTTATCAGCATAACTCTTTTGATGATCCAGTGCTTCTTTTAGTCTTTCCTTGACTTGAATAATTTTATCTGTAGTTTCTATATGATTTCAGGACCTGACAATTGCTTTTCTCCAATCTTTACCCAGCATACTGGTGTTCGACATTTTCGTCCATAGAGAGCTTCAAATGGTGTTGCATTGATGCTGGTATGATAGCTATTGTTATAAGAAAATTCTATTAAAGGTAGGTGATCATCCCAATTTCTTCCAAAATCTATTACACAAGCTCTAAGCATATCTTCCATCGTTTGGATTGTCCTTTCACTTTGTCCATATGTTTGAGGATGATAAGCTGTACTTAGATTCAATCCGGTTCCTATTATTTTTTGGAAACTTGTCCAAAAAGGAGAAGTAAAACGACTGTCTCTATTAGACACAATAGATAAAGGAATCCCATGTAATGAAACTATTTCATTTACATATAGCTTGGCTAACTGTTCCATACTGAAAGTTTCTTTCATTGGTAAGAAATGGGCAGATTTGGTTAATCTGTCTACAATCACCCAGATTGTATCATTACCTTTTCGTGTCTTGGGTAGTTTGGTAATAAAGTCCATTGTTATCAATTCCCATTTCCAAATTGGCATTTCTGATTGCTGTAGTAATCCTGAAGGTTTCTGATGTTCAGCTTTAAAGTGTGAGCAGGTTAAACATTTAGCAACATAATTTACTATAACCTTTTTCATTCCTATCCACCAGAAATTGTTTCTTAAGTCTTGATACATCTTATCACTTCTAGGATGCATCGTATACTTGGATTTGTGAGCTTCTTCTAGAATTCGGCTTCGTAGGTTCCCCTGGATAGGTATCCAGATCCTTTTCTTATGGAATCTCCAAATTCCATCTGTTCCTTTTTCTAGTTCTTTAATCATTCCTTTCAAACTTTCAGCATCATCCTTGATTGTTGTTTCCTATATCTTTTTCACTTGTTCATTTAAATCTACTTACAGGTTTAATCTGAGAGCACGTATCCTTTTTGGCTTCTCATGGTACTTTCTACTTAAAGCATCAGCTACTACATTAGCTTTTCCTATATGATACGGGAAATCAGAGTCGTAATCACTAAGGATTTCCATCCAACGTATTTGCCTCATGTTTAATTCCTTTTGTCCGAAGACATATCTTAAACTCTTATGATATGTAAAGACAATGAACTTACTACCATAGAGATAGTGTCTCCAAATCTTAAGGGCAAAAATTATTTCTCCTAACTCTAGATCATGTGTTGTATAATTTTCTTCATGCTTCTTAAGTTCTCTAGAGGCATAAGCAATTACTTTTTGGCGTTGCATCAATACACATCCAAATCTTAACTTGGAGGCATCACAATATACTACAAAGTCTTTAGTTCCTTCTAGCAGAGCGAGTATTCGTGCGCTGGTTAATCTTTGCTTTAAAATCCTGAATGCTTCCTCTTGTTTTGGTCCCTATTCAAACTTAACTGGCTTGCAAGTTAGTTTGGTTAATGGAATGGCTATTCTAGAGAAATCTTGAATAAAACGTCTATAATATCCTGCCAGTCTAAGAAAACTTCTTACTTCTGTTGGTGACTCGGGGACTTTCCATTTGGTAATCGCTTCGATCTTTGTGGGATCCACATGAATTCTTTCATGATTACCTAGATGTCTAAGGAATTGCACTTCTTGTAACCAGAATTCAAATTTTGAGAATTTAGTATAAAGCTTTTCTTTTCTCAATAATGTTAGAAGTATATGCAAATGCTCCGCATGTTCTTCCTTACTCTTAGAATAAATTAGAATATCATCTATAAAAACAATTATGAATTTATCCAGGTATGGTTTACATATCCTGTTCATCATGTCCATAAATGCGGTTGGGGCATTGGTTAAACCAAATGGCATGACTGTATATTCATAATGACCGTACCTCCTTTTGAAAGCAATTTTAGGAATGTCATCTTCCTGTACTTTCAATTGATGATATCCTGAGCGTAAGTCGATCTTAGAAAAGAATCGGGCTCCTTGAAGTTGATCGAATAGATCATCGATTCTCGGTAGTGGGTACCAATTTTTAATCGTAGCCTTATTCAATTCTCGGTAATCAATGCACATACGCATCGATCCATCTTTCTTCTTAACAAATAACACTGGTGCTCCCCACGGTGATGAACTAGGTTGAATGAAACCTTTTTCAAGTAGTTCGTCCAACTGTTTATTCAATTCCTGCATCTCCGTTGGTGCTAGTCGATAAGGTGCTTTGGCAATTGGTGTCGTTCCTGGTATCAGGTGAATTCTAAATTCAACCTCACGATCTGGCAGTAATCCAGGTAATTCTTCTGGGAAAACATCTGAGAATTTAGATATTACGGGAATATCTTTTAATTCTTTTCCTTTAGTGATAATGATTACTGAAATCATATACACTGTAGGATCGGTTTTCAACTCCGTAACGATTGCGTATCGACACGTGTGACGTGTGGAATCCGTACACGTGCGTGGACCGAACACGAGAACGTACTAAATCTGTGATTCGATTGATGATATGAAAAGTACAAATGAACCGTGAATCACCTCTTGCACTTTCTCTCTCTAGACTCTCTCTCTAGATCCAAAGCTCTCCAAGTTTCCAAATGTGCAAAAGTTCTAAACTCTAACCCTAAGTTCTCTATTTATAGGCCAAGGAGCTTAATGAGACTTCTCGTTAATTACAGAAATGCCACCTTGCCTTTTTACTAAATATAACACTATAAAGCAAGGTTAGATCAGTTCTCGCTACGGTCTGTATTGACGGAGGCGATAGACATAAATGCACTAACAGACTCCCCCTTGGATATTGCCGCAGTCAATCTCGTAGCGTCTTGTCTTTCTCTCTCTCTCTGAGTCTTCTTGGAGCTTTATTACATGTTTAGCAACATAGACTCCCTCTTGCTCGAACAGAATCCCCATGGATCTGTTTTCAGCTTTAGCTTCTCCCCCTTTCGGTAGACTCTTTCTTCAGGCTCCCCCTTTCGTCAAGCTTCCGTGCTTTTGGGATCGACACCTGGCTTTCCGTATACAAGCTCCTTCAGGATAGTTGCCTGGCTTCTTGAATGCACGCTTCCCTTGCGTTGAGCTCGTCTTCAGACTCCCCCTTAGACACGGCTATCGGGATCGTAGTCTGGAATAGCATCTGCAACTCTCAAACATTTAAGAGTGAAACGTTTTGAATATCCAGGATTGAAAACCTGGCTCTCTTAGCATAAGCTGAAATATTTCAAATATGCGACAGTGAAAGCTTTTTTCGATTGTCCAGGAACCGTGACCTGGCTCTCAAAAACTTTTAATCAAGATCCTGGCTCTAAGATATAATAATATGAACATATCCAGGATTACTTGATTCTCTCCCCCTATCAACAATCTTTATAGATTTGGCAGTATTAAGAATCCAACAACGAAAACTAGCTCTTTACAACAGATTTTTAACATTTTAAGAATCCAAATCCCTCACAGTTAATCATCCAAGTCCAAATTAATGACCTTGGAGATTTCACAAACTATTTTTGATTTTTTAAGTAAAAACTTCAAGTTTCAAATTAATGAACTTGTTTATTTTCAGAAACATGATCAGCATACTTTAGATTTTGAAACTCAACATCTCAGACATCGGTTGTCGAAAATAAAGTAGAAATTAAAATCTTTTTGTATTTTTCTGAAACACAAAGCAGTAAAGAAATATTTACAAACATACTTACAGACAATATTTTTGTTTGAGTTCGCGTCAGAGGATCATATCAGTTTTTGACAAATCACTAGTACCGTTGAGCTTTAAACACTTAAAGGTCTAAACGATTCACTTAGATTGTTAGTATACTGATCCACTTAAATTTTCACACAAAGTTCAATTGATTCGAGATACGAGATTAGTGTTTTAAGTACTTAACTTATTCGCGTGTCCCACCTCAGAATATACTCCCGTATCAAAATTCCCTAGATTCAGTCTTACAGGTGAGTATACCAATTTGATATCTGTACTCTGGGTTAGTGCGAGACCTTGAGAGCTCAGGTATGAACTTCCGTTCAGTCAAAGAGATGAAGGCTCGACTTTAGGTGTGTTCCCTTTAGGGAATCTTTTCTTCAATTGCAATTGATTCATATCTTTCGATATTTTTCAATTTTTATGCAGAGGGTAAGCTTTTTAAAGCGTGTAAAGTATTATACGAGGTCTAGGCCATTGCTTCCGCAATATCAGAAGACCAGGTATAATACCCCAGATATCAAACAGTATAAAGACCTAGTATCTCAGAATCAGGCAATCTCTCAAACAAGATTTCAGGGGTTACCCATATATCCGAGAGATGTTCCCCACGAGATAAGTAAGTATTTGATATTTAGGTTTATATCTCGAAAACAATCTACTAATTGTGTAAAAACCTACTGGAATATCATCAGTGAGATCGTTTATCACATTTTAACATTCCATTTCTTTAGCGTACTGTGATTGTCTACTGATGTACTATCATTTCCTCTTTTTACATAAAAACTCATTTTTGAATTTTATCATGTTTTTGGCTTTTTCAAATTTTCTAATGTTTTTGGATTTTCTGACAATTTCTTACTCCCCCTAAAATTCAAAACATTTAAAGAAAATTTGACAACCTAATACTGATAGCTTTGTCTCTCCATCCATTTTCTACTTCACATGCTCTGTTTTGCAGAAAATATTACGTACCCCCATGATTTACAACACATTGATCTTTTACAGTTTGAAAACCGTTTTCAATCTTGTGAAATTAATCATGTTTGTTCAGTCGTGAGGGTTTCGGCGTATTCAAGTAACGTATTTTTGAAATTTTTGAATTTTTGACAAAATTTAAAAACAAACATATTTTTGATTTTTCAAATTTTTTGACAAAATAAAAACATATTTTTGGTTTTTAACTTTTTCAATTTTTAGGGTTTTTGAAATATGGTTTATTTATGTACAGAAATGAACAAACTCCCTGATTTCAGACACAGGGTTCAGCAGCCTCCTCTCCTTGTGCCAGGCTGCTCTCATATCCATCTTGGTATTTTTCAAAATTCTTAAGCACCTGCACATTCAAACTATTCAATTACTTGAACAAATTAGCCCAGGTCTGTTTGACCTTAGGCATTTCAACACAATATGTTTCATTCAACTTCGGAAAATCTTTATCATTTTTCACAAATGAATTTTCATTCCGATAATCACTCACAGAAACCGTTTGTTTCTTTTCAACCCAAGTTTGTCCTTTAGACGCTTCTTTTGTAAAAGTGTGATTCATTATTTTCATGAGAGTTTGATTTCTATTTCCGCACATTATTTTCTTGAGAGTTTGATTTCTGTAGTTGTGTTTCTTGAGAGTTTGATTTCTATTTCCGCACATTATTTTCATACTTGTTGAAATCACTTGCCAAATTTAGTTAAAGAGCATTGTTATCTGGGATCAACAATTGGTATCAAAGCAGATTGAATAAACTATTTTCAAACGATCAATTGCTCAAAATTTTCTTTTATGCTTTTCTCTAAACTTAATATGACAAATTTTCAAACACGGAACAATTCTTTCAATAGTCTATGTCAAAACCTCTGAGTTTGGTCAGAGAGGAGTACCCCCCAATGGAGAATCAGGATGATCAACTTCCTAAATGGACATGATCGAGCTCTATTTCAATCCATTGAGAGAGGCCCACATACACCCACTGTTGAAATCCCAGTTGTTCCAGCAGCTGAGCATACGCCAGAAATACCTGTCTTTTTGGCTCCAAAACAAGAAATATATTGGAGCAAGGAAGACAAGGATAAGATGGAAGCCGATGAAAGGGCCAAATCACTTTAAATTATGGCACTTCCTAATGACATATTCTCTCAAGTAGATGCATGTGCATCTACTAAAGAAATATGAGGTCAGTTGGAAAATCTTTGTGAATGAGGGGAGAGAATGAAAAGAAACAAACGTACAAATTGCGTCTTATTGTAATCTTTTGAATTATTAATGAATTATAATGAATTATTAAGAACGCCATGAACGCCAAAAAATTTACCTTTATAACATATATGGGATTAATTCAACTGGTCAAATCTACAAAAACGCCAAAAAATTGTAAATTTTGAATTATTAAAGGTATATATTGAATTTGGTAACACCATGGACGCCAAAATGTTAGAATTATTAATTAATTTTAATGAATTTGGGAACGCCATAAACGCCAAAATATTTACTATGTAACATAAAACCGATTAATTCAACGAGTGTCACACCCCGATATTTCCACGTATTACCGGTGGGCCCGGTGGGGAGTATCGTGACGTAGTTGATATCATCATAGTCAATTTATCACAGTTCATTGCACAACGGAAGTCTAAAAGTAATAATATTACAAACCGATTCGAAAGTAACATAAAATATTACAAAAGGATTGTAAGATGGATCCACAGGCGGATCAAAACAAAAGAAGTATTGATCAACAGACTTAAAGTAATAAAAGCTTGCAAGACACTTTGTTTATTCACTCAGGAGTTCCAGCCCATTACGCTTAGTACCTGCACTTAACCTTTCTGAAAATACGTCAGTTTACACTGGTAAATACAATTAATTGACTCTTTTTTGAAAACATTTATAAAATTAATTTGGATGCACAAGGCATAAAACTCTTTTATAACTTGGGACAATTATTTAAAAGTAATCTTGTATACAAATTTATATGTTTGTCGTCCACTCAGGACCCGGTTAGAAGAGCCGGATAAGATTAATTGACACACCACAAGTATATGCCCACAAGAGAGTGAGATACCGTTTATACATACGCAACTGTCAGGTGTATGCCTACACCCCGTGCTTAAGCCGTGGCCATTTCTAATAAATGTGCCGAGGATATCCAGGACATGGTCATTAACCCCCCCCCCCAAGGGCATTGTATCAAACAAAACAGATTAAAACAGGTTATGTAAATGTATTAATCACAATCCGATTTAAATAACTGCATACCCGACCAAGAGGTATTATTATAATACCGTATCCCAAGCCCGTATAACAGAAAATAAGTTAAAAGTATTTACCTGAGCAAAAATATAATTTTTATCCCAGTCGTATATCAATCAGCAAGTACATATAGCTTTTACTGGGCTCCTAGATCTGGAACGAAGGTTTTAATAACCTATTAGATTTCTAACGGGTCTTACTTAAGTTAAAACTTAGACCGGTTAGTTTTAATGAAAGGCTTACGGTTCAAAACGCAAGATTAAGTGAAGACCAGATTAGAATGTGATTTAGACCCGACAAGTATGAAGAATTGTATAATATGGGTAAACTAAACACATTCTGGATTTTGAAGTGAAAATGATAAGGTTTGACCCGTTTCGGGTAATTTATGCAAACTAGTTACATAAACCGTACCGAACGCGAATATGCATAACGGGTAACCACATAAGTCATGTACAGGTTCCATAAGTTAATATGCTTAAAATATGTTATGATATCAGTAGGATACCTTCCATTATGCCCAAAACGAATTTAAAAATCAAATTAAGCCCCGAAAGGGTATTTTGGTCATTTTAAGTTTATAAAAGAGGTTAAATAGAAATCTGAGGTTCTGGTCTAAAATGATCAATAAAAATATTTATTTTAATAAGTTATATCAGTAAGATATCATATATATGTGAAATTTATCATTTATGGCCAAACTATGCACCGTAGGGGCATTTTGGTCATTTCACATTTGTTAAAAGGGCAAATTTGAAAATCCGAGTTCAAAACTTTTACTTACTATTAAAGTATAAAAACTTATTCATACATCAGTAGGTAACAAGTCTTAGGTGCTAAATATGGTTTTAAACCATACTATGCGCCTAAATCGCATAAAAGTCGGTATTTGACGGTATTTGGGTTAATTAAGGAAATCTGAGATTTTGATCAGCCTCTACTGACTAAAATAATTAATTTGATGTATAAAATCAGTAGAAAAAGGTTTGATATGTGAAGGATGTGTAAAACTCATTTTATTAGCAAAAAGGGGCATAACCGTCAATTACCGAGTTAATGCAAGAACCCTATGTTATGATCAGTTTAAAATTTAAAAAAAATCTCCAAAAATCCCTAAATATTATATAATAATAGTGGGTAGAAAGTTTGGTGTCAAAATTGGGGTTTAAATAGGTTTTATGCCAAAAATACCATTTAATTAATAAAAAGCTTGCATTTTACGATATCGCGCATAACTTCTGTTTTAGACCATAATCTGATCTCAAACTTTTAGGACACACTTAAATATCATTAATAAAGGTTTTTTTCCTCTCACATTTTCAAAAATCTCGTTTTAATATCAAAAGGGCATAATGGTCAACTTTTAAGCATTTAACGGAAACATGCAATGAACTAGGATTTCTATGGAACCAAGTTGTATAACCTCAGAGGGTTATACTAACCTATAACATGGTCCTAAAGGAACCCTAAGGCATATCTAAACTAAGCTAAATCGGGACATAACTGAAAGTCAAAGCAAAAGTCTACTTTTGCGACTTTCGGTTCCGAGCCGAGCCTAAACTCAGAATTGTCGGGTTGAACATGTCTAAACATGTTCTTATATTAATTACCAAGTTATTTTAGTGTTAAAACATGTTCCATAACCTCTACATTATCAGTTGTGAATTTATTTGTAAAAACTGATTCTGTTGACTTTTTATTAATAAGTTTGACCTGACAATTGACCAAGTTAGAGTGATAATCAGTGGGTGCCCTTTTAAGGGTTCATTACCTACAAAATTACCAACTCATAGCCACTTTCAATTTGAATAATGGCTGGACCATTAGTGATTAATCACTAAGTCAAAGCTTAATTACGATAGCTTTGACTTTTGGTCATTAAGCTAATAAAACTTAAACTAGAGAGGCTAAGAATGCTTACAAGAACTCTTAGCACGAGATTAGAACAGAAGAAAGCTCTCTTGAACTCCAGGAAGCTCCAGAGAAAGTGATTTGAAGTGAATTTGAAATGTGCAAAAGAACAAGTGAAGAACAAGTGCTTTATATATGGATTTCTACTTCATATGATCATTCCACATGTCCCTACAATGATCCCTGATGATTCCAGGTGTCCCTAGTGCATGAAAAACCATTGGCACAGTCCCTGGTATCGATTTGAGGCATGCAAAGGTGGTGGAACTTGCTGAACATGCAGCTGCGCATTTTTTGTTTGCTGGTACTGCTCACTACGCGGGCCGCGAGGACCTTCTGATCCGGTAAAAAGTTTTGCAACTTTTCAATTTCAGTCCCTAGTCCATTTTAACTTTATTTAACTTCCATTTATTGCACTTAAGACCCCCATAGTTAACTATTTAGGGCCTTGGGTCCTATTTTAACTCCGTTAAGCTCCCGGTTAGTTGTAAGATTACCCGAAAAGTCTTGTTTTCATCGAAACTCCACAAAATTAATATCCAATATTCTTTGAGAGCAACATATACTATTATTACAATGTTTTTGGGATCGTTAAAAGGTCACTCAGAGGTAACGTTTAACATGTTGAAACTTTTAATCCCTATGCTTCATAAGATCCTTATTTTAAACACAAACACCTTTCTATGTTCGCCAAATTATTCATTAAAGAATACGAACGTCGTATGAGGTCAATCAGAGGCATAAGAATGGCATGTTGACACTTTGGATCCTTATACTTACATATTTACATTGTTTATCAATTTTAGTCCCTCCAGATCAATCCATTACATGTTTAAAGTCCATGACACATGTCTTTATTATATTGGTAGTGATTTTACGAGGTGTTACATCCTTACCCCCTTAAAAGAAATCTCGACCTCGAGATTTACTGAAATAAATGAGGGTACTTCTGTTTCATTGTGGATTCAACCTCCCACGTGTATTCTGGGCCTCTTCAGGCATCCCATTTTACCTTTACAATCGGCACATGCTTCTTTCGAAGCTTCTTAACCTATCGATCCTCGATCGACAAAGGTTTTTCAATGAACTTCAAGATCTCATCTATCTGCACGTCCTTATGCGACATTACTAGCGATTCATCGGCTAGACATTTCTTTAAGTTGCAGATGTGGAACACATTATGTATTCCACTAAGCTCTTCTGGCAGATTTAACTTGTAAGCTACAGTCCCGACACATTCGATGATCTCGAATGGTCCTATGTATCTAGGGCTCAGCTTGCCCTTCTTGCCAAAACACATCATCCCTTTCCAGGGTGATACCTTAAGTAACACTTTGTCACCTACCTCGAATTTCAATGGTTTACGCCTTTTATCTGCATAGCTTTTCTGCCTATCCCTGGCAGCTTTGAGACGATCACGGATCTGTACAATCTTATATGTCGTCTCCAGGACTATATTAGGTCCTGATAGTTGGACATCTCCAACTTCTGCCCAACAAACTGGCGTCCTACACTTTCTTCCGTACAAAGCTTCAAAAGGTGCTGCTTGAATACTCGAATGATAGCTATTATTGTACGAAAATTCAATCAACGGAAGATGATCATCCCAACTTCCACCTAAATCAATGACACAAGCCCTAAGCATATCCTCAAGTGTTTGAATTGTACGTTCGCTTTGCCCATCCGTCTGAGGATGATAAGCAGTGCTGAAGTTTAAACGAGTGCCTAAAGATTGCTTAAAGCTTTTCTAAAAGTGAGATGTATATCTAGTATCCCTATCCGAGATAATAGATACTGGCACTCCGTGAAGAGATACAATCTCATCCACGTACAGCTGAGCTAGCTTGTCAGAGTTGTGGGTTTCTTTAATCGGCAAGAAGTGGGCTGACTTAGTCAACCTATCGACTATAACCCAAATAGTATCATTTCCTCGCTTTGTCTTTGGTAACTTTGTGATAAAATCCATGGTTACCATTTCCCATTTCCAGGTGGGAAGTTCAGGCTGTTTTAGCAAACCCGACGGCTTTTGATGCTCTGCTTTAACTTGTGCGCACATCAGACATTTGGCCACATAAGTGGCTATAGATTTCTTCAAACCTAACCACCAATAATTTTCCTTTAAATCCTGGTACATCTTATCACTGCCAGGATGAACAGAATATTAGGAACTATGGCCTTCTTGAAGAATCACTTCCCTAAGTCCTCCATAGATTGGAACCCATATTCGTCCATTTAATCTTAGGATTCCATCCTTGCCATACGACAACTGTTCAGCAGTTACGCCCAACTTCTCATTCGGATAGTTAGCTTCTAATACGGCTTATTTTTGAGCGGCTAACAATCTTTCATTCAAACTGTTCTTTAACTCAATGCTCTTGGCATTGATTCTAATAGGCTTAACCCTTTCTTTTCTGCTTAAGGCATCGGCGACTACATTCGCCTTGCCTGGATGATATCAGATTTCACAATCATAATCATTCAGCGTTTCCATCCATCAACGATGTCTCATGTTAAGATCCTTCTGGTTAAACAGATGCTGAAGGCTCTTATGATCAGAATAGATCACGCACTTAGTCCCATAAAGGTAATGCCTCCAAAGCTTCAGTGTAAATACAACGGCACCCAACTCCAAATCGTGGGTGGTGTAGTTCTTCTCGTGCACCTTTAATTGTCGGGAAGCATATGCAATAACTTTGCCATTCTGCATAAGCACACATCCCATACATGTATGCGATGCGTCGCAATAAACCACAAATTCTTCAATACCTTCTGGCAATGTCAACACAGGTGCATTGCTTAACTTCTGTTTAAGAATATCAAAGGATTCTTGCTGCTTGGGACCCTAGTCAAACTTGACATTCTTGCGAGTTAACGATGTTAGAGGTGCCGCAATCCTTGAGAAGTTTTCAATGAAACGTCTATAGTAACCTGCTAGACCCAAGAAGCTGCGTATCTTTGTAGGAGTCCTAGGCTCTTGCCAATTCATAATCGCTTCAATCTTAGCGAGATCCACCTGGATACCACGCTCGCTCACCACATGTCCAAGAAATTGGACTTCACGAAGCCAAAACTCGCATTTTGAAAACTTGGCGTAGAGCTTTTCTTGCTGAAGAAGTTTAAGGATACACCGAAGATGTCTTTCATGATCGGCTTGACTCTTCGAGTAAATAAGAATGTCATCAATGAAGACAATGACAAACTTGGCCAAGTATGGCTTGCAAACGCGATTCATGAGATCCATGAATGTTGCTGGTGCATTAGTGAGCCCGAAAGGCATCACTAAGAACTCGTAGTGACCATATCGAGTTCTGAATGCAGTCTTATGCACATCTTCATCTCTGACTTTCAGTTGATGGTAACCTAACCTTAAATCAATCTTGGAGAAATAACTCGCTCCTTGAAGCTGATCGAATAGATCATCGATCCTGGGTAGCGGATATCTGTTCTTGATCGTTACCTTGTTCAGCTCGCGATAATCAATGCATAAACGCATTGATCCATCTTTCTTCTTCATAAAGAGAATCGGTGCTCCCCAAGGGGACGAGCTAGGTCGAATAAAACCCTTTGCCAACAAATCATCCAACTGAGTCCTTAACTCTTTCATCTCAGTTGGAGCCAAACGATAAGGTGCTCTTGCAATTGGTGCTGCTCCAGGAATGATATCGATTCTGAACTCCACTTGCCTATCTGGGGGTAAACCAGGTAGTTCTTCAGGGAATACTTCTGGATATTCAGAAATAACAGGGATGTCTTCAATCTTTGGCTTTGGCTCATCAATGGTTACCTGTGCCATATAAATGACACAACCTTTCTTCATACACCTTGACGCCTTAAGCAAGGACACTTGTTTAGGTAACCCGTACTGAGTATCTCCTTGTATTGTTAATGGCTCACCATAAGGAGTTTTTATAACCACTTGCTTCTTGTCACAAACGATCTGAGCTTGGTTATGAGATAACCAATCCATGCCTATTACTATATCAAATCCTGCTAATTTCAACGGAAGCAAAGAAAGCGGAAAAGAGTGGTTCCTAATGGATATAAAACATCCATCTAGAACTGTTAACGTGGTCTCTAAAGAACCATCGGCTAATTCTAACTCATACTTTATGCTTAGAGTTTTAACAGGCAGATTTAATAACTTACAAAATTTATTATCCACAAAAGACCTGTCTGCACCCGAATCAAACAATACTCTAGCATAAACATCATTGATGAGAAAGGTACCTGTTATCGCATTGTCATTTTGCACAGCCTCCTGAGCGTTCATTTGAAAGACCCGAGCATTGGTCTTCTTAGCCTCTTCAGGCTTCTTTGCATACTTGGGGCAATTGGTCTTAATGTGCCCCTTCTCATTGCAACCGTACCAGGTTGAGTCCTTCATCTTTTTGCAATCCAATGTCTTATGCTCCTTGGACTTGCAGATCCCACACACAATAGGCTTTGACTGTGACTGTGATCTTGACTCCAGTCTACATTTCCTGAAATGATGTTTCTGGCAGGTCTTGCACTTAGGTTTCTCACCCAACTGTTGATTATCCTTTTCAAATCTTGAACTCTTCTTGTGATCCGAGTTCCCTTTATGTTTCTTATCAGAACGGTGTGAGTTCTCCTCCTCACGTTTCCTCTTCCCTTCATCAGAATTCTTAGGCGATCTCTGCCTGACCGCATCGAGAGTAAGAGATAACGACAAATCAGCCACTGACCAGAAGGTGGTGGGTCTGGATGCTTTCACACTTGCTTTAATTTCTGGAGCTAGACCTCCAATAAAACGAGCTATACGTTTCAGTTCCGGTGTGACCATTGTTGCAGAAATCGGTCTAGGCGGTCGATTAATCGGCGTCTAGGCGCTAGTCGGCTACTAATCGCCTAATTTTGAGCAAATCGGACAATTAATCGGTCCAGGTCAAAATCGGTCCTAGTCGGTCAAAAGTCGGTCCTAGTCGGTCAAAAGTCGGTCAAGTCGGACTAATCGGACCATGGGTTTTTTGGTCAAAATCGGTCCTGGTCGGTAAAAATCGGTCCTAGTCGGTCTACTTGGTCAAAAGTTGGTTAATTTTTGAATTTTTATGTGAATTTTGAAGTATTTATGTGAATTTTGAAGTATTATTTTTATATTATTGTGTATATATATATAAATTTGAAAAATTACATATATAAATTCCCATTCCGATTAATCCCGATTAATCCCTATTAATCCCGATTAATCCCTAGGCGGTACCTCACCGCCCGACTAGCGCCTAGCGCCTTCTACAACATTGGGTGTGACCAAGTAAGGAACCAATCTGGACATGGTGTTGAAACTGGTAAGGTATGCCTAGCAATCCAAGTTCTTCATGACCAAGGTCAAGAAGTCAGTCTCAATTCTTTCCACCTCATGCTGAGGACATAAATTATCTTTGATCAACGCAACAAACTAATCCCAAGACATGTTGTAAAGCAGGATCTTTCCTGTAGCTTGGATTAGGGACCTCCACCAAGCTAAGGCTTCGCCTTTAAAAGATTGTGAGACAAACTTCACAATGTCCTGTTCAGCACAACCACTAATATCAACCACTGTATCCATCTCATCGAGCCAAGTCATGCAATCAATGGCTCCTTTCTCCCAGTGAAATCCCTGGGCTTGCAGGAGACAAAATACTTATAAGAACATGTCTTAACACGTGGCTCTTGACTGAGCACAATCTTCTTAGACGAAACACTCCTTTGATTTGATGAGTGATGGGAATCGTCTCTGTGTGATGCGTACGACTTAGATGGTGGCTTTGAATGAGCTACAGATAGGGTCTTGCTACGAGTACCACTAGATTTTTTGAACTGTCTGTCTAAGGCTTGAGTAACAGCATTATCAATCATTGCTTGCAAATCCACACCAGCCACATTAACTCTGGTGGTGTCATTATTCTCCCTCGGGTGACTGTTAACCTCATCAGATTCAGCCATGTAGCTTGATTGCTACATAAAACAAATGACAATATTTATTCAGAGATTATTATGGAATCATCATTTTCGATGGTTCATTAACCATGGTAGTTATAAACCATATTGGTTAATTTATTTTCTTTTATAATTTATCCCTAGTTATAAATTATTAGAGATATTAGAGTGGCACAAAAAGGCCTAGTCACAAGGACAATTTTAAAATTTTAGACCATGATCTTATAAGATCAAGGCATTAAGGTTTGAACATAGTTCATTACCTTTTCTTGACAGGGAGTCTTAGACTACAACTGTGTTTTGTCTCATAGGACAATAAGTATGGCCCGCAGGCACATCATCACTAATGGATTTTTTTTTAAATAGAGAAAAGGAATTGGAAGAATCTAATATAAGGATGACTTGTGTGATTTTATCGAATCACATTTGCCAAGAGTGCTAACATGTTTTCAAATGTTAACAATAATTTGAATCTTAAAAAGATTTTACCATCTGGGCCATGTCTAAAATGACATATAGGCGAAGTTATACCTTCAAGATTTTCTTTCAATATTTATTGGCAGATTATTTAAAAAGGAATGATATTTTTGATTTATTCCATATAATATATTTGTACATATAATGACAATGAAATTTAAATTTAAAACATTCCATAAATAAATGAAAAGAAGTACATATTTGCCCTAAACGGGACTTTTAAACAAATAACTTGCCCATGCAAGGGCTAAACAAGAAAGACAGGTCCATGCAGGGACCGAAGATAGAAAGACAAGTCCACGCAGGGACCAAGTACATAAATAAATGTCCACACAGGGACTTAATTGAAAATAAAAATTACAAAACAAACAAATAAGGAATTTCAATAATCCCTTCTCTTCTTCCCCTTAATTAAGTCAGCCAAACCCTTAAGTAGACCCCGACGGCTTCTACGCTCCTCCTACACATCCCGTTCCACCTAGTTCAACCTCTGAAGGATCTCCTGCTGCTGCGGTGGTTGGATCTGTGGTGGCTGCGGCTGCTGCTGCGACTGAGGTTGAGGAGGTGGCGGGTATTGATACCCATATACTGGGTATCCAGTTGGATACGTAGCTTGAAAGGGCCCTTCTGGATGAAGAGCATTGTAGTTAGCCACCTCGAGATACGGGTCAACACTAGGGGCGTTGTAGTAGTTGTACCCCGGGTAGGCTGGCTGCTCAAAAGGGTTATACGCCACTATACCGGCGTATGAAGGAATTGGGTTATCATAACCCATGTGTGGTGGTGGTGGTGCGACTGGCGGAGAGTCGACCTCAGAAACGGGGTTTGAAGGCCCACCCATCTGCGGGTCTTCATACAGTGGCGGGTAGTGACTGCCACTGGAGTGTTGGGGGCGCTGAAGTGAAAATCCCCTCCTCGCACGGACATCCGTGCACCTGATCTTCTTCGCCTCGGTGGTTCTGGAGGCAGCTGCTGCTCTAGCGACGGCGGTGGCGGTGGCGTGACCTCCTCAAAATGTGGGTCCTCAGAGGGGACCTGTTGGTGTGGTGATGAGTTGTGGGAAGGTGTATACTCCAAGTGATAATTGCTCCACCATTGAGCAAATGAATCGGGACCTCTATAAGGCGAACCATGGAAAGATGATCCGTCTGAAATCTCTATGGGATGCGTGGGCATCCCAGTTGGTGGCTCGGCAGGCTCTGGATTGGGATCCTCATCCATATCCATATCTTGGGCTCCAGGAAAGTGGTCTTCTGGCCCCAATGGGTTATGGCCCATTGGTTCTTCACTCACGTTCGCCGGGTTGAACTGGCTCTGAAAGTATGGGGTCGGGTTCTGAAAAGCTCGGTGTGAACTCTACCGCTGCAATGGAAGGAAGGACTGGTGAGAATCATTGGGCTCGTTTTCTTATTATGGCCCAAAGGAGTGGTGATACGAGGGCGAAGAGCTAAGTGAGACAGAACGTCTCGCGGGTTGGAAATACGTTCTCCAGTCTTCTTGAGGACTAGAGCTCATGGTTGCTGAAGGAGTTCACCGGTGTGACGGTCCGGCCTCGTGGTCATTAGGAGCAGTGATTGGCGCCTTGCCTCGTCCACCTCTTCTGAATCGTGGCGGCATTGTAGTTGTACCTGCCAAAACAAACAAAGGAAACCAACAAAAAGAAAATAATAAGATTAGGATTAGTCCTAAGTCATTAGCCTAGAGTCGGAGGTCAAGGAATGTGCAAACTGTGTCATTGAGATTCAACACAAAAGGCAAGTGTTTAATTCACTCAATGTTGGCTCTGATACCAACCTTTCACACCCCGATATTTCCACGTATTACCGGTGGGCCCGGTGGGGAGTATCGTGACGTAGTTGATATCATCATAGTCAATTTATCACAGTTCAATGAACAACGGAAGTCTAAAAGTAATAATATTACAAACCGATTCGAAAGTAACATAAAATATTACAAACGGATTGTAAGATGGATCCACAGGCGGATCAAAACAAAAGAAGTATTGTTCAACAGACTTAAAGTGATAAAAGCTTGCAAGACTCTTTATTTATTCACTCAGGAGTTCCAGCCCATTACGCTTAGTGCCTGCACTTAACCTTTTTGAAAATACGTCAGTTTACACTGGTAAATACAATTAACTGACTTTTTTTTTAAAACATTTATAAAATTAATTTGGATGCACAAGGCATAAAAATCTTTTATAACTTGGGACAATTATTTAAAAATAATCTTGTATACAGATTTATATGTTTGTCGTCCATTCAGGACCCGGTTAGAAGAGCCGGATAAGATTAATTGACACACCACAAGTATATGCCCACAAGAGAGTGAGATACCGTTTATACATACGCAACTGTCAGGTGTATGCCTACACCCCGTGCTTAAGTCGTGGCCATTTCTAATAAATGTGCCGAGGATATCCAGGACATGGTCATTAACCCCCCCCCCCCCAAAGGCATTGTATCAAACAAAATAGATTAAAACGGGTTATGTAAATGTATTAATCACAATCCGATTTAAATAACTACATACCCGACCAAGCGGTATTATTATAATACCGTATCCCAAGCCCGTATAACGGAAAATAAGTTAAAAGTATTTACCTGAGCAAAAATATAATTTTTATCCCAACCGTATATCAATTAGCAAGTACAGATAGCTTTTACTGGGCTCCTAGATCTGGAACGAAGGTTTTAATAACCTATTAGATTTCTAACGGGTCTTACTTAAGTTAAAACTTAGACCGGTTAGTTTTAATGAAAGGCTTACGGTTCAAAACGCAAGATTAAGCGAAGACCGGATTAGAATGTAATTTAGACCCGACAAGTATGAAGACTTGTATAATATGGGTAAACTAAACACATTATGTATTTTGAAGTGAAAATGATAAGGTTTGAGCCGTTTCGGGTAATTTATGCAAACTAGTTACATAAACTGTACCGAACACGAATATGCATAACGGGTAACCACATAAGTCATGTACAGGTTCCATAAGTTAATATGCTTAAAATATGTTATGATATCAGTAGGATACCTTCCATTATGCCCAAAACGAATTGAAAAATCAAATTATGCCCCGAAAGGGTATTTTGGTCATTTTAAGTTTATAAAAGAGGTTAAATAGAAATCTGAGGTTCTGGTCTAAAATGATCAGTAAAAATATTTATTTTAGTAAGTTATATCAGTAAGATATCATATATATGTGAAATTTATCATTTATAGCCAAACTATGCATCGTAGGGGCATTTTGGTCATTTCACATTTGTTAAAATGGCCAAATTTGAAAATCTAAGTTCAAAACTTTTACTTACTGTTAAAGTATAAAAACTTATTCATAACATCAGTAGGTAACAAGTCTTAGGTGCTAAATATGGTTTTAAACCATACTATGCGCCTAAATCGCATAAAAGTCGGTATTTGACGGTATTTGGGTTAATTAAGGAAATCTGAGATTTTGATCAGCCTCTACTGACTAAAATAATTTATTTGATGTATAAAATCAGTAGAAAAAGGTTCGATATGTGAAGGATGTGTAAAACTCATTTTATTAGCAAAAAGGGCATAACCGTCAATTACCGAGTTAATGCAAGAACCCTATGTTATGATCAGTTTAAAATTTAACAAAAATCTCCAAAAATCCCGAAATATTATATAATAACAGTGGGTAGAAAGTTTGGTGTCAAAATTTGGGTTTAAATAAGTTTTATGCCAAAAATACCGTTTAATTAATAAAAAGCTTGCATTTTACGATATCGCGCATAACTTCTGTTTTAGATCATAATCTGATGTCAAACTTTTAGGACACACTTAAATATCAGTAATAAAGATTTTTGTCCTAAAGGAACCCTAAGGTATATCTAAACTAAGCTAAATCGGGTCAGAACTGAAAGTCAAAGCAAAAGTCTACTTTTGCGACTTTCGGTTCCGAACCGAGCCTAAACTCTGAATTGTCGGGTTGAACACGTCTAAACATGTTCTTATATTAATTACCAAGTTATTTTAGTGTTAAAACATGTTCCATAACCTCTACATTATCAGTTGTGAATTTATTTGTAAAAACTGATTCTGTTGACTTTTTATTAATAAGTTTGACCCGACAATTGACCAAGTTAGAGTGATAATCAGTGGGTGCCCTTTTAAGGGTTTATTACCTACATAATTACCAACTCATAGCCACTTTCAATTCGAATAATGGCTGGACCATTAGTGATTAATCACTAAGTCAAAGCTTAATTACGATAGCTTTGACTTTTGGTCATTAAGTTAATAAAACTTAAACTAGAGAGGCTAAGAATGCTTACAAAAACTCTTAGCACGAGATTAGAACATAAGAAATCTCTCTTGAACTCCAGGAAGCTCCAAAGAAAGTGATTTGAAGTGAATTTGAAATGTGCAAAAGAACAAGTGAAGAACAAGTGCTTTATATATGGATTTCTACTTCATATGATCATTCCACATGTCCCTACAATGATCCCTGATGATTCCAGGTGTCCCTAGTGCATGAAAAACCATTGGCACAGTCCCTGGTATCGATTTGAGGCATGAAAAGGTGGTGGAACTGGCTGAACATGCAGCTGTGCATCTTTTGTTTGCTGGTACTGCTCACGCGGGCCGCGTAAGACTCTTAGAGAGTCTACGCGGGCCGCGAGGATCTTCTGATCCGGTAAAAAGTTTTGCAACTTTGCAATTTCAGTCCCTGGTCCATTTTAACTTTATTTAACTTCCATTTATTGCACTTAGGACCCCCATAGTTAACTATTTAGGGCCTTGGGTCCTATTTTAACTCCGTTAAGCTCCCGGTTAGTTGTAAGATCACCCGAAAAGTCTTGTTTTCATCGAAACTCCACAAAATTAATATCCAATATTCTTTGAGAGTAATATATACTATTATTACAATATTTTTGGGATCTTAAAAGGTCACTAGAGGTAACGTTTAACATGTTGACACTTTTAATCCCTATGCTTCGTAAGATCCTTATTTTAAATACAAACGACTTTCTATGTTCACCAAATTCTTCATTAAACAATACGAACGTCGTATGAGGTCAATCAAAGGCACAAGAATGGCATGTTGACACTTTGGATCCTTATACTTACATATTTACATTATTTGTCAATTTTAGTCCCTCCAGATCAATCCATTACATGTTTAAAGTCCATGACACATGTCTTTATTATATGGGTCGTGATTTTACGAGGTGTTACAACGAGTCAGGTCTAAAAAAGACCAATAAAACGTCAGGTAGTTATTGAATCTAACTATACGCCAAAAAGAATCTTAGACGCCAAAAATGAAGCAGTATTGTGACACACGCATTGGAAAAAAGATAAAAAGACAAAAAAAGCCCCTCTGCCCTGATTATATCGCGCGCCACGTGTCCGATCAGGATCCGTTCTCACTGTTTTCACACTTTTAGGCGTTTTCTCCTGATCCCGTATATATATATAGGGAGAGGATCATAAGAAAACTACATATAAATGAGAAAATTAGAAAACTAACTAAAAAAGCCTAAAACAGCTAAAAAAACATACCAATTTTTTTTACAATTTTTTTATAAAAAAATCTGTATTTTATATATATATATAAAAAAATTTAAAAAAAAATGTACTGCACATGTGCATTATATGTGTACTACAATGTGCATTATATGCTTAAAATTAGCTTTTTAAGTCTAGTTTAGCTTTTAGGGTTAGTTTTTTTGGAGGTTTAGGATTAGGATTAGGATTAGGTTTTTGGGTATGGGGCGGGGGTTAGGTTTTTGGGGGGTTGGCGGTGGGGGGGGGGGTTTATTTTTTTTCGGGTTTATGTTTAGGGTTTAGTTTTAGGTTTTTTTTTTGGGGGGGGGGTGTGGGGGGGTTTAGGTTTTTGGGGGGTGGGGGTGGGGGGGGGGTTTAGCTTTTTGGGGGTGTCGGTGGGGGGTGGGTTAAGTGGTTTAGGCTTTCCGTATTAGTGCACATGTGCAGTACAACAATTTTTTTTTTTGAAAATTTTTTTCCATACATAAAAAGTAGCGATTTTTTTATAAAAAAATTGTAAAAAAAAATTGGTATGTTTTTTAGGCTTTTTTAGTTAGTTTTTTGGTTTTCTCATTTAAACTTGTTTTCTCATGATCCATCCCCTATATATATATATATATATATATATATATATATAGGGTGAGGATTTAGAGAGAACGACTAAAAGTGTGAGAACAGTGAGAACGATTAGGAACCGTCAGATCAAAACAATCTATGGACTACATGACGCGGTGGCATTTTCGTAAATAACATCACTTTTATTAGTGTGGCGCGCTTCCATAAGGGCAAAAAGGTAAATGTCTATATACAAAACACATCAAAGCCTAACCGAAACATATATACTTTCTAGAAAAACCTCCCCAAAACCAACGTAAAACGCGAAAACCCTAGAAAACACGAAACAACAAAAACTATGGCGTCGAAAGATCAAACCAGATCCAGAGGAAAAAACATAGTGAGTTAACTTCGATATACATTGTGCTACTTTATGCTGGTTTTGGCTTTCTAATTTTAACAAAAATTTGCAGTTTCTACAAGGGGGAAGGGGGAAGGGGAAGGGTCATCTGCTCCAAAACGCCAAAAAACGAACAAGCAACGAAAGAAGACAACAAGAGGACATGGTACACAAAATGTTACTTTTCGTGATGTAAAAATACACTTTCATACTTTGTTGCCAAAATGCCAAAATATGTATCGTTTGTTACTAAAGGCCACAACACATGAATCCTGTCATAGCTTTGTTACTAAACGCCAAAAAAATGTATGGTTTCTGTTATAAACGCCATTTAATTGTTATTGAGTTATTCAACATCTATAATCTCTTATTGATTTATAAAACGCCATAAAATAAAACGCCATGAAATCATTTTTTATAGGCGAAGAGAGGTTAAGATTGAGAATAAATGTGCATACTGGAAAGGCCCAAAACGCCAATAAGAGGAAGGCATTAAGCCAGAATGTGGAGGCTGAGGAAGAACCATATCATGAGTTCAGTGGTGCTAGGATCTTGTCAAGAGTAAAACCTACAAACTTGACTAGTTGGTTTATGAATCTAAACGAAAATCAAAGAAAGACAGTACACCAAATGGGGTTTGGTGCTACACTAAAGTTGAAAATTGACATCGTACCGACAATGCTTGCGTACTGGTTGGTTGAAAATTATAATGAAAAGACAAACACCCTAAACGTTGGCAACCATACCATACATATAAATGAAGAATTGGTAAACTTTTTAACGGGTATACCAAATGGAAGGGTGCCCGTGAACATGAAAAAAGACCAACAGCTAAAGACCACGTGGTGACTGAGTGGAAAGCACAGTTCCGAGGGTTGGGCTGGGTTAACAGACCAAGTGTGAAGATATACTTTGATAACGTTTTACCTATGATGCATGGCTTTGGGAGAGACTTCTGCCTAAATTTCCTTGTAGCATTCTTCACTATAATGGGGCATGCAACTGACAATGCAGTCGTCAACAAACAATTCTTGCACAACGTTACACCAAACATTCAAATAAACCAAATGAACTGGTGTAGTTATATCATCCAATGCTTGCAACACGCCAAAACCGCATGGGCTCCAAAAAAGCATTACACATGGCCACTGATCATACTTGCGGTAAGAATAAAATTTCACTATTCATTTGTGTGTCATTAAAACGCCAAAAAATATATGTCATTTGGAAAATCTATTTTGTTACAGCTTGTCTTGGTGAACGATGCTTGGAATAGGAAAAAATGGGACCGAAAAGAAGGATACCCAATTGAGTGGGTTACAACAGAAACTCTTGACTTATTTGAGAGTGCAATGGCAAAACACCTTGTGGGCAATTGTTGGTCCCCTTTGGCGGCCCTGTTAGAACGATGTAACTTTCTTCTCTCGTTGAGACGGGTGTTTATGAAGTATATAAACATTCAAAGAAAAAAAATAGAGACAATGAGAGTGATATATCTTCAATGGTTAATTCTTATTAAACAAAGAAGAAGGGGTCGATCCGAGAATAAACTTGAATCTAAATATCACCCCCTGGGCCAAACCAGCGGGTAATCTCACAAGAAAAACTCTATATAAAATATTACAACACAAGACACACATAATTCCTTCGTAGGAATTATGTATTTATAGAGATTTTCCATAGCCTATCTCAAATGTGATTGGCTGATAGGATATTGGTTTGTGTGCCCATCCATTTGCATGTGGCCTATCTTCTTTTATTACCAATTTGTCCACTTCCTTTTCTGGTGAATGATAATCACATATGAGATATTTAAAATATCTTTCTGATGAAATGTATCAAAAGGAAAAGATTCCTTTTTCTTTTCCTTTTCTGGTGATTTGTTTTTCTAAAGGAAAGATTCCTTTTCTGGTGATTTCTTTTACAAAAGAAAAAGATTCCTTTTTTTCTTTTATAAAGACATTTTCATAGAAAGATATTATATGTTAATAAGATATATTATCTTATTAACATAATTCTTTGACTTTGTATCTTGTAAACTCCATAATGTCTCGCTAACATTTTGAAGTTTTGTAACCTTGTCGTGATCTTTAATCAAAGAATTTAGAAGCTTGATTTTTTTCTTTCTCGGTCTTCATATTTAGTGCTTCTGGGACGGTTCGTCGGTCGCTTCGTGTTAACGGAATTAATTCTAAGTAACTTAAACTATTTTTAACAACAAATACAATAAAGTTTCCTAACAGCATTGATGTTAAAAGGAAAACAATCAAAAAAGGTAAAGGAAGCAAGCCCCAAAAAACAAGAAAAATGCAGGTTGTTGTTCATGATGAAGATGATGATGATGATGTTGAGAATGAAGATGAAGATGATGTTCATAAGGTCGATGAGCATGATGATGAGTTTGATGATGATGGTTTTGATCATGATGATCATTATAACAATGAGGTGCAAAACGCCATGCCCTTCAATAATGATGAAGAGGCTTCACTTCAAAGGATGGTGAATGAGGATAGAGAAAGCCGGGAAACGATGTTTGAAGTTTCTGCATCAGGAAACCATGCTCTTATCAGAGGAGTAACACAGTATGACAAAATTTATCTTAATGAAGAAGAACAAAACAAAGAACCTGAAGAGGTATGTTGTTCAAATAATAATTTAAAGAAAAAACCAAAAAACACCATGATAAACAAAATCCTTTTATTTAATATAACAGGAAATGGCTGATAAATTGGATGGAGCATACAAAGAATTAGAAGACTGTTACAATAAAATGAGCGCATTGTTAAAACAGTCAAAGACTGAATACCCAAACAGCCTCCTGGTACACATTAAATACTCACAATGTATGACATTGTTGGAGAACATCTCAAAATTTGTTGATGAAAACGCCAAAGAAATGCCAGCTGAAACAGAAGAAGATACATAAGAAACTGAGGATGAAAATGAGGTGGTACTAGGAGATGAAAATGAACAAGAAGGGGAAAAGGAGATGGCTGAAAAAGAAAACGCCATTGAAGAGCAAACAGTTCATGAAAACGCCAAAGAATTTGAAAATGAAGAACAAGGAGAGGAAGGATGTGAAAATGAAGAAGAAAGGGAGAATGAGATGGCTGGAATTGAAAACGCCATTGAAGTGGAAACAGTTGATAAAAACGCCATGGAAGTGGAAATAGTTCATGAAAACGCCATTGAAGTTGAAAATGAAGGAAAAGGAAAAGAAGAAGGAGAAGGAAAAGGAAAAGGGGAAGGAGAAGAAGAAGAAGAGGAAGGGGAGTGGGAAGGGAATGGTGAAGGGGATGGAGAAAGAGAAGGAAAAGGAGAAAGAGAAAGGGAAGGAGAAGGGGATACAAGGGATGTGGCAATAGAACAAAACGCCGAACCCTCGACTGCTACAACAGCCCCCATATATGATGATGAAGAGGATACTATATCATCAGATGAAGATGTAAACGAAAACGATATTGAGAGGTGGAGTTGTGATTTCAAGACACTTGAATATCACATTTCAAGATACAATGGGGAAAAAATAATTAAGAGGAATATTGCTGAGATTTCGGAGCTGCCAAGACAAGATCTAAAACAAATGATTGATATTAAAGAAGGTCTTGATAATTCAAGGATGGTGGATGAAGTAATTAAAGCAATAAAAAAACACCTGCAACCTACTGAAGAGACCCCAAAAATGCCTATATTTGATAAGACACCAAACATCGCCACGACGGAAACACAAGACAGTCAGGCATTCAACACTGAAAAAGAAAAACACTGAAGGGGAGATGGTGAACAAAAAATGTTGACCAACAAGGGGCAGTGTTTGATAAAACGCCATATGAACAGCCACCAACTACATCTGGGAAAAACCTCTTGAAAAGTTTTGAAGAGGAAGAGACACCCAATAAACCCCAGGATGAAAACGCCATCAACACATCACCACCAAAAATGCCAAACATGTCAGATGTGCAGGAGAAAGGTGATGAGGACAACACTCCAGACATCACAAATCTGATGAAAGAAAACAAAAGTTTAAACCCTGAAGAGCTGCTTGGTGATGAAAAAGCTGATAAAGATGATGAAGAAGATAAAAATATATAAAAAAAAAAGAATGTGGCTGAAGAGGAGAAGAGAGATAAACAATTGAGCAAGGCATGTTTGTCACCTTATCTAAGGAGGCAAGTGGTAATACATGAAAAAATGACAAACCCTGAAAATAACCTTTCCACATACATCTTCACTGGAATCGGCGATTATGAGTATGTACACTTCTCTCAAAATAAAACGCCAAACTTTCCATTCATAACGTTTACTTGAGAATATGCATGCAAAAAAAATCAAAACGCCATGTATTATAATAGAATGAGTTTGTATAACTAAAACGCCAAATGATGTTTTTTTAGAACTGAGCTGTTCAAGATGGGAGAACAACTCAAAATAAAATGCCAAACTTTCCATTCATAATGTTTACTTGAGAAATATGCATGCAAAAACAATCAAAACGCCATGTATTATAATAGAATGAGTTTGTATAACTAATACGCCAAATGATGTTTTTTTTAGAACTGAGCTGTTCAAGATGGGAGAAAACTTTCTCATGAGGGTGATCTGTGAGAGCATGAAACCAGGATTTCAAGCGCACGTCTCAATTATTCTATGTTGGGCACATATCCTGAACAATGAAGAAAGAAACAAGGCTCATGAATCACCCTCAATGTTATTCTGCACAGAATTACTGCAGGTAACTCTTTTGCTATATATAATTGATAAAATTATAATAGGACATTGTTTTGTTGTTTAACTATGTGGTACTCAATATTACAGAATACTCCGGCATACTACGAAACGACAACAGAAGATGCACGAAACAATGAATTCAACAAAAACATGGAAATTGTTCTGAAAAACACACGTTTCAAAGGAGACAAGAAACATAAAACCATCAAGGATTATGAACTGGTCTTCATGCCAATAATCTGGGAAAGTCATTTCTATGTTGTCTGTTTCAACATGAAACACAAAAGAGTTGATGTATTGGACAACAGCGGTGTAGGGGATAACGTCAACATCAAAAAAAAGTATGAAGGATGGGTGGAAAAATTGGTAAGTATCTTAAAAACTTTGAATATAGGAACTATGTTGACAAAACGCCAAACTAATAAATGCAAAAAAAATGTGAAAATTGCAGCACGGAGCTTTTGCAAACTACTTGCGTATTAAAAATCACCCAAAGCATAAGATCATGAGCAAGGCGAAGGTTGTTAGACAAAAGATGGATTGGAGGACAAAGTCTAATGTCATCGACTGTGGGATTTTCTCAATGAGGCATATGGAAACATACATGGGGGATATAGCTCGTTGGAGAAGTGGTTTGGCAACAGAAGATGCCCCAAATCAACTCCAACAAAGACAGCTAAATGAACTAAGGGTAAAATACATTGGAAAAATCCTGTTTCATAGCGAAAATGAAAACATAAAACTACTGACAAGTTGTCTAAATACATTCATGGCTTTAAGGGGAGAAAAAATACATAAATTGATTGACAAAGCAGACGAGAGAATAGCACAAAGAATGTTAGAATATGTAGATTAGCAAAACGCCATGTATTTTAATGTTGACTATCGTGTTTTACTCTTTACATTCTTACATCTACATGTTTGGTTGTGTGATCTACTACCGTATTTGTGCGAATCAAAGAAAACTCCATGATTAGAATAATTAACAAATAGTAACCATTTAAAACATAAACAACATTAAAAAAAGGGTTAAAAAAACTAAATTAAGACAAGTAGAAAACACAAAAACGCCAAATCTATAGGAAATCAATAAAACGCCATTAAAACATAAACGCCATTCATAAAAAAATACTTTTTAAAAAAACGCCATGAAAAACAAGCATAAAGATGAAAACGCCATTAAAACATAAACGCCATTCGTAAAAAATACACTTTTAAAAAAATCGCCATGTAAACTAGCATAAAGATGAAAAGCCATTTATATTTAATTATTTTTTGGCAAAGGAATCATAACGCCATTGTTTAGCGGGAAGTGGACAATGACCATCGTACCCCGGCATAACAATTAGCACTCCCTGCCACGTGTTGGGCCAGGATCCGTTCTCACACTTTTCACCATTCTCTCCTGATCCCGTTTCTATATATATATATATATATATATATATATATATAGGGTAGGGTTCTAGAGTGAACAACCTCCCAAGTGTGAACTGATATATATATATATATATATAGGGTAGGGTTCTAGAGTGAACAACCTCCCAAGTGTGAACTGATCTGGACCCTTGATTTCCTTTTTAGTTGTTAAGGGTAGGATTGTAATTATATAAAAAACCTAGATTAAAATCATTATTTTAATAATTGTATTAAGTTACATATTTCCTATTTTAAATTCATTATCCACAATATCTTTTATTTTTAAGAAGATTATTATCAAAACAAACAACAAATCACCATATTTCAATTTCAATTTTTAAGATCAACAGTAATTTTCGGATTTCATCACCAGAATTCAAATTTTGATTTTTAAGATCCACGTAACCTTCATATTTCAACGATATACACATGTGTACTTGGATATGAATAGAACAATACGCATATGTACTCAGCATCGTACATATGTGTAATTAGCTACATAATACATACATAGAAACAAAACCTATAAAACTATTTTATATTTAACAAATTACAAGTTCCATAATGTTTGTCAAACCAAGCAAAAAAAACATACAATTACAAGTTCCAGTTTCGTTGTAACACCTTGTAAAAACGTGTCCAATTATGTGAATATACGTGTCTTAAACCCTAAATATGTTAAAGATCGAATTACAAGGACTAAAGTTGTCAAACGATGAAAATACAAATGCGAAGGGACTAAAAGTGTCAACATGCCAAACTTGTACCTCTGATTGACCAATCACGATGAATATATTCTTAAACGAGTAAATTGATGGACATATGAAGCCATTTGTGAAAGTAAACAAAAGTTTACAAGATGCAGGGTTTAAACGTGTCAACAGGTTAATTCTTACCTCTGAGTGACCTTTTAACGAACCCGGGGCTTCGTAATGTTCGATTATACTCCCAAGAATATGTGATAACAAATTCACAAGGTTTCGATATCGTTATGCGTTAATTACGCAAACTTTCAAGAACGAGGGTTAAAAAGTGTTAACGAGATGAAACTAGTGTTTTCGGTGATCGTTTAACGAAACCGGACTTAACGGTGTTTGGTTATACTCCCTAGATCATCTACAAACTAACTTCAAGGGCCAATTGTGCCTAAATGAAAGTTGCATTGCATATAAAGGTACAGGGACCAAAGTTGCCAAGAATAAAACTTGTTTTGCTGGTCCCTTATGGTGTCGCGATGCGCGACCACTCCTACCCTATGCCATCGCGCGATGCGACGGCTTCGTTTCGACAGAATGTGCATGCCAGGTGCAGGTCTTCTTCTTCCTTGGCCTCCAAACAAACCACTAAGCTCTCTAATTCGAATTCTATGGATGTTTGATGGTTTTTAAAACCACTTGGGACACCTGGAGCCATCTTACAACATCCCTAAACACCTGTGATGATCTTGTGAGAGTCCATTGCACTATAAATAAAGGCATTGGCTGCCATACTCTTTGCTCATTCAAAACTTTCACTCGTCTCACTTGCTTGAGCATTCTTGAGCTTTCTCTAGGATTCCTGATCAAGAGGGAGCCCACTATAGTTCAATTTTCGTGCAAGGACCTGTTGTAAGTGTCCTTAGACACTCTAGTTTGGTTTTTATATGTTTAAAGACCAAAAGTCAAAGTTGTCGTAATAACGCTTTGACTTTCGGTTTAGACCTAAACGGTCCAGCCATTGTTCGAGGCGAATATGGCTACGTGATCGTAATTAGGTAGGTGTTAATCCCTCAAAAGGACACCTCCTAATTATCACGTTTACTTAGTTAATTGTCGGGTCAAAGTAACTAGTCAAAAAGTCAAAATATTCAGATTTTCAAATAATAATTAAAACTGATAATGTAGAAGTTAAAAATCATATTTTGTCACTTAAATAACTTGGTAAATATTATTAGAACATGTCTAAGCATGTTCAACCCGACAATTCTAAGTTTAGGGTCAGTTCGCAACCGAAAGTCGCAAAAGCTTGACTTTTGCCTTGACTTTCAGTTCTGACCCGATTAAGCTTAAATCCTTTATGTTTTAAGCTTCCATTAGGACAATATAATGTTGTAGTATAACCCTCTAAGGTTATATTACCTGGTCACTTAATATTCTGAATTATATGCAAGTTTCTGTTATTATGCTTTTAGTTTACCATTATGCCCTTATAGTCTAAAATGAGATTTTTGAATATATGGTCATACAAATAACTTAGTTACTAATATATAAACATGTCTAAATTATTTTGACATTATTTTCTGGTCTCAAATTGATGTTATGTAAGATATCGTAAATTTAGCTTTTATAAAGTCTAAATTACCATTTTATGCATAAACCTTGATTAAACATAAATTTTGACCCTAAACTCGTTACCTAATGTTATGATATCATTTTTAGGAATTTTTGGAATGATGGGTCAGATTATATACTGACCATAACTTTGAGTTCTTGAATAAATTCTATAATTGATGATAATGTCCTTTTTGCTAACAAAATGAGATTTACATATGATTAACATGCCAAACCTTTTTCTACTGATTTAATATGAAAAATAAAATATTTTAAACATCCAAGGCTGATCAAAATCTCAGAATCACATAAACATCGCAAATATCGTCAATTATCGACTATTACGCTAACTAGGTGCATAGTATGGTTTAAAACCATATTTAGCACCCAAGACTTGTTACCTACTGAATTTATAAATAAATTTATTCTCTAAATGCGAATTCTGGCTTTGCAAGTCCAATTCCTTGGACATGTTGTGAGCGAGCGTGGTATCCAAGTGGATCCCGCTAAAATAGAAGCAATCATGAACTGGGAAGCACCTAAGACGCCTACTGAGATTCGCAGCCTTCTGGGATTAGCAGGTTATTACAGAAGATTCATTGAGAACTTCTCAAGGATAGCTGCACCTCTAACTACTTTGACCCGCAAGAATGTGAAGTTTGATTGGGGTCCTAAACAACAAGAATCTTTTGAAATCCTTAAGCACAAGTTAAGCAATTCTCCAGTGTTGACATTGCCTGAGGGAATAGAAGAGTTTGTAGTTTATTGTGATGCTTCGCACACTGGCATGGGCTGTGTGCTTATGCAGAGAGGCAAGGTGATTGCCTATGCATCACGACAATTGAAGGTGCACGAAAAGAATTACACCACCCACGATCTGGAATTGGGTGTCGTTGTATTTGCACTTAAGTTGTGGAGACATTACTTGTATGGAACCAAATGTGTGATATATTTAGATCACAAAAGTCTCCAACGCTTGTTCAATCAAAAGGATCTCAATACGAGGCAACGTCGTTGGATGGAAACCTTGAATGACTACGATTGTGAAATTCGCTACCATCATGGTAAAGCGAATGTAGTCACATATGCATTGAGTAGAAAAGAAAGGATTAAACCTATACGGATTAATGCCAAGAGTATTGAACTTAAGAACAGCTTGAATGAAAGGCTGTTAGCTGCTCAGAAGGAAGCTATATTGGAAGCTAACTTTCCAAATGAGAAGTTAGGTGTAACTGCTGATCAGTTGTCACCTGGCAAGGATGGAATCCTTAGATTAAATGGTAGGATATACGGATTAATGCCAAGAGTATTGAACTTAAGAACAACTTGAATGAAAGGCTGTTAGCTGCTCAGAAGGAAGCTATATTGGAAGCTAACTTTCCAAATGAGAAGTTAGGTGTAACTGCTGATCAGTTGTCGCCTGGCAAGGATGGAATCCTTAGATTAAATGGTAGGATCTGGGTTCCTATTCATGGAGGACTTAGAGATATAATCCTCCAGGAGGCTCATAACTCCAGATACTCAGTTCACCCTGGAGGTGACAAAATGTATCAAGATTTAAAAGCCAATTATTGGTGGATAGGTTTGAAGAAATCTATAGCCACACACGTAGCTAAATGTTTGACGTGCGCTCAGATTAAAGATGAACATCAAAAGCCGTCAGGACTACTACAACAGCCAGAACTTCCCACATGGAAGTGGGAGATGGTAACCATGGATTTTATTACCAAGTTACCTAAAACAAGGCATGGAAACGATACTATAGCTCCGACAAACTAGCTCAGTTGTATGTGGATAAGATTGTATCTCTCCATGGAGTGCCAGTATCTATTATATCCGATAGAGATACTAGATACACTTCTCATTTCTGGAAAAGTTTCCAACAATCATTAGGCACTCGTTTGAATTTCAGTACTGCTAACCATCCTCAAACGGATGGACAAAGTGAGCGTACAATTCAAACATTGGAAGACATGCTTTGCGCATGTGTCATTGATTTAGGTGGTAGTTGGGATGACCACCTACCTTTAATTGAGTTCTCTTATAATAATAGTTACCATGCTAGCATACAGGCTGCGCCTTTTGAGGCATTATATGGGAGGAAATGCAGAACGCCTGTTTGTTGGGCTGAAGTTGGACAAACTCAGTTATCAAGACCTAAAATAGTCCTTGAAACAACGGACAAGATTGTCCAAATTCGTGAACGCTTAAAAGCTGCCAGAGATAGGCAGAAAAGCTATGCAGATAAAAGGCGAAAACCTCTAAAGTTTGAGGTAGGAGATAAATTCTTACTAAAGGTATCACCCTGGAAAGGTGTGATGCGCTTTGGTAAGAAGGGCAAACTAAGTCCGAGGTATAGAGGACCATTCGAGATCATCGAATGTGTCGGTAGTGTAGCTTATAAGCTAAACTTGCCTGAGGAGCTTAGTGGAATTCACAATGTGTTCCACATCTGTAACTTAAAGAAATGTCTAGCTGACGAATCATTAGCAATGTCTCATAAAGACGTACAGATTGATGAAAGCGTGAGGTTTATTGAAAGACCTATATCGATCGAGGATCGACAGGTTAAAAAGCTCCGAAGGAAGCATGTACCGATTGTGAAGGTGAAATGGGATGCCCGTAGAGGCCCTGAATATACGTGGGAGGTTGAGTCCACTATGCGACAAAAGTACCCTCACCTGTTTCGATAAATCTCCGGGTCGAGATTTCTTTTAAGGGGGTGAGGATGTAACACCTCGTAAAAACGTGTCCTAAACCCTAAATATGTTAAAGATCGAATTACAAGGACTAAAGTTGTCAAACGATGAAAATACGTATGCGAAGGGACTAAAAGTGTCAACATGCCAAACTTGTACCTCTGATTGACCACTCACGATGAATATATTCTTAAACAAGTAAATTGTCGGACATATGAAGCCATTTGTGAAAGTAAACAAAAGTTTACAAGATGCAGGGGTTAAACGTGACAACATGTTAATTCTTACCTCTCTGTGTGACCTTTTAACGAACCCGGGGCTTCGTAATGTTCGATTATACTCCCAAGAATATGTGATAACAAATTGACAAGGTTTCGATATCGTTATACGTTAATTACGCAAACTTTCAAGAACGAGGGTTAAAAGTGTCAACGAGATGAAACTAGTGTTTTCGGTGATCGTTTAATGAAACCGGACTTAACGGTGTTTGGTTATACTCCCTAGATCATCTACAAACTAACTTCAAGGGTCAATTGTGCCTAAAATGAAAGTTGCATTGCATATAAAGGTACAGGGACCAAAGTTGCCAAGAATAAAACTTGTTTTGCTGGTCCCTTATGGTGTCGTGCTGCGCGACCACTCCTACCCTATGTCGTCGCGCGATGTGACGGCTTCGTTTCGACAGAATGTGCATGCCAGGTGCAGGTCTTCTTCTTCCTTGGCCTCCAAACAAACCACTAAGCTTTCTAATTCGAATTCTATGGATGTTTGATGGTTTTTAAAACCACTTGGGACACCTGGAGCCATCTTACAACATCCCTAAACACCTGTGATGATCTTGGGAGAGTCCCTTGCACTATAAATAGAGGCATTGGCTGCCATACTCTTTGCTCATTCAAAACTTTCACTCCTCTCACTTGCTTGAGCATTGTTGAGCTTTCTCTGGTATTCCTGATCAAGAGGGAGCCCACCATAGTTCAATTTTCGTGCAAGGACCTGTTGTAAGTGTCCTTAGCCACTCTAGTTTGGTTTTTATATGTTTAGAGACCAAAAGTCAAAGTTGTCGTAATAACGCTTTGACTTTCGGTTTAGACCTAAACGGTCCAGCCATTGTTCCAGGCGAATATGGCTACGTGATCCTAATTAGGTAGGTGTTAATCCCTCAAAAGGGCACCTCCTAATTATCACGTTTACTTAGTTAATTGTCAGGTCAAAGTAACTAGTCAAAAAGTCAAACTAGTCAGATTTTCAAATAATAATTAAAACTGATAATGTAGAAGTTATAAATCATGTTTTGTCACTTAAATAACTTGGTAAATATTATTAGAACATGTCTAAGCATGTTCAACCCGACAATTCTAAGTTTAGGGTCGGTTCGCAACCGAAAGTCGCAAAAGCTTGACTTTTGCCTTGACTTTCAGTTCTGACCCGATTAAGCTTAAATCCTTTATGTTTTTAGCTTCCATTAGGACTATATAATGTTGTAGTATAACCCTTTGAGGTTATATTACCTGGTCACTTATTATTCCGAATTATATGCAAGTTTCCGTTATTATGCTTTTAGTTGACCATTATGCCCTTATAGTCTAAAAATGAGATTTTTGAATATATGGACATACAAATAACTTAGTTACTGATATATAAACATGTCTAAATTATTTTGACATTATTTTCTGGTCTCAAATTGATGTTATGGAAGATATCATAAATTTAGCTTTTATAAAGTCTAAATTACCATTTTATGCATAAACCTTGATTAAACATAAATTTTGACCCTAAACTCGTTACCTACTGTTATGATATCATTTTTAGAAATTTTTGGAATGATGGGTCAGATTATATACTGACCATAACTTTGAGTTTTTGAGTAAATTCTATAATTGACGATAATGTCCTTTTTGCTAATAAAATGATATTTACATACGATTAACATGCCAAACCTTTTTCTACTGATTTAATATGAAAAATAAAATATTTTAAACATCCAAGGCTGATCAAAATCTCAGAATCACATAAACATCGCAAATATCGTCAATTATCGACTTTTACGCTAATTAGGTGCATGGTATGGTTTAATACCATATTTAGCACCCAAGACTTGTTACCTATTGAATTTATAAATAAATTTTAATATATTTACAGTAGGTATAAGTCATGAACTCAGACTTCCAATTTTGTCCTTAAAAAATATGTGAAATGACCAAAATACCCTTTCAGGGCATCGTTTGGCCATAAATGGTAAACTACAAATATGTATGATATCCTACTGTTATAACATCATATGTAGGATCGTGAGACGATCGAAACGAGTCTATCAGAAGAGTTCTCGGTCTAATCAGAGGCGGAATTCATTGATTAGACTTTTTAACAGCTTGATTCACTCTTAATTGTCTTGTTTTATTGATATAACACGTTTACAGATCAAACGACACGTCGGCAGCACTTCGGTACCAGAATCACAAAATGTTACAAATGAAATATCATCAAGGGTATATATAGGGGTTGTAATTTCGTACGGAATTACCAACTGTTATTTCGTGCGAAATAGCAGATTACTATTTCGTGCGAAATAGCAGATTGCTATTTCGTGCGAAATTAACCTTTCACACACAAACCCTTGATTTCTCGAACTACGTGCCCTGATCTAACACTTCTAATACAAGACTCGATACAAGACGAAGTCGACAGACGTATACACCAACAGACTCCCCCTCGGATGTTGACGAGTCTTCAGTGTCAAGTCTTCACAGATCTTCAGCCTTGATCAGTCTTCGGGCTTTCTCCAAAGTATCTCTTCACATTCTCTTGATCAGATCTCTTGATTCCTTAAGTTCTTCATCATCAGAATCCCCCTTAAAGAATGCTTGGGATCGTAGTCTGGCTTTCACAGGTTCTAGAATCGCAATCTGGCTTAACTTCTTCTCAGGATTCGAAACCTGGCTAACCTGCACATTCTCTACCTCAAAGTAAATTTTACAATTTTAACATTTGACAAATTTATATACCAATTATAGACATTGAACAAAAATGATTTAACATTTTTAACCTCTGATGACCACTTGTAAAATATCAGAATTTTTTTATCATTTTTCATTTTTAAACAACTTCTCCCCAAACCTGTTCATCATGTTTAGCACTCGGAATTTTGAAAATCTGCTTTTCATTATCAGTTGTCGGAAATCTTTTTGAATTTTTCAAAATTTATGCTAAAACATTCCGAAAATTTTTTTGGATTTTTGAAATTAAAAGAAATACAATAAAGAAATATTTACAGACAATATTTTTTGCGAGTTTGTGTAAGAGGATCATATCAGTTTTTGACCAGTCACAAGTACCGTTGAGCATAGTTACACATTAAGAATTAAACAATTCACTTAGATTGTCGATATACTGATCCACTTAAATTCTCACACAAATTTCAACTGATTCAGGATACGAATTAGGTGTATTAAGAACTTAAACTCTTTCATGTGTCCCACTTCTTGAATATACTCCCGTATCCAGATCCCAATATTCAGTCTTACATGTGAGTATACCACAGATGATATCTGTAAGGGGTTAATTGCGAGGGCCATGAGAGCTCAGGCTAATGCTTCCGCAAAATTAGAGAGATGATGGCTTCGACTTTAAGTGGGTCCCCTTTAGAGGATCTTTTTTACAACAGCACATGATTAGCATTTTGCAATGTTTCATCATTTTTATGCTGAGGGGGTGCTATATTTCAAGCAAGCGAAAAGTATTATACGGGGACTAGGCCATTGCTTCCGCAAAATCAGAAGTCCCGGGATAATACCCCAGATATCACTGAGCATAAAGACCTAGTATTTCAGAAAGTGGGGTCTTTCAAACGAGATTTCAGGGGTTACCTATATATCCAAATAGTGTTCCCCACGAAACAAGCAAGTTTGAATTTAAGTTTATATCCCGAAAAAGTTTACTAAATGTGTAAAAACCTATCGGCATATCATCAGTGAGACCATTTAATGCTATTTAAACATTACATTTCCTTAGCATACCGTAACAGTCTACTGATGTACTATCATTTCCTCTTTTTACAACAAAACTCATTTCAAATTTTCTAATGTTTTTGGATTTTCCGAAATTTCCGAAATTTCTTACTCCCCCTAAAATTCAAAATCATTTAAAGAAAATTTGACAACAAACTATACAAATAAAATGACAACTGATTTTCAAGCTTTAATTCGCCATCCACTTAGCATAAACAATCAGAACTCCCCCTGACAACAAACTATTTTCCCATTATGATTTCAAAACACTTAAGTTTGTTTTAATCAAAAATGGTTTTTCCGGAAAATAAGTTTTGTTGATTTTATCACTCTGTAAAATCGGGGTTATGATCATCATTTTGTTATTCAAATCATTTTGAATGAAAGTTAAATCAAGTTCAACTTAATGACCTTGATTAACCACTTGTAGGTATAAATTCCTTTCAGCTACTTGTAGATTAATTACCACATGTAGAAAGATATAACAATGTTAATCACAACTTCCACAAATTGTTTGAAATACCACATGTAGGAAGATGTCGATTCCTACTCCACACTTACCAACCTGGGAGTTCCGGCAAGTCCACAACCTGTAGAATTTTAACAAATTTTTAAATGTTTCACAAAAATAATATTTCAAGAATGATGCCGATTCATGCTCCACGATTATCCACTTGGGAGCTCCGGCAAGTCAGTTTTTTTAAGTAGAAAATGCTGTCACCCAAGCCTGACAAGCCTTGGGTGATTTTGATTCATCTCTATCCCAACCTCCTTTTGATTTATAAAAATCTTTTGCACTTTTCACTTTTCCATCTACCATTTTCCCAAATATATGTTTGACTTTCCCATTAAAAGCCTTATTAGCATCAAATTTTCCTTTACCAGCAAAGAATTTATCTGAAATCTCAATCTTACCAACTTTGGATTTCAAATTATCTTTTGACAATGGCGGAAAGTTTTCCTCGTTCATTTCTGGAACGGAATTCTCATTCTTTTTATCCTCAACAAATGAATCCTCTGATTTTATGGAATCAGATTCATTGTCAGAATTACTCTCAGATTTCCCATCTTTGTTTATTCAAATCAACTTTTCTTTTGTAAAAACATTTCGAACTTTCACCAGTTTCGAAAGTCGAATCTTTGAACATTTTGACTTTTTCTGCTGGTTGTTTTGTTTTGTTAACCCAATTTTCTTTCAATTTTTGGTTAGAAGAAACTCCCTGTTTTGAATTGTTGAACTTTGGACAATTCCAAGCAATGTGTCCAACTTCTTGGCATTTGTAACAGGTTCTTCGTTCAACCTTTTTCTCATATTCATTCACCATCTTCTTTTTCTTCTCAGCAAGAAACTCTTTGTTAGTTTGTCTACATAATTGTTTCTTCTCTTCTTCTACTGAGCTTGTTCCAGTATCCACTTCATTCTCCTTATCTTGGAAAGCTTCAAGACCTGCAGCAGTAGGATAAACTCGATCAATCAAATAATCACACGTTGTATAACTCAACAACAAACGTTTGATTCTTTCACTCTCAATATTTTCGAGTTCCAAATCCTGCTTCAGCTTTGCACAGTCTTCAATATACTCATTGATGACTTTCTGCTTTGTCATTAAAGTAGACCTCATCATTGTCATAGCAGCATCAACTTCTGAATTTGTCTTTTTCAGACCATCGACTGTTCTGTTCAGCACATCATATGATTCTTTTAAGTATTTCACATCAGACAACAATTTCTCTTTCAGCTCTTCCAGTTCACAAATCTTCTAGTCTTTCTCCTCACAAAGTTTGCAGGACTCCAAACATTTCAGACAAGGTTTAATGACCTCAACTATCTTTTCAACCTCGATGATTTTCTCAACTTCAACGATTTTTTCAACAATCTTCTCAACCTCAACTATTTTTTCCACTTTCTCAATCATTGGTTCATCATCTTTGCTCTTTTTCGTCAAAATTTCTTCAACATTTGCTTCTTCATCTTCCATCTTTGCCTTTTCATCAGCTATTCTTCTTATTTCTAGCTCTCTCTTCAATCTGGCAATCTTCTTCTCATTCAGCATCTCAACTTTATCTGCAAAAAACAAATTAAAACTATCAGGATCTAAACCTTTTCTAGCTTTGTTTATATATTCTTCTTCATCATCGGTATCTACATCACTTCCAAAATCTGGAAAAATCGGTATTCTTTTCGGACTAGATTTGACTTCATCTTCTCCCAGAATTCAAGCAACAAGACCTGAACCAGATGGAATGTATTTATCCCAGCTAAAACCCTCTGCAACCTTTTCATCGTCTTGGTCAATTATACCATAACAAGCTCTTTTCTCTTTTTATTCAATGGCACGTGCATGTGCAGTTTGTGGTTGTTGAGCAATCTGATGAAAAATTGATTTTTGATAATAATTGTTTTTTTCAGACTGATCTTGTCTTTCGTTTGCTTCTTTGTTTTTGCACTCACGCTTAAAATGACCTTTTTCTAGACAACGGAAACATGTAACTTTTGATTTGTCAAACCCTATAGGAGATTTAGACAATTCATTAAAGTCATCGCTTCCAGTGATTTGTTGAAACTTTTCTGCCCTTCTAACAGCACTGGCTAAACACCATTTGACATCCATCAACTCGAGTTCTTCAGCATCTATTTGGTCATAATCCTCTTTCGTGAGCATCGGATTTCCAATTCTGCCAGCAATTAAACTTTCATATGATTCTAACATAGCAACGAGTGATGCCATGTGTTGCTTAGCTATTTCTGGAGAAAAATTTTGACCATTTTGAATGTTCAAAGTAACATTGCATTGCAGATTCGTTGAATTCTGTCGTTGAGGACTTGGTGTTGTATAATTTGGATCAAAGCTTGAATACGAAGATGAATTTCCACCACTTTGAGTCACAGTACTACCCTTTGTTCCGGAAGAACTATCAGCACTGAAACCAGTCTGAATCTTTGGACTTGGAGTGGTTTCAAATTTATTTCCTCGATAGTACAAACTGACATCTTGTTGAGCATTTGGATTTTTCATGATTGCCGTTTTCTGGATATCCAACTCATGCTCCTCAATTTTCTGAATAAACTTTGCCAGATTCATATCTTTTGACTTTCTCATGTGCTTTAAGATCAACAAATAAGTTCCGCATTTCTGCTGTGGTAATGCATCGGCTAGCTTATCAACCCATTCTTCGTCGTCTTTCTTTATTTCCAATCTTCCCATTTCCAGAACCAGATGACAGTATCTGTCGATAGTCATTTTTGTTGTTTCATTTTCAAAGGCTGTAAACATATCAAATGATTTCTTCAGCAAAGCCTTTTTGTTTTTTTATCATATCAGCGCTTCCTTTGAATTTTTGAATCAATGCAGTCCAAATTGATCTTGCAGTACCCGAATGTTGGAGTAAAACAAAGATATCTTCTTTAACTGCTTGTTGAAGAATACTGATCATCATTTTTTCACTCGTATATTTCAATTTTTCACCATCTGAATAGTCACTAAATTCCTTTTCAAGCCCACGTTCATTTTTCGGTTTCTCATAATCTTTCTCTAATGAACACCATGCGTCAAACTTATAAGCTTGCACCCAGTTCTCAAATCGATTTTGCCATCCTCTAAAATCTTTGATGTACATAAGCTTTGGCGGTTTTTGATAAGTTCCCGTTTCATTCTCACTGTAAAGAGTTTCAGCAGCTGTAATAGGAGCAACTGGTGTAGCAAATGCATTGTAGAATTCCTCTTCCATGATTCAGTGATCTATATCGCAAAGTCAACAAAGTTCAGACAACAATGAAGATTCACACGAAATAAGAATTCAAACGAAAATACTTGGTGAGAAATAATCAGACTCAAATGAAATCAGAATCGGTGCGAAATATGAATTTCACACGAAATACAACTTTTGGTGCGAAATAACCTGTTTCAAGCGAAATCAAGTTTCACACGAAATACAGCTTTCAAACGGAATTACTATTTCGTGCGAAAATAGTCAAGCGAAATGACAACATGATGCGAAATTGCCTATTTCGTGCGAAATAAGGTAATTTCGTGCGAAATTAAGGGGTTGATTTCGTATGAAATGAGTTTCAAACAGGTAATTTCGTACGAAATAGTGCTGACGTCACTTAATCTGAAACCATTTTCAAACGAAATTATCAATTTTATCACTTTTAGATCGAATTTAAGTCCAATTCTTTCAAGGATTCATTAAAACACTGTTTCGCATGTAATATGTGATATTCAATCCATTTTAACTGTGAAATTTTGTGAATTTTGTAAAAGAAGGTGTAGAAGTCAGATTTTTGAAGAAAACAAGTTGATTTTGATAAGAACTCTTCCTCCTGAGCTCTGATACCACTTGTAGGATCGTGAGACGATCGAAACGAGTCTATCAGAAGAGTTCTCGGTCTAATCAGATGCGGAATTCATTGATTAGACTTTGTAACAGCTTGTTTCACTTCTAATTGTCATGTTTTATTGATATAACACGTTTACAGATAAAATGACACGTTGGCAGCACTTCGGTACCAGAATCACAAAACGTTACAAATGAAATCTCATCAAGGGTATATATAGGGGTTGTAATTTCGCACGGAATTACCAACTGTTATTTCGTGCGAAATAGCAGATTACTATTTCATGCGAAATAGCAGATTGCTATTTCGTGCGAAATTAACCTTTCACACACAAACCCTTGATTTCTCGAACTACGTGCCCTGATCTAACACTTCTAATACAAGACGAAGTCGACAGACGTATGCACCAACATCATAAAATAAATATTTTACAGAATGTTTTAGACCAGAACATCAGATTACCTTAAAACCTCTTTTATAAATCTTAAAATGACCAAAATGCCCTTACGGGGCATAATTTGGTTTTAAATACTTTTTGGGCATATATGTTAACATCCTACTGATGTCTTAACATATTTTAAGCATAATAACATATGGGACTTGTATATGGTTCATTCGGTTACCCGTTATGCAATTATGCATTCGGTTCGGTTTATGTAACTAGTTTACATGAATTAGCCGAAATGGGTTTAACCTTATCATTTAAACTTCAAAATCCAGAATGTGTTTAGTTTACCCATATTATACAAGTATTCAAACTTTTCGGGTCTAAATCACATTCTATTCCGGTCTCCGCTTAATCTAGCGTTTCGAACCGTAAAATATCTTTCAAGTTAATATGGAAATTACACATATACCCTTATTCACTTAATTAAGTAGTAACAAATAACCAAATAATTACCATCATGCCATTCACTAAAAATCTCAAGATCATAAAAATCAAGGGCCCAGATCAGTTCATGCAGTTCACTTTGGAGAAGTTGTTCACATTTGATCCTAATCCTATATATATATATATATATATATATATATATATACTAGTCACTTACCCGCGCGATGCGGCGGGAGTGGCGATTTACAATAGGATACTCGTTTACCGTTAGTTTATCCATCGTCTCGTGATATATCGTATAGTACTTAAGTTAGTTTTCTTATTCGTGATCTTCTACAAGAATAGTACAAAACAAGGAAGTAGATGTAATTAAAAACAAGAAGAGTTCAAAACAGTCAAGTAACTGGACAAAACAATAAAAACAAAATGCGGGGAGTCTCTTGTATCTCTTCCTGTTTTACCAATACATCCGTTCGCTTATGACTTTCTTGTATCTTCTCCTCTCCTGTACCAGATTTCGACACATAAAAAAATGTTACACGCTTACAGGTGCTTTAAAATAGTAATTAAAAAGTAATTTCTGGAAGCAAATAAGGCACAAAATCTACTAACTTACCTTCGTTTTGATATGGATGCGATTAATTAATCACGCAACACTTCCTGGTAGACAACATTTGATGTGTAAACTCCGCGTTGTTTGAATTCTTTGTTGAGATGTACCAACACCTTCGTACTTTGTCTTGAAATCCCTCTTGATAACGCGACATAAAGTTGTCCATGTGAAAATACAGAATCAGGTAGATAAATACCAACGTTCGGAATTGTTTGACCTTGAGCTTTATTAATCGTCATGGAAAAGCTAAGTCGAATTGGAAATTGTTTTCTTTTCAACTTGAATGGGAACATGTCATCTTCAGAAAGGGTTAGAGGGATTCTTGGCAAAAAAACTCTTTTTCCGGCATGTTGACCGACTGCAATTTCCGCATCAATAACATTTCGCATGAAACCCTTACATATCAACCGCGTGCCATTACACAGGCCATGTGATGGATCGATATTACGTAACAATATTATTGGGCATCCAATTTTTAAACAAAGCTTATGAGGCGGCAAACCACTAACATTTAGCGAATTTAAGAACTCGACCGGATAGAAGTTGCGCTGATCGTCTTCAGCTTCATCAAAACTGTAATAAACTTTTTCCTCCCCTTGAAAAATTTCAATCATTTGATTATTAATCTCGTCAACACTATCATTTTTAGTGGACAATATTGCTCTAGAGATTATATAATCTGAAGAATATACATTATCTTCAATTGATGGAAAGATGGCATGGATCAATTCTTTTATAGCGTTTTCTCTGTTGTTGCACTGAATAGTCATGTCATCGGGTATGCGGATATAGTTTCCTTCGATTGGTTCTTCAGTTCCATCGCCGACTCTTAAAAGAAATTTAGAAAACCATGGATCTTTCAGCGCTCTCATATTTATGGTTAACCGCATCTTCTTCGTCAAAGACCAAAGAGGTGACATTCGTACGCTGGAGTCTACAATCTGTGCTCGAGTGCCACGTTCAATAACCGGCAACACCTGTCTGAAGTCACCTCCCATAACCATTATCTTTCCACCAAATGGGAGACTAACACCTATAATGTCTTGGAATGTACGATCGACTGCCTCTATCGCTTGTCGTTTAGCCATCGACGCTTCATCCCATATGATTATTTTGGCAGACCGAATCAGTTTAGCGGCCCCACTCTGTTTTTTGATATTGCACATTGAATTATTTTCAAGATTAAGAGGAATCTTGAATCTCGAGTGAGCCGTTCTACCTCCTGGCATATTATTAGCCGCTGCACCTGACGAAGCTGTTGCGAGAGCAATAAGTCCACGTGACCGAATTTCAGCAAGCAAGGCAATGTACAAAAATGTTTTTCCAGTTCCACCTGGACCATCAATAAAGAATACGCCTGGAAGATCATTATCAGCATGCATCATGATCTCATCAAACACGTTTTTTTGGTCCGGATTAAGTGAATATTTGGCACTCAAGTGTTCAGGTTCCAAAACAATCCCTCAATTTGTAGTCCACCAAATTGTAGTTGAGCGAAGGTATAGTCATACGCCCAATTCAACTCTTCATCCGTCCAACCAAATGGATCATCATGTTCAGGGTTTGCCACTGGAGGTGGGTTTGAAACCGAAGGTGGGGTTGAAACCGGAGGTGGAGTTGACACCGGAGGTGGGTTTGAAGTTAGAGGGTTTGAATCAGGAAGGTTTAAATGGCGATGGGATGATCGTCCATGGTTTGTTGATCCTAGTGGTTCAACGGGAATTGGATAACCACCACCCATACCTCTCAATTGATATGTGTTTGGAGTGATTTGTAAACTGAAAAATACAAAAAGACAAATAGATAATACTTGAATTTAGAGTATCCAATTTATTTGACTACTTACTTTTTAGACTTATATGGTTAGAAACTAATGTTGTTAACGGAAGATTGTGTTGTACCGCTAACTATTGTATCGCTTTGTACTATAAGAAAAAACCCCTATAGGGACGACACCTATAGGGATAATACAACTTGTCCAAAACCATTTTCTGAAATCTCTAGGCATGTAGAGTGCAGAAAGCTTTAAAAAAATAAACCATATCTTGTAATAGTAATATAACTTTAAAAAAAATAAACCATATCTTGCGTGTTATTAATCCTTAATTAACTTTAAAAAAACTCACATAATAGTAATATAATATATTAATTTGAGTAAATGTAATACATGTGGCCTTTGAGTTGCAATTTTGTTCTTGTTTTCCAAAGGTTGCAATTTCGACGCATTTACTTATGCATGGTTCAATTTGGGTTATGCTTTCTGTATAACAGGTAAAATGGAAACAACTTTTATTGAAAGAAGAACGGGTCAAACCTGTCACCCAATGTGTATTTTTAAGAAAATTGTCAAAACAAGTTTCACTAAATGTTAACATAAGTCCGTGAACCTTATTTTTGTATGGTTAATTCTATAGACTTTAAAACTCAAAAAGGCCCCTTTAATAAAGTTTAGTGACTTGGTCATATGCAAAAATGGAGCCTTTTTATTGAACTTTGATACGTGTAAGGACTTAACCATGCAAAAAAGGACTTTTATCAACTTGAATAAACTTAAAGGATTGTTGATTATGATATTTTCCTTTTCTATAGTTTAGTAATATTTAATGTGAATGGAGTGATAAAGTGAAGGTTTTTTGGGTTTTTATAATGTATGAAGAATGAATATATATGCACGTAGATCTGCGATATTTAAGATACATACTATGAATCTGATAATGGTGTTGGTGGAAAAAGTATTTACCAAAATGGTGTTGTTGGAAAAGTATTTACCAAAATGGTGTTTTTAATTTTTTTTGTTTCTCACTCCTAACCTTATTAGATAAATCTAATTTATTACATAACTATGGATCAAATCATGGTATTGTGCCTCTAACCAAACTTATTTTTTTAAGAATCTTAAAAATAATCTATTTTTTTTATAAAACCTATTTTGAAAAACAGAAAAGCCTACATGTGATTCGAAGAAGTGTAGCTATACCATCGTAATTATGTATTTAATTAAAAAACTGAAAAGTTTACTCATGATGTGTATACAGTTCGTTGTTATAATTCCTTTGACTTGTTTTTTATATAAATCAGACAATATAATATATTTCTTTTTTTACTAACTACATTAGTTAAAAATATATTCAACACTTTGAGAATGCACCCATAATTATTTATATCTTGTTATATATAAAAAACATATAAAAATATTTTACAGTTTAGATCTTTTTAGTCACGTATAAAATATAAAAAAACGTATCTTTGTGTTTTAAATCAAATACCGTTTTTTTAGTTACTTAAATTAGTTTTTTACTTTCAAAGTAGGTTTTATAAATAAAAATAGTTTTTTTTTATAGATTCATACAAATAACATGAATAAATTAGCACTTCTTTAATGAATTGGATTTATCCAATGAAGTTAGGAGTGAGAAACAAAAAAATCTTTAAAACACTATTTTAGTAAATACTTTTTCAACAACACCATTTTAGTAAATATTTTATCTACAAACACCATTATGGGAAAAAAAACTCCTAAATATGGTACACAATTTTAAGTTGGTGATAAAGGAGTAAAGGACTCACTGCAGGTGTGGAATGTAAGTGATCTAAGGTGGCAAAATGAAAGTTATTGGGCAGGTTGTGAAAGTTGCTGATTTCGGAGTTGCAAGGGTGCAGACTGAATCTGGAGTAATGACGACAAAAACCGGAACATACAGGTGGATGGCACCCGAGGTATGACTATGTTTATAACTTTATATATATGTTGTTTATGAATTTTGAATGTTCAGTTAATACATCACCTTGTTCATGACGTCCTGCCCGTTTATCTTTTATAAAGTTTTTCATTTGTGGGCTTGTTTTATTAACAGTTGTTATGATATGAATGAAGGTTATCGAGAGCACAAACTGTATGATCATATAGCTGATGTGTTCAGTTTCGTGATAGTGCTATGGGAGCTTCTAACAAGCGAAGTTAGTGACTTCCTAAACACCCCAGCAAGTTTATATACAATTATTAAAACTTAGAATAGAAGTACTTTTTATCTATCAGATCTACTTGATGAAAACAAACTTTACGCAGTGGCATTTTCGTAATTAAAGCAAACACGGCTTTAGTTTGTCCATGGTGAAGATTCAATTTCGTATTTTAACATATGACTAAATTCGTCTATATTGTTTGTATGCGTACTCATATAAAATTCTTGCAGAACAGATTAATACAAATAAATTAATGCTACAAACAAAGAGGCAGTTAATAAAAAAAAAACATTTGGCAGTTAAAAAAAAACATCTGCATGTCGTGTCAATGTATAAGCATGAACTTCCTACATAACTATTAGCTAGACTTTTTAATAAAAAAAAAAACAAAGAAGCAGTTAAACAATACAGATCCAAAAACCCCAGTTATTTCAACATTTACAACCTTCTAAAGTTAAAAGCCACAGTTAAAAGTTACAAAAAAACCAAGAAATTTGAAAGAACTTACAACAATGCAAGAGGGAGATGTGAAAAGCCGACAAAAAATTTAAAACCTTGATGTGAGAGCCGAGAAACAACGCAAGATCCAGATGCAAAGAGTCGATATATTCTGAAATCGAAGAAAATAGAAGTTGTTAGGTTGATGTTTTGAAAGTAGGATTTAGTTCAACTGAGATAAACTTACAATTTGAAAGTTTAATTCGTCTCAGTTGAGTGTAGTTGAGTGTAGTTGAGTGTTTGTAGAGTGTTTGTAGAGTGTTGATACATGTGAAGTATTTATAGAGACTGAAGCAAGCATGATGTCTTTCAGACAGTGTTTGTGGAGTGTTGATACATCTGAAGTACTTATAGAGACTGCAGCAAGCAAGGTGTCTTTCAGACAACAGTAAAATGTTGCTTGTAGATGTAAGCAAGCTGTCTTTCAGCTGTAGATTGTAGATGTAAAAACAAAAAGAACAAAAGTCAAACAGTACATTCTGACATACATGTAAAAAAATAATTTTAATAAAAAAATCGGATTATTATCCAAACTTATAATCTTCCTAAACATACATGACTTAAAATGTAAAAAAAATTGATAAAAATTTGGATTATTATTTTTTTGATTGTGACCCTCTCTTCTCTGTTGTAATGTTTTGACTTAAAATGTCAAAAGTTGTGATATCACCAAAATGAGTGTACCTTTTTAGGGTAAAGGTGAAAACTTATATTTTTTGGACATTGGTTCCTTGATTCCTCTAACCCCTGTTTCACCATGAATATCATGAACGTCATTAATTATCCAATTTACTACTTCAAATAATTATTGATATAATAATAGAGATGGAGCATGACAAAGTATTTAAGGATGGGTAGAATAAAAGAAATTTGAACTCAAAGTAAAAAAAGGTCCGTGTATCTTGCAAGGCCCCAGTGTTTTATGGAATGAGGAAACAAAATAGAATGAAATTATAAGTTAACACATTGTGTTGATCTGAGTTACAAGTGTTCGGATCTGAGTTTTATGTGTTCGAACAGTAAAAAATATAATAAAAAAGGTTCTCGGGCTGAGTTCAAAAATCTATCCGAAACAACGGGTGTAAAAACGCAGCCGTTTGCTGCTGCGTTTGCAGCCGTAAACGCGCCGTTAAACGGCAGCGTTTTTACACCCGTTTGCGGCTACGTTTGCAGCCGTAGACGCACCGTTAAACGGTTGCAAACGCAGCAGCAAACGGGTGCAAAAACACAGCCGTTTGCAGCCGTTTAACGGCGCGTTTACGGCTGCAAACGCAGCAGCAAACGGGTGTAAAACGCAGCCGTTTGCAGCCGTAAACGTGCCGTTAAACGGATGCGTTTTTACACCCGTTTGCAGCCGTAAAGGCGCCGTTAAACGGCTGCAAATGGATGCGTTTTTACACCCGTTTGCTGTTGCGTTTGCAGCCTTAAACGCGCTGTTAAACGGCTGCAAACGCGGCAGCAAATGGGTGCAAAAATGCAGCCATTTAACGGTGCGTTTATGGGTGCAAACGCAATAGCAAACTGGTGTAAAAACGCAGCCGTTTGCTGCTGCGTTTGCAGCCGTAAACGCACCGTTAAGCGGCTGCGGAAAAACATAACCAGAATGGATCCATTTATTCATCAACGGGTCAAAATTTCTTGCTTTAGCTCATATGATAAACTTACAAGAAAGCAGCCAGTTCACAAAAGCCACCACATCTTCTGTTTCCGGATAAATCGCATTGTTGGCCTCTCGTATTAACGAATTCACCTTGAGTCTCAACATCCTCCTTTATCTAAAAATTACATAAAATATCAAATATTCAGACATCTTCTATTTTGATCGTTTAACATTTTCATTATGTAGATCCTGGTTCGGACTGATTCGATGGACTTTCGAATTGTTTCGGTGTGTCATTTGAGAATTTCGGACAGTTTCAGTTTATTTCGATGTGTTTTTTGATGTGTTCGAACATGTGTTAATGAATTTTGGTTAGTTTCGGATCACGTTTTAATAACTTCGAAAAGATTTATCATTAGAAACAGTTTGTTTTATCATCGTTTTAAATTTCGAAACATCATCTCGTGTTAGATCTGAGTTACAAGTGTTTGGATCTATGTTTGATGTGTTCGAACAGTAAAAAATATAAGAAAAAAAGGTTTTCTGGCTGTGTTCAAAAATCTATCCGAAACAAACCGAAAATGATCCAATTACACCGAAACTCGTCATTACGGCTACAAACGTAGCGGCAAACGGCTGCGTTTTTACACCCGTTTGCTTCTGCGTTCACAGCCGTAAACGCGCCGTTAAACGGCTGCAAACGCGGTAGCAAACGGGTGCAAAAACACAGCCATTTACAGCCGTTTTAACAGTGCGTTTACGGCTGCAAACGCAACAGCAAACGGGAATGGGTGTAAAAACGCAGCCATTTGCTGCTGCGTTTGCAGCCGTAAACGCGTCGTTTAACGGCCGCAAACGGCTGCGTTTTTACACCCGTTTGCTGCTGCGTTTGTCGCCGATTAAATCATTATCGGCCAAATTGTCCATCACCTTCGGACCCGATGCAAAGAACCCGCTACCCAATGGAGCAAAAGGCACGATTCCAATTCCTACTTCTCTGCAAACGATAAACAGACATCATACCTTAAATCAGCGACAGGGGATAATGAATTACGACATCCTATTACTCATGCACAACTTTAGCAATCCTTTTGCAAGTTGAGGAGTTTCATCCATAACTTGAATGCAAAAGGTCAGCCATAAACCAAACATACAATGCAAAATGAGAAGGTTTTGCGTGTTAAAAACAGTTTTGGGAGGCTTTTGATCTGTAAGACAGATTATTTTCAGCTAAAGCTTGGTTTTGTGACCCGTTTGACTTGCTAAAAATCAAACGTAACCTGAGATGATTACATTTGTGAATGCTTGGTTTTGTGACCCGTTTGACTTGCTAAAAATCAAAAGTTCCTTTGATCAAGAACGATGAATGTAAGATACTAAGATAATATAGCATGGTAGTTGAACAAATTTGAGTCAAACGTGCATATACCTTGGCCTTCTGAATGTGTCTGCTAGTAAATTTATCATTGGTTTGAACAGTTGATACGGCTATCACTGTGTCAATACCCAAACAAGTAATATTTCAGACTGAATGTTTGATATAATTGTATAAATAAAGAAATTATATCCTTACATTTCTGAGTTGCCAGTCCATCTTCCTTCAGAATCTCGGAGATTAAAACAACAGTTGGTATGGCTGCATGTGTTACATCAACAGCAGTCGTTAAACTCATGTGTTTAAGTGTGCATTATGTTCTTGACGACAATTAGCAAAAAATAGAGAAATGAATTGTTGAATCTAACCCATCCCCAAGGCTGAGAGCTTGACGTTGTTGTAACGCTTGATGTATTCATGTCATCATTAACAGATCAAGTCAATACAAGAAATAACATCATTAAACACATTTCAATAGTCAATCTACCCAAAAGAACTTCAGGAATGATCCCATTCAAGAACATAAGCGAAAACACACATCTATCAATTTCTCTACCAGGGTATGACATTAAGCACTTGCGAAAACATATGATAATTAAACGTGTATCATTGTGACTTAGAAACCCAAATGAAGACTGAAATCACACATTATCAAGTAATTTATCCATTGTACTGAAATTAAAACCTCGTTCACATATATTGACAAACTGTAAATTCAATTGATAAGTACGAAACTTCACATGAACACACAAATATGGGAATTTATCCACTATACTGAAATTAAAACCTCGGTCACCTCCATATACTTGACGGGAATCGCATCTGGAACTCCAACCACCGAGATCTGATTCTTCTCCATGATTTTGTTGTCTCCTTCCGAGTATTCTTATTATTCTTCACCAGATCTAGTCTTCAAACCATGACCTACAAAAAATGAAAATCCATCTTAAAACACAAACGTAAGTAAAATCCAGTGAATACATGAAGAAATAGTGTTCAGACTCAAAAGAACGGGGTCAGTTACCCTTGACGAATGTTGCAAAACGCCAATAAAAGCCGGAAAACGGAACCAGGAGGTCAGAATCTTCATCGATCTGTTGAAACTTCATAGATCTGGTGAAATCGTTCCTGAATCGCCAGAAAGAGAGGAGCATATCTGGTGAAATCGTTCCTGAATCGCCAGAGACTCAGAAAGAGAGAGAGAGAGAGAGAAGAGAGAGAGAAGATCTGATGTTTTTGTGAGATGTGTGAGGAATGAGAGAGAAAGGAATTGTTGATCCGTGTGAAGTCAAATGGACGGTCCAGATCGTGATCCGTGTGAAAAAGTGAAAAAGATGGACGGTTGATGATGATCCGGGTAAAGGGTAAATTGTTTGTGTTTTCTTGTGCCTTAAGACTTGTACATTGTGCATTAAGTGTTTTTTCAACACCTTGTTGAATTACCATCTTGTCCTTCATATATGCTTATTAAAGTAGTATAGATATAGATATATATATATATATATATATATATATGGGTGTGAATTTCTGACACGACCTGAAAATCCGACTCGAACCTAACACGAAATTCGCGGGTTTAGGTTTAGTCTAAACGGGTTCGGGCCAGTTTCAGGTTGAACCCGCGAACCCGTTTAGGTTAACGGGTCGGGTTTGAGTCAACCTGGTCGGGTTGGCGGGTTGACCCGTTTAACACATTTATACTATATTATATTTTTTTACAATATATTTTATGTTATAAATTAAATAGGGTGTGCCTTTCAAAAAAATAGGGTGTGTATTTTATGCCATGATTATAAGGCCTTTAGGTATACTTTAACGTATCTTAACTCCATCTAACTGCCACATCAACCCTTTTTTCCCCATTTTACTTTGTCTCACTCTAAGGAAATGGTTTAATCCCATTAACTTCATTTAACCCTATATTTTAGTGGTTTTTTTTGTCTAAAAAAGAAAAAAATAATTAATTCAATCTCTTAACATTGGGTTAACATGTTAACAAATAACCCATTTAATGCCCTTTAACACAAGGGGGAGTGGTTTGCAATGTGAGTTAACTTGTCATGTCATGGTTAACACTCTAAATGTTAGAGTACACCCCATAGCCTAACTTACAAAAAGAAATTTACATAGATTTTAAAATTTAAATATGATATAATTATATACATTTATGCTTTTAAGTAAATTTTAATATATTAATTTCAGAAAAAAAAATAAAAAAAAAATCGGGTTGAACGGGTCGTGTTCGGGTTTTATGTATGATACGATTTTCGGATTCGGGTTTGTGTAAAATTTTCAGGTTCGGGTCGAGTTGGTTGAACCCGCCAACCCGTGAACACGACCCGTTTAGCACCCCTATATATATATATATATATATATAAACGGGATCAGGAGAAAACGGCAAAAAGTGTGAGAACGCATCCTGGCCGAACACGTGGCGCGAGGCATGATCAGTGTCCGAGGGGATTTTTTTTGCCTTTTTAGTATTCTTCTCCTTTCACCATTTTCGCGTTTGACATACTGTTTTTTTTTTTTGCGTGCAAGATAATTTTGGCGTTATGTAGAATTACTAATTATTTGGCGTTTTACTGTTTTTCTCAGATTTCTTTTCGTTGAATTAATTATTTTTGTGTCACATAGTTAATTTTTTGGCGTTATGGCTTTTTCCATGTTATTTTTGGCGTTTTGTATCTTTTTGTTAATAATTGATTACCATAGTTTAATATTTTATAAAACTACAATAACACGAAAATCAAAATAAACTAATAGTCTTCCGTAGGTGGGATTACATCAGAGATGTACCCATCGCTTTGTTCTTCACTTTCTTCACATTCTTCATCATCAAATTTCATTTTTGCGTATAATGCCATTAGCTCATCTCTTCTTTGCTGCAGCCTATTCTTGAATATGACTGCATCCTTGGATTATGGATCGTTTGAAGGTGTTAAATCACAGAGTTGTTTAATGATAGATAGCAACCCTGTCTTCAACATTTCTTCCATTTGCCTTGAATATTGCACCCCGTTTTTATAAGTCACTTCAAGTGTTCCTTCTTCCTCATGCAATACCCAACTGCTAAGTTTTGGTATATGAGTATCTTCAATATCATCATCATCTTCATCATCTTCTGCCGGAAATTTTCTCTTCAGTCTTTTTATTACAATTCTCGTTCTTTCACAATCGTTGTCTATTGGAACTCCAAGGGCCAGGATATCGTTCTGAACATTTTCATTCATTCCAAGCATTGCTTTGATTGTCCTTACCTTTACCCTTCTCCTATCAGAGAACTTTATGATGAATCGTTTCTCTTTCCTTTCAAACCTCCATGCAATAACCTTAGCCATTTTTTAATTTTTTTGGCGTTTTGAACAATATGTGGCGTTTTAGTCAAATTTTTTGGCGTGTTTGAGCTTGGGTTCTCATGGTCTTCTTTTATATTGACTTTTTTTCCCGCGTATGACAGGTAATTAGGGCGTTTTGAAAAAGATAAATAAATATAATAAATGTTAGTAATTATGTTTTCCGTCGTTTTATTTTACTGATTTTTTGCAGTTTACCGTGTTTTGTTTTCAGACTCAACTGTTTTTAAGGTATAACACGTCAAATCTTTGACGGCTGTAATTATGGCGTTTTGTTTTCCAATGGCGGTTAGATAACTATTGGACTTCTTTTTGTTTTATATTCTTTGCTTATTATTTCACGCTTTTTTTTTATAATATTAGTTGTTCAAATTAATTTTATTATAGTTTGGTAGTTTTTTGAGGGCGTTTTTATGGAATTATGGCGTTCTACACGCATTTGCTAATTTTGGCGTTTTATTATATTTTTCATTATAGCATTAATATTCTTTTTGTTGTTTATTAACTGAAATTACAAAACAAACAATAGATAAAGAAAATTAAAAAAAACAAAGTAGAAGCAATTTATGATTTTAAATCTTCAGTGTCATCGGTCTCTTTTTTCTTTTGAAACTACAAGAAGTGTGACAAATAAATGGCGTTTTGGGTTTGGCGTTATTTATTTTCTTTGTTCATGTGTTGAAGTGTCTTTGTGGATGTTGGAGACATAGATCGACCCCGTGTGGGTGGATGCTATCTGCATGTCGTCTTCATTATAATCATCGTGGCCAAAGTAGCATTTACACTGGTATAGGTCTCTTCTTATCATCCAAACCTTCTTCAGGAACAAAGATGACAGTATGACATATGGGTGTCATCAGTCCCTCTTTATTATATTTTGTCCATCTCATGCGGCAAAATCTTTCTACACTCACGTAACAAATCATTCAATGAAGCTTCATGCAGAACATTACTGATGATCAAAGAAAAGATGTTTGCCGTCGTTGTATTTTTTTAGCGTTTTACATTGAGTTGTAAATTTTTTTAGCAACCACTATGTGTTTTTTTTTGTGTGATAAACGGAAGGTGGTGAGACGTTTCTATTTATAGAATTTTTTTTTGCGCGTAGTTTAGGCGGGATGTTATTTTTATAACAAAAAATGCAATTAACATTTATCCTGGTGTAAGCTTTGGCGTTATATATAATGGCCTTTCATATTTTTTGGCGTTTTGTAGTCAGAGAGCTTAAATAAAAACCCAGAAAAAAGCACCCAGTGATAAAATTGGCGTTTTGTATATATTTGGCGTTTTATTTTTTAATGGCGTTTTATGTGAGAAATGGTTTTTTACTTTTTTACCTTTAATGAAGCGCGTCCACGTAATAAAATTGTTGTTATTTACTAAAATGCCACCACGCCAATCTAGTCCATAGATTGTTTTGATCGGACGATCAATAAGCGTTCTCACCGTTCTCACACTTTCTACCGTTTTCTCTATATATAACATATATATACATAGGGTGGGGTTCCTCTACAAAGTGTGTTTTTCCTACAAAGTGTAGGAAGTGTTTTGGGCCATTGGATGAGTGGTTTTAATGGTTGAGATTAGATGAGTGACATTTTTGTAATATATGCATTTTATTTAATGATTGATTTAATTGATTGAGGGCATCTTGGTAATTGAGCATGTTTTAAAAAAAGAAACAACCATCATTCATTCATTCTTGCAGAATTATCTCCACGTTCTCTCTCCTCATTAAACAAATTCTCCTAAAATCAAGGAGAAGTTGAATATAAAAGATTTGATTGTGTTTAAAATCTGAAATTTACTAAATTGGAGTTTGATTTGTTTTTATCTAGGGACGGGAATCGGAGTTCAATTTTGTTTTTTATCAAGTATTGTGTTTTATATTAGTGATAAAACACATTGTGAAGAAACTGCGAAAAAAAATCTAATAGGACCAGAAACTGATAAAACACACTGAGAAGAAACATGTGAAGAAAAACACACTACGAAGAAAGTATGAAGAAAAGCACACTGATAAAACACACTGCGACGAATCTGTGAAGAAAAACACATTAATAAAACACATTGTGAAAAAAAAAACACTGTGAAGAAACAGTCAATAAAAACATACTAATAAAAAATCATCTGAAGGATAAGAGAATGATGCACGTTTGATTCTGCGAAACTGATACAATTCCATAAATAAGATATAGGGTTTCCTTAAAAGTCTCATTATGTTGTTTTAGATTTATCTTTTTCAAAAATAACTTATTTAGTGAATTACCATTGTACCCTTTTATTAAAATTCTCTAGATGACACATGTCATAACCATATCACTTCCTATACTTTCTAGAAAAATATGACTTTGTAGCCAACTCTCACCCTATATACATATATGTATATAGTGTTGGGATCAAAAGAAAACGATTTGAAGTGTGAAAACCGTGAGAATGATTTTCAGCCATAAGATCTTTGTGATTTGTGGCTAAGATGATGCGGTGGCATTTTTGTAAATAATGAGAACCTTAGAACTACCATGAGGGGTAAAATTGAAGATCCAAACAAGGGTGCACATGCTAATCACATGTCATTTTTCCCATCATATTTAAACACCAATAAGTTTTTTATACGTGGTTATTTTTCTGAAAAAATTACACCATAAAACTCATCGTTTTTATCTTTCCAACGAGTATACTATTGATATATTTTTTCAAAAGAAATATAAACTGGGTTTTTTATGACGTTTTGAACTTTGTTTCTTTATGGCGTTTTCAACTAAGTTTTTATGGCGTTTTTCTGAAGTGGATATTTTTATGGTGTGTTTCTGAAGTGGGTGTTTTAGGGCGTTTTAAACTAGTTTTATATAGCATTTTCAGAACTGATAGTTTTTATGGCGTTTTCAACTAGTTTTTTATGGCGTTTTCAGAACTAAGTGTTTTTATGGCGTTTTCAACTGAATTTTTCATGGGTTTTGTTTTCTGAACTATGTGTTTTATGGTGTTTTCAACTGGGTATTTTCATGGCGTTTTTCTGAACTGTGTTTTATGGCGTTTTTATTTGAATAACCAGTTCATGTCATTTTTTTTATTTCAAAAGTATAGCAATAGTATACTCGTTGGAAAGAAATAATAAAACACTCGATTTTATGGTGTAATTTTTTTTAAAAAAATAATCACGTATAAAAAGTTACGGGAGTTTAAAAAGGATGGTGGAATATGCATGTGACTTGCATGTGGATGGTTTTTTGCATGTGAGTAGCATGTGCATGGATCTTTTGACAATATTACCCTTTGTGTAAGTTAGCACCAACACCATATGTCAACACCAAAATCGTTCTCACCGTTTTCACACTTTTAGGTGTTTTCCCCAGATCTCACCCATATATATATGTTGGGAGGGAGTTGGCTACAAAGTCCATTTTTTCTACAAAGTATTAAAAGTCCTAAAACACCATAATTTCAACCATAAAACACACTCAAAACCCACAAATAACAAAGTGAAGATTACTAAAACGCCATATTTATGGGTTTTGTGTTGTGTTTTGGACGATAAGGATTTGATTATCGAATGACTAATATTAGTGTGTTTTATGTTGATTGTCATGTTGTGTTTTATATTCATAGTTCTACGATGGTGTGTTTGAAGTTTTTATGGACTTTTAGGATTTGGATATTGTGTTTTAGTGATATTCACTTTGTTATTTGTGGGTTTTGAGTGTGTTTTATGGCTGAAATTGTCGTGTTTTATGACTTTGTACACTTTGTAGGAAAAATAGACTTTATAGCTGAACCATACCCTATATATGTATGTATATATATATATATATATATATATATATATATATATATATATATATATATATATATATATATATATATATATATATATATATATATATAGTAGGAGTTGTGTAGAAAGTGTATTTTTCCTAGAAAGTCTAGGAAGCAATGAGAATTGGACATGTGGCATTGAGTTATTTTAACTAAAAGGGCAACTATGTAATTTCACATTTTAATTTTATTTTTGGAATTTATTTTTCATTAACTAACATTCCATGATTTTCGGAATTTTTGTTGTTTTCGAATTCAAATCTGGAAGTCAATGTGTTTATCTGGAAAACTATCAGCATGTTCTTGGTGATGTGTTTTACCAGTCAGAGAGGTTGAAGTCAGTGTGTTTTAACACTCTGAAGTCAATATATAATCAGGTTGTGTTTTAACAGTTCTTTTGCAATTTAACTCTCTGAATGTGTTTTATGTTATTGTCTATGTCACATTACATCACATTGTGTTTTTTGATGATTACATTACATCATAATGTTACATCACATTGTGTTTTCGAAATCTAAACCAATCGCATATTCCATTGTTCAGAAGATTCCTGGAAATTATCAGCATGTTCTTGGTGCTGTGTTTTAACAGTTTACAGGGCTAAAGTCAATTTTTTTTATAGATCCCACAATATAAAGACGGTAAAACACAGGGTATGAATCTGCTTGCTGTTAAAACACAACTGTGTGAATCTGAATGCTAAAACACAACTGTATGAATCTGCTTGTTGTTAAAACACAACTGTATGAATCTGAACGCTAAAACACAACTGTATGAATCTGCTTGCTGTTAAAACACAACTGTATGAATCTGAATGCTAAAACACAACTGTATGAATCTGCTTGCTGTTAAAACACAACTGTATGAATCTGAATGCTAAAACACAACTGTAATGAATCTGCTTGCTGTTAAAACACAACTGTAATGAATCTGAATGTTGTTAAAACACAACTGTATGAATCTGCTTGCTGTTAAAACACAACTGTATGAATCTGAATGCTAAAACACAACTGTATGAATCTGCTTGCTGCTAAAACACAACTGTATTAATCTTAATGCTAAAACACAACTGTATGAATCTGCTTGCTGCTAAAACACAACTGTATTAATTTGCTTGCTGTTAAAACACATCGTCAAGAAAACGGAGATGATAAGAACAATATTTGAATGGTGATGATGAACTCGGAGATGGTGGAGATGGAGAAGTGTTTTAATTTGATCCGGTGCTCTCCATCCTTTCTAAAGTTATCTTCTTCCATGATTGTAGTTATTTTTGGTAGGGATTGGGGTTTCGAAGATGGGTTTGGAGAGAGAGAGGGAAAATTGCGTGAAATTAGGGACTGGGTTTGACTGACGGTTATCTAATTGATTTAAAACACGATATATTGACAAAATTACCCCTAGTCTTTTAAAACAATGAATTAAATAAACTAAAAAATTACAAGATTGCCATTGACTTCATCTTAACCATTAAACACACCCATTGGATGGCCCAGATCGCTTCCTAGACTTTCTAGGAAACACACACTTTCCGCAGGATCCCTACTCTATATATATATATATATAGGTACGGGATCAGAAGAAAATGCCATAAAGTGTGAGAACGGTGAGAATGCATCCTGATGGAATACGTGGCGCGGATGTAATTAGGGTCTAAAGGGTTTTTTTGTCTTTTCAATATTCTTTTTTTTCGAGTTCGTGCGTCACATGCTGCTTCAGTTTTGGCATCTAAGATAATTTTAGCGTTAACTAGCTTCATTAATTACTTGGCGTTTTATTGTTTTTTGATCTGCCTCGTTGAATTAATTCTTTTTGTGTCACAAAGTTAACTTTTTTGGCGTTATGGCGTTTTCCAGGTCACTTTTTTGGCGTTCGTGGCGTTTGTTAATAACTTATTACCATTGATTAATATTTTATAAGATTATAATAATACGAAATTAAAATAAACTAATAGTCTTCTGTGGATGGGATTACATCAGAGTTGTACCCATCGCTTTGTTCCTCACTTTCTTCAGATTCATCATCATTAAGTTTTAGATTGGCGTATAACGCCATCATTTCGTCTCTTCTTTGCCGCAACCTATACTTGAATATCATTGCAACCCTGGACTTTGCACCGTTCGAAGGTGCTAAAACACAGAATTGTTCAAGCAGATGTAGCCTCTCTGTCTTCAACATTTCCTCCATCGGCAATGAATATTTCACCCCATGTTGATAAATCACTTCAACCATTCCTGCTTGATGCGGGCCCAAGTGTGGAAGAGCGGGCCATCTTGTATTTGGAGGTCCAAGATCGTGTAACAAAAGGGGCTTCACTAAAATGGCTCTAACTTGGGCTACGTGGGTCCGTTTTGGGCGTGCGACCAGGCGAAACGAACGTGAGAACGAGTTCCATCTTGCTGCAAACGCCTACGGCGGTTTGGGTCATCGTCCGGGCCAAAAAACGCTTATTTCTATTAGTTATTTACATTTTTATGTTTTTTGAACTGTTTTGGGCATTTTGTTTTTGGGCGTGTGTTTGGCCCGTTATCTTTTTTAGGCCCATTTCAAATTTCTGTTCCTATTTATATGTTGCTCTAGTAATGTGAACAATCAGACTTGAATTTTAAAACTACTCACTTTTTCACTTCAAATTCCGTGCCCTTTGGGTTGAATTTTGGGGTTGGGAAAAGACCTACACGGGTATTCGCAGAATCAACGTGTTTCGTTATCATATCACGCACTACATCACTGCTTCTTCATGCACCACCCAATTGCTAACTGTTGGTAGAGGACTAACGTCAATATCATCATCATCATCATCTTCTCCCTGAAATTTTCTCTCCAATCTTCTTATTACTGTTCGAATTCTTTCACAATCGTTGGCCCTTGGAACCCTAAGGGCCAGAATATCCCTCTGAACCCCTTCAGACATACCAAGTATGGCTTTGATTGTCCTTACCTTCACCCTTCTCCTATCAAAGAACTTTAGGATGAATCGTCTCTCCGAGCTTCCAAACCTCCATGCAATAACCTTAGCCATTTTTTTAAGTTTTTGGCGTTTTGGACAATATGTAGCGTTTTAGACAATGTTTGGCGTGTTTGAGTTGTGTTCTCATGGTCTACTTTTATAATGACTTTTTTTCCCGCGCAGTGACAGGTAATTATGGCGTTTTGAAAAAGATAAATAAATTCAATTCCCCAAGTATTTGGCTTTCAATATAATAAATGTTAGTAATTATGTTTCCATCGTTTCATTTTAATGTTTTGTGGTTACTGTGTTTTGTTTTCAGATTCATCTGTTTTATGGTGTAACACGTCCCATATTGACGGCTGTAATTATGGCGTTTTGTTTTCCAATGACGTTTAGATAAAGATGACACTTTTTGTTTTATTCTCTTTGCACATTGTTTTAACCTTTTTTTTAGATTTATTATAATAGTACTTGTCCAAAGTAATTTTATTATAGTTTGGTAGTTTTGGGGCGTTTTATGGCATGATGGCGTTTCACAAGCATTTGACCGTTTGGCATTTTATTATATTTTTCATTACAGAATTAATGTATTGTTGTTCTTAGCTGAATATTACATAACAAACAATAGAAAAAGAAGATTTAAAAAAAACAAATAGAAACAATTTATGATCTAAATCTTCAGTGTCATCAGTCTTTTTCTTCTTTTGAAACTACAAGAACTGTCACAAATAAATGGCGTTTTGTGTTGAAGTGGGTTTGTGGATGTTGGAGACATAGATCGACTCCATGTGGGTGGATGCTATCTGCCCGTCATCTTCATTTTAATCATCGAGGCCAAAGTAGCATTTACACTGGGATAGGTCTCTTCTCCTCATCCAAACCTTCTTCAAGAACAAAGACATATGGGTGTCATCAGTCCTTCTCTCTTGAAATTTCCCCATCTCATGCAGCAAAATCTTAATCCCCTCACCTAACAAACCATTCAGCGAAACTTCATACAGAACATTACTGAGTATCAAAGAAAAGATGTTTTTCTCTCAACTTTTGGCCTTTTATAGTGAGTTGTATTTTAGGAACCATTGTGTTTTTGTGTGTTTTTTTGTGTGATAAACGGAAGGTGGTGAGACGTTTCTATTTATAGGATTTTTTTTTGCGCGAAGTTTAGGCGGGATATTATTTTATAACAATAAATGCAATTAACATTTATCCGTATGTAAGGCTTAGCGTTTATATATTATGACGTTTTTGTAGCCTAAGAGCTTAAATAAATACAAAGAAAAAACTACGCAGTGATAAAATTGGCGTTTTGTATTTACTTGACGTTTTATATTTCAACTGTGTTTTATGTAAGAAAGGATGTTTTACCATTTTTACCCTTAATGAAGCGCGTCCACGTAATAAAATTTATGTTATTTACGAAAACGTCACCGCACAAATCTAGTCCATAGATTGTTTTGATCGGGCGATCCATAACCGTTCTCACACTTTCCCTCGTGTTCTCTAAATCCTGACCCTATATATATAATATTGTGAGGTTCATTGGGGAACATTAAAAAAGTGGGAAACCGGGGAACACTCTTAACAATTTATTAACTTAACATGTTAAAAAAAATTAATTTTTTTTCGACACTTTTTTATATATACTTTTAGAAGCATTTTTAATAAAAAAAATCAAAAACTAAAATATAAAGAAACAGTTAAAAAAGGCTTAATTTTTTTTACAAAAATGAATTTTTTATTGGAATAGTTTCTACCAATTTTTATAAGGAAAAGCGCTGAAAAGAAATTTAAAAAAATTGATTTTTAACATGTTAAGTTAATTTTATAAGTTTTTAAACTGTTTTTTAAACTGTTTTTTAAACATTGTTTTTATATTTTTTAGTTTTATATTTTTTTATTAAAAATGTTTCTACATGTATTTTTAAGGAAAAGCGTCGATTTTTTTAGAAAAAGTTGATTTTAACATGTTAAGTTGAAATTTTAAAAGTGTTACCCGGTTTCCCACTTTTTTAGTGTTCCCCAATGAACTCTCCTCTATATATTAATTTAAAGGGATGATCCACAAAAAGTGGATTTCGTCTAAGTAGCATAAGAATTACGAAGATGACATGTGGATGGAAGGGTATTTTGTCTGTTCCATTATTCGTTCATCCCATCTCAGACTTATTTTTAGTCATTTAATGTGATTTTGCAATTAGGTATACAAATATTTATGATTTGGTAGCTACCAAATAAGTACCTGTTATCCCGGAAATGTCATCAACAAACTCAAGTCAATGAAATATCATCAACAAACTCTAATCATTTCTTGGGGTGATCGATATACAATTTACACTATTGTTATTATATTTTTTATCCAAATAATAACTCCAAGGTATATATCACCAAAGAAAACATAATTTATTAATATATAACCAATTGTGTTTTTATCAAATCTTTGAACACTTGCATCTTTAAGCTTTTATCTTATTACATATATAAACAAGATTTGATAAACAAAGTTTGGAAAAACTTTAACAAGGATCTATTTTGGTAGACTCAAAGAAAAAGTTGATTTTTAACATGTTAAGATGAAATTTTAAAAGTGTTCCTCGGTTTCTCACTTTTTTAATGTTTCCCAATGAACTCTCCCCTATATACTAATTTAAAGGGATGATCCACTAAAAAGTGGATTTCGCCTAAGCAGCGTAAGGATTACAACAATGACATGTGTCATTCCTTATATGTAGGATGGAAGGGTATTTTGTCCATTCCATTATTTTGTTCACTCTATTCACTCGTTCATCCCATGTCAGACTTATTTTTAGTCATTTAATGTGATTTTGCAATTAGGTATACAAATATTTATGATTTGGTAGCTGCCAAATAAGTACCTCTTATCCCGGAAATATCATCAACAAACTCATGTCAATGAAACATCATCAACAAACTCTAATCATTTCTTGGGGGTGATCGATATACAATTTAAACTCGGGATTGGTTAAATGCACCTCATTTTTTACTAGTTATACCTCCTTTTCAAAAATACACTTTAAAAGTTGTCAAATTTCATCCCTCTATCACTACTAGAAAACTAGGCAATTGCGACTATAATATGCGACCAACATAAGGCGGTTGCAAAATTAGCGACAGAGTTGCGACCAAAATCAAAACAAGTCGCAAAACTAACAAACCAACCTAGATTGGTCGTAATTTATGTGACCGCAATTTTCTGGTCGCAAATCAATTAAATAGTGGTCGGAAAACGGTCGCAACTATGAGATAAATAAATAAACCAAAGTTGTGACCGTCTAAAGGCGTCGCAAATACGAGAAATAATAAAAAGAACAAAAGTTGCGACCGGTTAAATCGGTCGCAAATACGAGAAATATATAAAGATGCAAAAGTTGCGACCGTCTAAAGCGGTCGCAATACGAGATTATCTAAATGAACAAAATGTATAAGAAACATTAAAAAACCATCGCTGAAAATTAGTGTATATCTCTTCTTATTTCAAAACCATTTTATACTTTGTTTTTACTTCAACTTGAATTCAGGAACATGAACAAACTCATTATAGTCTAAAAATTATATTAAATTGTATAATTTGAATTATTAATCAAAATAAATAGATTATATATTTCTATGAAATTAAAATTCGCGATTTTCAAAATCGTAAATAAAAACAAACTAAATCGGATGCAATTACGGTGAAACCTAGGGATGAGCTCGGTACCAGTCCGATAACGAAAGTACCGTTTTCGAAAAAATGGCAATAATGGTTATTGGTACGGGTACCAAAATAATCGGTACGGTACCGGTAGTTACCAAATACCAAGTACTCATCCGTAGATTGAAACTTTAGGCCAGATTCCCCCACCCCCTCTTCGATTCTTCGATTCCTCTATCAATGTTCGGTTAACAACTTAAACCGTTAGAATATACAAATTTTTATGACAAAGAGACAAAAAAATTGGATTTAGCTGTCAATAACTATTGGGTTTTATAGAGTAAATAAAACCATCCACGTCTTGAAGCATATTTAGCATTTTTAAATTTTCTTTAAATAAAATAATATAGAAAAATTAAACCACACATCGGAAAAGAAAAAAGAGAGTTGCTAATTATAAAAACCGATTGATAACGGATCCAATCTCCGATCATCCCCTAACCGGCTAACCCTAGAACAATAAGAACTAGATGACAAGCAGCAGCGTTCTCCGTCTTCACCGATCGCTGTTGCAGGAATTCTTTTACCGACGGTGAAACTCCATTAATTAAGCGATTTTTACAGGTACGCTTATCGCCGGTTCTCCATCGTCAACTCACGATATTATGTTTAGAGTCAATCATTCATTCACCAATGGCGAATCACGGTATTACTCGTGCTCCAGGTTATTGATCTTTTAACTTGACTGATTGTTCGAATACCTATTTTTGTGTTTGATTTAAGCACATAGCATTATCATCGATATAATTTAAGTGGATTTAGGTTAGGTTATGGACTTATTTATGGCTTAACTTCGCTGATTTTGTTCTGTTTTGTGTGCGAATTATGATTCAGATACCTAATTTTGTGTTTAGTTGAATCAAATTGCATAAATATTGATTTAATCAATGTTTAGGTGAACTAAGATTAGGTTATTATTCTTTTAACTTAACTGATTTGTGTTTGGTTAAAGAGCATTGTGTAATTATCGATATAATCAGCGTTTTGTTTTTAGCTGTTAGTTATATCATATGTAAATTTTTGTACTGATTTAGCTATATTTGGTACAAATTTGTAGGTTTGATCGGTTATGCAAGTTTGTGGTTCTGGTTCTTAGTAAGTTATTACTCCTCTTTTTTCAATGATTTCGCGATATAACTTAGGCATTCTTATGTGTTAGGATAAATTAAGATTTGTTCTACAATTGGATGCGATGCGGAACTCAACGCTGATTAAGATTTTTGAGGCTAACAAGTGCGCAAATAGAATGGCTTTTGGCTTAATATACGGCAACACCTTGAATATAATTTTATTATTTAGGGAATTAAGTTTGGAATTTTCATATTTTTTTTCTCATTAATTGTTGTAATTTGTGACTAATACTTGGCATTAATCAAATACGTGATCGATATCAATTTGGTTATGTTGATATATAACATGCAAACACATCATTGATTCATAAAATGGAAGATTATTTCTTGATACTTTTGACCATGATGTAGGTTAGTTGGCATAAACCAGCTTTATTACAAAATGTAAAGAGAGCAAGCCCATGGCTGGTTGAAGTGGTGTCAAGTATGCCACTCATTCATCTCTCACTCTTCTCTCCACAAAGAAAGAAGCTACGATTCACACATTTGATGGCGATGGCAATGGCAATGATAATGATGTATCATGCTTGCTTACCATGGGAACTTCTAGTCCTAAGTTGGACAGAAATGATGAGAAGGTAAAGAGACCTCTGTTTTTACTATATGGTCAGCCGATACACATTGACCGGCAGATATCTAGTGATATGAATGCAAAACATACCGATCATGGATTGGATCGTTACTAGTCACTGCAAAGTGATTCTGGAATCTGGAGATATTCGGCGAACTGTTAACCTTTCTATTCTTGAGTCTTATGAACAACTTAATAAATATTTTTTTTTTGTATAAACGTTATTGCTACAAAACAATATTATGACGAGGTTGTAAGCATTAAAAGATACACTTTGGCCGAGTTCAGCTTGATCAATCTATTTGAGTAATTACACTTGAAATTTAAAATAACACCAATCAACCCATTCAGGCACTCATAAGTAAAGATGACGTGATTGTCACCTGTACATTCAATATATGTTCTATTTTCATTATTTAATTTTCACTATCCTGATATATATTTTATTTTTTGTTCCAGGGATGAATCACTATTATCTCTCGGATTAGCTCTTTATGATGATTTACAGCGAGTCCTAGCCAAACATGAAGAACTTCTTGCAGGAACTCATGTACTTTCATCTGAAAGGTCGAAGCCTGAAAACTCAAATCCTGAAACGAGACGCACATTTGTGCCTGTTGCTACCCTCTTGGTTCAACGGACACCAAAAAGGTCGGGTAATCAAATTACTTAAGTTATTTCAAATATGTAAAGTAACCTCCACTAAAAGATGAATCAGATGAATCTTTGGTTGACTGGATCATTTGGACTAATGGTGATACTAGTTAAAATATAAGAAACGGACTATCAATTGTTGATGGGTCAACCCAACCTGTTTGACCCGTTTGTGTCTTCTGCAGATCTACGAGTGGGGCTGGAACTCAACCATATTTGATCTCTCTTGCTCCTATTACAAACAACGGACAGTCAACGCCTCCTGCCAATTTTAACCCTTTGAGATGCTTTTCGACGCATCAATTGCTATGTTATATAGCCTGTAGGCATCTTCGTATGTGATGAACTATGGGTGGCTTGTTACATTCTTGTGGTATTTGCAGGCGATGAACTGTTTGTTTTTGTTTTCTCGATACATACTGTGGTTAAGAATCTTGAAATTCTAACATCGAGCTTTTGTTTTGTTCTGAGGATTACCTAGGTTGCTGGAGTGGTGGTTTCATGTGACCTCAAGCTGATCCCGGTCAGTTATGTTTTAATTTTTTTTAGTTTTAATCATGTTAACTATGTATGTATCGCGTATTAAAGATGAAATCTTGAACAGGCCGACTCGAACGGGGCTGGTGCTCATTGTAACTACAGGTAAATGCTCACAAAATCGTCATCTTTCAACACAATTATATTGACAATTTTGTTACTTCTTTTTTTTTTTAAATAAACAAAAGGACTATTTGTCAAATCTTTTAAATAAATCTACCACTTTGGGGATAAAGCTACCACTTTAAAAGAGCATGCCACTTTAGTTTTGTATCGACATTCAACAACGCCAACATTCCACATATCATGCAACCAACTATTCGGGTTCGGGTCAAATTCGGGTCCATATACCATGAGATCAATATTAGTTCTCAAGCTACATTGGTAATTAATTTATTCTTTTTTGAATAGGGATTTTTTATGTTTTATTTTTTTTTTTAATTTTGGTTTTGTGTGATGCAGGGGAATTGAAGAAGATGTTATCGGGGCCGACAGGACTACACCATGAGGATCAGAAACTGATGTACAAAGATAATGCAGGTAGGTATCTGCGCTTGAATCGGTTATCTCAAAAGGAGGGAAAGTAGCGGAGAAGACATTGTTAAATCTGATCGAGTTATTGATGAACCAGCTACTTAAATTGGATGGAATTACCGCGGATGGAGATGTAAAACTACAGAGAAAAATGCAGGTATGTTTGTCACTTAAAGTTTTAGCATACTTAGTAACATGATTATGTTAACGTTGTTCTATCGATTTTTAGGTGAAAAGGGTTCAGAAGTACGTGGAAACGCTTGATGTGTTAAAGATTAAGAACTCAACCGCAGGGACCAATGAGAATGGGGATGCGAAACAAGTCCAGGAGCCGCCGGCTTCACAGCGCCAAGAGCATATAATTTCAAACGGACATATGAATGCCGCCTCACCAAATCAACATGACCGCTACCAGCCACCGTTCACAGATGCAAATAGAAAAAAAGGAAAGTGTTCGTATTCAGTCCTTTTTTTTCTTTCTGATTTTACATGTTGAACTTAACTGTTTACTTCACTTTCATTAACTGGAAAACACAGGAAATCACTGATCATTTTGTTTTACTTTAATATAGTTTATGTTTTCGCATCCCCTCTTATGTTCTTTCAGTCATAGTTTGATTTCAAAAGTCAAACCTTGGCTTCTTGTACCTAGCTTCTCGCCATCAATGGTTAGAAAAAAAATATAATACGACAAAATAGTTAGCGGTTAAGATTTGAAATGGAAGAAAGAGAAAGATATAATAAAAAAAAGAATATAGAGATGGAGAATCAGATGTGTTTTTTTTTTGCTGCTGTTATGAAATCTATATTGCTGCTGACCTGTTGTTAATTAGAATTGGATTAAAATTAAAATCCGTTAATGAGAATCTCTTTGATGAATGAGATGTTTAGTTCAGATTTTAATGACTCTATTACGCTGTAATGTTATATAGAATCTGTTTGCTGCTGTTAAAATAGAAAATGACTTATAATTAATAAAAGTTGCGACCGCAAAAACGGTCGCAATTTTTCAAAAAGGCAAGCGGTTGCAAAACGGTTGCAATTTGTAAAAGGCATGCGGTCGGAAAACGATCGCAGCTTGTAAAAGGTATGCGGTCGGAATACGGTCGCATCAAGACCGTCGCAACCAAAGTCCCACAAAACCAAGAGCAGTCGCAATATTTGTGACCATTATTAAAGTCGCAAAACCTGGGTCGCAAAAGATAGCAGCAGTCGCAAGTTAGTCGGAGTAGAGCAATTGCGACGGGTGTTTTTCCGATCGCAGTTCCGGTCGGAAAACGGTCGCAACAGGGCAATTGCGACTGGTTTGCGACCAAAATTGCGGTCGGAAAAACCTAGTTTTCTAGTAGTGTATACAATTCAAATATTGTTTTTGAAGACACTTTCTCTAACTAGTATTTTATTATGTTTCTATAAATAGTCATTACAAATTAATTAAAAGATATTTTTAAACAATTAAAAAGTTTCAGAACTTTTTTATTGAAAAAACAATTTAATTTATATATTTTTTTATTTTGTATTTTAGTTCTCTCATATGTTTATTTCTTTTTTATTAGTATTGTATGAAAATGTTTTTATAATATAACTAACAACTCTAATATATTAAAAGTAATAAAACGCAAAAAGAAAATAAAACGTTAACTAGCACATTAGATAGTAAAATAATTTGATCAAAGCATGTAATATCAATTAATAATCGATATAAGTGGAAATTCAATTATTGTGAGGGTATGTTATTGACTAATCAAAATCATTATCTACAAATTGACAGTGATGATTCTCAAATTTATTTCTCTTCTTTTAACTCTAAAAACTATATTAAGTTGGCTGGCTTCAAAGTTTCATTTAAATTTTTGTGTATTATTGTTTATACAAATTGTATTCGAATACCAACTTCAAGTCGATATGAACATAAAAAAATCCCAGTTCAAAATTAAAATGATTCCGCTTTAGTTTAAAACGTAGGAAAACGAATAAAAAAAAGCTTCGGTTTAAAACGTAAGAAAACGAATAAAAAATTCTTTTCTAAATAAAATAACGTTTAAAAAAAACTAGTCATAATAATAATAATTAAAGAAAACAAAATGACAAAAAAAAACAAAAGGGTTTAAATTGCATTAATTTAAAAGTTGAAGGAGGGGGTATGTTCAATAGAAAAGGAGGTACAATTAGCAACATCCTTTAAACTCACATGGGTCATTTCATACAAACTTTACTCTTACACTATTGTTATTATATTTTTTTATCCAAATAATAACTCCAAGGTATATATAACCAAAGAAAACATAATTTATTAATATATAACCCACTGCATCTTTAAGCTTTTACCTTATTACATATATAAACAAGATTTGATAAACAAAGTTTGGAAAAACTTTAACAAGGATCTATTTTGGTAGACTCAAAGAAATCCGATTCAAGTTTGTTTCGGCAGACCGGACAAACTGCATTCTTCGAGAGCCATGTATCAGCGCATTGTAAATGAAACCCATGGTTACATCCCGGAACCACCCTCGCTAGTTGCTCTGCCTCAATATCATCCAAACAGATTGAACACTCAGTCGCCAACCCAAGTTCCTTCCCGGTGGTTCTTGGAAGTTTGTTGAGTTCCGTAGCGGAAAGCCCATTTCCATTATTTTCATGTAGGTGACATAAGGTGTACCAAAACAAGCAAATGTAGACGAGCAACACCCCTGTCATGATGATGGACGGTAAAAACAAGGCAACGAACAAAGAAGGTATCATTGTTTTTCAAAGGCAGGTGCCTTTGGTGAGCAATAGTTTACTAGATCAATTTCACAAAACCAATTTTAAGAGAGAAGTGTAATAATGATATAAATATTTGTGCTTTGCGTTAAATGTAATGTCCCTATATAATAATTCCATTGACAAATATTTTTATATTTTATATGCAATTAAGGATATATTTATCACCTCATCATTTACATCTTTTTGTTTGAAAACATTTAATTTGATGACATAAATGCCATTTTGGGTTTATAATCATTATTGGACACGACATCAGTCATGCATATGAGCGAAATGTATGTTTACACATTGGAAATATTGAGAATTTCATATACTCTTTTACAAACTTCATTAATATATATACGGCAATCATACACAAAACCCCCCCTTTCACTTCAAAAAACTTAACAAACTTGATGGATAGACCACATATGTTTGCCACATGTTACTAACACTTTACAAAATTCAAACATATAATAGCTTTTGTCAGGAGAGATAAAGTTAATATATTATACCTCTTTTGCCGTTTATGTAGATGTAACATTACATGTTATAATTTTTTTCAACAACAAATTTTGCAGGTTTTACGAAGTGTAATATTTTCGAACTTAACATTTACGAGTTTTCAATGTGTAGTGCATGTAAAAAACATGTTACATGTTTTTATAGAAAAAAATTAGTGTAACAGACAAACCTGTTACATGTCAATGTGTCAGATAAAAAAGTGAAAAAATAAAAAGTTATTACATGTATTTTTGTAAGTCTGTAACATGTTTCTTAAAAGTTACTTTATGTAACATGCAATCTCAACATTGTTGTTCCACCAGGGTTGGTGCTTTCTTCGCGAGTTGCACTTGGTTTGGTGGTTGAAAGTTACTTTAATAATAAGAAAACACGGGTTCTAATCCCGGCGTCCTCAATTTTTTTTATTTTTGTTTCTCATCTATTTATAAAATGTAAATGACATTAATTGCCTAATTTTGTCAAGTTACATTAAATGATTAGTGTTGATTCAAATGACATTAATTCATTTTCATATATTTAAATTATATATATATATATATATATAGGGGACCGCTAGAATGAGAACCACCTCGAGTTATGAGAACCGCGAGAACCACACCGTACGGGGCGAGGTGGACCAAATTTTTTTTTCAAAAACGTAGATGCATGTATTATAAACACATTCGTAAAAAAAAATTAAAAAAAAAAACGCCGTGTGGGTAGTTTTTTACACCACAAAGTTGTGGTGTAAAAAACTACCCACACGGCGTTTTTTTTTTAAAAATTTTTTTTACGAATGTGTCCCCTATACATACATCTACGTTTTTGAAAAAAAAAATTGGTCCACCTCGCCCCGGATCAAGTAGTTCTCGCGGTTCTCATAACTCGAGGTGGTTCTCATTCTAGCGGTCCCCTATATATATATATATATATGGAGAGGATCATGAGAAAACTAGATATAAATGAGAAAACTAGAAAACTAACTAAAAACCACTAAAAAGGAGGGGGGAGACTTTTAATGAAGGAGGGGGGGACTTTTAATGAAGGAGGGGTAAAATTGGAAAAAAAATATATATATAACTTTTCAAACATTTCCCATTTCTCCATACGTTATCATTTTAAAACAAAAATGGCACCATAAGATCACAAATTTTTGTATCTTTCATTCAAGTATATTCGAGCATATTTTTTATGACATAAAAAAAGATTTATGGTGTCGTCTTGTTTTCAATACTATTATTATAGTAGTGCACATGTGCAATATAACATGTACTACAATTGCATTACATGCTTAAAATTAGCTTTTTGAGTCTAGTTTAGCTTTTAGGGTTAGTTTTTTTGGAGATTTAGGATTAGGTTTTTGGGTGTGGGGGGAGGGGGTTTAGGTTTTTGGGGGGTGGGGTGGGGGGGGGGGGGGTTTAGGTTTTTTTTCGGGTTTATGTTTAGGGTTTAGTTTTAGGTTTTCGGGAGGGTGGGGGGTGGGGGGTTTAGGTTTTTGGGGGGTGGGGGGGTTAGGTTTTTGGGGGGTGTCGGTGGGGGGTGGGTTAAGTGGTTTAAGTTTTATGTATTAGTGCACATGTGCAGTACAACAAAAAAAAATTATTTTTTTTTTGAAATTTTTTTTCCATACATAAAAATAACGATTTTTCTATAAAAAATTGTAAAAAAAATAAAAAAATTTGGTATGTTTTTAGGTTTTTTAGGCTTTTTTGGTTAGTTTTTTGGTTTTCTCATTTAAACTAGTTTTCTCATGATCCATCCCCTATATATATATATATATATATGTATATATATATTGATTTTAAAAAAAATTATATTTAAGGGCCCGTATTTTCTGTTCCCACAGGGCTTTTAAAGATTTTTGAAGATTTTTGAAGACGGCCCTGACCTTATTCCCAATTCTACCAACGTAGACAATATATACGGGAGGTAAGATGAGGAGATTTTAGTGTTAAAGGTGGAGGGAGTGGTCAATCACTGGTGAGTGTTTAAGTTATTTTCTAGCCAATGATATCATGTCATATCAAGTCCTCACTCCACTTCCCATTTTGCACTTAATCAGTGGCGCAGGTTAAGTAGGACGGGAGGGGGCGGCCGACCCCCCGAACTTTTCGCTAAGTAGTGAAGAGTATGTAGTTTTCGTATATAAATTTTTGGGTATATACATTTTTGATCCTCCGGTTCTATAGAAATTTTTGGGTATATACGTTTTCGCCCCCCCCCCCCCCCGGTCGAAAATCTCAAGCTTCGCCACTGCACTCAATCACTTGCAATGGTCAAACGTATAGAGAGTGGCAAACAATTTAAAAAAAAAATGTGCTTGGTTGAAAGGGGCTGTGGCCCACCATTCACCATCTCTCTCCCACCTTTCTCTTCTTCACCAAATTGGTGAGTAGTCACCGCCCACACCACCTCTCTCATCTTCCCCAATCACCACTCAATCACCGGCAATGATTCCCCAATCGGTAAACCCCCCTCCCTGCTCCACTCACCGAGACCACTCCCTCCACCCTAAAAGACGTTAATAGACTCTTAACCAAGATAATAGAATGTAAAAGAGGCAATCTTGTGCTTTTTCTTCAATAGAGAAAGTAATTATCGTAATTAAAAGTAAGAAAAAACCTAAATTTAGATGTATTTCCAATGTTATGGATTCTTAATAATGATTATAAACCCAAAACACCATTTATTTGTCGTTTTATATGTTTTTAAAATGAAAAAAATATAAAGGATGGTTGATAATGAAAAAATAAAAATGATGGTTGATGGTGAATGTATTTGGCGAAAACATCTGTATTCTAAATCTATATCTCTATCTATCTATAAAATGAGAAATCCCAATGACATAAGAAAAGCTTAGTTAGCAGCCATAGAGGCTGTCCAACAATGATTTTCTTATGTCATCAATGATGAGGTGGCAACCATAGAGGGAGCATACTGACATCATAAAGTTTGGTTTAAAATACATTTAAAATTCAAATATCTGCCATCAAACCACTGGCCACATTCAAAAGGGCAAACCACTGACCATCAAAAGGGTAAACCACTGCCCACGTTCAATAATGCATAAGTTTTGGCTCCATTTTTAAAATTCAAACGTGTCTATCTCTCTCTAAAATAAATATAATTCTACTAACCATTAAAACCACTAAACCACTGCCCACGTTCAATAATGCATAAGTTTTGGCTCCATTTTTAAAATTCAAACGTGTCTATCTCTCTCTCAAATAAATATAATTCTACTAACCATTAAAACCACTAAACCACTGCCCACGTTCAATAATGCATTAGTTTTGGCTCCATTTTCAAAATTCAAACGTGTCTATCTCTCTCTCAAATAAATATAGTTCTGATTCAATTTTCAAAATTTAAACTATAATTTCAATCCCACTCTCTCTCCCACTCTCAAATCCAGAGCCTCATCTTTCAAATAAAAAGGAATGAAATGAGAAAAAGGCTCGATCGGAAAACTATGTTCGTGGACTCAGTAAAGAAACTCTCAGTATCAGCGTCTGGCAAGGTATGCATACTTATATATATATAATCATCATCGTTTTTCTTGTAAGAAGTTAACCCTAATCATGATGATGTTGAAAGTTATGGGTACACATGACATGGTGCTCGTATACTTCTTGGGAACTGGGATCACCATCACTTGCTAGAATCCATATTTTCATTGTATTTGTCTTCTTTTTATTATTTATTTGAGCCACATATTCCACCTCACAACCGCCATTAATGGAGTATCAAGAGGTTTGCTCTCTGTTCGTAGTTGTTTGCTTGATATTTCAGTTTTTAATGCACAATGATTGATTTTAGCACATGGGTTTTATGAATTTATGATAAAAAATGAATCTTTATCAGATGGGTGTCATGAATTCGTTATAAAGATTGAATCTTTATCAAATGGGTGTTATGAGTTCATGATAAAGATTTAATCTTTATCATATGGGTGTTATGAATTAGTGATAAAGATTTATTCTTTATCAAATGGGTGTGATAAAAAATGAATCTTTATTGATGGTGTCTATGAATTTATAGGAGTATATAAAGAATTCAAGGGGAGTTCAGCTTTTCACTTGCAGATGGCTGCCACTTTCTTTTCTAAAAGCACTTGTCTTCCTCTGCCATGGTGTTATATATCTCTTACACATGTTTGTGATTTTAGGGTTTAGTGATGTAAGATTTATCAATTGTTAATGGTTATTTTGCAGGTTATGGTATGGAATGTGGTGACTTCATGAAAGGTTAATTGATCTTCTCATATACAATTGAGTTTCTGTTTACACATTCAAAGTTTACTATTTCAGTAATGAGGATAACCAAATATTATTTATGTATATATCATATAATAACCAAATATTATTCTTCTTCAATTTGATTTTCTTATACTGGCAATTGGGTTTGACTTTTTTCGGATAAAAGGAAAGTTGCTGCAGAAACTGTTAACAAGAAGCAGTGTGTTCAAGAGGTACTAATAACTTTTCCAGGCTCACAATTACGTTGACTTTTGTTTAGTTTTGCTAGAATTTTTTACTTAGTTTGAACTATTAATTACTAGGAGATTAAGAAGATTAATGAATCAAGTGAGGGTTTTGGTGTATGGGAAGATGGAGATGAAAATGAACCTATGCCAATGTTCTTGGAAACATTAGATACAATGGTGGATGATCATGATATGGTATGTGTCTATAAATGTGTTTAAAATTAAAATGTGTTCGGAGATCATTAGGTTGAATTTTAAAAAAAAGTTATAGGAGATTGAGAAGGAGGATATTTTTGAGGAACACGTTATAGATATTGACGCGTGTGATGAAGGAAATCAGCTTACAGTGGTTGAGTATCGTGAAGATTTTTATGCTAACTACACAAAGATGGAGGTATATGACTTTCTTGATGCTAAAATTGTTTTAATTTCTTTATAATGATTTTCGATTTTTTAAAGGTACTGTAGCTTGTTGTCATTGCTATTATGACAAACAATTTGGGAACTTTGTGCCCTTTAAATCAGTTATATTACATAATCTCAAACAGTCAAATCGTTGATTCTGTTTTGGAAGGTAATCCGCGTGTTAGTTTCGGAAGGTAAAACCTCAAATCGTTGATTCTGTTTTGCACGCTCGCTAAGGTTTCGTATTCTTACTGATTGATGCTTCTGATGATGATATGATGCGTTTATTATTATGATGATTGTTTGTTGTAAGTTTATTCGTTATGCACAGATAATTTGATCGTTAAACAAGTATTGTGAAATTTGATGTTTTTTGGCAATAGTTGATGTGATTATGTTTATTTGATGCTATAATTATGTGTATTTATGTTGTAGAATTATGAGTATTGTAAAAAAATTGCATGCTGTTTGGTTGATTTTACCTGGAAATATGAAAGTAGAAAGGTTTTGTAGAATTATAGTGGAATATTTAATGTTAGAAATTATTGGCTACATTTAGTTTACGGTTGAAACAATCTTGTTTAATTATCAAGCTTCCCGGTTGATTCTAGATTGAAGTGTTTGGTAGGACTAAGAAAGACTTTAGCTGATGCTTGAATTATTCTGGATTGAAGTGTTTGGTAGAATTAAGATAGACTTTAGCTAATGGTTAAATTAGTGGTAAAGTTTGATAAGAAAATATATTATACAGTCACCTGTCATTGTATGCTATGTCTTCTTGATTCTTGATAATATGATACAAGTAAGTACCAAGTCCATCATAGATGCTTTTGTAACACCAGTAGTAGTGGCTAATAACTTTTAGTTCGGCACTTGTCATAAAAAAAAAAATTACTGATAATATCTCTGAATGAAATTTCTCTCTACTTTGTACAATCAAACCAACATTTTTATGTATATGTTTTAGAATTCAGTAACTAAAAAAAAGTTCACCTTTTTTGTTTATTAATGTAGGCTTTGGATATTAATAGTAGGATGTGTACCAAGTCTCTTTAGATCTGCAAGGAACTTTTTACGCTCTTGTCGTATAAAGGTTGTTTGTGTGACTCCAAGGACTATCCTTGCCAAGTACTTAAAGATAAACGTATCCAGTCGTTAAGAATTTTCTCATTGGTGTCTGAAACCAGCTTGATGCCTTTAGCCGTTTCATCTCAGTGGCAAGAGAAAGCCAGTGGTTTCTTCTCCTCTTCAGGTAACTAAGTTATCAATGACACAAAACTACAGGTGGCAGTTTTGACTCATATACCTAAACACGTGGTTGGTTAGAGTTGTATTTTAAGAATTGGTCTAATTTGTTTCTGGATACAACAGTAGAACTCGACAGTGACGGCAGTTAGGGTGAAGAGGATGGCTTCAAGAATTGGTCTAATTTGTTTTGTTACTAATTGTTCTGTTTGGATGTTGATTAGGGACAACTTCGGATGTTCCGTAGAGAGTGTCGATGCCTGAAAAAAAGTCTCTTGAGTTGATCCTGGATAAGCTTCAAAAGTGAGTATCATCATTTGTTTAAACTTTAAATGTTTAATATTTGAACTTAATGAGTTATGTGATTTTTCGGTGGATTAATTGTGATAGAAAAGATATTTATGGAGTTTACGTTGAGTCGGTTGATCCTGAGGAGGTAGCTTTGAGTTACTTTGGATTCTTAGTGTCAATTTCTTGAAATTATGATTCAAAGTATGATATTAGATTATAGTCATGTAATTCACAATTTTTTGTTTACTCTCAGCTTCCTGATTATCATGATGTGATCAAGCATCCAATGGACTTTGCTACTATCAAGAAGAAGCTTGCGAAATGGTTGTATTTATCTTTGAAAGAATTTGAGGTTAGTACTTGATTTTGAGTTCTTATCGAGTTGATTAACACTTCAATGCTGCATATGTTTCTGTTTAATGACTCTATTATCTTGAATGCAGAGTGATGTGTTTTTTATTTGCTTAGATGTTTTTGATTTACAGACTCAACATCTGCTACTCAAAGGTTTGCCAAAGCCAAAGTCTGCCAAAAGAGAACATCTGCTTGAAGGTAAAGTCTGTTGATCCAAAGGTCTGCCAAAGTGATCCTCTGTTGATGAAGAGAAAGTCTGAAGAAGCAAAGGTCTGCTATGGCTCAACAGTTGTTAAAGACCAACAGATGATATTCAACAGATGTTGCTCGACAGAGGTTATTAATGTAACAGTGCTTAGGCTAATAGCAGATGTTAGGAGTTTGTTAGACTGTTTGACGTCGCTGTCTAAGTGACATCAGATTAGATGCTTCAGATGTTTGATTTGTACTGTAAATAGAACAGTGATTTGTACTATTTTAATATTAATCAAACGAAAAACTAAACTAAAAATTACAGTATCTATACACCTATCTATACTTTCTATAAAAATGTCTTATTCATGGTTTTCTAAGAAACGACTCGTGTTTGCACACGGGTCTTACCGCTAGTACTATATAATAAAGTAAATCAATGAGTGACAAGTGTCGTTCACTGAAAACGTATATTTTTTTATTTTCCCGCCATCCTTTTATACTTATTCTATATTAATTAAATCTAATCTAAATAAATCTAAAAATTTTGATCTAAATATCAGCAGATGTATATATATTAAATATAATTCATATTAATATAGCTTCAATATTTGTAGATTTAAATGTCTCACTAAGTGATATATATCTTAAATAATTCATATTAATATAGCTTTAATAAGTGATAGATAATTTATAATCCATGTAATTGTAGATAAGTAAGATGATTATTAGTTTAGTTATTTTAATAAATTCTTGTCAAGATATACATGGAACAAGAATTACTTTTTTTTTTGTTAGTGGAACATATAATCATGTAACATGTCATTTTTTATAAAATAAAATAACTATAACAATATTATATGGAGGCATCTACTATTTAGTTTTCCGTCTTCGTTTCATACTTATCTTATATAAACTAATATTAAATCTTATTCTACTTTGAATTCGACGTGTAATAAACGAGATTTTTAAAGGTATAATATTTTATTATTTGGTATATAAAATTAGATTTATTCAAGCCGTGTAATACACATGGTTTTTTTAGGGATATAAAATTTTAACTATTTACTATAAAAATTACATTCATTCAACCTGTGTAATACACAGTTTTAAAAGATATAACTTTTTTTATAATTTGGTAGATGAAATTCGATTTAGTTAAGTATTCAACCCGTACAATACATGGTTTTTTGAAGATATAACTTTTATATTTAGTGTACAAAATTACATTTATCTAATCCGTGTAATACATAGGGTTCTTAAAGATATAATGTTTTTATTACTTGATATATAAAATTACTTTTATTCAACATGTGTAATAAATGAGATTTTAAAGATATATTATTTTATTATTTAGTATAAAAAATTACATTTATTTAACCCGTGTAATACACAGAGTTCTAAGCTAGTAAAAAATTATAATAAACCAGGGTAGATAGATATATAACAAACACAAATATTTATACATTTTCTCAATGTTCTAATTATGAATAAATTGTCCCTATTAAACTATTGCTAACCAAAGGCACCTTAACATTCTTCACAAATATTCCTTGTTATCGCACATAACCATCCTGATTTTAATGCTTGGGTGAAATCTACCACAAAAAATAGGATGAATTCGGTATCGGTACTAAATATACGAATACCGAAGATATTGTTATCGAAAATCGTCAATATTGGGTACCGGTCTCGGTACCGAAAATGCTCGGCATGGTACTATACAGTATTTGAAAGTAAAAACGTTAAAATACTGGTATCGTACCGAACCAAAAGTGCCGATACCAAAAACGCCAAAAATGGGTACCGAATTGGTACCAAAATTTAATCGGTACGGTACCACGCGATACCGGTACTGGTATTTTTTCGGTACCAGTACCGAAATGCTCATCCCCAGCCAGAAATTGGTTTCCGCTGCGAAACAAGACAAATTTCTGAGAATAACCGAAACGGAATTCGGGTTGACGACCAGGTGTTCCACTCTGTTAGGAGGACATCAATGCGAAGCAAGCGACAACGGTGGTTCCAGGATGTGGCCATGGGCTTCAATTACAATGTGTTGATACGTGGCTCTCGAGAAATCCAGTTTGTTCGGTTTGCCGGAACAAACTTGAGCTAGATTTCTTTCAGTCTAGTGAAACAAATCCGTGTTGAAAATTTTGGAGAGCTTGTTTATCAAGGGTGTGTTTGGGTTAGCTTATTTTGGAGCAACTTATAACTTATTGACTTATAAAAGTTAATAAGTTGTTTTTGGAGTGTTTGGATTGACTTATATAAGTTGTTTTTGTGTGTGAAGAAGTTGTTTTGGAGAAGTTAGAAATTCTAACTTATAACTTATGACTTATATAAGTTAATAAGTTGTTTTTGAGAAAGAATCCCAAACACCCCCCAAATCTTCAGGATAAAGTCTATCTATTCGACCGTTCAAAGATATTAATAAACATAAATAGTTATATTTATAAAATAAATAATATTTTCTTAAGTATATATATTACTAGGTTAGAAACTTGTGTTTTACACGAATTTAATAAATAAAATATTAAAAGTTAGTAATGAAAATTGACTTTTTTAAAATAATAGTTAGAATACGAATGGGTGAAAAAAGAGAAGCGGGAAAAAAACTAGGCTCTTAGATCACCCGTAGTGGGGTTTTTTGGCGTTTTTTCCCAAAAAAAGGCCTAAACACGCCATGCAACCGGCCCCGGGGGCTTTTTTTTTAAAATGACAGAGGGTGCTTTTTTAAACGCCTTCAAATTTTTCTTTGGCCAATAGCATTTTTTGATGGTGTTTTTTATTTTTTATTTAATTCTATTAGAATATCTAATCATTGAAAGATTTCAAAACTCATTACACCCATTTTAACATAATGCCCAACAATGCCCACATGCTAACTGGACCGCCACATGACGTAAAATACACAAGGTTCTTCCCCCTCCCACTATACATGGTCTTACAATTATGAAACATGATGCAGTCATGTCACACCCCGATATTCCACGTATTACCGGTGGGCCCGGTGGGGAGTATCGTGACGTAGTTGATATCATCATAGTCAAATAACACAATTTAAATGCATAGTGGATGCAAAAGATAATTATATGACAACCGAATGAGAATATCAAGGTATTACAAACGGTATGTAAAGGATCCACAGGCGGATCAAATAAAAGAAAATTGTTCAACAGACTTCAGGCATCTAGAACTTGCAAGATTCCCTATTAACGCCCTGAGCTCCCAGCCAATTACGTACAGTACCTGCCACTTAACATTTTTGAAAAATACGTCAGTTTACACTGGTAAATACAATTAACTGACTCATTTTGAAAATGTTTAAGAAAATTGATTTGAATGCATAAGGCACAAAACTTTTTATAACTTGGGACAATTTTATTAATAAAAATCTTGTATCCGATTTACATGTTTGTCCAACATTTAGGGCCGGTGATTATACAAACCGATCATGAGTAATAGACACACCACAAATATAATAAGAAGACACCCTTACGAGTGAGTATATCTTTTACATACGCAACAGGACGTGTTATGCCTACACCTTGTGCTTAAGTTGTGGCCATTCACTTTTTAAATGAGCCAAGGATATCCAGGACACGGTCATTAACCCCTAATGTTATTTGTTATCAATCAATACAGATTAAAACGGGATTATTCAATTTAATCATCTTCGATTAAAAGGTTTCTACACCCGACCAAGCAGTATTTTTATAATACCGTATCCCAAGCCCGTATAGGGAAAATAAGTTAAGAGTATTTACCTGAGCTAGCAATGCAATTTATACTCAGCCGTATATTCTAATCAGCAAGCACAAGTACTTCTACTGGGGCTCTTAATCTAGAACGAAGGTTTTATTAACCTATTAGATTCCTAACGGGTCTTAGTTAAGTTGAAACTTAGGCCGGTTAGTTTTAAGGAAAGGTTTACGGTTCAAAACGCATGATTAAGCGAAGACCGGAATAGAATGTGATTTAGACCCGACAAGTTTGGAGACTTGTATAATATGGGTACACCAAACACATTCTGGATTTTGAGGCAAAAATGATAAGGTCTGACCCGTTTTGGTCAATTTATGCAAACTAGTTAAATAAACCGACCCGAACGTGAAATATGCGTAACGGGTAACCATAAGAGTCATATACATGTTTCCTAAGTTAATATGCCTTAAACATGTTGTGATATCAGTAAGATACCTTCCGTTATGCCCAAAACGAATTTAAAACCAATTTATGCCCCAGAGGGGTATTTTGGTCATTTTAAAGGTTATAAAAGAGTTTATATATTAATCTGAGTTTTAGGTCTGATATAATCAGTAAAAATACTTACTTTAATAAGTTATATCAGTATGGTATTACATATATGTGAAATTTATTAATTATAACCAAACTATGCACCGAAGGGGCATTTTGGTAATTTCACATAAGCTTTAAAGGTCAAAATTAGAATTCTGAGTTTAAAACTTTTGCCTATTGTTTAATTATGAAAATTTACTTAAAACATCAGTAGGTATCAAACCTTATATGTTAAAAATAGTTTTAACTTATACTATGCGTTAAAAACGCGTAAAAAGGTGTTTTTAGGCGATTTCCGGGTTTTTAAAGAAAAGCTGATATTTTTATCATTCCAGAAAGCTTAAAATAATTTATTTATCATATAAAATCAGTAGCAAAATGTTTGGGGTCAAAATGTTTTGTAAAACTCATTTTATAGGCCAAAAGGGCAAAACCAGCAACTACCGAATCAAACTTAGAACCCTATGTTATGCTCAGCCTAAAAACAAATAAAAATCTTCAAAAATCCCAAAATATTATTTTATATCAGTAGGTAAAAAGTTTGGTATAAAAAATTGGGTTTAGATAGGCTATACGCTAATTATGCCGTTTAATTAATAAAAAGCTTTTTATTTACGCTAATGAGCATAGCTCCTAATCTAGAGCACAAACTGATGTCAAATTTTAGAGACAAGTTTATAATTCAGTAAGGAAGGTTTCTATTCTTTTACCTTTTTAAAAATCACATTTAAAGTTCAAAAGGGCATAACGGTCAACAATTTGGCGTATAATGGAAACATGCAAATGAATAGGATAACTAAGGATCCAGGTAGTATAACCTTAGAGGGTTATACTAACCTATAACATGGTCCTAAAGGAATCCTAAGGCATATCTAAACTAAGCAAAATTGGGTCAGAACTGAAAGTCAAAGCAAAAGTCAACTTTTGCGACTTTCGGTTCCGAACCGAGCCTAAACTTAGAATTGTCGGGTTGAACATGCTTAGACATGTTCAACTAATATTTACCAAGTTATTAAAGTGAGAAAACTGATTTTATGACTTCTATATTAATAGTTATGAATTTTATTTAAAACAAACCCGTTTGACTTTTATTTGACCCGACAATTTAACTAAGTAAACGTGGTAATTAGGAGGTGCCCTTTTGAAGGTTTAACACCTACCTAATTACGGTCACGTAGCCATGTTTGTTACGAACAATGGCTCAACCATTTAAAAGTCAAAGCGTTTATCGAAACGCTTGACTTTTCGGCTATAAACGCTAAACAATTAAACTAAGCACGAAAGGACACTTACAAAAGGTCCAAGCAAGGATGGAATTGATCTAGGATGTTCAGGTATGAAGCACAAGGGCTCCAACTTAGAACAATTCAGATCAAGGTGTGAATGAGAGCAAGACCAAGAGGGGTATTTATAGGATTTAGAGAACCGTTAGGATCTTTCCTCGATTCCCGAGCTTTAATCTCAGCCGTACACCTCGAGCCCACTGATTTACAAAACCATGGAAGCCCATAGATTGCTTAGAAAACCATTTGCAACACTCACAAACAGCTGGAACAGTTGGAAACAACTGAAAACAACGTTCTTCTGGTCTAGTGAGGCTTTACGGACCGTATGTGGTCCCTTATGGTCCGTAAGGACCATGCTTGCTGGCAGAAAGTTTGGTAAAATGGCAGAACAGGCCCCTGAGTCCCTGAACTTGACTTTTGATGCGTTTTGACATGTTTAAGCCCCGTCAAACCATTTTTAAGGCTCTAAAATGATGTTAAAGTATAGGGGACATGAAACATGCTCAAAAACATGTCGGATGTCGGTTCGTTTGGTCGTACGGTCACGTTGTTCGGCTAATTACGACGAAACACGAACGAACGCGAAAAACGATCCAAACGACGCGAAGAATGGAATTTTATCAAAGAAAACACTAAAATAAAATATTTTAGTACTTACATAAATTTTTGGGTGCCTGGGTATATTCAGAATGTGAGATATGTGCGAAAGTGCAAACTTGTGCACTTTTTGACACTTTTAGTCCCTGCATGACTTAAAAGTTTATTTTTGCGCACCAAACACCTCTAAGCCTATATCTAAGCTATATAAAGGATAAATAGGGTATGTTTAACTCATGGTCATATTCCGGAAGGTTCGATACTAAACGAATTGATAGACTTTTGCAGTTTGACGCAAATAGTCCCTCTAATGTGCAAATTTGCGCATATCATCGTTTAATAGCATTGAAGCCTTATTTAATCCATATTAAGCATTATTGGGAGTATTATTAAACATCACGATGCTTCGGGTTAGCTAAAAAGTCATTCAGAGGTATAATTAAACATATTGACACTTTTAACCCCTTATATTTGCAAAGTTGCGCGTAACGTCACTTAAAGGCACAAAAGCCTTGGACGGCCAACGATTGGCATTCCCGAGAGTATAATCAAATATCATGAAGCTCTCGGTTTATTAATGTGTTTCAACTTATTGGCGAAACCTATCCTTAAAGTTTCATTAATCTGCCTATCATTACGTGATAATGTGTTTCGACTTATTGGCGAAACCTATCCTTAAATCATCAGTGTGGGTCACATTGCGAGCTCCACTAAGCTCCTTATATAGGTTTTAGATTATAGGATATTGACCTTTGTTGCATTCGATTTCCGAATGCTCCTATATATCCAGGACTTAACTTACCCTGCGAAATTTAAAATTTAGCATACCCTTCTTAGGGCGATACCTTCGATTGAACCTTATTCCTTATTAAGGACTTAAGAAGGTTGCGACTTTTATCAATCCTCAATTTTTTTCTGCCGATTACTGGCAACTTTAAGATGATTATAAATTCGAATGATCTTATTTGTTGTTTCCAATGCAACTTTCAGATCCTGATAATTGAACTTATCACTCTATTGTTCTAACAATAGATGTTTAACATTCCATCTATACAAGGTCCCCAAAGGAGTAGCCTTGATACTTACATAATAATTGTTATAGAAAAAAAAACTTATTTTATGGTGAGATGGTTATTCCAACCACTGCTTAAAACTAATCTTAAGGAATAGCTAATCCTTACAGCTAGTCGAATAAATCGACGATCCTGGGCAGCTGATGGTGATTCTTAATTGTTGCCTAAATAGGGTTGCGGTAATCAATGCATAAGCAAAATGAACGTCTTTCTTATTTAACAATATCAAACTCTCGGAATATTGAGTTAGGCTATATGAATCCTCTATTTTAAAACTTACTTAATCAGGGTTTTGATTCCTCCAATGATGGTACTAGCTGTTTAGGGAATTTCATAATGACACAGCCCTAAATGGGATATAAATCTTAACTCTACCTGCCTCTCAGGAGGTAAACAGGGTAATCTTAGGAGAAGATAATCAAGATACAAGGAGGTTACAGAGATTTTCCAAATCTCAGGCTCCAGTTCATCCATCCTTGCTTGTGTCAAATGAGTGACACATTTATGTTACGAGTCCAAGAATTTCTTAGTCGAAGACGCTTACTTGGACAACTCCATTTTGGATATCTTCTTTGAATACCATTAGTTGGCTTTAGTACCATATGCTCATTGGGATATCTTTGTGGTTCCATCCATTAAACCTCCATACTGATCAGGCATGGAAGCAATCTATGGAACATATTAAGATACACCAAATTCTCATATGGCGCTTTTATCATACCGTCTGGTATTCGCAATCGATAGAGATCAAAGAGATATCAACTATGTGCTGACGCACTTCTTCTAGAGAGAGGATACTTCTAGAATTTTTTTACAATTGGAGGTTTCTGATAAGAACAGAAGAAATGGTTCCTATGGTTTTGCCTGTAAGCTTTACCTTACGCTTAATATCTAGGGTTCTTATGAAAGGTTTTAAAAGCTTGCCATACTTATAGTTTATGAAGGATTTATTGGTATCCGAACCAAAATAAAAACTCTTTAGCATTTATATCGCTGATAAATGTTAAGGAATGTACCTGATGCCATTATTTATGAACTAGCTCAGGCATTTTAGGCGCTTTCATTCTTAGGCTTTCCTTCCTTAGCCGCATTTCCTTTGACAGATTTAAAAGGGCACGTAGTCTTGATGTGGCCTTTCTCATTACAGCCGAAGCAGACTGCATTCTTCATGTCCTTGCAGTCCAATGTTTTATGTCCCTTAGACTTGCAGATCCCACAATGTAGAGACTGAGGCTCAAATCTGCATTTCTCGTAATGGCGCTTCTTGCAAGTCTTGCATACCGGTTTCTGGTTGGACTTTTGTTTGTTCTTTTTCTTAGAATTCTGGGAGTTATCTTCCTCCTTTTTCCTTTTTAGTTCATCCTTTGCATTAAAGGCATGAACGAGATCCTTCTTGTGAGTAAGGAAGTGTGGTCTTGAATGAGATTTGGAGCAAGTAGCATTGGGCTCCTTGAACTTTTTCACGGCCTTCTTCACAGCTTTTCCAACAACTGCGTCTATCATAGTTTGAAGAACATCATTGGAAATTCTAAGGTTCACAATTGTAGCATCATTGGCATGTGTCGCATCATCCATAACACGATCAACGGCTGTCTTACCTGAGTTTGCCATACTCGATATTGGTTCCTAACACCAATAAAACAATTACTTAGTTGCAATCCAACAACCGCTATTCATCATCCTGATAACTCAACATATACTATCCATGGTATCGTTAAACCATATAGGCCAATATAGTACGAACATTCTTAATGAACGTTATTTAGATATGTATATATATTAATTATACTTAGCCTAGGCCATAAAAGACCATCAATGGCAATTAAGGTTTGGATCTAGTCCGTCACCTTTTTGACAGGGAATCAAACGTCACATCTGTCTTAAGCATATTGATGATTTTGGATAGCTTGAAAGCTTGACATAAGGATGTTTGATAAGAGTGATTCTTAGTATAAAATATCTATCTAAGGTTGTTGAAGCAGTCTCTAGAGTATCATCAGCCAATTCCACCTTGCGTTATATGCCTAAGGTCCTACTAAGCAGATACAACCGCTTACAACATTTATTGTCCATAATAGACTTATCTGTGCCAGAATCAAATAAATTTCTGCATAAACTCTTGATAAGGAAAAGTACCTGCTATATTGTCATCATTCAGCACCATCTCCTGGGCGTTCCTCTGGAAGACTCACGCGTTTGTTTCCATGGCCTCTCCATGCTTCTTTATAAGTTTTGGGCAGTTGGTTTTGATGTGCCCCTCCTCGTTACAATTGTAACATGTCGCGTTCTTCAACTCCTTGCAATCTAAAGTCTTATGGCCCTTGGTCTTGCAAATTCCACACAGTTTAGCACGTTCAATCGTACATTTTCCAGAATGTTGTTTTCTGCAGTTACTGAATTTGGGTCTGTTATTAGACTGACTCGAGTTTTTCCTAAACTCAGAGTCTTTCTTGTTCCTAAAACTTCCCTTTTTCTTCTTGTTAGATTGATGAGAGTTTTCCTCTTCTTCTTTCCTTTTTCCCTCGCCAGAAGTTTTAACAGACTTATTCATGATAGCATCTAAAGTGAGAGATAAGGATAAGTCCACCGCGGGCCTATATGTGGTAGGCCTAGATGCTTTAACATTTCCCTTTATCTCTGGTGCTAGGCCTCCAATGAAACGCGCTATGCGTTTAGGTTCAGGGGTGACTAAATAAGGAACTAGGCGGGACATAGTGTTGAAACTTGTCACATATGCCTGACAATCCAAATTCTTCATGACCAGAGTCAAGAAGTTTGATTCTATCTTTTCTACCTCATGCTGAGGACAATAGTTTTCCTTGATTAATGCAACAAATTGATCCCAAGATAAGTTGTAGAGTAGGACCTTTCCCGTGGCTTGGAGCAATGATCTCCACCATGCCAACGCTTCTCCTTTGAATGATTGTGAAACAAATTTCACAACATCTTGCTCCGCACAACCGCTGATGTCAACAACAGTGTCCATCTCATCGAGCCATGTCATGCAATTGATGGCCCTTTTTTTCTCTTGTAAAGTCTCTGGGCTTGCAGGAGACAAAATATTTATATGAGCAGGTCTTAACTGGCGCCTCTTGATAAAGCACGACATGTCTAGACGGAACACTCCTTTGATTTGACGAGTTATGAACATCGTCTTCCTTTGACTCATGTGATTTAGAAGGGGGCTTATTACGAACCACAGATAGAGTCTTAGAGTGGGTATCATTTGATTCATTATACTGTCTGTCGAGAGCTTGAGTAACAGCATTATCAATTAATGCCTGCAGTTCTGCACCAGTTATATTAATTCTGGTAGTATCATTGTTCTCCTTCGGGTGGCTGTTGACCTCCTCTGATCCAGCCATGTAACTTGATTGCTACATAAATATTGACAATGATTTATTCAAAGGTTATTATGGAATCCTCATTTTTGACGATTCATTAACCATGGTAATATGAACCATATTGGTTAATTCGTTAATTATATTAGTATTTTCATTATAATCTATCCTAGTATATAAATCATTAAGGATATTTAAAGTGGCACAACAGGCCTTGTCACGAGGACAGTTTTGAATTTATAAGCCACGATCGTATGGGATCGAGGCATTTAAGGTTTGAGCATAGTTGGTTACTTTTCTTGACAGAGAGTCGAAGACTACAACCGTCTTTTATCTTTTAGGACAATAGATATAGCCCGTAGGCATTTCCCTTCTAAGGGATGTTTATGGTATGATCATCTTTTCGGATGCTATTAGTCGAGACCGTATGGATCCTACCGACTATTATGCTTGGACGTAGTCCAACATCTTTAGACAGGGGTCAAAGACCACCACTGTCGTTGTCTTATCGGACAACAAGTTTAGCCCGTAGGCACTTCATCACTAACGGATGTTTGTAATATGATCATCTTATAGGATGATATAAGCCATGATTTTTGGATCATTAGGCCAAATTAGGAAATTTTAAAAATTCCAATATAGGGATGACTATTGTGATTTTCTTGAATCACTTTTGTCAAGAATGCTAACACGTTCTTAGATGTTAACAAGGATCTGAATCTCTTGAATAGGTTTCACCATCTTGGCCATGTCTTGAAATGACATGTAGGCTAGGTTTCACCTTTGAGATTCTTTTTAATATTAAGCGCAGAACAATCCTAAATTGAGATGTTAATAAGGATCTGAATCTAATTGAGGAACTACCATCTTGGCCCTGTCTTAGAATGACACGTGGCTAGGTCTTATCCTTTTTAGATTTTGCCATTTTATTATAATGGTAGATCTTATAAAAGGAATGTTATTTTTCATTTATTTCATATTTCATGTTTAGAATGAAAATTTAAATTTAATCATTCCACTATAAAATTAAAAAGTTCAGGTTTGCCCTAAACGGGACTTGAAAGGAATAATGTTGTTCTCGAAGGGACTGAAAGATAAACATGTCCTTATAAGGACTATTAAGGAAACGATCTTCAGCAAAAGGAGTTTTCTTCTTTACTTTATTTCTAAATTTTTTCTCCCTGGATGCACGTTTCATCCTAGCCGCGATACGAAGCTCAGCATTTCAAGGCTCCGGGTGTGGAGAATTTCTAATACGGCTTCTTCGCTTGGCGACGTATCCAATATACATAAAAATTGGAAGCAAAATTTTCCAGATTAGGATTGAGAGTATTCCTATGTTAAGTCTAGACTCAGAAGGTCAAGGAATGTGCTACTGTGTCATTGAGATTAAACACAAAAAGGCTAGTGTTTAATTCACTCAATGTTGGCTCTGATACCAACCTGTCACACCCCGATATTCCACGTATTACCGGTGGGTCCGGTGGGGAGTATCGTGACGTAGTTGATATCATCATAGTCAAATAACACAATTTAAATGCACAGCGGAAGCAAAAGATAATTATATCACAACCGAATGAGAATATCAAAGTATTACAAACGGTATGTAAAGGATCCACATGCGGATCAAATAAAAGAAAGCTATTCAACAGACTTCAGGCATCTAGAACTTGCAAGATTCCCTATTAACGCCCTGAGCTCCCAGCCAATTACGTACAATACCTGCCACTTAACCTTTTTGGAAAATACGTCAGTTTACACTGGTAAATACAATTAACTGACTCATTTTGAAAATGTTTAAGAAAATTGATTTGAATGCACAAGGCATAAAACTTTTTATAACTTGGGACAATTTTATTAATAAAAATCTTGTATCCGATTTACATGTTTGTCCAACATTTAGGGCCGGTGATTATACAAACCGATCATGATTAATAGACACACCACAAATATAATCTCACAAGAAGACACCCTTACGAGTGAGTTTATCTTTTACATATGCAACAGGAGGTGTTATGCCTACACCTTGTGCTTTAGTTGTGGCCATTCACTTTTTAAATGAGCCAAGGATATCCAGGACACGGTCATTAACCCCTAATGTTATTTGTTATCAATCAATACAGATTAAAGCGGGATTATTCAATTTAATCATCTCCGATTAAAAGGTTTCTACACCCGACCAAGCGGTATTTTTATAATACCGTATCCCAAGCCCGTATAGGGAAAATAAGTTAAGAGTATTTACCTGAGCTAGCAATGCAGTTTATACTCAGTCGTATATTCTAATCAGCAAGCACAAGTACTTCTACTAGGGCTCTTAATCTGGAACGAAGGTTTTATTAACCTATTAGATTCCTAACGGGTCTTAGTTAAGTTGAAACTTAGACCAGTAAGTTTTAAGGAAAGGTTTACGGTTCAAAACGCATGATTAAGCGAAGACCGGAATATAATGTGATTTAGACCCGACAAGTTTGGAGACTTGTATAATATGGGTACACTAAACACATTCTGGATTTTGAGGCAAAAATGATAAGGTCTGACCCGTTTTGGTCAATTTATGCAAACTAGTTACATAAACCGATCCGAACGCGAAATATGTGTAACGGGTAACCATAAGAGTCATATACATGTTTCCTAAGTTAATATGCCTTAAACATGTTGTGATATCAGTAAGATACCTTCTGTTATGCCCAAAACGAATTTAAAACCAATTTATGCCCCAGAGGGGTATTTTGGTCATTTTAAAGGTTATAAAAGAGTTTATATATTAATCTGAGTTTTAGGTCTGATATAATCAGTAAAAATACTTACTTTAATAAGTTATATCAGTATGGTATTACATATATGTGAAATTTATTAATTATAACCAAACTATGCACCGAATGGGCATTTTGTTAATTTCACATAAGCTTTAAAGGTCAAAATTAGAATTCTGAGTTTAAAACTTTTGCCTATTGTTTAATTATGAAAATTTACTTAAAACATCAGTAGGTATCAAACCTTATATGTTAAAAATAGTTTTAACTTATACTATGCGTTAAAAACGCGTAAAAAGGCGTTTTTAGGCGATTTCCGGGTTTTTAAAGAAAAGCTGATATTTTTATCATTCCAGAAAGCTTAAAATAATTCATTTATCATATAAAATCAGTAGCAAAAGGTTTGGGGTCAAAATGTTTTGTAAAACTCATTTTATAGGCCAAAAGGGCAAAACCGGCAACTACCGAATCAAACTTAGAACCCTATGTTATGCTCAGCCTAAAAAACAAATAAAAATCTTCAAAAATCCCAAAATATTATTTTATATCAGTAGGTAAAAAGTTTGGTATAAAAAATTGGGTTTAGATAGGCTATACGCTAATTATGCCGTTTAATTAATAAAAGCTTTTCATTTACGCTAATGAGCATAACTCCTAATCTAGACCACAAACTGATGTCAAATTTTAGAGACAAGTTTATAATTCAGTAAGGAAGGTTTCTATTCTTTTACCTTTTTAAAAATCATATTTAAAGGTCAAAAGGGCATAACGGTCAACAATTTGGCATATAATGGAAACATGCAAATGAATAGGATAACTAAGGATCCAGGTTGTATAACCTTAGTGGGTTATACTAACCTATAACATGGTCCTAAAGGAATCCTAAGGCATATCTAAACTAAGCTAAATCGGGTCAGAACTGAAAGTCAAAGCAAAAGTCAACTTTTGCAACTTTCGGTTCCGAACCGAGCCTAAAATTAGAATTGTCGGGTTGAACATGCTTAGACATGTTCAACTAATATTTACCAAGTTATTGAAGTGAGAAAACTGATTTTATGACTTTTATATTAATAGTTATGAATTTTATTTAAAACAAACCTGTTTGACTTTTATTTGACCCGACAATTTAACTAAGTAAACATGGTAATTAGGAGGTGCCCTTTTGAAGGTTTAACACCTACCTAATTACGGTCACGTAGCCATGTTTGTTACGAACAATGGCTCAACCGTTTAAAAGTCAAAGCGTTTATCCAAACGCTTGACTTTTCGGCTATAAACGCTAAACAATTAAACTAAGCACGAAAGGACACTTACAAAAGGTCCAAGCAAGGATGGAATTGATCTAGGATGTTCAGGTATGAAGCACAAGGGCTCCAACTTAGAACAATTCAGATCAAGATGTGAATGAGAGCAAGACCAAGAGGGGTATTTATAGGATTTAGAGGACCGTTAGGATCGTTCCTCGATTCCCGAGCTTTAATCTCAGCCGTACACCTCGAGCCCACTGATTTACAAAACCATGGAAGCCCATAGATTGCTTAGAAAACCATTTGCAACACTCACAAACAGCTGGAACAGCTGGAAACAGCTGAAAACAACATTTTGCTGGTCTGGTGAGGCTTTACGGACTGTATGTGGTCCCTTACGGTCCGTAAGGACCATGCTTGCTGGCAGAAAGTTTGGTAAAATGGCAGAACAGGCCCATGAGTCCCCAAACTTGATTTTTGATGCGTTTTGACACGTTTAAACCCCGTTAAACCATTTTTAAGGCTCTACAATGATGTTAAAGTATAGGGGAAATGAAACATGCTCAAAAACATGTCGGATGTCGGTTCGTTTGGTCGTACGGTCACGTTGTTCGGCTAATTACGACGAAACACGAACGGACGCGAAAAACGATCCAAACGACACGACGAATGGAATTTTATCAAAGAAAACACTAAAATAAAATATTTTAGTGCTTACATAAATTTTTGGGTGCCCGGGTATATTCAGAATGTGAGATATGCGCGAAAGTGCAAACTTGTGCACTTTTTGACACTTTTAGTCCCTGCATGACTTAAAAGTTTATTTTTGCACACCAAACACCTCTAAGCCTATATCTAAGCTATATAAAGGATAAATAGGGTATGTTTAACTCTTGGTCATATTCCGGAAGGTTCGATACTAAACGAATTGATAGACTTTTGCAGTTTGACGCAAATAGTCCCTCTAATGTGCAAATTTGCGCATATCATCGTTTAATAGCATTGAAGCCTTATTTAATCCATATTAAGCATTCTTGGGAGTATTATTAAACATCACGATGCTTCGGGTTCGCTAAAAAGTCATTCAGAGGTATAATTAAACATATTGACACTTTTAACCCCTTTTATTTGCAAAGTTGCGCGTAACGTCACTTAAAGGCACAAAAGCCTTGGACGGCCAACAATTGGCATTCCCGAGAGTATAATCAAATATCATGAAGCTCTCGGTTTGTTAAAAGGTCACTCAGAGGTAAGAATTAACATGTTGACGCTTTTAACCCTTTATTGCGCAAACTTTCAATTATTACGCAAACGGCTACACTCGTTCAACAAGTGGCTCATTTGTGAATATAAAACCGTAAAAGGTTATTTAGAAACTTATTTTAGGTATGTTAATACTTCCTGTCCTTTCATAATCAAAGTTTTCAATTTTTCGAAAAATTAGTCCCTTAAATTCACTATTTGACTTCATTAGGGTTTATTACACGTGTCAATACATCATTGGATGTGATTTTATGAGGTGTTACAAGTCATGCAACCAACTATTTATTTATTAGGTACTAGGTTAGGTACCTATATTACGCAGTTTGAAAAAAAATTGATTGTAAGACCCTTAGTCTAATTATACGATTATTATATAAATTCGACTATAATAGTGTATTTACGGTTAACCATACACTAAAAATACAGGTTCGTCAAAACATTTTAAGAAATAAAACATTTCCAAATTTTATAAAACATTCGCTGTTTAAAACGTGACGACGAATCATTTCGCGGAAGCTTTGTTCTTTATGTGTTCGGTTCTTCGTTGAGCTTGATCGTCCTCCGGTAACTCAATTAGTACCTACATTTCATAAAACATGAAATGAGTTAGTCATATAGCGCTTAAAACATGTCTAAACGAGTTCGCAACTGCATTTTAACAACCAGCACACTTTTGCAGTCATTTAGGTTGGTCGCGGGCCGCGAGGGCTCTAGTTTAACCCCTTTCTAAAGAATGTTCACCCATCAGTAGGAATGTTCATTAAATAGTAGTAGTGTTCACTGAATAGTATGGGTTTTTACTGAATAGTAGGAGTTTTCACTGTACAGTAGGAGTGTTCACTGTACAGTAGGAGTGTTCACTGAACAGTAGGGGTTTTCCAAATTATTCGACCCGTTCATGCATTTATCAAATAAACAAGTTTGTTTGACCGCTATTTCTTATGAACCTATTAAATTCAATAATATTTATCATATTAGGTTCCAATCACGGGTTCATATACATTCTTAAACCCATTTTCGCTCATATGCTTATTTTGACCCGTTAAGGGTATTTAAGCATATTTTAAGCACGAATCGCTTTCATTCGCTTCTAATTTCATATGTCCACATTTTTTTATCAAATGATCTCCCACCACAACTATATTTGTTGTGGATTCAATGTGGTGATCTATATAATCCGAGTTTTACTCCTCGGATTGTTAATTTACGGCAAAGACTCATATAGAGTCATTTGACCAAAAATTTACATCTTTCACTTTTTATACTTATTCTAAGTATTTACTTAATCATAAACCTCGTTTCCAAATAACCTTTAAAGGTCATTTGTTCAATTATGCTTACAAGGGCGTTTTGGTCCATTTTAGCCTTTCATTAACGATGAAGGACTTTTGAAAGCATGTTTGACCAAAATTCTTCTTTTTAACTATGAATTTGTTTGAAAAGTCATTATGCTTTTTCAAAAGCAATGTCTACTATTTGAAACATTCGGTTTACATATTAAAGTAACCAAATGTCTATTTTTACTTTATTTAACACTCATTGAACCTTATGTTCTAAATAAGTGTCACCCTATTACACATACCTGGCTCGGATCAATATATTGACCCATTTTTCCTACCCTTCTGTTATAACCGCTAATTCATAGCGATGCTAATATCCATTTGATATTTACTCCTAAAATAATATAACTCGACAATAGTCATTATTCGATATTGTCAAAAGGTAATATCTTCACCTTTTGACCCGTTTAGTCTAAGTGACCGAATTTATTGGCGAGTTGATATTTATTACTATCTCGTCTACATGACTCGCTCCGGTTTACACCGTACGGTCATTTTCCTTATAAATCATTTATTGACTATTTTGATCAATTATAACTTACGCTATAAAGTGTCTTTCATAAACTAACGGTAATCGTCAACGAGTGATTGAATTACCGTTTTACCTTTATTATTTGTATTAGTTTACCTTATAAGGTAATTATTCAAAACTCGTTATTTATTAGTCCTTTCATGACTAAATAACCGTATTAGCTCTTTTTAACCATTAAACATGGTTTATCTTTATTGTCTTTTGTTCCGAACCGCACATGTCGTGTCGGAACATCAGAATTCAAACAAGACTTTATATTATTCAGAACCTATAAAATCAATAGTTATTAAATAAATAGAGTGTAAGCTTTACTTACCTAGCATCCAAATTATGCTTTTCCTTCATTCCTGACTCGTTTGACCCGCTTCATTCCCAAGCTTCCACCTAGCTTGTCAAGCGTCAAACTATCATTGAAATTTGTAAGATGGTTAGATTTGTCATAATCATTTACGACTATTCCATCCTACGATTCTTATGTCGAATTTTTCATTCGATCATATCATTGATCAATTATCCGGTAAGCATCATTCTTATGCTATCGTTTTTAACCACTTTATTAACCAAGTTTATGTAATCGTATTTAATCAATTTTTAACACATAATGATATCATACATCATTCAATATGAATATATCATCGATTTTTCATCTTATCATACTAAACTTACTACTTAGCAAGTATGATTTATATACTTAAACACCTAATTTGTTCAAGTATCATCTTATTAATTTCAGATATCATGATTCTAATCATAATTATATCATCAATTTCATCATATGATTAAAACCCACTTATCCTAGTGTGGTAAATCATCCAATCATTCAATTCATGGCAATATATGTATAATTTTCACTTAGGGTTTTATTTCTAAGCAACTATACATCATAATTCAGCCATATCTTCAATAATTTATCCATAATTCGCAGATTATAAGATTTATCAAATTTCACAACTTCAAGAATCATCAAAATTTTACATACCTTATGATCCCCTAGCTTGGGTGATCATTAATTTATGTTCAATTGTGAATTTATACTTCATTTGGTCTTCCAATTGAACGATTTTGTTGGAGCTAGGGTTTAAGCTCCTGGGGCTTCTCCTGTGTTCGAACAGAATACCTTGAACACACACTAAATGTGTGTTTTAATTTTTAAGTTTTCTTTTATAATTAAACTTTCAAGTTTATCCACTTTAGCCCCTCTTGTTTGGTTAGTTTATTAAGTAGGCCACAACCCATTGAATTTCTAACAATATTCTTACTTATTAACTAGGTTAAACATTCTTAGTTAAATTAGTGGGTTCGGGGAATTTACGACTCAGTTTATTTCAAGTCCCGTTAACTCGGGCTTCTATAAACTTTATCTTTCTAAAAAAAAACATTATTTTTCCTTTTTATTAAATATTAGGTTTAGTTATATAAATCCTAATATTTTCCGGGTTAATTTTACCACTAATGGTAATTTACCCGTCTTTAATATAATTACCTTCTCTGATTGTTTAACAGCCCAGGCGGTCGGCAGTTGAGGGTTTCGAAGACGAGAACAAGGAATCTGACACGTTCTGTGGTCATGGCGACAAAACGGGTGTCCAGGGTTGGTTCTTATGGCGTTGAGTGGCTGTAGGTGACTGACCTACATTCACCCCAATGTTTTCTTTTGCTTAAGTTGTACAAAGATTATGTTATGAATGTAACCAATCCGAAAAACTCCCATGTTTTCTTTTGCTTAAGTTGTACAAAGATTATGTTATGAATGTAACCAATCCGAAAGCTGATTTCACTCGCGCAACGCACGAGGATCATAACAACTAGTTTAAAAAAAATTAACTTAAGAACTAGTAACTAAATTATATTTTACTAGATCAATTAAGAAATTTACTTTCATTAATTTTTGTTTATTATCCCTTTTTCATTTTTATTATTACCAAAAAACAGACATAATTTATTACCTTTAAAAGTGAAAATTTGTTTAGCAAGGAAATGCTTACCTTTTCTATTTAAATAACACATTAAAAGTATATAGGTTTGAACTTTATATTTAAATATTAACTGGCCTATATTTCTGAGTGTGTTGCGTACAGAATCACAGACACGAATTAAAAAAATGTAGAGAAAAACATTAAAAATAACTGAAAGAAAATCAACCAAAAAGTTGTATGATAATAATGTTGTTCGTATGAAACCCGTGGTTAGAGATGAGCAAATGGTACTGGATATTGGTACCGAATTTCCCTAACCGAAAGATGTTAATTACCAATTTGATACTGACTTTTGTCATTCTCGGTACTGGTTTGCTACCGGTATATTCCGGTTTTTCCCTTATATACTGGTACCGTAACCGGTATTTTTGGTACCCATACCGGTTCGGTATCGGTGGCACCGAGCTCATCCCTACCCCTGAAACTAAAAAAAAGAAATCATTAAAGGTTTAAGAAAATCAACAAAAAAGTTGAACGATACCGTTGTTGTTCGTTTGGTACCGATGATCAGGGATGAGCAAATGGTACCAGATAGCAGTACCGAATTTCCCGAACTAAAAGATTTTCAATACCAATTCGGTACCGACTTTTAGCGTTTTCTGTACCATGCTGGTGTCGGTTTTACCTTCATATACCGATGCCGAACAGGACCGTACCAATATTTTCAATACCAGTACCGGTTCGGTACCGATTGACACTAAGCTCATCCCAACCCGTAATACTAAAAGAATCATTAGAGTTAAAATGAAAATGTATTCAACTTAAAAAAGTAAAGAAAATAATTATAATTATTATTATAACATTAAAATAATAAAAATATGAATAAGAAAACTGTATATTATATTATAATAATACTGTTAAAACCACTATTCATAACATTTTATTGTATTAAAAGAAAAATATGATGATGAGACTCATATAGTGTTACAAGTTAACTATTAGTTACGATCAACTTTATAGACTTTATGTTATACTCATGAGACGTTGGTAAAAGGTGTAAACTTGTTACATCATATACCCTCATTCCCAATTCTAGTCACCTAGGGTAAACGAGATGTCAAGACGGTAACATACTCAGAAACGAAACAATGGAACATTGAAGTTGAAGACGATATTCTGTGTGTTTTCTTCATTAAAAGAAATACAAACATGAATACAATTGCATTTCCAATGTGTAAACACGTTTTGGATCTATGCATGATTGATGTCGTATTCTCAATAATGATATAAACCCAGTATGCCATTTATGTCCTTGCTTTAATACATTTACAAATGAAAAAAATGAAAATGATAGTTGACAATAATTATACCCTCAGAAAATATATTTAATTACAAATATACAAATATAAATAAAAAATATTAAAGTTGAGGTTATTAATGAATACGTATATTTGACAAGGCTATAGGCTCTAAGACTTGGAAAAGAGTTGCGGAGACTGCGATTTTCTCATCTATGTGGAGCTGGAAGTTTAGAAACGAAAAGATTTTTGAGAACAAACAATACTCGGTCTCGACCATGGTGGAAAGCATAAAAGAAAACCCCTTCACCTGGATCAAACATCGGTTGAAATTCAAGGATCTCGACTGGTTTAGATGGAGAGATTTCAACATTAGAGACTTTATTATGTAATTTCCGTTTCGTTTTTTGTTTTGGGACCTCCAGCCTCTAGCTGGCCACGCTTCGGCTTCTAATAAACGCGCCTGTTTGTCTAAAAAATGAATACGTATATACATAATCAATATTAAGTAAAAAATCATAATGTTGTGTAATGTATTTATACGTAATTCTTTTCTTAAAGAAGATAATAAAAATTAATAACAGTAGTAAAATTCTTGACAAATATAATAAAAATAATAATAATAGTAGTAAAGACGGTAACATAACAAACTTATACATCACCCTTGAATCAAACCATTGGTAGCCTCTGAATTGTCATTAAGATGCTACCTCTTAATGGAACCATTAAGAATTTTACCAATGAGAGGGTAGAAGAATGTGACATGTGATGATTTACCATTCAGAGGTTACCTCTTAACCATTCAGACTTGAGGTTACCTCTTATTCATTCAGAGTTTTTAAACCATTAAGAGGTAGCATCTGAATGGTCATTAAGAAGCTACCAAACAGCCCTTAAGTAAAAAATCATAATGTTGTGTAATATATTTATACGAATATAACAAAAATTAATAACAGTAGTAAAGACGGTTACATAACAAACTAATACATCACCCTTGAATTAAAATTTTGGTATATTAATACAATTATGTCACTTCACTACTTAAAAAAGAAATTGTCCCAATTAAGCTATTGCTAAGCATAGGCAGCTCATATATAAATAATAGACCTTCATCATAGATATCCTTAGTTTAAATCCAAAGGTGCACTTAAAGGTTTCATCACAATTTAGAAACCTTATCTTGTGCTTGCACCATAGTGCGTACGATACCACCACTACCCTTGTGAAGAAATGATGCCTTCTATGTTCCTGGCTCTGTTTCTACCATGCGCCGGCATGAGTGTGGTGTTCATCATCTACATGTGCTTGCTATGTTACGCCGCCCGTCACCTTCCTGAAATTATTCCGGTGAAACCCACCTCCGGAAATGGGCTTTCCGCAGCGGAACTCGACAAACTTCCGAAAACAACCGGACACGAACTTGGGTTGGCGACCGAGTGTTCGATTTGTTTGGACGATATCGAGTCGGAGCAACCGGCTAGGGTGGTTCCGGGGTGTAACCATGGGTTTCATCTACAATGCGCTGATACATGGTTCGCGAAAAATCCAGTTTGTCCCGTTTGCCGGAACAAACTGGAGCCGGATTTGTTTCAGTCTTCTGAAACCGAAACAAATCCGTGTTGAAAAATTTTGAAGTATTTGTTCTCCAAATCTATATATAATTAGTTTTAACTTCTTTTTCAATTTTTTTTTCTTTATTAGATTTTGATAAAAGTCTTGAATGTACATATGATCTAAATATGAATGTCAGCAAGCTTTAAAATTCATCAGCAAGTTCATCCTCCTCTGTTTCTCTTTCTCTTTCTCTCTAGAATTTAAAAAAAAAATTATTCAGATGAATTTTGGTTAATTTTTTCGATTTTTTTATTAGTTAGTTGTGTTTTGATCATGGAATGTGAAGTGTGTGATTTTAAGGATGGTGAAACGTATGAACATCTACCGTTTAAATTCATTGTCCTCTGTTTCTCTCTCTAAAATGTTTATTTTTTATTATACATTTTTTGTTGATTTTCTTAAATGTATTTTGTTAAGTTCATGGAAAACATTACGTAAAAGCTTCAATTGTGATGATGCAAAGCGTGAGGCTTTTAAATTTTTTGCAGTTTTAAAATCCTCTGTTTTTCCTTCACTTTTTCTTTACTTTCAAAAACATTATTATTTTTTCTGTTTTCTGTTTTCTATTTTTTTTTATTTTTTCTGTTTTCTATTTTTTTTTTATTTTTTTTCATTGTTAAATGGTGTAATTTAGCGGAGAAAATGGCAAACTTGTTTGTTCATTAAATTATATTTATCTCCCAAAAAATGTTAAAATTCATAGTTTCTGACGGACTATATTACCTTTATACGTTAAATAAAAAATTAAATTTACATAGCAAACTGATAAAGCACATCATTTGATGTTTTTATTTTAATACATAACATTGGTATATAATAACTAAACTATCCCACTTAAGGAATTGTACAATTCTTATATTCTTTTGTTTAAAAATTGTCATGTATGTTTTAGTCTTGAAGTAGTATTATAAATATAATGTGCGTTTAAATTGGTATATGTACAGATTGATTTGGTGTTAATTAATAATAAAAATTATTAAATGAAATAGATAAAAAAATGCCTCCCTTATTTGATATGGTTATAGAGTAAAATAAAAAAGCGGATCTTTAATGTACTGAAATACATATATCTTGTGGTTACATGTTAACTTCAATATACCAAACAAAGTACAAATATGAGAGTCAAGATTGAATCTTTAATTTCAAAGCAAAAAAACGTTTTATTATTTTTAATTAGGTTAGAAACTCGTTTATTACATTGGGTCTAGATTAATGGAATTAAAAATATTTATCAATACGTGAAAAAATAAAGGAAATAGTTGATAAAAATATTAAATAAATGAAATATTATGAAGTAAATATTAATAAAAATAATAAATAGTTGGGAAGCAATAAGCGTAAAGGAAGACTCGTATTTTTGGATAGAAAATAGATCGAATTTTAGCAATTTAGATTGGAATAATTGGTCAAGTTTTGATGTAATCGACCGGTTGTAAACTTGTAATTGTGTTAAGAATTTCATTAAATTACTCATTTATTTGGTATAGCTAAAGTTCACATAAAAATAATAAATCGTTGGGAAACAACATCTTCCATGTTATCCTATGGTGTCTACAATTCGTCCATGGTTAAATCATCCTCTAGTTCTTTAATTCCAGGGATTGGCTTTCGCTTTCTCTCTTCCGTCTTTCTCGCCGCCCGGTAACCGCTAAGTGTGCTCGACGATGTATACCTGATTCTGGATAGTGTACGGGGTTTAATCGATCGGCTCATTGGAGTACATCTGGATCTAACCTTTTATCCTATCAGGGTTCTTGTTGCATCCATTCGCCGCTTAGGCTTCCCGTGGTTTCAAAAAAGGTCATGTCGAATGACGGAGGGGGAGAACCTGACAATGGAGGTCCGTGGTCTAATGTGCAATACCGGGAAAACACCAGAGGCAGAGGTGATGGTGTAGAGTGGAATTTTCTTGTCCAAAACATCGCTGACAAAGTGTCAAGGAATATACTATGGCGGGCTTTTCAACCATTCGGATTTGTCTCGGATGTGTACGTGGCTCGGAAAAGAGATACAAAGGGTAGGTGCTTTGGTTTTGTCTGTTACGTCGGTGTGGTAGACATGAAGGAGACATTAGCATCTATGAACATAGTGAAAATGTTTGGATTGAAAGCTACTGTTTCATTGGCCAAATATGATAAAGATCACAATAAGATAAACTATGCTCCGGAATTGTTGGGTCGGTGTGAATGGAGGCCGAAAGATAGGTACCAGGAGAACAAGAACTATGAAAATGGTAAAAGTTTTGGTGGTCAACCCCCTATGAAAAATCGATTGCCTGACCAAGGCCCAGTAGCTCAGCCGGTTACTCAAGAAGGAAGGTCATATGCTGATGCGCTGAATGGTAACACAGCGGGGATGAGTCATGGGGAAAAAGTGGTTACGGTGGGGGGAAAAGGCGCGCTTTATCCCCTGCACTGTATTGGTAGGTCTGTTCTGGGTCTTGCCAAAGATGTTATGACTATAAGTAAAATGAGAAAGGTTATTGAAGATGAGGGTATGAATGAAGTGGGTTTGTCTTATGTTGGAGGAGTGACTTACATCCTTACTTTTAGAGATAAGGTGACAACTAACTCATGCATGGAGCCACATTCATGTTTTTTTTAATTCAGTTTTCTCAAAGTTTCACTTATGGAATGGAGAGGACATTCCTTATAGTAGGCTGGTGACTTTGAATATTGCTGGTGTGCCATTCATTATCCATGATAATTCCTTGTTTGATAACATCGGTGGTATGTTCGGGGATGTTGTACAAAAGTCGTCATTCTCATGGCAGGAGGAAGATAATTCGTCTGGTTCGGTGAAGATAATAACCCCTCAACCGTCCAGGATCGATGAAGCTGTGGTTATTAAGTGGAATAACAAAACGATAGTATGTTGGGTGTCGGAGTCTGCCGGGCAGTGGTTGCCGGACATTGATGAAGTCTCAATGCTGGGTTATTAGGATTCTGAATCAGAATCATGTTCGGAGTCGGATGCGGTTTCGGAAGATTTGGATGATTTCGAGGAGGGGGAGATCAGGCAGAATTTGGACAATGATGTACGATGTCAGGTTGATGACCGGAAGAATGACCGATCTGAAACAGTTCCGATGGGCAACGAACAGTCGTTGGATGACCAGGAGTAGCTGGGAGATCAAGGGTCCGCTTTAGTTAATGCTGGTGAGAAGTTATAATCCTTGCATGGGGAATTGTTTGAGGAGGCGCAGGTCGGCGGGAATAATGAGGTACTAGATGGTAATTTGGAATTTTCAAATAATAATTGTAGTGGTGGGCCTAATATGGTTAATATGGAGGTCAATAATTCTGGGCCCAACGTTGGGCTGGCAGATGATGGTCCAGTACCGATTGCCAACTTGGGGAAGAGAAATAGAAAGGATCGCAGCCCACCCTCAATTGGTTCAACTCACGGGCCCACTCACAGGTTGTTTAATCAAACTAGTAGATCCACTATTGAACCAATTGACCTGAATACCCCTGTTCAGGAGAAGTCTGGCAATACAGAAGAAGAAAATATATCGGATATTCCACAAGCAGAATTGGTGGTCCAAGATGTTAATACGGGAGTGGGTGTAGGTGCTGTTCCAGATGTGTCCGATCCACAGCGTGTGTTTACAGAAGAGGTCCAGGCAACGATTAAGGTTGGGGCTTTAATTGGTGTAGATCTTAACGGTTTCGTTCATGAGACTGAGAAGTTAGTTGCTGATGGAGGTGTTATAAACGGTTCCCGATGAATTGTCTATCTGTTAATTTAAGGGGGGTACAGAACAATCGGAAATCGGATTGGATCCGTGGTTAAAAACAAGTTATGGGATTCACTTTCTTGCGATTCAGGAAACAAAACTTCAAGATTCTGAGTCTTTTATGTTTAATCAATTCTGGGGAAGAGCTGAATACAAAATAGCTGTGGTGAATTCACAAGGTAGATCAGGGGGTCTAGCGTGTTTATGGTGCCCGTCGGTATTCAGGTGCGTTGATGTAATCCATAACAGATTTTTTATTGTGGTGTCGGGTTTCCTTGTGCAATCAGGTTGTAGAATTAACTTTATGAATGTTTATGCTCCAAATGAGGCGGTAAGTAGACGTGCACTTTGGTCGGAGATTTTGGGTGTTAGGAATTCAGTACAAGGTTTATGGGCTATGATGGGTGACTTTAATGAGGTTCGGAATGCTGGTGAGCGAATGAATTCAGAATTTATTGAAGCTAATGCTAATGCGTTTAATCAATTTATCCTCTCGGCTGGTTTGGTGGAATACAATATGGGGGGGTGGGGAATTTTACTTACATCTCAGATAACGGTAAAAAACTTAGTAAATTGGATCAGTTCCTTGTGTGTTTGGGATTTAGAGAGCAATAGCCTAATGCAACGGTGCTTGCGTTAGATAGGGTAGCGTCTGATCATCGGCCTATTGTCCTATCTACTGTTCAATCGGATTTTGGGCACATTCCATTTAGGTTTTTTAACTCTTGGTTCGAATAACCTGGTTTTCTCGATTTTGTGCTACAGCAGTGTGGTTTGTTTTCTTTTTCGGGACCAGAAGATCTTGCACTAGTGATTAAATTGCAGTGGTTAAAAAATAAAATCAAAGCTTGGATGAAAATGGAAAAGGAAAATAAGGAGGGTATTTATGGCCAAAAAAAAAGAGATTGGCAAGTATTGAAAGTCTGGCGGAACAAAGAATGCTATTGGATGGAGAATTGGCTGAAAGAGCTGAATGTAGGAACTATATGGTGGAATTCGACAGAATCAAACAGTTAGATTTAAGGCAGAAATCCAGATCGAAGTGGGCTATAGAAGGTGACGAAAATTCTGCTTTTTTCCATCATATTATAAATTCTAATATAAGTACGAATAGATTGAATGGGCTTATGATTGATGGTGTTTGGATTGCAAATCCGCTCTCTATAAAGGAATCCTTGTATAAGTTTTTTGCCCATCAGTTTACGGAACCAATGTCTGTCAGGCCGGAACTGGTATGTCCTAATCTGGTTACTATTTCCGATGAGGCTACCATGTTGGATAGTCCTTTTTCATTGGAGGAAATTAAAGCAGCTGTGTGGGAATGTGATGGGGATCGTGCACCGGGACCGGATGGATTTAATTTTAAGTTCATTAAAAGGTGTTGGTCAGGTATTCGGGAGGATATAGTCAAGCTGTTTAATAAATTCTATGAAGATGGTTCTCTTAATCAGTGTTGTACTTCCTCTTTTATTGCTTTGATTCCAAAAGTTAAAGATCCGGTGGGTCCAACAGATTTTAGACCAATCAGCTTAATTGGGGTGATTAACAAAGTCATTTCTAAGGTTCTAGTAAATCGGTTAAAAGGTGTGGTGGGGGGTTTGATTTCGGAACAACAATCTGCATTTATGGCCGGTAGAAATATTATGGATGGTCCTCTGGTTCTCAACGAAGTTTTCAGCTGGTTGAAGAAGTCTAAGCGAAGTGGGATGTACTTTAAAGTGGATATTAGTAAGGCGTATGACTTAGTTAATTGGGCCTTCCTCAACTCGATCATGACACAGATGAATTTTACGAGTAGGTGGCGAGCATGGGTGATGGCTACTTTACATTCTGCTAGAGCTTCTGTTTTAGTAAATGGTTCAACCAACGAGGGAATTTGTATGTTCCCGTGGGCTTTGGAAAGGGGATCCACTTTCCCCTTTTTTGTTTGTAATTGTTGTGGAAGCTCTCACTGGTATTATGAAAAAAGCAGTTTCACTTGGTTTGTTTAATGGGATTAAAATCACGAATGATGGGCCTTCTTTATCTCATTTGATATATGCGGATGATGTGATGTTCGTTGGGGAATGGTCGGTATCGAATGTTAATAATCTTAGGCGAATATTGAGATGCTTTTACTTAGCCACTGGGTTGAAAGTAAACCTAGCCAAGTGTAGTATCTATGGAGTGGGAGTGAATGAGGAAGAAGTCCAAGGCATGGCACATCTATTGAGTTGTAGACAAAGTACGTTTCCGTTTAAACATCTTGGTTTATTGGTTGGTGCTAACATGAATTTAGCTCGGAATTGGAAACCGGTGATTGAATTATTCAAGAATAGGCTATCTATATGGAAAGCTAAAACACTTTCATATGGAGGGAGAATAACTTTAATTAAATCGGTGTTGAACGCATTACTAACTTATTACTTATCACTGTTTAAAGCTCCAATAAAGGTCCTAGATGCTTTGGATAAAATTAGAAGGGTTTTCTTTTGGGGTGGTTCGGAAGAGAAAGCCAAAATGAACTGGGTGGCCTGGGATAAAACAATTGCTCCTGTCGACTACGGGGGATTGGGTTTTGGTTCACTCAGGGATGCTAACTTAGCGATGCTAGCAAAATGGTGGTGGAGGTTTAAAACAGAAAAAAAGGCTTGTGGCGGAGGGTTGTTTGGGCAATTCACCATAATTCAAGGGCGTGGAATGACATTCCAGTTAAGGTTTCAGTAGCAGGGCCATGGAAAAACATTTACAGTATACAGCAGCCTTTATTAGGTGCTAATATTAATCTTGGGCTTGCCTTCTCAGCAGTTGTGGGTAATGGTAAGAATACTTGTTTTTGGTTGGATAGCTGGGTTGAGTCGGTTCCATTATACATTAAGTTTCCTGAATTATTCAAAGAGGAAGTGGTCAAAGATTGTTTGGTTGTGGACCGATTGTTTTCTAGCAATTCTGGGCCTGTTTTTAACTGGGCCTGGGCTCGGCCAGGTCTCGGTTCGGTTGCTGCAAGTCAACTGCAGCAGTTGCAGTTTATTATCGGTAATTGGGTTGGGTCGATGGGTGCGGATGTTTGGAAATGGAAGTACGATGGTAGCGGAAACTTCAATGTGCCTTAGTTCTGTTAATCGAACCAGCCCAATTAGCGTCTTTGTATGGAATAATTGGGTCCCAAAGAAAGTCGGCATTGTGGCTTGGAGGGCAGAGATGGAGAGGCTACCGACTAGATGTGCGCTGGCAAGTCGGAATGTTCCGGTTCCGAACCCAATGTGTGTGTTATGTGGCGATTATGCGGAGTCCTGTGATTATATCTTTGTCTCGTGTCATTTTGCACAAATGGTATGGCAAAATCTTGCGGGTTGGTGCAAGATTCCACCTATTATTGCGTTCGTAATCAATGATTTGCTTACATTGCATGATTCAAGTTCGGGCTCGAGGAGAAAGCGGAAAGTAATTCATGCCGTCATCTTGGTGGCTTTTTGGAGCATATGGAAGATGAGGAACGATGCCGTATTTAGACAGGTTGTACCAAACGTTACGAGAACTCTTGATGAGATTAAATCGATGGCGTATTATGGGTCAAAAGTCGGTCAAAAGTGGTGGCTTTAACATGGGAGGATTGGAATCGGTTCAACTTGGATGCTATGTAATGATGTAATTGTGTAGTTTTTTGGTGTAGAACGTTGTAAATTTGGTGTGTAGCATCTTGCTACTTTTAATAAAAAAATTTGTCGGCCGTTCAAAAAAAGTTCTTTAATTCCAGCAATTGCTTCTATAAATAATACGGAAAATCGTTTTATGATTTAATAAACTAGTATTTTGGACCCGCGCTTTACGGCGGGACGCTAAACCACACGTTGCAGTGTGTTAACATGAAAAATTAGATCTAAACGTAAACACATACAAGAATAATAAGTCGACTTAGGATCCTCGCGTTGCGACTAGGCCATTAAACTGACAATATATAGATGTAAAAATGTTGAACCATACACCCGAGTTGCAGCTTGTTAACTCGTAAAATTTAGACTGAGACGTAAAACCCAAATTTTGTGACAAGTTTGTAAAAGACGAAAAATATAGAGCTAAAAGTAAACAAATAATAGTAAAAATTATTGAACCACGAACACACGTTGCAGGGTGTTAACTCAAAAAAATTTGACCGGTACATAAAACATAAAAAATAATTAAATCAACGTAGGACTCTCAAGTTGCGACTGGTCTGTTTAACTATAAAAAAATTATGACCATAAACTTTTTGTGACAAACATGTAAAGGTTCAAAAGTATAAGGGTTAAAAAGTAAAAAAAAAAATGAATGAAAAGCATAAGATTTAAATATGGAAGGTTGAAAAGTTATAAGGCCATGTATAGTTATAAAGCCCTTTTGGGGGCGTTATACGACAAGTGGCATGCCACGTCATACAGGGCTTTATGGTGCGTTATATCACTAGAGCGCGTAGTTATAAAGCCCATACTTATCATTACCTAATTATTAATTTTCAATTTTTTTATAATTAATTTCTAACTTTATAAAATTAAAAACCATTTTATTAAATTAAAAAACATTACATTGAAAAAAACATTACGATCAAATTAAAAAAAAACATTACAATTAAATAAAATAAAAAACTCAAAGGTTATATATCTTTTTCGATTCGCTCCTTTTGTGACAACGCCATCTTCAACGCTTTTCCGGTTAGGTGGTCGTGCGGTTTCGAGTAGAATTCAAAGTCATGAGCCCATTGCCTATCCCGCATAATCTCGGTCACTTCCCGGTTCTCTTTCATACGTTTGGTCCCTAGTTCGTGTATGTCTTGAAGGAGTTTGTTTATCTCCGAAAATGCATTAGTCATTTCGGATCCCATCGACGATGACTCGGGCCTTTTCGATCTTGCACCGCTTCTTCTTCCGGAGGGTCATGGTAGCTCTTCCGCCAGCTCTTCCTCCGGAATATCATCGTTTACGTCGGTTTTTCGAGCGTCGGAGGTTGGCGTTTTGGGTTCACTGGACTCGTTGGTTTTTTATCTCTTTGACGACCTTTTATTTGCCGACCGACCGGTATTCGTAGGGACGTCGGCCCATTTGGGGCTATTTCGAAGAAGTTGCCAACACTTTAAGCAGGGAAAATTACCTTTGAACGTGCGTTTCCGGATCGATTTCGTAATCCTGACGATTGAGAAGAACACGTATCACGTGCGGAATCCGTATACGTGTATGGATCAAATACAAGAATGTAATATAATCTTGATTATATTGATAATATGACAAAATACAAGCACCTTGAATCAAGTTCTCTCTCAAGCTAAGAGTTGCAAAAGTTAAGTTATAAAATGAACAATACTCCTCCTATTTATAGGCAAAAGCTAAAAAGGGAATATTCCCCATCCGTCCGAATGGAGATTTCCCATCCGTCCGAATGGAGCATTCCCCATCCGTCCTAATGGAGCACCATTCGTCCGAATGGACTTTTTCCTATATTTTATTATTTTCAAACCATGTCTTAATCATTTCTCAGCTACGATACGTGATTGACGGAAGCGACATACATATGCACTCACAGACTCCCCTTTGGATATTGCTGCAGTCAATCTCGTAGCTCTCTATCTTCTTTCTCTCTGAGTCTTCACGAAGCTTTAACAGTATCAACAACACAGACTCCCCAATGCTCTAAAAGGTTTCTCTTGATTCTGCTTTCTGAATTATCAGATCCCCCTTTGTTAGACCCTTGAAGGTTTATGGATTAGTAGCTAAGTGGTTTAGAGGGCTTATGGATTAGTGGATATTAGAGTGGGCTAATTTGGATATATGGGCCTACGGTTTAGGGAGCATCCTCCCTAAACACTTACTATAAATAGCAAGTCATGTATTAGGTCATAGGTGGTGGTGAAGTCATCAAGAATCTTGTATTTGACATTAATCATATGTATGCAAGATTTAGTAATCATCAATAAAAGATCTTTGTTCTTCATCTCCTTTCTTGAATCATAGCTTGTTTGTGTGATTCCGCCACCATTCAAGCTAGTGTGATATCATTGTGATCTCGTTTCGGGACTTACAATTGGTATCAGAGCCTTTCGAACCTGTTTCTAGGCTCGAATATGATATCACACATATTCTGGATCTCGGACTGTTGACTGGTTGCTGTTTCTGCTCGTTCTGTTGAAGATCTGCTCATCTCGGACACGTTTCTGTACATCTCGGATAATCTTCATCACATCTCGGACGATCTTGGAATTGAAGAATCGAAGATTGCCTTCATCTCGGATGATCTTCATCACATCTCGGATGATCTTGGACTTGAAGATTTGAAGACTGTCTTCGTTTCGGATGAGCATCATCCAATCTCGGATAAACCTAAGGTCATCTCGGACAAACATCATATCATCTCGGATCGCATTCAAATCATCACAGATTATCATAAATCATCTCGGATCATCTCGAATAAACACTTGTTGATGATAGTCATCATCTCGAACAAAAGCCAAAGCATCTCAGACAGTTTCAAACATCTCGGATCAAACTGTTTGAATCTCGGACACTGTTAATTGCATCTCGGACAAACCTTAACATCTCGAACACACTTTTCATTTCGAACCTCATCTCGGACAACCTATCATCTCGGATCAATCATTATCTCGGATCACTGTTCATCATCTCGGACCACTGTTCACCATCTCAGACCACAGTGTGATATAGGAAGTGGGTTCATTGCAACGTGTTTGAGTTAGCTAGCTTACATGTTATTTTTAGGGCAAACGATGCATTCTCCAAGTACCGATCCTCAATGTCAGTTGCTCTGGGAACAACTTGAAAATTTCGGCTTCATTGAGGGTGAAAGCGTAGAAGACGTGATCAGAAGATTTACGTAACTGATTTTTGAAATTGAGAAGACCAGATTGAATGTGACACTTGGTAGGATTAACAGGGCCTTTTTATACGGTTTGCCATGAAGCAAGAAATGGGACTATCATGTTGCGGTTATTATGGGAACATACTACAACGGAAACAAAAGATGTGATATCCTTAGCCAATGAATATGTCCAGGAGGACAAGCAGAGGAGTCAGAATCTCGCAAGCACATCGTCATCTATATCCAACTGTCAGAAGGCCGTTGCTACGTCTCCATTTGTTACTCATCCCAACGCCACTCAGATTCCCTTATCTTCATCCGTGGCTGCTACATCATCTGATGAGAAGGCCCCACAATCGACAGGATCTCATTTGAATGAAGTAGCCCAAACTGAAGAACCGAAATCACTTTCTGAAACGCTAAACACTCTTTTATGTTACGAGCACTGTAGAAAGAAAGTTGCTTTTCTGAGATCACAAAACTCAGCATTGATCACTGATTACAACAGTGTTATGGGAAAGTACATCAGTCTTCGAGAGAATAATAAAATTCTCTATGAAAAGATTGAAGCACTTAAGAAGGACATTGCTCAACTTCACAGAGATGTGAATCAACAGCAATGTTGGGTTCACGACTACAAACATAGACTCACAGTTAAAACTCTTGAATGTGACTCTATGAAGGCTGAGCTAGAGCTCGTCACTGGAAAGTACAAACAAAATGAGTTAAACATACAAAAGTTTGATACTTCCAGTGACACTGTTCGTAATCTGTGCAATGTGCAACTTGCTTATAAAGAAAATAAGGGAAAGGGATTGGGATATACACAGGTTCCGCCACCATATAATCATAATTATTCCAGACTGCCTATCACTGAGCAGGAAATGGAAAATTATGACAAAATGATGTATGGCAAGCCTAGTGATTATGTTCCATATGAACCATCAAAGTTCAAAAATGGCCAAACTGCTGATTTCAAGAAACCAATGAATTTTGTTAAAAATGAAAAAAAAAAGTTATTCAAATAAAAACTTTTCAAATGAATCAGCTGGCAAATCCGAGCAGGTAAAAGAAACTGAAACCGAAATAAGAAAAGAAACAGAACTAGTTGAAAGATCCGCAGAGGAGATCGAAGAAAATTTGTTAGATTCTGATTCTGTTGATAACACTAATTGTTCTAGTTCATGTGCAGAATCAGAGACAGTTGAAGAACAGTCCGCAGTGGATGATGAACCACATTCTAATGTTGCTGATAATTTGGATGTTATCAAACGTGATCTTAACCTTTGGAATTATGTTATGTCTTCGTTTGCTGAGGCTCATGGTGTTCCGACTAGAACTGATGAATCTGGTGCTGTGATTTTAGATCGTAATGAAAACGTTTTAATAGGGAAACCTGATGTATCAACTGATAAACTTGAGACTTGTGTCTTAAGTGACTCAGAAAGTCATTCTGATGGTTCGGACAACTATTCTAGTGTGCCTGAAACATCAGATGATACATCAGAAACTCATGAAGAGGAATCATCTGATGAACATGACATTCAAGTTGCAGATTCTAGTATATCAGATAATGAGCGTAGCGCTTCTGAGAATTTTGAATGTGACAAATACTCAGAATCAAGGAGTGCAATGCCCGAAGGCCGAAGAGAGCCAAACAGTTTCAAACATAGACTGCTCTTCGCATAAGAAACCATAATCAACTAATGTCAAGGACTCAGAGGTTGATGAAGCTGAAGAAGAGATATCCGTAGAATCCAATTCTGAAGAAACTCATGGGTTCTCGAAGCTTGAAGAAAAGAGGTCCATGGAAATTAATTCGTCAGTTGATTCAAATGATGAAACTGAAGAAGAGATATTTGTGGAAACCTTTTCTATCAAAACTCCTGAGAACATAGTTTCTGAAGTAAAGGAATCTATGGAAATAAACTCAACAGATAATTCAACTTTTGACTCCAAGGAATCAGACTCTGAAGAAACTGTTTCTAATGAAACAAAATCTTTTGAACCTGTTCCTTCAAAGAAGAAACGTCCACATAAAAACAGAAGATAACAAAAAAAGAAAGTTCAAAAGGAAAACCCAAGTCTCCGGCAAACTGAGCCAAAACTGAAGGGTAAAGTTGCGGATACTTACTCTCTTGCTGACAACCGTGAGTAGGGTCCATCCAAGATCAAACATGAACGAAAGCAATCAGCACAAAAAGAAAAGAAAAGACTTGCTCAGTTCTCGAGAATAACACAAGCAGAACTAAATGTCTTTTTCTTGAAAAGGCAAACGTGTTTTAATTGTGGAATTCCGGGACACTTTGCAAGAAATTGTGTTCATCGTCCTTACCATTATGGGAACACGTATCATCAGAAGGCTATGCATTCTCACTTTGTCAAAAATCGACCTCCCAAAGCTAAGCCTTCTGACAGAGACTGGAATCTACCAAAACAGGAAAATCAAAAATTTTCAAATATGAACATGTTTCAAAGTAACACAAAAGTTTTCTTATCAAATGGAAGTGTTTCAGACACCAAAATTTGGAAACCTAAAACTCCTGTTGGATGCCAGTCTCCGTGTTCACAACCATCAACATCCACTTCATCGCTAAAAACCACAAGCCAAATGATCTTCCGCGAAGTCTCATACACAGATAGTGATGGTTAACTCAGGTTCACTATGGCCTGGGTTCCAGCTTCTAACTGATTCCACTGATTGTGCAGGAACGGCTATGGAGGGCTATCTTTAGACTTTGGTTTATTGATAATGGTTGTTCTAGGCACAAGACGGGAGACATGTCCCAGTTGAATGACATAAAAGTATTCGGCGGAGGATGTGTCAACTTCGCAAAGGAGAAGTCTGAAGAGGATCCAGAAGTTTCACCAGGAAGAGCACGGTCAAAAATGGAGTTCTCCCTTTTCAGACGTCAATTAATTCCCGGAGCTGAAGGACAGCCTGTTGAACGCATCTCAGATGCACGACATAGGAATGGAGGTTCTATTCACCAAGAGTGACTCGCAATTTCATTCTTTGACCGATTCAGAAGGCGGTTTCTGAACCTGCGATAGCTATCCTTGATGGTGCAGTCCGTAACACTGAAGTTTCCTCAGGACCCTCAAATGCTCGAAGAACTTCTCTGTTTCTGGAAGCAATTCCCTCATATTGCATTGTAGATCCACCGGTGATCAACATCACTACTGCATCAAATGAGGTGGAGCAATCTGGTATAACATCAAGAAGTTTCTCAATCACAAATACAATTGGCACTGTAGCTGCTGGTGTGCGATCCCACAGCAAGTCATGGGACATTAACCCATGTCTATTTAGAAACAAACAAGATGACCCCGACGTGATAGTGAGAAACAAGGCACGATTGGCAGTTCAAGGTTTTGAGCAAGTTGAAGGTCCGGATCATGGTGAGATACACACATTGATGGCATATCTAAAGGCCATTCGTATTTTTGGATGATGAGAAATAAGTATGTAATTAACTCGTTGGGAGAAGTGAAACAAGTTTTGCTTTTGGGTCAGTAAGTTTGTTAGAACAATCAAGGAATCTTGTTTCACTAAGTAAATACATTCACGACGTTCTTGTAAAGTTCATCATGATAGACCCAGGGACAATAGACTCCCAAAAATTGAAGAGTGGCCGTTATTGATTGAGGACCCTGAAGGAAGCCATGTTAACTAGACTTTTATCGATCTATGATCAGTTCACAGATGTACTTGACTGCAAGTCGATCAGACATCTTGTCTGCTGTTTGTTAGTGTGCTCGTTATCAGGCTAATCCTTAACTCTCTTATCTAATTATTGTTAAAAGAATATTTAGATATCTGAGGGGAGCTCCTAAACTCGAACTCTGGCATCCCAGAGATTCGAACTTTGATTTATTTGCTTTTTCAGACAGCAACTTTGGAGGGACAGACAGGGATAGAGAATCTACATCAGCTGGGTGCCAATTCTTGGAAGATAGACTTATCTCTAGGCAGTGCAAGAAGAAACAAACTACATCACCTTCCACGGCGGAAGCAGATTATGTTGAAGCATCCGCCTGCTGCTTCCAGGCTCTTTGGATGCAACATCAGCTGAAGGATTACAGTTTGTCTTATTTAAACTATACTTCTTATGTTAAACTTAAACAGATCAAGGGGTACTTTATTAAAAAAAAAAACCCTGTCTTTTTCTCTAAAACCAAGCACATTGATATCAAGGGGTACTTTATTCAAGATTGCTATGACAGAGAATTGTTAAACTTAAACAGATCCTCACTGATGCTAATTCAGCGGATCCTTTTTACAAAACCTGTCAGCATCTCGAGATTTAATGTGCTTGTGGATCTTTTGAAAATGATGCGTATCACCGATTGAGCGACCAAAAAAAAATTTAAATAAAAATAAATAATAATAATAATAATAATAAGTAAATTTGCGCATAAAGTGTGATGCATAAATTTTTTTTTGGGGGGGGGGGCATATATGTACTTACGCATTGTTTGGGGGGGGGGGGGGGAGAAAAGGTTTCCGGGAAATGAAATGAATTTTCGTGTTAAAGAATTTGATTAAGACATGTAAGGTTTCAATGCTGAACAGGCGAGGATCCACTGCGATGTGTTGATAGGTCTAACGCTCGAAAAGCAAAAAGAGGCAAAGTGATATAAACATAATGGACAGGACATCTCGTGGGTAACAGACCAACGGTGTATGATTTCATGGTCTTAAATCCTGCGTTGATAGATAGCCAACATCTGAGGTTTCGGGTCTTTATACTGATGAGTCATCCGGGATATTAGGGCTCTCCCTCTGTTGCATCCAGACTATATGCAGACCTGGGCACAGTCAGGATATCTTGAAAAAGAGCCACAAAAGGGCCAAAACCTGAAAACGGAAGAAAATCTCACTAAAAAGAGAATTCCATGTGCTATTAAAGCAAAATCTATACCGTTAAAGGTATTTGTCTCACCCTCATCAGAACTTCTCTGGTCCCTCTTCTGTACGGAAGTACTGACCTGGAGTTGAAAATTTTAAGGATGATCTCAGTATACTCACCTGCTACGATGAACTGTTGTGCTTACCTTGATCACGGGGGTATGCCTTGGAATGGGACACACGGATGTTACAGTATAATTCTACCTTAAAAGTATCACAAAGCTAAAAGTTGTAGATTGAGCGTTAGATTTAAGAGGACAAGCATATTAACAATCGTGTGGACCAGTCCAAGTAAGCGGAGAGCTGAAAAATGTTCCTTAATCGGTTCAAAAACGATTTTGATCCCATGGCATGTTCTCCTTATGTTACCCATCCATTATTATTCTATTATCAATTTATTTTGTTCTGTTACTGATATTTCTATGCTCAAAAGGTTTCTCGGTTGGTTAGATCATTGATTTTGAGAAAGATGTTTTCTGTCTTGAAAAAGCAATCATTAAAGTAATAGTTTGGCCCACTGGTTCAGATTGGGGCCCATTGTCGCGGATAAAACGAATCATATCCGGCCCATTGGTCTCAATTCGGACAATTGTTTCGAGTTGGGTCTTGGCCGTTTGATCTCAGGGCCAATCCGAACACTATTAGTTGTCAATCATTTTCTCTTTCGAGTCACATTTCGGACTAATCTCATCTTCTAATCATCTCAGATTCTCTCACTATATTTTGGGCCTCTTGTTCGAATTACAAGGTTTGCAGGTTTCTATACTTTTCGAACCAAAGCCTTTTGGATGCCATAGTTGCCAAAGAACGCGACGTGTAACATACAATTGTTGACGAGAAAGCTGAGACACTTGATTCAGATTCAGAATCAGACTCTAGTGAAGAAGAACCCGATTCCGACAGTGAAGTGGAAGTGATTGCATCTGAGAAGGTTGAGGAAGCCGCTAGAGAACCAGATCAGACTACATCTGAGATCTCAGTGACCCTATTCCTGAGTTTGCAGGGTGGTGATGGAAACCCTCCATCCGTACCTACCACTGGTGATCGAAGTTCCAACTGAAATTGAAGCTACTGCAATAATGAGACAATGAACCAACACTGATCCTAATACTGATTCTTTTTACCCTATTCCTGATCCAGAGCCTACTATGTCCTTTGATCCAAAGCCTGCTGGTGCAACACAGGAAAACTGCACACAAGAATCTGACATTGGTGTCAAAGTTTGTCTTTGAGGTAACGTCCTCGCTTCTAGAAAGTTCGAGCGGTGTTTGGTTTGAAGCAGGAAAATATAGTGGTGCTAGGTTCACAGAACACGATGAAGCCGCGGTTATGCAACCGAGAAAGGACACGTCATTGAATAAAGTGATAGTGATGATGGTAGAAATGCTAATGTAGCAAGATTACGATGACGAGTGGTTGTATTAGAACATGATGCTGCAGTGAAGGAAGCTCAGATTTCATCGCTACAATAAGACTCTGCTTTGAAAGAAGCTCAGATTTCCTTTCTTCAGGCTCAAGTCTCTGAGCAGGGATCAAACAATAGATCAGCTGCACGAGCAAATTCCTAAAGAGAAAGCAGCAGCAAATGCAGCATCAGACACAGAATGTGGAGCCGCCTTGAATGCCTATCTAGCTGCTAATCCTAAGAAGAAGAGTAGCAAGAAGCGTGAAAGGAAACAATGTGACAAGCAAAATGATTATGATGAAGAATCAGGATTTGAATCCTCTAGATGAGAACTTCCAGCTTAAAGATCCTACAAAGAGCCAAGATAGATTTGTAATGGAGTTAGGGTCTAGCCACTACGATAAAGTGGAAAACAAACATGTGGTCGCAAGTTGGAGGTTCGACCATGACAAGAATGTGTGGCAGATTCCATGAAGACTACTGAATCAAAGATCAGAAGAAAACCCTGATGTTTGTGACCCTTTTTCACCAAGAGAATAGTTAAAATCTGACATCTGGCCTTCGACCGCCAAAGAAAAGGAAATTCCCATCTTTCGAAAGTTCGCTAAGAAAATTCTCAAGAATTCCAAGTTCTGGGCGTATGATCCGAAGATGGCTGAAGCTGCGGTTGTTTCTGAAAATTAGTCGATTCACATACCAGCTACGTTGGATCAAATGAGTTTTCATGAGGAAGATATCTTGTTTCTAACTCATCATCAAAATTTGCAGCAACGACAAATATGAAGAATGTGCGAAGTCCTGGACGAGTGCTGTTACAAACATCATCGGGAATTGCTTGTTTGCTGATCCTAATCCAGTTCTGGGCGGTCCTCATGTTCGACGCAGCTACTAATCCAGTAAACCTAGGGGGAGATTGTTAGACCCTTGAAGGTTTATGGATTAGTAGCTAAGTGGTTTAGAGGGCTTATGGATTAGTGGATATTAGAGTGGGCTAATTTGAGTATATGGGCCTAGGGTTTAGGGAGCATCCTCCCTAAACATTTACTATAAATAGCAAGTCATGTATTAGTTCATAGGTGGTGGTGAATTCATCAAGAATATTGTATTTGACATAATCATATGTATGCAAGATTTAGTAATCATTAATAAAAGATCTTTCTTCTTCATCACCTTTCTTGAATCATAGCTTGTTTGCGTGATTTCGCCACCATTCAAGCTAGTGTGATATCATTGTGATCTCGTTTCGGGACTTACACCCTTTCATTAGACTCTCTCTCCAGGCTTCCCCTTTCTTTAAGCTTTTGGCAACTTTTCAGGATCGACACCTGGTTCTAACGCTACAAGCTCCCCCTTGCTTTGAGCTTGTCTTCTGACTCCCCCATTGTTTTGCGAAAAGAAAATCTATTTTTTAATTGTCCGGCTATAAATTCTACAAGAATATTAGGGTTTCCATAAGGCTTTTCAATTCGTGTCATAGCAATGTTAAGTTTCCGATTTACAGAATTAAATTCTTTTTGTAAATTCATCTGTAATTCTTTGATTCCTCGGGGTCGACTTTCAATTAATATTTTTGGAAATCCCATATAGATTATGATTTGGATCAGGTCGATTCTTTTTTGAATCTCCAGGATCCGGTAGGTTTGACGGAGTTTTAGTCCCGAGATAACTGGTTCGGTGGAGTATTATTAATAAGAAAGGAGTAGAAGTAGAATCGACAACGAACAAGTCAATTTAATCTGGTTTCTATTCAATGATTTGAAGTTACATACCCGCAAAACCAGTTGGACAACATCTCCCCTCAGGGAACCAAAAGCTTGTCCAAATGAGGAACCCCTCATGCCTATATATAGGCATCAATCCATCCGTCCAAATGCACCACATGTTCATCTGTCCGGATGGACTCCATCCTTCTGGATGGACTTTAACAGTAAAATAACCTATAGGGATGAATGGGCTATTGAATGGATGGACCTGTTATACATTCGTCCGGATGGACTCCATCCGCCCGAATGGACTTTGTTCCATACAAAACCTTACCCGTTCTCTCACTATTCTATACAATATTCAACACACGTTTTATCTAGCCTATTCGCACAGTGGCGAACATACTAAATATTCACCAACAGAAATTTAGATTCTAGGATTCGGCAGGTTTGACGGAGTTTTGGTCCCGAGAAAACCGGTTCGGTGGAGTATTATTGATAAGAAAGAAGTAGAAGTAGAATCGACACCGAACAATTCAATTTAATCTGGTTTCTATTAATTGATTTGAAGTTATATATCCGCGAAACCAGTTGGACAGCATCCCCTCTTAGGGAACCAAAAGCTTGTCTAAATGAGGAACCCCTTATCCCTATATATAGGCATCAGCCCATCTGTCCTAATGCACCACATGTCCATCCGTCCGGATGGACTTTAACAGTAAACGAACTTATAGGGACGAAGTCCGGATGGACTCCATCCGTCCGAATGGACTTTGTTCCATACAAAACCTTATCCGTTCTCTCACTATTCTATACAATATTCAACACACGCTCTATCTAGTCTATTCGCACAGTGGCGGACATACTAAATATGCACCAACAACCTTGACTAGCTTTATACTTAATTAAAGCCGCTTGTGTAATGTCCTCGTCCTTGTGGCCACTTTTCCATCCGGTTCTTGCCCGTTGGTAAACAGAATGAAAATTTGTACACTTCTTGTTTATATCGGTTCACTTGACCGATATTGAATCCGTCGGCCGGTATTCGTCTCCCCTACCCATGAGCCCGAGAAAAGGTTCTCGGATTCGGTTCCAAAATATGACTTTACTTTGGTTGTTTGCTAAAAAATAAACAAATAATGAATACAAAAAACTAATACAAAAATATTACCTATTTGGGGGTCTTCCGACACCTCGATCCAGGATCGGGTTAAGACGTACTCCTCTTCATCATCCCACGGATGCATGTTTTTTTCGTTCGGGTTTCGGTTTTCTTTTTATGTGGGCGTTTTGTTTTTTCTTTTTGCTTCTCCTCTACTTCCTTGACTTCCGGTTGTGTATCCCGGAACGATCTCGGGCTCGCGTAGTGGTGAGCCGAATGCTTGTGCCGATCCAAATTCTTGAAATGACCCCATTCCGTCCGTTTTTTATTTGGGATCCAACCAAATAGATTTGGGTCCCATGAGAGTGGTTGGTTCAATAGGTTCATGTACCCGGTTTGATGTTGAATAAATCGACAAAACTGGATCCAAAAGGGGTGGGTCGAGTGGGAACCGGAGAAAGGGGACGACTAGGATTGCTACTTTGGTTCGGGTCCGCACTCGAACGCGGGGGAATAAACCGCGGTTGAAGGGATGCATTGTATAAAAATTCTAAATTTTTATAAAAAAGGTAGAGATAAGAGGGATTGAGAGTGTGATGAATTTAAAAAAAAAATAGGAGAGATGGGGAACATTTATAGATATTAAAAATGAATTAACTTTTTTTTATTTGTTGACCGTTGTCAACGATCCATTTTTGAAAACCAATCCCAATCACGCGCTATAGTATCGCGGCTCTAAGAATTTTCACCTTCATAGCGCCCCCAGTAGTTGTGTTGGGCGGCGCTATAGGGCACCATGCCCCTTGCTCCTGTGATATACAACCCCATTACACAAGACCTAAAGAAAAGAAAAGGTGTAAACATGAAGGTTGAAAAGTTAAGGGTTAAAAACAAAAGAAAATTAAATAGTGTTTTTGTGAGAGGAAATATATTTGTGAATTAATACATAGTTATTAGTAGGACCAAAACCATCATTCGTGAAAAGAAATAATCAAAGCTACGACTACCATTCAAGAAATTAACACTTAAATATTATTATTTGTTATTACTTAGCACTAAACTAAAAGTGATGAGTTAAACATGTTAAAACATGTTTAACGAAGTTAGAAAACAAGTTTGATATCAAAACAAAAGGTTTTGATACCTAAGAATAGTTTGGTTGCAAAATACGCATGAATACGCATTTTGACCGAAACTATGACTCGTCACTACACCTAATCAACGTGGTAATCAATAGGTATAGCCACAAGGGACTATAACCATTGTGATTACGCTAACGTTGCAAAGTTCAAACGAACTTTGTGTTGACCATAACCTGGTCAAAGCAGAAAGTCAAACACAGTTTGACTTTCGTGCTTAAAAACGCATGAAAGCATGAAAGAAACTTACAAGGGGTCCAAGCTAGGAAGAACTTGATCTAAATACTCAGGTATGAAGCATAAAGCTTCAAATTAGAGCATAAAATTAGATCAATGTGTGAGGAAAATGGAATGAGAGCTTGGGTATTTATAGATTTCGGAGAACCGTTAGGATCGTTTCTCGCATTTCGTGCCTTGATCTTGACCCTCCATGTGGGCACATAGTTTTGCAATACAAGGGGACATGAAATACCATCAAATTTTAGCCCATAGAATGCAAAACTTGGGGTTAAAAACCATCAAAACATCAAAATTGGTCTAGATACAATGAATCTGGTCATTTGGGCACTTTTTAACGCTTTTAGTCCCTGTTGATCAATACGTTTATTTTTGCGCACCAAAACACCTCAAAGCCTATTTCTAAGCTATGTAAAGTATATTTAGGGCATGTTTAACTTATGATCAAGTTCTGGAACGTTCGTTACTATACAAATCGGTATAGTTTCGCAGTTTGACACAAATAGTCCCTGCGATCGAACAAACTTGATTTTGACACACCAAACCATCCAAAACTTATTTCTAAGTTATGTAAAGGTTATTTAAGGTATGTTGAGCCTATGTCACTATCCCGGAGTGTTTGTCGCATTAAACTGATTACGTTTATGCATCTGTTTGCGTATAACTTTCCAGAAAGTGATTTAGAGGTCGAAATCGAACAAGAATTGATATGTGCAATTGATACACATATTTAAACAAATCCCAAGTATGAAACACAATATTTCATTGGTTAGGCATTTGTTTGATGGCCGCAGAGGCATTGGTGTCACAGTCTCCCCTACTTTAGGAAATTTCGTCCCAAAATTTATTCGTAGGAGCCTCTCAGTGACTTTGTGTTAAATAACCACGAAAAATATGCAAGGCATAATCCTGTCATTTCCTCAACGGACATTCTTCAGAAATGAAAATGAATGGATGGAGTCATTTTAAATGGGTGCTTCCTCAGAAATGGAAATGAAGGAATAATCAAAAGGATATTCATTTCCTCAACGGACATTCTTCAGAAACGAAAATGAACGGACGGAGTCATTTTAAACGGGTGCTTCCTCAGAAATGGAAATGAAGGAATAATCAAAAGGATATTCATTTCCTCAATGGACATTCTTCAGAAACGAAAATGAACGGACGGAGTCATTTTCAACAGGTGCTTCATCAGAAATGGAAACGAATAGAGTTAACTCTAGACACATGACAAAACTTGCTGTGGTTTCTTTGCACTAAATTCCATAAATATGTATGCATTCATAATTACTTAATTTCTTGCACAGTTCGCACAGTGCATTTCATAATGTGTAGGGGAAGAAAAATCAAACCTGTGATGAATGTGACTAGACTACCATAGGGTCCTTTTAATTAGATCGACAAATGATCTCTTTAAATAGACCACCAAGGAGTATTTTCAGCTATATCATCACATGACATTCCTAACCAGATTTTTGGATCAATCTGTTTAACTAGACCACTCAAGGGGTCTAATTATGGAATAGTACCTTATAATCCAAGGGTCTTAACTATTCCGTAGAAGCCCATTAAGGATTCGAGGTAGTACCTTTGGATATCCTACTATGAATCCCTTATATGAAGATATAGAAGATTCTTACGAGGATTTGGATAACGAAAAAAAAAAAATTCGGATCACACAAAAACATAAAAGAGAACACATAAGCACATAATCACATAATTGTTTAACTTGACCTTTAATTTGTTATCTTTGGACACGGATATTTAAAGCACACCAGGAATCCAATCCATGGATTTCATTTGGCACTTTAATCATTTTCAAGAACCTATCTATGAAGATAGGATGATCTTCCAAAAAATCAATTTTTGATTACAAGGAATCATAACATTCAAATTAAGGTACACAACAATTACGGACTTACGGAAATACCCTTAGGTACCCTATTAAGGATTGGGTATTCGTCCAGAGTTGTAACTTGCGTCTTGTACTTCGTTTCTTTGGAGGAAACAGGTACTTAGGATTTTCGTGGAAAACGCAAGAGATCATTAAATGGAAGAATTTTGGGGGTAGTCTGTTCTTCAAGGAATACGATTCCTTGATTGTCGGTATTGTAGGGGATATGTTGTTTATACATGCAACCACATAAATACATTGCAATGTAAATAAAAGATTTATTTATAAACAACAACAACAATTGTTTCATAGACCTTGACAATAAAAGAAAATAATACATAAAGCTTGATTATTTCTAAACAGTGTTGTCTTTCAGTCGGTCAGATGCTCATCCCTGCGCTGGATTCGCATTAGCAAGCTTTGGGCAATTTCTTCGGAAATGGCCCATCTCGCCACAGTTGAAGCAAGATCCTGGTAGAAAACGAGCTTGAGCAGGATTGTTGCCAGCTTGATTTGGTGTAGCTACAGTTGGGCAAACTCTTACTGTATGACCAATAAGTCCACAAATTTGGCATTTGCGGCACTCCACACTAGCATGATGATGAAGGCTACATTGGTTGCACAAGGGTGCAGTTCCGTTGTATGGCTTCCTAGCAGGGGGTTGAGCTGGTTGGTTGGGTACAGTTTGATCATTGTGAGCGACCACGGCGAAGTTCTGAGAAGCCTTTCGCTTCTTTGACTTCTTGGGGGATCCAGTCTGTTCATCCTTTGGTTTTGATTCTTCGATCGGTTTCTTGTCGCCTTTTCAGAAAAGTTTACCTTTCCTGATCTGAGATTCAGTCAAGGTAGTGGATAGCTCAATGGCTTGTCTAACTGTAGTGGGATTACTACCAGTAACAATATCTTGAACTGAGTCATGGAGGCCATCAATGTACTTTTCGATTGCCTTATCCAAAGGCGTAACCATGTTCGGGCATAACAGACTTAACTCCTCATAACGGTCAGTGTAGGCTCGATGCTCACCGCTATCTTGCTTAAGATCGTCGAATTCCCTTTCCAATGCCCTAATCTCATGACGAGGACATAATTCCCTCATCATTAGAGCTCGAAGCTCTTCCCATGTTTGAGCCAGTGCTACGTCGGCACCCCTATCCCTCATCACACCATTCCACCATGTCAAAGCTCGTTTCTCAAAGACGCTAGATGCGAACTCTACCTTTCGCTCGTTTGGACACTGAACATGTCTGAAGGTGCTCTCTAGACTCTCGAACCATTGTAGAAGTGCAGTCGCTCCTTGAGACCCAGAAAACTTTGATGGCTTGGCAGAGTTGAATGTCTTGAAGTTGCATGGGGCATTATTGTTGTTGAGGGCTTGGTTACATTGAGCAATGATGTTTGGGATTGCAGCAGCCATCTGCTGCGTAATGATAGCTGCCAGTTCTTCATTGGGTACCTGATTGTCGTGTCGTGGAGGCATTCTAAAAGGGGAAACAAGAGAGAAAAAAAATGAAATGGCATTGGGTAAGGATGTTACAATTTCCGACCAAAAGGCATGGGTGATGGTCATTTGTTCGAACCACGAAGCAAACAAACGACACACAAAAGCTGAATCAAAGTAAATAGGTCCTCATAATGTATCGCGAAGACATGCTATCCTAAAAGTGGACACTCACCCCAAGAGTTCCCAGGTAAGAGTGACTGGTCCGATACTGCGGATTTGTACGAACACTCTAGCCTTAGACAGAAGACTCAGGGTACAGGCACCCACCCTTCCAGTTTGCACGTGTTCACATTATTTAGACCCAAACTTTGACGAGATTTTGAAAACTTTGAAGGTTCAAAACCTTATAATAAATCATCCTAGAACAGACGACTAGTTTTCAAAGCGGATTCGAAATTTATGTTCTCATTGTGGTTGTCACCTAAAGATAGGCGACGGTATTGTTTTACGACTAAACGCAAGTAAACTCGCGTTAGGGTCCTAGGAAGGTTATAGACTAGGTCAAAGCATTACTAATAACCTAATTCCCTATAACCATGAGCTCTGATACGAACTTTTCTGTCACACCCCGACCACGAAAAACAACAAATCGTGGCAGAAACGTCGGGGAGTGTTGTAGCAGAATCATTGTTTCATAACACATGGATTGAAGTTCTGTTTTATTAAATTAAATGTATTACATTACATTGAAATTAGAAACAAAACATGAACAAATAGACTTTCATTGTTATTAAGTCACTAAGACCTCGTCCGTTCCTATGTGAGCATGCATCAATATCATCATCAAATATCACCAACTATGGTACCTGAAACACATGGAAAATACGGCAGCATAAAATGCCGGCGAGTACATAGAATTTTATGAGAGTGTCAGATTCATGGCTCGTTTATGTTTTGAAAATATAACTTAAACACCTTTGCAAATTGATAATTAGAAAACCAAGTTTTGTAAAATGTTTGTAATGTAAATTGAAATAACTAAGTCAAAACAGATTTGTTATAATTTACCTTGATACCATGAATCTTAACTCCAAAAACATTTGTTTATATAAACCCAAATTGTAAATCGTTTTTGAAATAAAACTCGAATGTTTTATATTGTTAGAAAAACCTTGTAATATAACTTTGTTTTGATAAACTTGCCCAAGTGATCTAGATAACGCAACGATATATAATGTATTAAAAGCACTTATATATAGGAAGTACCAGCGGCGTATCCACCATGCTTTTAACACATTACACCCGCCCCGTTACCTAATCACTTCCCTAACCCAATGGTTCAAACAATACCAAATGGTTCGCATAATCAAACAGTTACAAACGGTTCACATAATCAAACAGTTACAAACGGTTCACATAATCAAACAGTTACAAACGGTTCATATAAATCAGACAGTTACTAACGGTTCACATAATCAAACAGTTACAAACGGTTCATATAAATCAGACAATTACTAACGGTTCACATAAATCAAACAGTTCCAACGGTTCAAAATGTAAAACAATGTGTCCATATGCTGAGTGAACATATGCAACAAAATATAATATACAAAAATCAATGTGCTAGCATGTTAAGTGAACATACATAGCAAAACATAATGAAATCATGTACTATAAGTGTACTATTGAACATAACAAGCATATGATATAAAAAATGAAAAGCATGAAAGTAACAAGTAGGCACATGTGTTTCACCCCAAAATGTTTGAAAAACAGTAAAAGAGGGGACTATGTACTCACTTGAGGATGCTTAGAAGTCTTGACTAACAACCAAGCAATGCTAGAGGGATCATGGAAATCAAACGGCACCTAATATAGGTAACTACGTTAATAAACGGACCTAATTCGGAGGATCGGATAAAATGAGGTTTCGTAAACCAAATGAGTGTAGGGACTCTTGTAATATGGTTTAACAAAGCCTACATTCTAAAATGAAACCTAACCTAAGTGCTTACGACCCATTACAACTCGTTAAGGTAGCTTACGCCACTTTAACGCGTCGTTCACGTAAAACGCGTTCAGACCGCCTAACTAGTCCTATGACAAGTATTATATGCCTTAACATGTTTAATAATGTTGCCTAATCAGTTTTGATGCCATAATTTATGTTACATATGCTTAAAATGAATTTATGCGTAAAAAGGGCATTTTGGTCATTTTCCTAAGGCATATAAACTACCTATCATACAACTAACTAAACGAAGTGACCATAAGGTATAACCTCGGAAGGTTATTCCCTATACAACTATGGTCACACAAAATGCTTGGTCGGATCCTAATGATCGACCAAACGGGTCGGGTTCGAAAGTCTAAGCGGTTATTTAGACCGCTTATCTTACGTCCCTATATAAGCACTAAACTAAAAGTGACAAGTTAAACATGTTAAAACATGTTTAACGAAGTTAGAAAACAAGTTTGATATCAAAACAAAAGGTTTTGATACCTAAGAATAGTTTGGTTGCAAAATACGCATGAATACGCATTTTGACCGAAACTATGACTCGTCACTACACCTAATCAACGTGGTAATCAGTAGGTATAGTCACAAGGGACTATAACCATCGTGATTATGCTCACGTTTCAAAGTTCAAACGAACTTTGTGTTGACCATAACCTGGTCAAAGCAGAAAGTCAAACAAAGTTTGACTTTCGTGCTTAAAAACGCATGAAAGCATGAAAGTAACTTACAAAGGGTCCAAGCTAGGAAGAACTTGATCTAAATACCCAGGTATGAAGCATAAAGCTTCAACTTAGAGCATAAAATTAGATCAAGGTGTGAGGAAAATGGAATGAGAGCTTGGGTATTTATAGATTTCGAAGAACCGTTAGGATCGTTTCTCGCATTTCGTGCCATGATCTTGACTCTCCATGTGGGCACATGGTATTGCAATACAAGGGGACATGAAATACTATCAAATTTTAGCCCATAGAATGCAAAACTTGGGGTTAAAAACCATCAAAACATCAAAATTGGTCTAGATACAATGAATCTGGTCATTTGGGCACTTTTTGACGCTTTTAGTCCCTGTTGATCAATAAGTTTATTTTTGCGCACCAAAACACCTTAAAGCCTATTTCTAAGCTATGTAAAGTATATTTAGGGCATTTTTAACTTATGATCAAGTTCCAGAACGTTCGTTACTATACAAATCGGTATAGTTTCACAGTTTGACGCAAATAGTCCCTACGATCGAACAAAGTTGATTTCGACACACCAAACCATCCAAAACTTATTTCTAAGTTATATAAAGGTTATTTAAGGTATGTTGAGCCTATGTCACTATCCCGGAGTGTTTTTCGCGTTAAACTGATTACGTTTATGCATCAGTTTGCGTATAACTTTCTAGAAAGCGATTTAGAGCTCGAAATCGAACAAGAATTGATATGTACAAATGATACACATATTTAAACAAATCCCAAGTATGAAACACAATATTTCATCGGTTAGGCATTTGTTTGATGGCCGCAGAGGCACAGGTGTCACACTTATGATCGGTGAAGACCACACACTTGGTACCATAAAGGTGGTGTTGCCATATCTTTAACGCAAAAACAACTGCACCAAGTTCAAGGTCATGGGTAGTGTGGTTCTTCTCGTGTATTTTGAGTTGTCTTGAAGCGTATGTGATAACCTTGTCTCATTGCATGAAGACACAACCAAGACCTTGGTTGGATGCATCGTAATACATGATGAAATCATCGTTTTCGTCGGGAAGATCAAGAATAGGAGCATTGCAAAGCATGTCCTTGAGCATTTGAAAAGACTCCTCTTGTTTGGGACCCCAAACAAAAGGTTTATCCTTTTGAGTCAAAGAAGTGAGAGGAACAACGATCTTTGAAAAGTTGGAGATGAATCGACGATAATAACCCGCCAATCCAAGGAATGAATGAATTTCAGATGGAGACTTTGATGCAATCCAGTTTTTGACAGGTTCGAGTTTAGCGGGATCAATGCGAATGCCTTTCTCGTTTACAATGTGACCAAGGAATTGAACTTCTTTTAGCCAAAATTCACACTTGGAGAATTTGGCGTAAAGTTGTTGAGTTCATAGGAGTTCAAGGATTAGACGCAAGTGTCGCTCATGCTCGTCTTGGTTCTTGGAATAGATGAGGATATCGTCTATGAAGACGATCACGAAACGGTCCAAGTAAAGCTAGCACACCTAGTTCATCAAATCCATTAAGACCGCAGGTGCGTTGGTCAAACCGAAAGGCATGACCACGAACTCATAGTCACCATATTGCATACGGAAGGCGGTTTTACGAATATTCTCTTTGAGGACTCGAAGTTGATGATAGACAGAACGAAGATCGATTTTAGAGAAACACGTCGCGCCTTGAAATTAATCGAAGAGGTCGTTGATGCGAGGAAGAGGGTAGCGGTTCTTCACAGTGAGCTTGTTGAGTTCTCGATAGTCGATGCACATACGAAAAGACCTATCTTTCTTCTTGACAAAAAGGACCAGAGCGCCCCAAGGAGAAGTACTAGGGCATATATAAAGCCTTTATCAAGTAATTCTTGAAGTTGGCTTGATAGCTCTTGCAGTTTTGAGGGTGCGAGAAGGTACGAAGATTTAGCAACAGGCGTAGCGCCAGGGACGAGATCAATATGAAAGTCAACAGAACGAGGGGGAGGATGACCAGGTTGGTCTTTAGGAAAGACGTCGGGAAAATCACAAACAACAGGAACATCACTCACGCCTTTTCCTTTGTCCTTCTTTTCCACAAAGTGGGCCAGAAAAGCAAAGTAATCCTTGCGCAAGTACTTGTTCGCTTGAGTACACGACATGAGTTTGAGACCTTTTGAAGGTTTCTCACCATAGATGTGTAACGAGTCACCCGAAGGAAGAGGAAGATGAATAAACCTCTCAGAACAAACAACTTCAACACGGAATCGCCTAAGCCAATCCATGCCTACTATGATATCGAAATTGCCCAATTGCATGGGTATGAGGTCAATCAAAAACTTATGGTCGTTGAGATTGAGAGAACAATTAAGGAGAACAGAATCGACAGTTACAGACTTACCGTTAGAGACTTCGACCACGAATGATTTTGGCAACTTAGTGCGTCTACACTTAAGAAATTGTTCAAATAAGCCAGTATAAAATAAGCAAGAAGCATAAACATCGTTTACAAGAAACATACCGTTGATGACGTCGTTGCTGTTCTGGGCCTGAGCTACAGTGATCACGAAGGCTCGTCCGCGTGGAGCTTGCAGCTGGTTGTTGCGTTGCGGACACATGTTACTGAGAAGATTTGGGTCGCCATACTTGAAGCAGGTGCGACCGTTGTCTTCTTGAGGCAGGTTTTGGGCAGGGGTTTGGGTTTGGGTTTGGTTACTTTGTGGCTTTTGACCACTTCGGCATTGGGTACTAAAATGCCCAAACCTATTGCACGTGGTGCGAAGGCGGCATGGTGTGTAGGTTGGGTGATGGTACAAGCAAGTGTTATACATAGGATGAGTCCGAGTGTATGCCCATTTTGCTGTTCAGGGTTTTAGGTTAGGGCTAGTTATTGTTGGGGTTGAGGGTTATGCGGAGTAACAACCGCAAAATTTTGGTTCGAAGCCTTCCACTTCTTACTGTTGGTGTTGTTTTTGGTGGGTGGTTTTGATGGTGGGGGTTTAACGGTTGGTTTGGTGGTGGCTTGGTGAATGGTCTTGGAAGAACCCTTTGTGTCGAAGGTTCCATCCAAGATTCGGTTGTGGTTGAATAACCATGAAACGATTATCATCACAAAGTTTTTCATGGGTCCTAGTTTGCCCATTAGAATCATCAATGGGAGACTTAGATTCGTAGATAAGGTAGCCTAAGTTTATGACGAATAACCATGAAACGATTATCATCACAAAGTTGGCCATGTTCATATATATATATACATATATTTATATAGTTATATAATAATCCTAAAACTAAGCCCATAATAGTTTGTCATATAAGTCAAGCATGGAGGATTAACCTCGTTATATGATTCACCACTACACAAATCATCATAAGGATGATTTAGAGGGTCATGAATAACAAGAAATAAAACTAACTATTACATTCTCAAGTAGCTAAGTAAGTCTTAACCCGGGTGAACCACCACAACATGGAAAGAGTTAACTAAGTGTTAGAGGCTTGGCGGGGTTATGTTACTTTGACACTAGGAAGCTACTTAAGTGTTCATACACAAAGTTCGTAAGTGAGGTAGTGGAACTAAGTTGGAAAGCCAAAGCTCCCACGGTTCACACTTTTACCAAAACACAAGTTTATCCATATGAAAGATGGTGAATCTTGGATGGTTTCAACACTTGGGACATGTATGAACTTATTAAAATAGAAAGTTTAGGGAATGTTTGCACCTCTAAACTCATAAGAATCAACCATACACAAGCACTATAACCATGGACTTGATTAGAGGTAAGGTAGGTACAAGATTCATGCAAGAAAGTAAGAGTATAATAAGATTTAAAGCAAAATCTTCCAAAACAGAAAGTTTGGACCTCAAAATGGTGATGTTCCACCTTAGATTACCATGGTAATCTTGTGGAAACATTCCTAGAGGTGTTCCAAGCTTTGTAGAAGAAGATTTGGTAAAGAAAAGTAGAAGAAAAGTGAGTTTTGAATCACTTTTGCACTTGGAGATTTTCTTCATTGCACTTGCAAAGGAGAGTGTTTTGAGTGATTAGAAGTGTTAGGAAAGTGCAAAAGAGTGTTAGGTAACTTGTATTTATAGTGGTGAAGTAGGGTTTGGTGTTAATGGTGCTTTAAAAACAATTAGGTGGGAGTTGGAGATGAGAAATGGATCAATCCCGTACACAAAAATAATTTTCTGCAGATAGGGGGCTTGGCGCCCCACCAAGGCAATTGGTTTAGGCTTGGCGCTCTAGTTTCGTTTTTAACCCTTTAGCCCTTAAAGTTTGATAGATTTGATGTTTTGAGGTGTAACTTGTATAAAGGACATCTAATTGAGTATGAATCAAGTATTAAAGCATAAACCAAGTATTGTGAGAGTATTATCATGTATGTTGCACATATAATGAGTATTAAACACGTATTTATGACAAATTGTATGTAAAACAAGTACGAATTCGCGTGTGTGATGAATGCGTATCAAACATGTATTTAAGTTGAATGTAACGTAAGTAAGTATAATCAAAGTATAATTCACATAAATTAATAAAGTTTTATTACGATTAAAGCCTCATATTACAATGATTTGAAACGAAATACAATTACAAGAGATACAGTTTCCAAAAATAGAAGTACAAGACAAACTTTCTAAATACGGAAAGTTACAAAAAGCGAGGCGTTACACTTGGCCATAAACTTCATCATGTCATACTTCGACATCGAGTCAGAGTTAGGCTTGACGCTTGACTTGGAGCCTCTTCTCGAGTTTGAGCGATGGTGTGCGTTAAGCGTGATACGATTTTATTAATATTTTAAGTTCGTTTTACGCATTAGTCAAGTTTTAAATTTGTAAAACACGATATTGTACTAACACTAAACACACACTAGGGCAAGTGCACCTATCACGAGCGTAGTATAGTGTTGGTAAAATACCGTGGTCGTCCAAGGACATAAGAGCTTTTAATACCGGTTTATTGTCAACGTCTAATCATCATAATTTTTTTAAAAGAGTTTTTAAACATGAAAATAAGTCTAAAAAGTAAAAGATAAATAAAGTGAAAAACAAATAGACAAGATAGAATCACTTGGATCCAACTCATCTTTAATGTACCCTTTGATGATTTTCACACTTTCGGAATTTTTAAGAGATTATCTTAGTTATAGTAGTAGGCCCCTCTTTTGAAGGTGACGTTACCCTCAACCCAGTGGCTTGAGTCAGCAGGGATACAATCCCAAAGGGTCGGAATATTGAAAGATAATTAAATAAGTTATTAATGCGAAAAGTGGTAGGCTCCTCTTTTAAAGGTGACGTTACCTTCGGCTAAGTGGTTTGAGTCAGCAAGGATACAATCCCAAGAAGCCGGTTTAATGTTTTAATAGTAGTTTACATATTAGGGGTTCAAGCTATTCGCACCCCCGCCATCCAATACCTTTGGGGCATTGAAGGAGGTCCTAGTAAGCTTGAACCAAGTCCTCGCAGGATCTATACACTGAACGAGACAAGAACTTTACCAAACCACCCTTCTAACCCCCTTCCAAGTAGTTAACGTGCTTTATATAGACCATAAAGACACGAATGAGCAAATCAATGACATCATGAAGAAATGGTTAGGAAAATTTACGTTCAACATAAGAAACTAGTTATTAAAGTCATTAATACATACCCAATTAAAAAATGCCGAAAGATTAAAAATCAAAAGTAATACATTAAAGACTTATCTTCACCAAGTGATGTAAGAGATTAGCCAAGCATGGCCTTTGATTGACAAGAACTCTTACAATCAATCTTGGATCCCGAAACTACTACACACTCTAAAGATGAAAGATAGATGATGGTAGTGGGTGTTGGTGTTGTAGTGGTGGTGGAGTGGTGGCAAAGTGGGAGAGAAGTGGTTTGCCAAGGGATGCCTTTGAAAGGAACCAAGCACTCCTATTTATAGTCAGATCAGAGCCCTGACCACGGCCCCGTGCCCACTGGGCACAGCCCCGTGGTCACTCCTTTCTCTTCCTTCATTAATTTCAGCTGTCAGCAGAGGGCCCCACACGCCCCCGTGGTTCTTGGACACGGCCCCATGGTCAACTCTTTGCTGTACTATCAAGATTCTGCAAATCTAAGAGTTGACCATGACCCTGGTTTGGTGAGCATGGCCCCGTGGTGGGTGTGGAAGCTACCGTTTGTCTTTTCTGCAGGAGCTGTGGCTGACCACGACCCCGTGGTGAGCTGAACACGGCCCATGGTGAGCTGACCACGGCCCCGTGGTGGGGCTTTTGTTTCTCTTGTTTTTGTTCTTGGGATGCTGCCGAGGGTCCAGGCATGTCACGTTATTCCTTCTTCTTGTATTTTGTGTTGGTTTGAGCTGCTAATTTGCTTCTTTTATTTCTTTATGCTCATTTGGTCCTATAAATATAAAAGGAACAAAGAAACACACTTTTTCCAACATTAGTACTGAAAAGGGTTGGTTTTACGCCTCGTTTGATGTAATTTATATGTTGCATTTTGTACACATCAAGCGATGAATGGAAGACATCTAAAAGTTCGAAAATAGAGGATAAAGGATGAGACTTGATCATAATATGTTTGGAAAATCACATTTGTTGCATGAATGAACATGGAAGTATTTCACATAGCACGTAAGTTTCACGTAGTTGCATAAGTATAACATGTACTCACAATGTATAGTCACGTATAAAGAAAAAAGGAGTATAAATTTAGTTTGTTCTCGAGTATTAGTATCGGTTTTAAAATGAATGAGGTATCAAGTATAAAACACATTAAAATTGAGATAGCATAAAAGAGATTTATCATAAAACTTGGAGTGTCTCGGAACGAAACTAAGACTATTCCAAAGTGGATCAAAAGTCCTTTCGAGTTAGCGAAACATGCTTTAGCCTAATAGGTAGAGGGAGAAGCGGTTAATGGTATTCACCCTTCTAGTTACTACATGTCCCTAGTCGATCGAAGATTCGAGACTTTGGCAGGATTGAAAATCGAGGAGTGGGACTAGTTGTTAAGATACGGATTTCACCCATACCTTGGAAACATCGTACAAATGTGGTTAGTACTCATCGGACGGGTCAAGAAAATAAATTCCGACTCGTTGGTATGGGTCCACTAGAGTAAGAACGGGAAATTTTCCATCAAGATGTGGATTTCACACCTAACTTGACGGGGGTGAAATCATCTCGTTTGTATAATACGAGTGTCTTCACGTGTTCATGTGTATTGTGTAACGTCATAGGAAAGACATATGATTAATTTAAGACAAAAAGAATAGGTAAGAAGCAAAGTAGGCAGAATTTAACATTTAAACATAAAAAGTCGAGAATGGTCAAGTTTGGTACTTAAACTATAGACTAAGTCAAATCATGAAAGTTTTACCTAATTCCCTATAGTTATGGCTTTGATACCAATCTGTCACACCCCCAACCGATGGCGGAAACATCGGAGTGAGACTAAAACGAGATTGTAAGAGACTTCAAAACACTATTTTGCGACAATATTTAATAAAACAAAATTTCATTTCATTTCTAATATTCGAGTACAACACTGGAACAAAAATACAACAAGGTACACGAAACAATTACAACAAAAACATGAAACAAATACAACAACAATACTAAATTTCTAAAATGAGTTTTTAGCCAATCCTACTAGATTTCATCGTCATCATCGTCATCAAATTCCTACAACATGTTTTAAAGTACAGTTCAATATAAAATGTATTGCCGAGTATACAAGTATATCTACTAGCATAAAAAAAGTTTAAACAAATCCACATGGCATAATAGTCATAAAAAATTAACGTAAAACTAGCATGCAACTATAAATGTCAGCCCAAAGATTTCTGCAAGCGTAATCTCGTCGTAGCAACGATGAGACCGCTATGATTAACTTAATATGACCTCAAGAATACGGGCGGTGCGTGACTCCTATAGCGCTATACATTTTAAAGGAGGCTTGTACAAAGTTAATGACAAGTATAAAGCATAAGAATAGTCTACCATACACGAATTCAAGCACAAAGTATCAAACATGTATGAAGGATTGTTTGTTTGTGTTTAAGAATAAAGTAAGTGTGTTTGTATGAGTTTAATAGCATAAAACGTATGCATCCAATTGTGTAAAAAGTAAAAAGGGTATCGAGTATACTCACGGTTTTACAAAGCTTTCCTTTTTAAATCCGCGAGTTGATGATGGCGAGAGTTGGAACACCGAGGTTACCCTACAATGGTTAAACAGAGGTGTGTGAGTTATTTGGATTTGGACGAAGGATTTGGATTGGAACTAAAGTACAAAAGTATATATGAAAACACGAAAGTATATCTTGTCTAAACACCCGTTCTGACACTATGTTCTGTGTGATTTCATGGGTCCTAATTTTACCCATTAGAATTAGAAACGAGAAGTTTAGAACTAAGGTAGAAAGCAACCTAATATTCATGACACTATTCATGAAGACAGAAGGTCCTTTCATGTGAAAGGGTGCCAGTTCGTGCGAACAGAAGGTCCTTTCGTGCAAAGGGGCTTGTTCGTGCGAACAGAAGGTCCTTTCGTGCGAAGAGGGCCAGTTCGTGCGACAGAAAGTCCTTTCAAACACTTAACTATAAACTGGTTAATACCATGAATTCGGCTAAGTTATTTATATGCTATATATTATATTATTTAATATTATCAGTCTAGTATTTTCACAGATTTCATGGAATGGAGGTACGAACGCCTCATTGTATGATTCACCAAAGTTCAATGTTGTGACAACCCTCACCAAACCAGGTATCCGTACGAATTAATTAGTATTTAATTAATGCTTAATTACTGTGCTTGCTTACAACTGTGGTTAAACTGCTTCTTGAATTCTGATACATACATACTCATGCATCACATTTTATACTGTCACTCTATTATTTACACACAAACATCAGTGACAACCTTGATGCACAAAAGCACAGTGAGCACACTATACGGATAACCCAGTAAACATGCTGACATAGCCAGCATCAGACAGACACTGTCTCTGAGGCCAGTATGAGCCGGGAATAGATTACTACACCAGTAGGGAGTGTAGGGAAGTGAGGATTGTAAAACGGCGTCACTAGGTGATAGTTATAGTGACCGGATGTGCCTAAAACGTACTTTAAGTACAAAATCCTGCACTTTAATACAAAATTCAGCTTTTTAGCTAACTAGTAAAGTGCAAAAACATGGAAAAATAATACTAGGCACTTTCCAAAGTGTCGGGAATTCATTGTGTCACTAAAACAAATATTAACGACACTTTAAAGGCTTATTTAGCACTTTAACGGATTAATGCCCAACCGAACAACCGGACTCTACCCGAAACCTAAAAATATTGTCATCGACACTATTTTTCCTTTTCTGAGTTAGTTAGGGTCCCCGAATACCCTAACACCCGTTATAAATTATTACACACATATTACACTACATTAAATTCCTAAGAAATCAAACTAATCACTAACTTATTAGTTCAAATCAAACCATATTACCCCACCCCTTTCTAACCGAACGGTTCCCATGTGGGAACACCCACCACAATTTTTGGTTATTTTATTTGGACATGCTACATATCTAGTGGACATAATATCCATTGGGTTTTGGTAAATAATGGCTTATAAGAAGGCTATAGGATAAACATCTCATACATTTCCACACTTAAAAAAATTGCATCTCCTTTTTCCCCCTTGGCTACTCTCGGCCGAGAACACATACCCACCCACCATCCTTTTCAAACTTGGTTCTTGCAATATTACATACATACAAGGGTGAAGGGTCACGTATAAGGAGGCTCGGTGCTTACGGATTGCCAAGGACCTCACCACAACGCTATTAACCACCCGTTTTTCGTCTAGTTTCTTCCCTAGCCTCGAGCTAGTAGTAAGTGACTCTAAACACCCTATTGTTCATATCTAAAGTGGTTAATAAGAAATTTAACGGGTAAAAATTATGAACACTAGAGATCGAAACTAAAAGTCTACTAAAAGTGATGAACAAGGTGGTTAATGGATGAATATTAGTGTAAAATTTTTGAAACTTGTTTTGTTATGATTATTTTATGTTGGTTGATGCTAGTAGTAGTTCGGATCGTCATCTAACCCGGCTAAGTCATGTTCATGAAACATGAACTAGTGTATGGTTAAGTATGAAAGTGATTAGATGATGAATACTACTACTTATGAACATGAACTTGTGTAAAAGTGATTTTTCTTATAAAATGGAGTTTAAAACTAGTAGATCTAAAGATCTACAAGTGGTATTTTCGAAGAACCAAGCGTAAGACGAAACCATGTTTTAAAACCGGATCTTTCCTAAACGAAGATGTTTTTGTGAACAAACTAGTGCGTAGACGCTTGTGTAACAAAAGGATTTAACAAAGAATTATTTTTGTAATATTGGACTAGAAGTTGTATAAATGCATTTTCTTTAAAAATAAGATTTTTAAGGAACCGATTTCACTTACAAAGATAGAAAGATCTACTAAGAATATCAGAAGATTACTACACATTTTTACATAACCCACAAGTTCATGTGTTTGCGGTCTATGTATATTTTTGACTAGTTTGATGTTGAAATATTGATTGTTGATGTTGAGAAAATTGATTGGTTGAATTTTTAAAAGAAAATGATACGCTAGTAAGCGTGGCCACCTCCAGTTACAGAGGAAACTCTGGCGAAATTTTTCCAGAAAATAACACTTGGAAAATATTTTTGGGACAAGTGTTATAAATATATTTTTAACTTGTTTTCCAAATAAAAATTCGCCATGGATTTTTATTACAAAATCTCCAAGTGTCGGAGGTGGGATTTTCTTAAATAAAACTTGTTAAAATATATATTTAGAATATATTTTTTCATCATAACACTTGTGTGAGTTTCATGATTACTTTGTGAACTATATATTATTTTTAGGGTAAAAATAATATAACTGGAATACATTGTGAAAGCACGACTCCAAAATAATACCAACGCCTGCACAAATAAATATTTAAGTTACACCGGTATTATTTATACCACCCGAACCTTACAACGTAACTTACGTATTTCAGAAAATACTCATAAGTGTGTATTTTAACAAGGATATTATTTTGGGAAAAATTATATGGAATAAAATATAATATTTTTGGGAAAAATATTTATATTTTGGAAGTAAAGTATTTTGGACAAATGAAATAAAATATATTACATTAAGTGAGACTTAATAATATATTTCGAAGTTATACGAACGCACATGTGTTAAAACCCCCATCCTTGGGAAGGAATATATTTGCAAAATAATTACGAAGTGTAATTACGAAATAGTTGCCTAACTATTTCCCAAAAACTTAAACCTTAAGCTAAGGCACGGCCGTCCGTCTAATAGAAGTTAGTACGTGTAGGTCGTCACGCAGCAGGTTACTTTGGGACGGACTATTTCGAGACGCACTTCAGTGAGTTCATGTCCCCCTTTTCTCTTAACTGTTTTCAGTTTTTATACTTTGGGAGTGAAATACATGTTACAATTATTAAGGACATTTTTATACACGGTATGGTTAGCTTAAGGAGGGTTAGGACGTACAGATCATGTGAGTGGGTAGGTGGAACTAAAGGCCATTAATCCTCGTTGTAGGACCGAGGGACATTAGTGATAGATCTATTTGGGTGTAGCGAGCCCCACTCCTGAGCCCGCTTAATGGACCAGGTGGTGACTAAGTGCCCGACGCACAAATCCGCTAGGCTTGAGTCTTCCTGCATCACTTCACACATATCATTGGCTTTGCAACCCAATGGTGATCTCTTTTTCCTTATTGCTACATACCAGGGACGTACTTAAGCGATTTTTACACCAGGGACGTACTTAAGCGATTTTTACACCAGGGACGTACTTAAGCGATTTTTACACCAGGGACGTACTTAAGAGATTTTTACACCAGGGACGTACTTAAACGATTTTTACAGGGACGTACTTAAACGATTTTTACATCAGGACGTACTTAAACATTTTTACATCGGGACGTACTTAAACATTTTTACATTGGGACGTACTTTAAAGGTTTTACATACTCACTTTCACATGAACTCGCTCAAATTTATGTTGACTTTTCAAACTACATGTATTTCAGGGAACTAATGGATCTGGCACGGTATGCACGTATTTACAAGCTACGTTTGAATAAAGAAGTCATCCAGGGTTTAGAAGGTGTAACCTCTTCCTGGACGGGTTACATATATCTAAACCTAGTATTGTTTAAAGTCTTTTGCTGAGTCTTTATAAACTCAATTAAATCAAGTTAAGGTTTGTAACTTATTTTGTGATTGTTGAAAAATGGGATTTTTCTAAACTTTATTAATGGGTGAATATCTCATGTTTTTATCATATAGCATTGTTATGATTGTTGCTATGGTATTAAGAAGTCACACCAAATAAACCCACGCTTCCGCAAAGCCAGGGTGTGACAAATGTTTATCAAGATAGTTGATGAACCCGGTTGCTCATGAATAAGTATAACATAAATAAATAAACCAAGCAGTTAAATAAGGACAACCCGGGCGTGTCATTCCTAACATGGCAAGTGTTGGAGGCGATGCGGGGTTAACTTACTTTGATTCTAGGAAACCGCTTGGGTGTTCAAGTGAGGTAGTGGAACTAGTTTGGAAAGCCAGAGCTCCCACTGTTCACACTTCTACCAAAACACAGGTTCGTCCTTATTGAGGATTGTGAATGCTGAATGGTTTCAACACTTGGAATTATGTATGAACGAAAATAACATAAAGCCAGTTCATGCGAATGGACTCAGTCTCACGAATGAAGTCAGTCCGTGCGAAGAGACTGCTTCATGCGAGAGGGTTCTGTTTCATACGAACAGTCTCGTTTCTTGGTGGAATTCAACCTCAACACAAACCCACAACTATAGACTTAGTTGTGAGCTCGGTGGGTACCAGATTTCTACCAAGTTCCAAGTCAGAAAGGTTTTGTACAAGAATTTGAATAAAACAGATATTCAAATCTTACTTTGGTACTCAATGTGGCAAGGTTTCACCTTAGATTACCAAGGCAAATATGTGAAAACCATCCGAGAGGTTTGTCCAAGTAAGAAGTTTGAAGAATCATAGAAGAAAATGAAAGAAAAAGTAGAAGAAATGATTAAGGAAGTGAGCTAAAACTCACTTAAAAGCTGTTGAAATACTCTGTCCAAAGTGTGCAAATGCAGGGAGAGTTTGGAGGTTGAGAGAGTTTGAAGTGGCTTGAAAGTGTTGAGTGTGGAAATGGTCACGTATTTATAGAGGCGGATGGGTGTTTGGTGCGGATGGAAATGTTTGTGCGACTGGGTTTACTTCGCACGAATGGGCCATCCGTGGGAAGGAGTTAGTCTGCACAAAAGAGTTAGGTTTGGCCAGTTTCGCATATTTTAGCGGGTTTTAAGCATTTACAGCATACAAATGTACTATATAAGTATAATGCAAAATCGATTGTTTCAAGTATCCGAAGTATGAGTTTTCATGTATGAGCATGTATTCAAGTTACAATGGATGACACAAGTATGTATAAGATAATCGAGTTTCATTATGATAAAAGCCTCATATTACAATTTTTGGAAAAGAAATACAAATATGATACAATTACTAGTTTCCAAAAATAGAAATACGTTTACACTTTCTAAATAAGGAAAGTACAAAATGAGAAGCATTACAAAAATGGTCTGCAACACAGGTGATCACTCCTTGTGCAACTCCGACAACAATGACAATGAATGTAGACAACCTAAGCTTGACAATAATCTTTAAATGAACTTTAGTCAAATACTGATTATTGACTTGCATGGGTTCCATTCATTGTGTGACAATCCGTAGTTCTGCAACACTTATTCTTCCAAGGATGAAGATAACTTGACAGGATTACATGCAATAGTACTAACCAACTTCCTAAATACATGAGCACAAACAGATAGTCCCATCCTCCAACCTTGCCAGAAAACAAACTCCATACAACTAAAAACTCATTTCCCATAAACCACTGGTTCCTCTAGGGTGGAACAACACATGTCATGTTAAAATTTCATTGTTCTCGGTAACCAAGATCATCACGCAAATAAATTTGACCCATACAACCCAAAGGATGAAGACGAGGGTTAACTTAACTAGCTCCAAACCACTCGGCAAACTCAAACTCTGTTAGGCACAAAATCAGGATCTGTTCTAGTAGAAGAACGTGGCGGAATCGATCAATGGCGAGGTGCGGAATCCCTCGAAACTGTCTGAGAATCACATACAACAATCTCAATGCTTAACATGTCTGATTTCATTAATAGAATCTGAAAGTACAAGAGTTCCGGATGTAAATCAGATAGAGCTTCGCTTCAGCAATCAGGCAAAAGGTTCTAGACTAATGGCCCTAATCCACTATTTATAGGCAACACAGGGAGGTGAGGATGTCACCCGATCGGATTGCCATCCGATCGGATGGCCATCCGTACGGATGACACAATGTCGTCCTTTCGGATCACATCTGACAGTTTACGTACCGTTCCCTGTTTTTTCTAGACACAAAATACATACATATACAAAAGTACAAACACACATACAGGACAAAATACATAAGACTCGATACAGACGGAAGCTACAAACATAATGCACTAACAAACTCGACCCATCAAAACACTTTTTTTTTTCAAAATTTAGGTTTTCCTAACAGCACTTCAACAGACCATTGCCGACAAACGACAAACGACTGGGGCACATATAAATGCCCAGCATACCTAATGATGACCACGCCGCCTTTGCCCCTTGGCCCATCCTAAGGAAGGCTAGAAACAAACAACGACTACCAAAGCCCCTATGATGCCTTTTGGTGAACCCGGTCTAACTTTTTCTTCTTCCTTTAAAACCCACCCTAGCATTAGCATCCTGTAGGTAACCCTTAATATCAAACACTCTAAACACATTAAAAATATGCTGACATGACAAACCATATTGCTCAAATCTTTTGCAAATACATGAAGCAATAAATAATCATCATCCTTGACTAATAGCTCCGAAATAATTTTTTAACATCTTCAAAACACCTAAAATAAATAATATTTACACTAACTCAAACATGAATACACCACTAGGAAATAAAGCTTCATAAAAAAATAATTACATTGTTTATAAAAATTATTATGCTAGTTAAATAAATAAATACATTAGTTTTTAAATAAGTACACTACAAATATAAATAAACATTTAAAATCTAAGCCGACATATTTCCTCTTAAATATCATAAAAATAGACCTAGTATATATCTTTGCAGTCTCAACCTCAAGTTCCATTTCAACCCATTATTCAGGTAAAGTATTCATCGTGTCATGATTATGTTTTCGATATCCATATATCTATACTTTAGTTTTCTAATTAAAATGAATAAAAAAAACTCCACAAGTGTCAATTGTGAGTTTAAAACAAGATCAAGAATTGATTTTCTATCTAAGACCATGACGCAGTACGCATAATGTGACACCCGGCTATTTAGGCTGTACCGTACAAATGTAACACGTGTCGTGAATGTATTTGACTGATGTTAATGCTTATATGAGATATTTGATGTGTTGGTAAATCCAAACTTTGATAAAAATTATGTTGGCAACAATAAGATAAACGCCTATCGCCTAACGAACAAAATGCGAAACGAACGTCGGTGACCGCCCGATCAATGTTAAAATCCTAAAAATAATATGTTATGATTAGAATAGTAATTTTAATCATGTCCGAAAGGAAAAATAAATTAAAACACTAAGAAACTCTAGACTTCAACCAAATAATTTTGAGATTAAAGTCCAAAATTCGTGAAGCCAAAATTTTTAAATAAACATGGAATTTTTATCATGTACGAAAACCATTGCGTGTTTATGTGCGTACATGATTATCTATTTATTTGGGCCTTATGTGTTATTACACACTTACTTTGTACGGTTATATATGTCACTGATGTCGCACGAACACGAGGTCATCGAGATTCATGACTCGGGTAGCGAGCCAGAATTCGAGACTTCACCCAGATCCATTCTACCAGAGATACCCCTCATGACTCCACAGATGGTTGGTATAGCCAAATTCGCTTCGTCATTCCATGTTGATCCTGCTGCTTTAGCCAGCCAGGTAGACCCCCGTTATGCTTTCACAAGCAACTGATGGATAGACGACGATGATGATGTTCCTCCCTCGATTCACGAGACGAGACAATCGTCAGGCACTATACCAGTTATCAATGACGTGGATAGAGGTGTCCATATGATCGGAGGATCTTTCAGTATCGCACCAGTGGTGGACGCCACTATCGTCACGGCTCAACCATTAGAGCCATCAGTCGTCCCACCTGCTGCTGTTGTCGAGCCTATTACTGAGATCCCTCCACCTGTTATTATTGAGTCATCCTTACCATTGATCGAGTCACGCACTCCTACTACACCTCTCTTGGTTTACTATCAACGTAGGAAAAGGACTAGACCTGTTGGAGAGATCGCATCGACGTCACGCGCTGAGACAACATCTGTTTCCAAAAAGCAGAAAGGAGTATAGGTTGATCAATGTTGTCATTGTGACCGACAGTTCGCCACTCTATGCGGAGATCTGGACTCAGCTAGGGATAAGATGAAGGATCTAGAGGGACAGATGGACTGGTACGACGAGTTGAAGGATCTAGACGATAGTGCGATGGATCAGATGCACTCGAGGATAGTGGAGCTGGAAGAGCTTGTTAGGAGGATGTTAGACTTCCTGGGTCTGAAGTGTTAGTTATTGGTTGTTTTTGTTGGTTGTTTTGTTTGTCCCTTTTTATAAACCCGTTATGGCTTGCATGCCAGATTTTGGATATTTAGCAGGAAATTTCATATGAACTTGTTATTGGTGTTAAATTTTGATTAGCCTTTGTACTAAAAACAAGCTTCGTAATTTCTAGTATAAATATCAAATTGGTTTCTTTTGGTTTAAAAATTGTTCTCATTATTAGGTGGATATGATACATGCGCAATGTTTGGTCCACTAGCATTTAGTGATTGAATTATTTTTGGATATCGTCTTATGTGGTTATTATGTTGTAATAATAGAAACGACGAAACGCCGCCAAACGCGAGACAAAATTCTGGACTACCTACCACCCCAGAAGAGTTGGCACAACTCATTGCCCAACACGTTAATACTGCCATGGAACAGCACGATGCTAACCAGAATAATGGCCAGGGACATGGGCGTGGTACTCATAGGCATGGTTTTGGTGGAGCACAGGTCAGAAACCCTCAAGGTAATATAATGATCAGAAAGTTTTAATAGTTCCTGTGTTATGATATAATCGGAGCGTATTCCTGATTTTCATTAACCTTGTGAACAGTGCACGGATGTACGTATAAAACATTCCAGGGCTGCAACCCACGATCATTTACCGGTGCTGAAGGACCCCTTGATATCACCAGATGGATTGAGAAGATGGAGTCCGTCATGGCAATCAGTGGTTGTGCTACTGATCAAAGGGTTAGGTATGCTTCTTGTTCTTTTCTAGATGAAGCTTTATCCTGGTGGAACACACAAGTTCAAATTATGGGTGAAGACGCTGCCTATGGTCTAACCTGGAACGAACTTAAAGAAATGCTCCAAAAGGAATACTGCTCGCGTAGTGAGATACAGAAGATCGAGACCGACTTCTGGAATTTAACCATGGAAGGCGTGAATGTCAGAGCTTATACATCTTGGTTCAACGATTTGGCAAGATTGGTTCCACAGATGGTCACTCCTGAATATGTTAAGATAAAGAGGTACATTTGGGGGCTATCGCCATGAATTCGCAGCATGGTCACAACAGCGAAACTCACAACCTATCTAGAAGCTACTAAATTGGCGAAATCATTAGCGGATGACGCTGCTCACAAAGGTAGCTTTAACAAGAAGGAGGAAACTGGGAAGTCGTCGGGCAAGGCCAATACAGATGTGAAATCTGAGCGGTCGGAGCATTCTGAGCCTAGATCTGGAGATTCGCAGAAGCGCAAGTCTGAGAGCTCAAGGAAGGAGACCGATGAGAAGCGTGACAGGAAACGCATCTCAGGGAAGGCGTATGTAGCAAACTCTAGTGGTTCCAGAAGGGATAGTGCCAGGGATGGCAGGAGTAGTTCTGAGAAAAAGACGATGATGAGCAGAGAAAGTGTGCCAGGTGTGGTTGAACTGGGCATGTTACTCGCTAGTGCTATGCTAAGAGTACTTCAGAGGGAGTGAGGCTAGAGGGATGCTTCCAGTGCGGTGAACAGGGACATTTCAAGAGAGATTGTCCTAAAGTAAAGGGTCAGAATGCTAGGGGCAGAGCGTTCGAGTTAAATGCTGGAAAGGCACGTGACGATCCTGCTGTTGTTACCGGTACGTTCTTAATCAATAACCATTCTGCGTTCGTACTCTTTGATATTGGGGCTGACTTGAGTTTTGTTTCGAAAAACTTTGAACCATTTATGTGTTCTCCAACAAGTAAGCTAAGTAAAATGTACTTGATAGAACTAGCAAATGGTTAATTGATAGAGACTAGTGAAGTCGTTCGTGGTTGTAGTATTCGATTAGATGATCCTAGTTTTAGTATCGACTTATTGCCAGTGGAGCAGGGTAGTTTTGATGTAGTTGTGGGGATAGATTGGCTATCCAAGAATAAAGCTGAGATTATTTGCTCGGAGAAGCAAGTGATGATACCTCGTCCTGGTGGTTGTGAAGCTATAGTTGTTCACGGAGACCGATCGAGTCGAGTGTTGAGTGTTGTTAGTGTTATGAAGATGCTTAAGATGCTGTGTAAGGGTTATCCTGCGTTCTTGGTTAACGTAGTGGATATGAAGGCTGAAGGTAGGAAGATCGAAGAGATTCCTATAGTTCACGACTATCCAAAAGTTTTCACCGAAGACTTACCTGGATTACCCCCTGCGAGACAGATCGAGTTTAGAATTGATCTGGTACCTGGTGCTGCACCAATTGCAAAATCTCCTTATAGATTGGCACCGCCAGAGATGAAAGAATTGTCGAATCAGCTTCAAGAGCTACTAGACAAAGGTTTCATTCGACCAAGCTTTTTCCGTGGAGTGCACCTGTTTTGTTCGTGAAGAAGTTGACTATCAAGAATCGGTACCCTCTGCCGAGAATTGACTATTTGTTTGACCTGCTTCAGGGATCCAGCTACTACTCGAAGATCGACCTACGTTCAGGATATCATCAGTTGAAGGTTGCTGACGAAGATGTTCCGAAGACTGCATTTCGAACACGATATGGCCAATACGAGTTTTTAGTCATGCCTTTTGGCTTAACCAATGCATCAGCTGTGTTCATGGATCTCATGAACAGGGTATGCAAACCCTATTTGGATAAATTCATGATAGTATTCATCGACGATATACTTATCTATTCGCGAACCAATCAAGATCATGAGCAACATCTGAAGTTGATTCTGGAGCTACTGAAGGAAGAGAAGTTGTATGCCAAGTTCTCTAAATGTGAATTCTGGATTCGAGAAGTTCATTTTCTCGGACACGTCATAAATGAGAAAGGTATACACGTGGATCCGTCAAAGATTGAGGCGATCAAGAATTAGGAAGCGCCAAAGACTCCGTCGGAGGTGCGACAATTCTTAGGACTTGCTGGGTATTGTTAGAGATTCATAGAGAATTTCTTCAGATTAGCGCAGCCTTTGACGCTATTAACCCAGAAGGAGAAGAAGTTTGAGGGACAGAAAAGCAAGAGGAAGCTTTTCAGCTGTTGAAGGAGAAGTTGTGTAGTGCACCTATTCTTTCCCTTCCTGAGGGAAATGATAATTTCATTATGTATTGTGATGCGCCACATTTGGGCCTCGAATGCGTGCTTACGGAGAAGGACAAAGTGATAGCCTATGCGTCCAGACAATTGAAAGTGCACGAAAAGAATTACACGACACATGATTTGGAGTTAGGAGTTGTTGTGTTTGCCTTAAAGATCTGGAGATATTATTTGTATGGCACGAAGTGTACGATTTACACGGACCATAAAAGCCTCCAGCAAATCTTTGATCAGAAGGAGCTCAACATGCGACAACGGCGTTGGGTAGAGTTACTCAATGACTATGAGTGTGATATCCATTATCACCCTGATAAAGCAAATGTTGTTGCTGATGCGCTCAGTAGGAAGGAGCGGGAGAAGCCTCTACGTGTGCGTGCTTTGGGCTTGACCATACAGACGAGTTTGACCAATCGAATTCGTAATGCGCAATGAGAAGCTTTGAAGGATGATGTGTGTAAAATGCAACATATAAATTACATCAAATGAGGCATAAAACTAACCCTTTTTATTACTAATGTTGGAAAAAGTGTGCTTTGGTCTTCCTTTTGTATTTTCAGGACCAAACGAGCTTAAATGAACAAAAGTAGCAAATATGCAGCAAAATCTAACATAAATACGAAGAAAAGGAATAAACGTGGCATGCCCGACCCATCGACAGCATCTCCCTAAGCAAAAACAAGAAACAGAAGGCTGACCATGGCCTGTGCCCAGCGAGCACAGGGGCGTGGTCAGGTGTCTGCAGAAATGGACAAAGCTATGGCAGCTTCTATTCCTGACACGGGGGCGTGCCCAGCTCAGCACGGGGCATGGTTAACGCTAAGATTTGCAGAATCTTGCAAATCTTCATAGTACATATACGCTTCTACACACGGGGCCGTGGGGAGCCTAATGCAGATAAGAGCAATTACTGAAGGAAGAGAAAATGGATGGCCACGGGGCCGTGTCCAGTGGACACGGAGCCGTGGCCGGGCTTCTTTTCAGACTATAAATATGGGTGTTTGGCTCACTTCAAAGGCATCCCTTGGCAAAGCCACCTCTCTCCCACTTTGCCACCACTCCACCACCACTACAACACCCACATCCACCACCATCATCCATCATCCACCTTAGAGTGTGTGTAGTAGTCTTGGGATCCAAGATTGATCGTAAGAGTTCTTGTCAATCAAAGGCCATGTTTGGCTAAGTCTCTTACATCACTTGGTGAAGACAAGCATTTAATGTAATACTTTTAATTTATAATCTTTTCGTACTTTTTATTGGTTTTATATTAATGACTTTGATAACTAGTTTCTTATGTTGAAGGTGAAACTTCTTTATCATTTGTCCGTGGTGTCTTGGCATTACTTTACTGTCTATATAAAGTAAAAGATTTTCACCATTCATATCTCTACGGTCTATATAGAGATATGTTGGCTACCTGGTCGGGGGTTAAGGGAATGGTTTAGTAAGATTCTTGCCTTGTTCAGTGTATAGATCCTGCAAGGACCTAGGTCAAGCTTACTAGGACCTCCTTCAATACCCACTAGTATTGAATGGCGGGGGTGTGAATGGCTTGATCCCCTCATATGTAAACTACTATTAATACATTAAACCGGCTACTTGGGATTGTATCCCTGCTAACTCAAACCACTTAGCCAAGGGTAACGTCACCTTCAAAAGAGGGGCCTACCACTTTACGCATTAATAACTTAATTAATTATCTTTCAATATTCCGACCCTTTGGGATTGTATCCTTGCTGACTCAAACCACTGGGTTGAGGGTAACGTAACCTTCAAAAGAGGGGCCTACTACTATAACTAAGATAATCTCTTAAAAAGTGGAAAAGTGTGGAAATCATCAAAGGTTACATTAAAGGTGAGTCGGATCCAAGTGATTCATCTTGTCTATCTGTTTTATTTTTATTTTTCAGCATTTTAGTTTTTATTTTCATGTTTAAAACCTTTTCTGAAACTTTTGATTTGATTAGACGTTTTTCAAAACCTTTTTATAACTGCGCGCACATTTTTACATTTTTAGGTAGTTTTTGCATTACAGTAGTCTGAACACGGGGCCGTGCTCACTAAACACGCCCCCGTGCTGCATAATTTTTAGAAAACTCCCAGATACAGAGTCTCAACATGGGGCGTGTTCACCAGTCACATTTTTTAAAACGCCCAGATACAGAACCTGACCATGGGGTCGTGCTCAGCCTCTGTTTCTATTTTTTTTTTGTTTTTTGGTCCCGAGACTCTGTTGTGGTCTGCTGAGTGATTCTTATGGATCAATACTCAGGAGATTACAACTACCACTATGAGGAGGATGATTATAAAGAAGAGTATTGTACCATTTGTGGTAATCCTCATTCGGTACAATATTATGACTTCTTTGAACCATCCCCAGGTACAAGCCAACCACTTCATACATATACTATGAAGAGCCAAGTATGAACCTTCTCCCTCATACTCATATCTTGATGAACCAAGGTATGAGCCTTCACCTTCATATACTTACTATGAGGAACCATGGCGTGAGCAACCCACCTCATATGAGTATTATGAAGAACCAAGTTACGACCCTTATCCATCATATACTTACAATGAGGAACAATGGTATGAACCATCTACCTCATATGAGTATTATGAGGAACCAAGGATCGAACTTCCGAACTCAAGCTTTGAGGATCCTTATTCAACTCACTTTGACGAACCACCAACTATCTCACCCATAGCCGAAGAGATAATAGAACACCTTAAAACTATCGAGCATTATATAAAAGAAGCCCGTGCAAGGGAAGAGGAATCCCGCGCAAGGGAAGAATTAACATGTAATAAAGAAGAGATAGTTGAAGAGGTAAAAATGGAAGAACAGGTAAGTGAAAAACCGACACATGAGTTAAACAATGAAAAAGGTGAGTCCGATAACGTTAAAATACAAGAAGAGTATAATTTTCAAGAAATTAATCTCTTGTCACCTTCTTTCAAAAATCATTGTTTAGTACTGACTCATGCTAAGTTTTTAAAAGAGTTAAACACTAACACTAAAATTGACGAAACAATAAGCATTAAGTTAACAAATGATCAAACTACACTAATAAAAGATGATCCATTTGAAATTAACATTACACCAGTTCCATGTTTCTTTCAAAACTCCTTTATTAGTAATATTACAATTGATAAAGATCTTTGTGTTAATATAATGCCAAACTACATTTTTGAAAAATTAAGTATTGGTGATTTTTCTCCACTTCAAATACCCATTTTTCTATCTAATCGGAAAACAATAAAATCAATGGGAGTAGTTGAAGATGTGTTAATCCAAACAAATCAAATGGTAATCCCAACCGACTTTGTCATCCTTGATGACGCCCCGCTAGTGTTGGGACGACCTTTTGTAAGAACCCACGAAGCTTTGAAAAATCGAAAACATAACAATCTACCCATTCAATTAGTTGCATTCAAACGAAGTGTCGATCTTGAGTGTTCAATGAAATATCCGTTCGGCAATGATGACCCCCTAATTGAAGATGAAGCTGGGCCACCCGATACAAACGGAGAAATTGACCACTTTGTTGAAGAAGAGGTCGCCATTGAACAAACCTTTTTGGTTCTTGATCAAAATGAGCAACCAAATAAGGAGTCTCCTAAAGACCCACCACTTGAGCTCAAAGAACTTCCAAAAGGTTTGGAATATGCTTTTCTCGACAAAGATGGTAAGTTACCTGTAATTATTTCGTCAAAATTAACTAGTGTAGAAAAAGAAAAACTAATCACACTTTTGAAAAAACACAAAAATGCGATCGCTTGGAAGCTTGTAGATATTAAAGGAATAAGCCCTTCCATGTGCACGCACAAAATTTTAATGAATGATGACTATAAATCGGTGATAAAACCACAACGTAGAGTAAATCCAAACGTCCAAGAAGTGGTTAAAAATGAAGTCATCAAATTACTTGACGCCGGACTCATTTACCCAATCTCGGATAGTCCGTGGGTAAGTCCAGTTCAAGTAGTTCCTAAAAAAGGGAGGTATGACGGTGGTCACTAATGAAAAAATGAATTAATACCAACAAGAACCGTCACCGGATGGAGAGTATGTATCGATTATCATCGATTAAATGAGGAAACAAGGAAAGATCACTTTCCTTTACCTTTTATTATCACACCCCGACCACGTAAAACAACAAATCATGGCGGAAACGTCGGAGAGTGTTGTAACAGAATCATTGTTTCATAACACACGGAAATTGAAATTTTGTTTTATTGATTAAAAGGAGTTACAATGTCTTAAAAACAGAAATACACAACATAATTAACTAGTCTTGCATCTTTTATTGTCACTAAGGCCCAAGTCTGCCTAAGTGTATCTTGATCAATCCTATGCATCATCTCCTGAGAACACATGTGAAAACAGGTACGTCAGCATAAAAATGCCTGTGAGATACATAGGTTTTATTAAAATAGGATTCATGTCTTGTAAGTTTAAAAGAAAATGTTTTAACAAAAATTAGTCATGAACCTTGTAAAATGTTTTCTTTTATAAATCATACAAACAGTGATAAAAAATCAGATGATATAAAAGAAAGATGCACAGATGAATAAATAACCAAGTAAAATGAGTTTGTATAAAATATGTTGTTGGTAAAACAATGTTTCATGAAGATATGATATAAGTGTAAAATGTATTATGTCTAACTTGAAATGGTTTAAATAACGCTATGATACGTAATACCATAAAAAGCACTTATATATAGGAAGTACCAGCAGCGTATCCACCATGCTTTTATCATATTACACACGTCTCGTTACTTAAATCACTTACCCAAACAAACCACCAATGTAAAAATGCTCATGTATAACTAAATGTAATGTATAGTGAATAAAAGCATTTATTGATTAAAAGCATTTACTCAACCCTATAAGAAAGAAATGCACAAAACAATGCATTTGATAAATTATAATCAAAAGTTATGTTTTGTAAAATAATGCATGCTTTACTGATACAAACATCTATGCGGTAATGTTCTACGTCTACATCCAAGCCTTGAGACTGTAAGGTAAACCCTAGAACAATGTCAAGGTCTACCAAAAATGTTTTCGGATTCGGTCATTCCTTCCACCCAAACAAACCTAGGATTTCAGGAACGGGAGTTGTCAAGTCCTATGGTACCACTACCTACTACCTAGCGGCATGATCGGTGTTAATGAATGTATTAGTTCGTTTAACATACCAAATGTCATACCAAATGTAAGCATGTTTTATGAAAATAATGTACCTAGTATGCTAAGTGAACATACAAGGTAGAAATGTAAAACAATGTGTCCATATGCTGAGTAAACATATGCAACAGAAATGCAATGTAAAACAATGTACTAAGTATGCACTAAATGGACATACATAGCATAAAATGTAATGTAAAACAATGTACTAAGTATGCACTAAATGGATATACATAACATAAAATGTAATGTAAAACAATGTACTAAGTATGCACTAAATGGACATACATAGCAAAAACATAATGAAATCATGTACTATAAGTGTACTAATGAACATAACAAGCATATGATATGAAAACATGAAAAGCACGAAAGTAACAAGTAGGCACATGTGTTCACCCCAAAATGTTTGAAAAACAATAAAAGAGGGGACTATGTACTCACTTGAGGATGCTTAGAAGTCTTGACTAACAACCAAGCAAAGCTAGAGGGATCACGGAAATCAAACGGCACCTAATAGGTAACTATGTTAATAAACCGGACCTAAATCGGGAGATCGGATAGGATGAGGTTTCGTAAACCAAATGAGCGTTGGAACTCATACGATATGGTTTGACAAAGCCTACATACTAAAACGAAACCTAACCTAAGTGCTTATGACCCATCACGACCCGTTTAGGTAGCTTACGCTACTTTAACGCGTCGTTCGCGCAAAGCGCGTTTGGACCGCCTAACTAGTCCTATGACAAGTATTATATGCCTAAACATGTTTAAATATGTAGCATAATCAGTTAAGTGACAAAAGTTTGAGTTACATATGCTTAAATACCAATTATGTATGAAAAGGGCATTTTGGTCATTTTACCTATGGCATATAAACTACCTATCATACAACTACTTAAGCGAAGTGACCATAAGGTATAACCTCGGAAGGTTATTCCCTATACAACTATGGTCACTAAACATGCTTGGTCGAATCCTAATGATCGACCAAACGGGTCGGGTACGAAAGTCTAAGCGGTTGTTTAGACCGCTTATCTTACGACCCTATACAAGCACTAATCTAAAAGTGACGAGTTAAACATATTGAAATATGTTTAACGAAGTTTGAAAACAAGTTTGATATCAAAACAAAAGGTTTTGATACCCAAGAATAGTTTGGTTGCAAAATACGCATAAACGCGTATTTTGACCGAAACTATAACTCGTCACTATGCCTAAATAACGTGGTAATCAGTAGGTATAGTCACAAGGGACTATAACCATCGTGATTACGCTCACATTGCGAAGTTCAAACGAACTTCGTGTTGACCATAAACTAGTCAAAGCTGAAAGTCAAACATAGTTTGACTTTCATGCTTAAAACGCGTAAAAGAACGAAAGAATACTTACAAATGGTCCAAGAAATGGAAGTTTGATCTAATTATTCTCAGCTATGGAGTGTTAGAACTCTAACTTAGAGAACAAATCAGATCAAGGTGTGGATTTCAAATGAAAAGCTTGGGGTATTTATAGATTTCGGGTAACCGTTAGGATCGTTCATCGAAAAACAAGCTTTGATCTTGGCCTTACACTTGCACCAACTGATTTGAAATACCATGGGCACCCAAAACCAGCCCATAGGAAGCTTAAAACCATTTGCAAACCATGGGAACAGCTGGAAATGGTTGGAAAACACATTTTGCTGATCTGGGAGTTTTAGGCACCCCGCGTAAGCTGAGGATTCAGCTTACGCGCCCCTCCTGAGCTGCAGATCAGCAAACATGTTTCAAAATGTGCAGTTTCAGTCCCTGCATGCGTTTAAGGCCTTTTTCGACACGTTTAAGGCCCGTTAAACCATTTTAAAGGCTCTACAATGATGCATAAACATAGTGGACATGAAACATGCTCAAAAATATTTCGGATGTCGGTTCGTTTGGCCGTACGGTTGCGTTGTTCGGTTAATTACGACAAAACACGGACGGACGCGAAAAACGATCCAAATTACGCGACGAATGGAATTTTATCATGCCAATCACTAAAATAAAATATTTTAATGATTACATAAATTTTTGGGTGTCCGGATATATTCAGAACGTAAGTTATGCGCGAAAATGCAAACTTATGCAATTTTTGACGCTTTTAGTCCCTGAATGACCAAAAAGTTTATTTTTGCACACCGAACCCCTCAAAGCCTATTTGTATGCTATGTAAAGGATATTTAGGGTATGTTTAACTTATGGTCAAGTTCCGGAATGTCCGTTACAGTACGAATCGGCATACTTTCACAGTTTGTCAAATTTAGTCCCTATAAGCGAATAAACTTGATTTCGACACACCAAACCTTCCAAATCTTATTTTTAAGCTATGTAAAGGTTATTTAAGGTATTTTAAGCCTATGTCACTGTTACGGAGTGTTTGTTGTATTAAACTGGTTATATTTACGCATCAGCTCGCGTATAACCTTCCAGAAAGCGATTTAGAGCTCGAAATCGAACAAGATTTGATATGTGCAAATGACACACATATTTATACAAATACCAAGTATGAAATACAATATTTCATTGATTTGGTATTTGTTTGATGGCCGTGAAGGCACAGGTGTCACAGTCTCCCCTACTTCAGGAAATTTCATCTCGAAATTTATTTAGAGGAAACTTGTGAGAGCTTGAAACATGAAGTTGAAAAGATAGAAAAACATTGGTTAGGGTTCTGAGCTTCTAGTAACTTTAAATAACATCACGCTTGCAATGTAAGAGGGACACTTATATACAAGTATATAAAGCGTTATTGGTGCGTCCACCGTACCTTGATTACATTGTTCACGTTTCGTTATTGTTGCCACTATTGGTTCTTACACATGATAAGTCTTACTGTGGTTTCCGCGCACTAAATTTCATAATTATGTACGCGTCCATAATTATGTAATTCCTTGCATAGTCCGCACAGTGCATTTTATAATGTGTAGGGGAAAACCAAATGAACAAACCTTCGATGAGCGTGACTAGACCACCATAGGATCCTTTTAATTAAATCAATAAACGATCTCTTTAAATAGACCACCAATGAGTCTTTTCAGCTAAAGCATCACATGTCATTCTTAACCAGATCCTGAATCGATCTTTTTAACTAGACCACCCAAGGGGTCTCTTTTGAATTATGGAATGGTGCTATATGATCCAAGGGTCTTAACCATTACGTAGAAGCCCATTAAGGATTTAAGGTAGTACCTTTGGATATCCTACTATGAATCCCTCATATGAAGATATGGAAGATTCTACGAGGATTTGGATAACGAAAATCCAGATTACTCAAAAACACAAAATGCATAAAAGAAAACACATAAACACATAATCAAATAATTGTTTAACTTGATTTTCAATTTGTTATCATTTTGTTAATTTGTTTTATTAATTGTGCACACGAGTATTCAAAGCACACCAGGAATCCAATCCGTGGATTTCATTTGGCACTTTAAATATTTCCAAGAATCTAACTATAAAGATAGGAAGATCTTAAAAAGAAAATTCGATTTCGATTATAAGGAATCGAAATGTTTGAATTAAGGTATACAAAGAATCCAATTAAGGACTCCGATTGAACGATAATCATCCACAAGGATCTAATTGTAAAGATAAGAAGATCCCATATGGGTTTTGGGATTTGAAAAGCGGGAAGCATTTCAAAACCTTGCACTAGACGTGCTTAAGTCGATACACGAGGTAGAATGCTCATGAAGTTGAGGCGCTAGATATGCCAAGGCGACATATGAAGCAGAGTTTGAAGGTTAAGTCAATGTATGGGCAAAAATGTTTTTGAAAACTATGCATGGGATTCTTTTAGAAATGTGTTTAATGTTTTTACATAATACTTTTGAAATCATAAAGTAGGTGTATTAGATAAATATATTTACAAAATGTTTTAAAATTATGCGAGATGAATTTTGAAATTATGTATAAGGTTTTTGAAAACATGAATGATACTTTTGAAATCATGCACTTGATATGTTAAGTAAATATACTATGTTAAAAATGTTTTCAAACTATATGAATTTTTTTTTTTGAAATCATGAAGGTTGTTTTTGAAAAGCGTATATTATGTATGTTGTTATGAAAACCCCAATGTAATGATATAGGTATGAGATCGAAAAACACCCTTAGTTATCTAACCAAGGATTTAAAGTGATTACTCAAAATGTCACTTATTTTCTGTACTTCGTTTCTTAGGATGAAACGAGTACTTAGAATTTTCAAGGAAATCATGAGCAAACACAAGAATGGGAGAATCACAAGAATAGTTTGTAAAGAACATAGTTCCTTGATGTAGGTATCATAGGGAATGCCATACACACATATAACTACACTGGTACATTAGAATTGTGAACAACAATTTATTTATAAACAAAACTGATTGTTTCAGAGTTCAACAAAAGATACAGAAGCATAAGATTCAAATTATTTAAAGCAGCAGCTTCTTCCAATCAGCTAAATGCTCATCCGTGGGTTGGATTTGCATTGACAATATTTGGGCATTTGTTCACGAAATGACCCATCTCACCACAGTTGTAGCACGATCCAGATGGAAAGCGAGCTTGAGTAGAGTTGGCTTGGAGTTGAGTAGCAGCAAGATTTGCAACAGCTTTGTTTTGGATAGCAAAGCGGCACACGTCAACCAAATGTCCCCATCGTCCACAGTGGGTACATTTGAAACATGGTGTTTGATCTGGATGATGACGGTGGCATCGATTGCACAAGGAAGCAGTTCCCAAGTACGGCTTCTTGGCTGGTGGTGCTGCCACCTGGCTAGGTCCTGTTTGTTTTGGTGCAACAGCTGCGGGATCCTTTGAAGCTTTACGCTTCTTTCATTTTGGTGAAGGCTTGGCTTCTATTTCCTTCGGTGACTCTTGAGTGGCTTCCTCCTGGAGATGATACATGGCAGTAGCTAACTCAACAGTCTTCAGGACTACTTCGCCTATTCGCTGAGCAAATTTGGCAGCCTGCTCAGACATTTGAGCATCGTTGCGATGAAGAGACATTCTGGAGGAAATGAAAGATATAGGAGGAAACAAATGAAATGTTATCGGATAATCAAAACAGAATGACAACGCATAAAAATTGTGATCATTTGTTTGTTACCTAAGGCAAACAAATGAGACGGTGACAAATCAAAGTGAACGAGTCATATTAATGTATCGCGAAGACATGCTTTAGCCTATAAGTGGACACTCACCCCAAGAGTTCCTAGGTAAGAGTGACTGGTCCGATTATGTGAATTTGTACGAACACTCTAGCCTTAGACAGAAAAATCAGAGTACAGGCATCCACCCTTCCAGATTGCACGTGTTCACATTATAAGACCCAATTTTGACGAGATTTTGAAAACGTAGAGGGTTCAAAACCAAGTAATAAATCATCCTAGAACAGATGATTGGTTTTCAAAGTGGTTTTGAAATTTGTGTTCTTGTTGCGGTTGTCACCTAAGGATAAGTGACTGTATTGTTTTAAGATCTAAACACAAGAATCTTGTGTTAGGGTCCTAGGAAGGTTATAGACTAGGTCACAGCATTACTAATAACCTAATTCCCTATAACCATGAGCTCTGATACCAACTCTTCTGTCACACCCCGATCACGTAAAACAACAAATCATGGCGGAAACGTCGGGGAGTGTTGTAACAGAATCATTGTTTCATAACACACGGAAATTGAAATTTTGTTTTATTGATTAAAAGGAGTTACAATGTCTTAAAAACATAAATACACAACATAATTAACTAGTCTTGCATCTTTTATTGTCACTAAGGCCCAAGTCCGCCTAAGTGTATCTTGATCAATCCTATGCATCATCTCCTGAGAACACATGTGAAAATAGGTACGTCAGCATAAAAATGCATGTGAGATACATAGGTTTTATTAAAATAGGATTCATGTCTTGTAAGTTTAAAAGAAAATGTTTTAACAAAAATTAGTCATGAACCTTGTAAAATGTTTTCTTTTATAAATCATACAAACAGTGATAAGAAATCAGATGATATAAAAGAAAGATGCACAGATGAATAAATAACCAAGTAAAATGAGTTTGTATAAAATATGTTGTTGGTAAAACAATGTTTCATGAAGATATGATATAAGTGTTAAATGTATTATGTCTAACTTGAAATGGTTTAAATAACGCTATGATATGTAATACCATAAAAAGCACTTATATATAGGAAGTACCAGCGGCGTATCCACCATGCTTTTATCATATTACACACGTCTCGTTACTTAAATCACTTACCCAAACAAATCACCAATGTAAAAATGTTCATGTATAACTAAATGTAATGTATAGTGAATAAAAGCATTTACTCAACCCTATAAGAAAGAAATGTACAAAACAATGCATGCTTTACTGATACAAACATCTATGCGGTAATGTTCTACGTCTACATCCAAGCCTTGAGACTATAAGGTAAACCCTAGAGCAATGTCAAGGTCTACCAAAAATGTTTTCGGATTCAGTCATTCCTTCCACCCAAACAAACCTAGGATTTCAGGAACGGGAGTTGTCAAGTCCTATGGTACCACTACCTACTACTGAGCGGCATGATCGATGTAAATGAATGTATTAGTTCATTAAACATACCAAATGTCATACCAAATGTAAGCATGTTTTATGAAAATAATGTACCTAGTATGCTAAGTGAACATACAAGGTAGAAATGTAAAACAATGTGTCCATATGCTGAGTAAACATATGCAACAGAAATGCAATGTAAAACAATGTACTAAGTATGCACTAAATGGACATACATAGCATAAAATGTAATGTAAAACAATGTACTAAGTATGCACTAAATGGACATACATAGCAAAAACATAATGAAATCATGTACTATAAGTGTACTAATGAACATAACAAGTATATGATATGAAAACATGAAAAACACGAAAGTAACAAGTAGGCACATGAGTTCACCCCAAAATGTTTGAAAAACAGTAAAAGAGGGGACTATGTACTCACTTGAGGATGCTTAGAAGTCTTGACTAACAACCAAGAAAAGCTAGAGGGATCACGGAAATCAAACGGCACCTAATATAGGTAACTATGTTAATAAACCGGACCTAAATTGGGAGATCGGATAGGATGAGGTTTCGTAAACCAAATGAGTGTTGGAACTCATACGATATGGTTTGACAAAGCCTACATACTAAAACGAAACCTAACCTAAGTGCTTATGACCCATCACGACCCGTTTAGGTAGCTTACGCTACTTTAACGCGTCGTTCGCGCAAAGCGCGTTTGGACCGCCTAACTAGTCCTATGACAAGTATTATATGCCTAAACATGTTTAAATATGTTGCATAATCAGTTAAGTGATAAAACTTTAAGTTACATATGCTTAAATACAGATTATGTATGAAAAGGGCATTTTGGTCATTTTACCTAAGGCATATAAACTACCTATCATACAACTACTTAAGCGAAGTGACCATAAGGTATAACCTCGGAAGGTTATTGCCTATACAACTATGGTCACTAAACATGCTTGGCCGAATCCTAATGATCGACCAAACGGGTCGGGTTCGAAAGTCTAAGCGGTTGTTTAGACCGCTTATCTTACGACCCTATACAAGCACTAATCTAAAAGTGACGAGTTAAACATGTTGAAATATGTTTAACGAAGTTTGAAAACAAGTTTGATATCAAAACAAACGGTTTTGATACCCAAGAATAGTTTGGTTGCAAAATACGCATAAACGCGTATTTTGACCGAAACTATAACTCGTCACTATGCCTAAATAACTTGGTAATCAGTAGGTATAGTCACAAGGGACTATAACCATCGTGATTACGCTCACGTTACGAAGTTCAAACGAACTTCGTGTTGACCATAAACTGGTCAAAGCTGAAAGTCAAACATAGTTTGACTTTCGTGCTTAAAACGCGTAAAAGAACGAAAAAATACTCACAAAAGGTCCAAGAAATGGAAGTTTGATCTAATTATTCTCAGCTATGGAGTGTTAGAACTCCAACTTAGAGAAAAAAAATCAGATCAAGGTATGGATTGCAAATGAAAAGCTTGGGGTATTTATAGATTTCGGGTAACCGTTAGGATCGTTCATCGAAAAACGAGCTTTGATCTTGGCCTTACACTTGCACCCACTGATTTGAAATACCATGGGCACCCAAAACCAGCCCATAGGAAGATTAAAACCATTTGCAAACCATGGGAACAGATGGAAAAAAAACATTTTGCTGATCTAGGAGTTTTAGGCGCCCCGCGTAAGCTGAGGCTTCAGCTTACGCGCCCCTCCCGAGCTGCAGATCAGCAAACATGTTTCAAAATGTGCAGTTTCAGTCCCTGCATGTGTTTAAGGCCTTTTTGACACGTTTAAGGCCCGTTAAACCATTTTCAAGGCTCTACAATGATGCCTAAACATAGTGGACATGAGACATGCTAAAAAATATTTCAGATGTCGGTTCGTTTGGCCGTACGGTTGCGTTGTTCGGTTAATTACGACGAAACACGAACGGACGTGAAAAACGATCCAAATTACGCGATGAATGGAATTTTATCATGCCAATCACTAAAATAAAATATTTTAATAATTACATAAATTTTTGGGTGTCCGGATATATTCAGAACGTAAGTTATGCGCGAAAATGCAAACTTACGCACTTTTTGACGCTTTTAGTCCCTGAATGACCAAAAAGTTTATTTTAGCACACCGAACCCCTCAAAGCCTATTTCTAAGCTATGTAAAGGATATTTAGGGTATGTTTAACTTATGGTCAAGTTACGGAATGTCCGTTACAGTACGAATCGACATACTTTCACAGTTTGTCAAATTTAGTCCCTGTAAGCGAATAAACTTGATTTCGACACACCAAACCTTCCAAATCTTATTTTTAAGTTATGTAAAGGTTATTTAAGGTATGTTAAGCCTATGTCACTGTTACAGAGTGTTTGTTGTATTAAACTGGTTATATTTACGCACTAGCTCGCGTATATCAAGAAAGCGATTTAGAGCTCGAAATCGAACAAGATTTGATATGTGCAAATGACACACATATTTATACAAATCCCAAGTATGAAATACAATATTTCATTGATTTGGTATTTGTTTGATGGCCGTGGAGGCACATGTGTCACATTTATTAATCAAATGTTAGAAAGATTATCCGGTCACAAATTTTATATTGTTCTTTCTAAAACGATAGTTTTTACAGACCATGCAGCCATTCGTTATCTCTTTAAGAAACATGATACTAAACCACGTTTAATCAGATGAATTCTACTCCTCCAAGAATTTGACATTGAAATAAAAGACAAAGGAGGAGCAGAAAACACCGCTGCTGATCATCTTTCCCGCTTGGAAGATCCAGCTTTGGAGGCAACTAAGGATGAGCTAATCAATGAAAAAATTCCCAACAGAGTCCCTAGAAATGGTGGAGTACCGAGAAGAGCCATGGTACGCTGACTATGCTAATTATTTAGTTAGCGGAATAGTCGCAAAAGGATGGTCCCATCATCAAAGAAAAAAATTCTTTGCCGATGTAAAGCATTATTTTTTAGAAGACCCTTATCTTTTCAAAATGTGTGCCGACCAACTTAACCGCCGATGCATACATGGTAGTAAAGCAAGAAGAATTCTCCGTCATTGTCATGAAGGTCCGTACGGAGGACATCATGGTGCCGCTAGTACCGCACGAAAGGTATTTGATTCAGGATTTTATTGGCCAACCATTTACAAAGATGCCCAAAGTCTTATCAAGATATGTGATGCTTGCCAACGATCAGGTAATATTTCTTCCAAAAACGAAATGCCACAAAATGGCATTCTTGTTTGTGAAATTTTTGATGTGTGGGGACTCGACTTTATGGGACCTTTCCCACCGTCAAAAGGAAACAAATATATACTTGTGGCAGTAGATTACTTGTCAAAATGGGCCGAGGCCGAAGCTCTTCCAACAAATGATGGAAGGGTTGTGGTAAGATTCCTGAAATGATTATTTTCTCGTTTTGGAACTCCAAAAGCCTTAATAAGTGATAGGGGTACCCATTTTTATAATCATCAACTTGAAATTTTTTTAACAAGGTATGGGGTCTATCATCGGATCTCAACAGCATATCATCCTCAAACAAATGGACAAGCCGAAGTAACTAATCGAGGTTTAAAAAGAATACTTGAAAAACCATAGGGTTAAATAAAAAGGAATGGGCCGATAAATTAGATGACGCTTTATGGGCTTTTCAAACTGCATATAAAACAACAATAGGTACCACCCCATATAAGCTTGTCTATGGAAAAGTTGTCATTTGCCAGTAGAAATTGCACACAAAGCCTACTGGGCAATTAAAAACGTAAACTTAGACATAGAAATTGCCGGTAAAAATCGATTTTGTCAATTAAATGAATTAGACGAACTAAGGAATTACGCATATTCTAACTCCGAAATTTATAAGGAAAGAATGAAAAATTTGCATGATAAACACATTAAACCTAATGAATTTCGGATAGGAGATCAAGTTCTATTGTTTAATTCACGACTTCGATTATTTCCCGGTAAATTAAAGTCTAGGTGGTCGGGACCTTTTACTATCACCCATATTTTTCCACACGGTGCAATCGAAATTAAATCTCGGAATGGAATTCCATTCAAAGTCAATGGCCAACGGCTTAAGCTTTATCAAGGATTCATTGAGGATGAAGAGGAGGAAATCTCGCTACAAGCGGCCGACGAATAAACAAAGGTTTATGCATCAACATCATATCTTGTAAGTAACGAACGTCAGGAAAGCTTCTAAATCGGTAAGATTTCTAAAACCAAGTTTTGGGAAACAGGTCACTCACACGTGCACTATAAAAAAATATTTAAATTTACCCGCCCACGGGGCCGTGGCCGGCTTCTGACGGGGATAAAACACCTTTTCTTTTCATTTGTTCACTTCAACACGACCCGTTTCCCCGAAACTCTCTGGTTCCACCGCGAATTTCTGCAGATTTTCACGTTCTTCCACCGTTCAACAATATCAAGGTATGATTCTGTCATCATGGTTAGTTAGATTAATCATTTGCATGTAGTTTAACATCAAAAATTTGGGGAAAAATCTAGGGTTCTTCAACTTGAACCGAATCAAATCTCAAATTTTTGCTTAGATCTGTTAGTAGTAGTTTAGTTGCATGTTATAGGAAGTAAATCAAATTGAATTGTTTGTAGATTTGCCTGATTTCAAACAAAAACCGAATCAAACCTTGTTTTTGAACCAAAAAGATGAAATTGAAGGGGTAAACGGTTTGTTTTGAGAAAAACGGTACTTGGGGTTTCATTTTCGGGGAAAACCGCCCCTACTGAACCAAAAATTTTCAAGTTTTCGGAACCGGGTCGAAAAATGACATTTTTGGGAAACAGACGCCTGAGCATGGGGCCGTGCTCAGCGAGCATGGGGCCGTGCTCAGCGAACACGGGGGCATGGCCAGCAACTTTCACTCGAACACGGGGCGTGGCCAGTGGCCACGGGGCCGTGTTCAGCTTGCTGTTTTCAGTTTTCTTCGAAAATTTACTGTTTCGTGCTAATTATTTTGTGTTTTCTTTCAGATGGCCAAGAAATTCACACGCTTCAACCAGAACGAATGGACTTATCAATCCCGATTCGAAGTTCTTCAAAAAGGCCCAAGGAAAATACAAGACAAGTATGCCTAGACACCCTGGAAGCAGTGGGGCAGATTGACCGCTTCAACATCCTAGTCACTGGTCCACTTAGGGCGGCTCTCTGCACTAGAATCCGTTCGGTCCACGAATACAACATGGAGTTCTATAACATGTTTACTTTCAAGGGTAAAGCAGAGCCGTTTAATGAAGAGGTGGTTGAGTTTCGTTGCGCTGGAAATGTGCTTTCAATCTCGATTGCACAATTTGGGTCGATCATCGGGTTGTATGCTGAAGAAGATGCCGAAGACGAGGAAAACACGGGTTTTTCTGTCACACCCCAATATTTCCACGTATTACCGGTGGGCCCGGTGGGGAGTATCGTGACGTAGTTGATATCATCATGGTCAATAATCACAGTCTAAATGCACAGCGAAAGTCTAAAGTAATAATATTAAAAACCGATTCGAAAGTGTAATAAAGTATTACACAACGGTTGAATACGAATCCACAGGCGGATCTTTAAAACAGAAAAATAAACACTGTTCAACAGATTTTAGACGTTTAGAACTTGCAAGTTTCCTTATTAACGCCCTGAGCTCCCAGCCAATTACGTACAGTACCTGTCACTTAATCTTTTTGGAAAACTACGTCAGTTTACACTGGTAAATACAATTAACTGACTCTTTTGAAAAGTGTTTTAAGAAAATTGATTTTGATACACAAGGCACAATTAATCCTTTTATAACTTGGGACAATTATATAAAAATAATCTTGTATACAGATTTATATGTTTGTTATACATTCAGGGCCCGATATTAGAAACCGAGTCAAGATTAACAGACACACCACAAGTATAGGCCTACAAGAGAGTGAGATGCCGTTTTTCCTATGCAACTGTCAGGTGTATACCTACACCCCGTGCTTAAGACGTGGCCATTTCTTAATAATGATGCCAAGGATATCCGGGATATGGTCATTAACCCCCAAAGGCTTTGTTTCAAACAAGACAGATTAAAACGGGTTACCTCAGTAATTTAACTACTATTCGATTAAACATTCAATACCCTACCAAGCGGTATTATTATAATACCGTATCCCAAGCCCGTATAGGGAAAATAAGTTAAAAGTATTTACCTGAGCTAGAATGAAATTTTATTCTAAGCCGTATATTCAAATTAGCAAGTACAAGTACCTCTATTGGGGCTCTCAATCTGGAACAAAGGTTTTATTAACCTATTAGATTCCTAACGGGTCTTACTTAAGTTTAAACTTAGACCGGTTAGTTTTAAGGAAAGGTTTACGGTTCAAAACGCAAGATTAAGCGAAGACTGGATTAGAATGTGATTTAGACCCTACAAGTATGAAGACTTGTATAATATGGGTAAACTAAACACATTCTGCATTTTGAAGCAAAAATGATAAGGTTTGACCCGTTTCGGTCAATTTATGCAAACTAGTTACATAAACCGCTCCGAACGCGAAATATGCATAACGGGTAATGACATGAGCCATATACTGGTTTCATAAGTTAATATGTCTTAAATATGTTGTGATATCAGTAGGATACCTTCCATTATGCCCAAAACGGATTTGAAGTCAATCTACGCCCCGTAGGGGTATTTTGGTCATTTTTAAAGATTTTAAAAGAGGTTAAATGACAAATCTGAGGTTCTGGTCTAAAACGATCAGTAAAAATATTTATTTTAGTAGGTTATATCAGTAAGATATTATATATATGTGAAATTTATCATTTATGACCAAACTATGCACCGTAGGGGCATTTTGGTCATTTCACATATGCTATAAGGGTTAAATTTGGAAATCTGAGTTCAAAACTTTTATTCACTGTTAAAGTATAAAAATTTACTCATAACATCAGTAGGTAACAAACCTTAGGTGCCAAATACGGTTTTAAACCATACTATGCGCCTAAATCGCATAAAAGTCGGTATTTGACGATATTCGGGTTGATTAAGGAAATCTGAGATTTGACCAGCCTTTATAGTTTAAAATAACTTATTTAATATATAAATTCAGTAGAAAAAGGTTTGATATGTAAAGGAGGTGTAAAACTCATTTTATTAGCGAAAAGGGCATTATCGTCCATTACCGAGCCTATGCGAGAACTCTATGTTATGATCAGTTTAAAAATTAATAAAAATTTTAAAAAATCCCTAAATATTATATTACATCAGTGGGTAAAAGTTTTTGTGTCAAAATTTGGGTTTAAATAGGTTTTATATCGAAAATGCCGTTTAATTAATAAAAAGGCTTTCAATTACGATATTGCGCATATCTTTCAATTCAGACCATGAACCGATGTCAAATTTTCAGGACATGTTTATAAATCAGTAATCAAGGTTTTTGTCCACTCACATTTTCAAAAATCTCGTTTTAATATCAAAAGGGCATAATAGTCAACTTTTAAGCAAATAACGGAAACATGCATATGAACTCTAATTCTAAAGGACCATGTAGTATAACCTCAGAGGGTTACACTAATATATAATATGGTCACAAAGGAACCCTGAGGCATAATTAAACTAAGCTAATTCGGGTCAGAACTGAAAGTCAAAGCAAAAGTCAACTTTTGCGACTTTCGGTTGCGAACCGATTCTAAACTTAGAATTGTCGGGTTGAACATGCTTAGGCATGTTCAATTAATATTTACCAAGTTACTAAAGTGACAAAACTGATTTTATAGCTTCTATATTATCAGTTATGAATTTTATTTAAAAATTGACCCGTTTGACTTTTAGTTAGACCTTGTATGGTCGAGCCATGGTTCACAACGAACATGGCTACGTGATCGTAATTAGGTAGGTGTTAAACCCTCAAAAGGGAACCTCCTAATTACCATGTTTACTTAGTTAATTGTCGGGGACCAACCTGTCACACCCCAATATTTCCACGTATTACCGGTGGGCCCGGTGGGGAGTATCGTGACGTAGTTGATATCATCATGGTCAATAATCACAGTCTAAATGCATAGCAGAAGTCTAAAGTAATAATATTACAAACCGATTCAAAAGTGTAATAAAGTATTACACAACGATTGAATACGGATCCACAGGCGGATCTTTAAAACAGAAAAATAAACACTGTTCAACAGATTTTAGACGTTTAGAACTTGCAAGATTCCTTATTAACGCCCTGAGCTCCCAGCCAATTACGTACAGTACCTGTCACTTAATCTTTTTGGAAAAATACGTCAGTTTACACTGGTAAATACAATTAACTGACTCTTTCGAAAAGTGTTTTAAGAAAATTGATTTTGATGCACAAGGCACAATTAATCCTTTTATAACTTGGGACAATTATATAAAAATAATCTTGTATACAGATTTATATGTTTGTTATATATTCAGGGCCCGATATTAGAAACCGAGTCAAGATTAACAGACACACCACAAGTATAGTCCCACAAGAGAGTGAGATACCATTTTTCCTATGCAACTGTCAGGTGTATGCCTACACCCCGTGCTTAAGACGTGGCCATTTCTTAATAATGATGCCAAGGGTATCCGGGACATGGTCATTAACCCCCAAAGGCTTTATTTCAAACAAGACAGATTAAAACGGGTTACCTCAATAATTTAATCACAATCCGATTAAACATTCAATACCCGACCAAGCGGTATTATTATAATACTGTATCCCAAGCCCGTACAGGGAAAATAAGTTAAAAGTATTTACCTGAGCTAAAATGTAATTTTATTCTCAGCCATATAGTCAAATCAGCAAGCACAAGTACCTCTACTGGGGCTCTCAATCTGGAACAAAGGTTTTATTAACCTATTAGATTCCTAACGGGTCTTATTTAAGTTGTAACTTAGACCGGTTAGTTTTAAGGAAAGGTTTACGGTTCAAAACGCAAGATTAAGCGAAGACCGGATTAGAATGTGATTTAGACCCGACAAGTATGAAGACTTGTATAATATGGGTAAACTAAACACATTCTGGATTTTGATGCAAAAATGATAAGGTTTGATCCGTTTCGGTCAATTTATGCAAACTAGTTACATAAACCGCTCCGAACGCGAAATATGCATAACGGGTAATCAAATGAGCCATATATAGGTTTCATAAGTTAATATGTCTTAAATATGTTGTGATATCAGTAGGATACCCTCCATTATGCCCAAAACGGATTTAAAGTCAATCTACGCCCTACGGTGCATAGTTTGGTCATAAATGATAAATTTCACATATATATAATATCTTATTGATATAACCTACTAAAATAAATATTTTTACGTATACAGTTTAATACCAAAGTAAAATAGGAAAGTTTTCATAGAAAGCCTCAAAAATACAATAATTGCCCTAAACGGGTCTTATACAAAGAAGTTCGCCCACACGGGGACTTAAGAGTTATATATATCCTTATAGGGACTACTATTGAAATGAAATATAACAAGGAAGTTCCTTCTTCATTCTAATTCTGAAAGTTTTCTCCTTGGTTCCCTCTGTGCGGTATGAATACTGAAGGTTTTAGTATGCAGTCGAAATCTTCCATTTTAGGAATCTTTGCAAAAGCGGAATCCAAGGATTTTATGGTTAATGAATAATATGAATCATGAATAAGTCAGGACAAGTATAATCCAAGTTGGGGTTCCAAGACTTGGAGGTAAGAAATATGAGTCCTTTGATTCCATAGGTATTATCTTTGAAGCGGGATCTTCAGGGACAGCTGATATGAACTCCTCCGATGTTGGCTTCTCATTTGTAGTTTCAAAAGTCTTGGGTACAAAATTTGAAATATGGTTTAATGGGTTCAAAAGGTCCTTTCTCCATACTGGTCGTATGCTAATTCGAGCTGTAGTACGAAGCTTTACATTCTTAAACTTCGGATTTGGAGAGCTTCCACCAATGGCAGCTTTGCTCGGCGACACGATCCTGAGATGCATAAATATCGAAAACAATGTATACATATAATAGGGATGAGATCATTCCTAGTTCAAGTCTAGACTCGAAAGTCAAGGAATGTGCTACTGTGGCATTGAGATTAAACACAAAAGGCTAGTGTTTAATTCACTCAATGTTGGCTCTGATACCAACCTGCCACACCCCGATAGTTCCACGTATTACCGGTGGGCCCGGTGGGGAGTATCGTGACGTAGTTGATATCATCATAGTCAAATAATCACAGTTCAATGCACAGCGGAAGTCTAAAGTAATAATAATACAAACCGATTCGAAAGTATAATAAAGTATTACACAACGGTTGTATATGGATCCACAGGCAGATCTTTAAAACAGAAAATAAACACTGTTCAACAGACTTTAGACGTTTAGAACTTGCAAGATTCCTTATTAATGCCCTGAGCTCCCAGCCAATTACGTACAGTACCTGTCACTTAATCTTTTTGGAAAATACGACAGTTTACACTGGTAAATACAATTAACTGACTCTTTTGAAAACATTTATGAAAAACTGATTTAAATGCACAAGGCACAATTATCCTTTTATAACTTGGGACAATTATATAAAAATAATCTTGTATACAGATTTACATGTTCGTTATACATTCAGGGCCCGATGTAGAAACCGAGTCAAGATTAACAGACACACCACAAGTATAGGCCCACAAGAGAGTGAGATACCGTTTTTCCTACGCAACTGTCAGGTGTATGCCTACACCCCGTGCTTAAGACGTGGCCATTTCTTAATAATGATGCCAAGGATATCCGGGACATGGTCATTAACCCCCAAATGCTTTATTTCAAACAAGACAGATTAAAACGGGTTACCTCAATAATTTAACCACTATTCGATTAAACATTCAATACCCGACCAAGCGGTATTATTATAATACCGTATCCCAAGCCCGTATAGGGAAAATAAGTTAAAAGTATTTACCTGATCTTAAAATGCAATTTATACTCAGCGGTATATTCTAATCAGCAAGCGCAAGTACCTCTATGGGGCTCTCAATCTGGAACGAAGGTTTTATTAACCTATTAGATTCCTAACGGGTCTTATTTGAGTTGTAACTTAGTCCGGTTAGTTTTAAGGAAAGGTTTACGGTTCAAAACGCAAGATTAAGAGAAGACCGGATTTGAATGTGATTTAGACCCGACAAGTTATGGAGACTTTTATAATATGGGTAAACCAAACACATTCTGAATTTTGAAGTGAAAATGATAAGGTTTGACCCGTTTCGGTTAATTTATGCAAACTAGTTACATAAACCGTACCGAAAGCGAAAGATGCATAACGGGTAACCAAAAGAGTCATGAATATGTTCCACAAGTTAATATGCTTTTAATATGTTGTGATATCAGTAGGATACATTCCATTATGCCCAAAACGAATTTAAAATCAATTTAAGTCCCGTAGGGGTATTTTGGTCATTTTAAGGATTATAAAAGAGGTTAAATAGCAATATGAGGTTCTGGTCTAAAATAATCAGTAGAAATATTTATTTTAATAAGTTATATCAGTAAGATATCATATATATGTGAAATTTATCATTTATGGCCAAACTATGCACCATAGGGGCATTTTGGTCATTTCACATATGCATTAAGGGTCAAATTTGGAAATCTGAGTTTAAAACTTATACCTACTGTTAAAGTATAAAAATTTAGTTATAACATCAGTAGGTATCAAGTCTTGGGTGCTAAATATGGTTTTAAACCATACTATGCGCCTATTTCGCATAAAAGTCGGTATTTGACGATATTCAGATTGTTTTAAGGAAATATAGGATTTTGATCAGCCTTACTATTTAAAATAACTTATTTAATATATATAATCAGTAGCAAAAGGTTTGACATGTGAAGGATGTGTAAAACTCATTTTATTAGCGAAAAGGGCATTATTGTCAATTACCGAGTCTATGCAAGAACTCTATGTTATGATCAGTTTAAAATTAACAAAAATTTCCAAAAATCCCTAAATATTATATCTTAATAGTGGGTAGAAAGTTTGGTGTCAAAATTTGGGTTTAAATAGGTTTTATGCCAAAAAATGCCGTTTAATTAATAAAAAGGCTTCAATTTACGATATTGAGCATAACTCCTAATTTAGACCTCAAACTGATGTCAAATTTTTAGGACATATTTATAAACCAGTAATAAAGGTTTTTGTCCTCTCACATTTTCAAAAATATCGTTTTAATATCAAAAGGGCATAACGGTCAACTTTTAAGCATATAACGGAAACATGCATATGAACTCTAATTCTAAAGGACCAAGTAGTATAACTTCAGGGGTTATACTAACATATAATATGGTTACAAAGGAACCCTAAGGCATAATTAAACTAAGCTAATTCAGGTCAGAACTGAAAGTCAAAGCAAAAGTCAACTTTTGCGACTTTCGGTTGCGAACTGATTCTAAACTTAGAATTGTCGGGTTGAACATGCTTGGGCATGTTCAATTAATATTTACCAAGTTATTAAAGTGACAAAACTGATTTTATAGCCTCTATATTATCAGTTATGAATTTTATTTAAAAATTGACCCGTTTGACTTTTATTTTAATTACTTTGACCCGACAATTAACTAAGTAAACGTGGTAATTAGGAGGTGCCATTATGAGGGTTTAACACTTACCTAATTACGATCACGTAGCCATGTTCGTTGCGAACCATGGCTTGACCATACAAGGTCTAGCTAAAAGTCAAAGTGTTTATCGCAAACGCTTGACTTTTCGGCTTTAAGAGCCAAACAAAATAACTAAGCATGAAAGGAACACTTACAAGTGGTCCTTAGGACAGAAGATAACTCAAAAGGAGGTTCCAATGGTCAGGATCCTCATATTTGAGTGATAGAGAGCAAAACTCAAGAAATGGTGTGAAATGAAATGAAGTTCAATGCCCTTTATATAGGTTTTTTGGTTTGCATAAGATCTTGACAAGTGTTAGGGAGGTTTAACAAGATCATAATAGGTGTAATACCATTTTTCTAAACCATCAAAGGCCCCTAGAATCAAATGTGTGAGACAAGGAGGGTAACCAAAGCTGGTTTTCAAAATTCTGTTGATGGGTATTGGTTTACGGATCGTAAGGGTCCTTATACGGTCCGTAAGGACAAGTACAGGTCACAACTACTTTCATTTGTTGACACTTTCAGCCCCTGCACTTCCAAACTCTTCTGAAACGATGTTTTTAGCACGCAAGGCCTTGTATTTCCAACATTAGGCACATCCAAGAGTATAACCAAGCATCATAAACTTCTTGACACGTTAAAAGAGCCAGTCAGAGGCCTAGTTTGAGGTATTGATGCTTTTAACCCTTTAATTTGCGAACTTGCGCGTATTAATGCGAAATGGCGTAAAAGCCTTACAAAGTTAATAAAAAGCATTCTCAAGAGTATAATGGAGTATAATGGAGTATTACAACATTCCAATTCATACCTGTTCACTTAAATGGTCGCTCAAAGGTGTAGTTTCAAATGTTGACGCTTTCGGTCCTTTTAACGCGTAAACTTGCACGTATTATCGCTTTATTGCGTCAAAGCCCTATGTTATCCATATTGGGCATTCCTGAGAGTATTATCAAACATTACGATACTTCAGGTTTGTTAAAAGGTCACTCAGAGGTAAGAATTAACATGTTGACACTTTTAACCCTTTTTAACTCACAAACTTGTGCGTATTGTTGTTTATCGACATTAAAGCCCTAAATGGCCAATGTTTTGCATTTCCAAGAATATGATTAGATATAATAATGTTTCGGGTTCATTAAGAGGTCATTCAGAGGTATTATTAAACATGTTGACGCTTCTAACCCTTTACCGTGCAAATCTTTCGATTTATTATGCAAACGGTTTCGATAATCCAACAAGTGGCTTAATTTGAGAAAACGAATAGCGTGAGAGATTATTCAAAGACTTATTTTTAAGCATGCAAACACTTCCAGTCCTTCCATAATCAAAGTTTTTGATCTTTCACAAAATTAGTCCCTCATAGTCAATGTTTGACTTTATTGGGGTTTAATACACGTGTCAACACATCATTGGACGTGATTTTACGAGGTGTTACATCCTTACCCCCTTAAAAGAAATCTCGACCTCAAGATTTGCTCAAAATATGGAAGTACTTTCTGTCTTATAATGGACTTAATCTTCCATAGCATATTTGGGCCTCTAAGGCACCCAAGTTGACCTTTATAATAGGTACACGTCTTCTTTCGGAGTTTATAATCTTATCGATCCTCAATCGATGCTGATTTCTCAATAAACATAAGTTTTTATTAATCCTCACATCATCATGTGACATTGCTATAGACATATTGTCTAGCCATATCTTTAAATCGCAAGTGTGGGACACATTGCGAGTTCCATCAAGGTCTTTTATAAGCTACTGATCTTGATGTATTTGATTTTTCTTGAATGGTACTATTTATTTGCACTTAATTTGTCCGCTACATCAAAATGTAATACATCTTTCTAGGGTGATACTTTCTGTTGAATCTTATCCCTTATTAAAAACTTAAGAGGTTTGCTCTCTATCACTCAAATCTGAGGATCCTGACCATTGGAACCTCCTTTTGAGTTATCTTCTGTCCTAAGGACCACTTGTAAGTGTTCCTTTCATGCTTAGTTATTTTGTTTGGCTCTTAAAGCCGAAAAGTCAAGCGTTTTCGATAAACGCTTTGACTTTTAGCTAGACCTTGTATGGTCAAGCCATGGTTCACAACGAACATGGCTACGTGATCGTAATTAGGTAAGTGTTAAACCCTCATAAGGGCACCTCCTAATTACCACGTTTACTTAGTTAATTGTCGGGTCAAAGTAATTAAAATAAAAGTCAAACGGGTCAATTTTTAAATAAAATTCATAACTGATAATTTAGAGGCTATAAAATCAGTTTTGTCACTTTAATAACTTGGTAAATATTAATTGAACATGCCTAAGCATGTTCAACCCGACAATTCTAAGTTTAGAATCGGTTCGCAACCGAAAGTCGCAAAAGTTGACTTTTGCTTTGACTTTCAGTTCTGACCCGAATTAGCTTAGTTTAATTATGCCTTAGGGTTCCTTTGTGACCATATTATATGTTAGTATAACCCCCTGAAGTTATACTACTTGGTCCTGTAGAATTAGAGTTCATATGCATGTTTCCGTTATATGCTTAAAAGTTGACCGTTATGCCCTTTTGATATTAAAACGAGATTTTTGAAAATGTGAGAGGACAAAAACCTTTATTACTGATTTATAAACATGTCCTAAAAATTTGACATCAGTTTGAGGTCTAAACTAGGAGTTATGCTCAATATCGTAAATTGAAGCCTTTTTATTAATTAAACGGCATTTTTGGCATAAAACCTATTTAAACCCAAATTTTGACACCAAAATTTCTACCCACTATTAAGATATAATATTTAGGGATTTTTGGAAATTTTTGTTAAATTTTAAACTGATCATAACATAGAGTTCTTGCATAAACTCGGTAATTGACAATAATGCCCTTTTCGCTAATAAAATGAGTTTTACACATCGTTTACATGTCAAACCTTTTTCTACTGATTATATATATTAAATAAGTTATTTTAAACAGTAAAGGCTGATCAAAATCCCAAATTTCCTTAAAACAACCCGAATATCGTCAAATACCGACTTTTATGCGAATTAGGCGCATAGTATGGTTTAAAACCATATTTAGCACCCAAGACTTGATACCTACTGATGTTATAACTAAATTTTTATACTTTAATAGTAGGTATAAGTTTTAAACTCAGATTTCGAAATTTGACCCTTAATGCATATGTGAAACGACCAAAATGCCCCAATGGTGCATAGTTTGGCCATAAATGATAAATTTCACATATATATGATATCTTACAGATATAAATTATTAAAATAAATATTTCTACTAATTATTTTAGGCCTGAACCTCAGATTTCTATTTAACCTCTTTTATAATCCTTAAAATGACCAAAATACCCCTACGGGGCTTAAATTGATTTTAAATTCGTTTTGGGCATAATGGAAGGTATCCTACTGATATCACAACATATTAAAAGCATATTAACTTGTGGAACATGTTCATGACTCATTTGGTTACCTGTTATGCATCTTTCGCGTTCGGTACGGTTTATGTAACTAGTTTGCATAAATTAACCGAAACGGGTCAAACCTTATCATTTTCACTTCAAAATTCAGAATGTTTTTGGTTTACCCATATTATACAAGTCTCCATAACTTGTCGGGTCTAAATCACATTCAAATCCGGTCTTCGTTTAATCTTTCGTTTTGAACCGTAAACCTTTCCTTAAAACTAACCGGTCTAAGTTACAACTCAAATAAGACCCGTTAGGAATCTAATAGGTTAATAAAACATTCATTCCAGATTGAGAGCCCCAGTAGAGGTACTTGCGCTTGCTGATTAGAATATACAGCTGAGTTTAAATTGCATTTTAAGCTCAGGTAAATACTTTTAACTTATTTTCCCTATACGGGCTTGGGATACGGTATTATAAGAATACCGCTTGGTTGGGTATTGAATGTTTAATCGAATAGTGGTTAAATTATTGAGGTAACCCATTTTAATCTATCTTGTTTGAAATAAAGCCTTTGGGGGTTAATGACCATGTCCCGGATATCCTTGGCATCATTGTTAAGAAATGGCCACGTCTTAAGCACGAGGTGTAGGCATACACCTGACAATTGCGTAGGAAAAACGGAATCTCACTCTCTTGTGGGCCTATACTTGTGGTGTGTCTGTTAATCTTAACTCGGTTTCTACATCGGGACCTGAATGTATAACGAACATGTAAATCTGTATACAAGATTATTTTTATATAATTGTCTCAAGTTATAAAAGGATAATTGTGCCTTGTGCATTTAAATCAATTTTTCATAAATGTTTTCAAAAGAGTCAGTTAATTGTATTTACCAGTGTAAACTGACGTATTTTCCAAAAATATTAAGTGATAGGTACTGTACGTAATTTGCTGGGAGCTCAGGGCGTTAATAAGGAATCTTGCAAGTTCTAAACGTCTAAAGTCTATTGAACAGTGTTTATTTTCTGTTTTAAAGATCTACCTGTCGATCCATATACAACCGTTGTGTAATATTTTATTATACTTTCGAATCGGTTTGTATTATTATTACTTTAGACTTCCGCTGTGCATTGAACTATGATTATTTGACTATGATGATATCAACTACGTCACGATACTCCCCACCGGGCCCACGGGTAATACGTGGAAATATCGGGGTGTGACAGGTGGTCTCCGTGAACTCCCGCAAAACTTGCGTCAAACGGCATGGTATCAAATCGTTGAAGGGCATTACGATCCAAGCCAAACCAAAAGCACCCAGTTGCTTGACCCTCTATACCGCTACATTCATAGGGTCCTTAGCAACTCACTCAACCAAAGGCGAGACAGTACCGGTGTTGTCAACCTAAGGGATCTGACGGTCTTATACTGCATCCACAACCGTGTGCCTCTAGATGTCCCATACCTGCTTCTCTAAAACATGCATCTGAACCAACTAGCCACTCCCCCGACCCCTGTCTTCTTTGGGGGATAGATCTACCGCCTTTACAAGAACTTCGTGCAAAGGATGCCAAGATCCTTTCGTAAAGGTCCATGGTCGGGCAAGGTGGATCTCGTCATATGCCGCTCAAGGGGAATTATCAACGAAACAGGTGACGGGAAGGTTCGATTTCAAACGTTTCATGGCATGTTTGGAGCCCATAGGAGGCTCTCGTTCTTCACGCCCCATAAATCCGTCCTCCTCCCAATTTCAAGGCCATGGGGGCGTATCCTCTTCTCAAGGGGTGGTTTTCCTAATTTCCAAAGTTTACATGATCTTTTGCAGAAAAACCTCTTATGCACCCGCAACACCTACAACATGGCCAGCAACACCTACACCCGGGTTGGAGCAATCGAGAGGAACATCTCCGATATGCAAGATGACATCAGCAACATCCGGGAGTACATGGCGAATCAAGGAGGAGATGATGAAGACATAGATTGAGGTGGAAGGCGTCGGAGGTAGTGTGACACGGTTGTAGCTTTAACAGGTTAACCCCTTGCTCTCAAAAACAATTATCTGGCCTGCGTGCCAAAGTTGAACAATTTACTTTCCGTTAAGACTTTTACTTTTCTGCATTTTCTTTTTTTTTAGTTTGTGATGTGGATGATAACTTATGGTAAGGTAGGATGTTTGTTATTTGTGTGGTGTGGTATTTTTAAACAAAACAGGTACCTAGGAAGCTTGGAGGCACTAAATATTTGTGCTACACAAGCCCGGAAACCCAATCGGAAAGCCAAAAACCTGTTTGATTTAATTGCAGACTGTCACCACGGGGCCGTGCTCAGCCAGCACGCCCCCGTGTCCACCACCCTGTACCTGCTGATTTGTCTGAAATCTGCTCGCCACGGGGCCGTGTTCACCAGGCACGCCCCCTGGCCACCTTCTGTAAGTTATTGTTACTTGCACTTTGACCACGGGGCCGTGCTCACCCAGCACGAGGCCGTGGCTAGATGCCCAGTAACACCAAAACCTTTTTTTAACACCTTTTTACACATTCAATCAACCTAAAAACTTATTTTTGGGACACATTGAGGACAATGTGTAATTTAAGTGTGGGGGGGGGGGGGGGATGCTAAAACCTTGAATTTTGCAAGTCCTAATAACAAGCCTTACACAAAACTCTATTGGAACCGCTAATCACCCCAATTTTTTTTCAAAAACTTTTCATTTTTTTACTTGTCTTGGTTTAATTTGGGAATTACAAGTTCTAAAAAGGTTATATTTTTACAAATTTACAACCGATAGTATCGTGATAAAAAGAACCAACATAAGAAAATTATGAAACGGCATGACAAATCTAGTTAAAATTTGATTATATATACTTGATCACATTATAAACCCATTCCCACAAAAAGTGAGTTTTGAGCCTTTATTGAGCATACAAGCATACATCTTTAAACTATATGCTCATTTTTCATTTCTTGTGTGAATCTTCGTTTGGTTCTTACAACTCTAGAACTTGCCACGACGATACATTCCCGGTCCTTACCAACTTAAACCCAAGTAAGTAAATGATAGAGGCATTAGGACTAACCCATTTTCTTTTCAACACCATTATTTTTCATATTCTTTTTCACCTACCCAAAATCCCCCTAGATAACCCCTTTGAGCTTAAACATTTTCATTTCTAAACCCACAAAACAAACACCCTTTACCCACCAAACCCTTTTTCATTTTAACCCTTTATTTTAGTAGAAAGCTCGGTTGTCTTGTGACGTTTCTTTAAAAAAAATGAAGTCTAGCAATAAACAAACAAGTTCTTCAAAGAAACTTTGTTTGAAAATGTTTAGTTTGAATAAAAGTCACAAAAACAAAAAGTTTTACGACGACCGACGCTTTTTACGCTTTTAGCCTTTTTTACTAACCACTAACCCAAAACCACCTAACTTTAACCCAAGCCTAACCCTTCCCCAAGTCTGCTTGATATTTACAAAGGTTTATAGTTAAAAAGGAGGAGGATTGATTGCTTGGCAAGCATATGGTAGAAGTAAGTTCCATGCCGGTCTCGAGTGTTTCACAAAAATACATATTCGGCCGAGTGTTGAGTGATCTCCCATGAGATATGTGAACTTGTATATAAATGGAATTTTAAAAAGGCATGTTATGTCCAAATAAGTAATTTCTCTTATGAAACGTTCTAAATAATTCATAACGAATAGGTTTGTAAATAGTATAAAAATAAAACTCAATAAAGATCTTGGATTCCCGACACTCAAGACAAGCCCAAAACTTCTCTTCTACCCATTCCATTTAGGTGTGTAAGCCATATAATAAAAAGTTTTGCTTGAGGACAAGCAAAGATTCAAGTGTGGGGGTATTTGATGTGTGTAAAATGCAACATATAAATTACATCAAATGAGGCATAAAACTAACCATTTTTTAGTACTAATGTTGGAAAAAGTGTGCTTTTATCTTCCTTTTGTATTTTCAGGACCAAACGAGTTTAAATGAACAAAAGGAACAAATATGCAGCAAAATCTAACATAAATACGAAGAAAAGGAATAAACGTGGCATGCCCGACCCCTCGACAGCATCTCCCCAAGCAAAAAAAGAAACAGAAAGCTGACCACGGCCCGTGCCCAGCGAGCACGGGGGTGTGGTCAGGTGTCTGCAGAAATGGACAAAGCTATGGAAGCTTCTATTCCCGACACGGGGGCGTGCCTAGCTCAGCACGGGGCATGGTCAACGCTAAGATTTGCAGAATCTTACAAATCTTGATAGTACAGATACGCTTCTGCACACGGGGCCGTGTGGAGCCTAATGCAGACAAGAGCAATTAATGAAGGAAGAGAAAGTGGATGGCCACGGGGCCGTGTCCAGCGGACACGGGGCCGTGGCCGGGCTTCTGTTCAGGCTATAAATAGGGGTGCTTGGCTCACTTCAAAGGCGTCCCTTGGCAAAACCACATCTCTCCCACTTTGCCACCACTCCACCACCACTACAACACCCACATCCACCACCATCATCCATCATCCACCTTAGAGTGTGTGTAGTAGTCTCGGGATCCAAGATTGATCGTAAGAGTTCTTGTTAATCAAAGGCCATGTTTGGCTAAGTCTCTTACATCACTTGGTGAAGACAAACATTTAATGTAATACTTTTTATTTTTAAACTTTTTGCACTTTTTATTTTGTTTTGTATTAATGACTTTAATAACTAGTTTCTTATGTTGAAGGTGAAACTTCTTTATCATTTGTCCGTGGTGTCTTGGCATTACTTTACTGTCTATATAAAGTAAAAGATTTTCACCATTCATATCTCTACGGTCTATATAGAGATATGTTGACTACCTGGTCGGGGGCTAAGGGAATGGTTTAGTAAGGTTCTTTCCTTGTTCAGTGTATAGATCATGTAAGGACCTGGGTCAAGCTTACTAGGACCTCCTTCAATACCCACTGGTATTGGATGGCGGGGGTGCGAATGGCTTGATCCCCTCATATGTAAACTACTATTAATACATTAAACCGGCTACTTGGGACTGTATCCCTGCTAACTCAAACCACTTAGCCAAGGGTAACGTCACCTTCAAAAGAGGGGCCTACCACTTTACGCATTAATAACTTAATTAATTATCTTTCAATATTCCGACCCATTGAGATTGTATCCTTGCTGACTCAAACCACTGGGTTGAGGGTAACGTCACCTTCAAAAGAGGGGCCTACTACTATAACTAAGATAATCTCTTAAAAAGTGCAAAAGTGCGGAAATCATCAAAGGTTACATTAAAGGCGAGTCAAATCCAAGTGATTCATCTTGTCTATCTGTTTTATTTTTATTTTTCAGCATTTTAGTTTCTATTTTCATATTTAAAACCTTTTCTAAAACTTTTGATTTGATTAGACGTTGAGGATAAATCAGTACTAAAAGCTCTTGTGTCCTTGGACGACCTCGGTATCTTACCAACGCTATACTACGCTCACGATGGGTGCACTTGCCCATGTTTGTGTTTAGTGTTAGTAGAATATCGTGTTTTATAAATTTAAAACTTGACTAACGTGTTAAAAAGGGCTTAAAATATCAATAAAAACATATCACACCCAACACACACCAAAGGATGAGAACCTGAGAAGAGAAGGTTTGAGAGGATTAGAGTGTGAACTGATACCAAAAGCGGACGAAGTGATGTATTTCACGAACCGGATTTGGGTTCCGCTTAGAGGTAGCCTACGTGAACTGGTTATGAATGAAGCTCATAAATCCAGATATTCCATTCACCCAGGTTCCACCAAGATGTATCAGGATATTAAGGAGTTATATTGGTGGCCGAATATGAAGAGAGATATTGCGGTTTATGTGAGTAAATGCCTGACGTGCTCAAAGGTTTAGGCTGAACATTATAAGCCGTCTAGGCTCCTGCAGCAACCAGAGATTCCTAAGTGGAAATGGGAACATCTTACGATGGACTTTATCACCAAGTTACCCCGTTCGTCGCGTGAACATGATACGATATGGGTAATCGTGGATCGATTGACAAAGTCTGCTCATTTCCTAGCGCTTAAGGAAACAGACAATACCGAGAAGATATCGCAATTGTACCTTAACGAGATTTTAGCCTGCCATGGAGTACCAGTGTCAATAATCTCAGATAGAGACGGACGGTTTGACTCCCGGTATTGGCGATCTCTTCAAGAATCGCTGGGATCTCATTTGGACATGAGTAATGCGTATCATCCTCAAACGGATGGTCAGAGTGAGAGAACCATTTAGACGTTAGAGGATATGTTGAGAGCGTGTGCGATCGATTTCGGTGGAAGTTGGTATACTCATTTTCCTTTGGCTGAGTTTTCTTACAACAATAGTTACCACGCTAGTATCAAGGCCGCTCCGTTTGAAGCCTTGTATGGAAGAAAGTGTCGATCACCACTTTGTTGGGCTGAAGTCGGCAAGAAGCAATTGACCGGACCCGAGCTTATCCAGGAAACCAGTGACAAGGTTGTCCAGATCAAGGGTAGGTTGAAAGCTGCAGCAGATCGACAGAAGAGTTATGCAGATAACCGGAGGAAACCGTTGGAGTTTCAGGCTGGTGATAGAGTGATGTTTAAGGTGTCTCCTTGGAAAGGTGTTGTGAGATTTGGAAAAGGGGGAAAGCTGAGCCCGCGTTATATAGGTCCTTTCGAAATCGCATCTCGAGTTGGATCAGTCGCATATAACTCAAGCTGCCATAGGAGTTGAGTGGAGTTCATGACGTGTTTCATGTCTCCAATTTGAAGAAGTGTCTATCTGATGAGACGCTAATTATAACCCCCTGGAGAGGTTCGAGTGGATGATAAATTAAGATTTATCGAAGAACCAGTAGAGGTTCTGGATTGGAAAATTTAGAAACTTAGGAGGAGTAGGATTAAGTTGGTCAAGGTTTACTGGGATACTAAACGTGGACCCGAGTTCACCTGGGAATGACAGGACCGAATGCAATGGAAATATCCTCATCTCTTCCCACCTAGTGCGAAAACAAAGCCTATAGAATAGAATTTCGGGGATGAAATTTCATAAACAGGGGAGACTGTGACACCCGGCTATTTAGGCTGTACCGTACAAATGTAACACGTGTCGTGAATGAATAAAAGGCTGTATTTGGCTAATTTTAATGCTTATATATGATATTTGATGTGTTGGTAAATCCAAACTTTGATAAAAAAATATGTTGGCAACAATAAGATAAACGCTTATCGCGTAACGAACAAAATGCGAAACGAATCTCGGTGACCGCCCGATCAATGTTAAAATCCTAAAATATAATCTATTGTGATTAGATTAGTAATTTAATCATGTTCGAAAGGAAAAATAAGCTAAAATGATAAGAAACTCTATTTTTCGAGTTTAAGCGCGTACCGCGCGATACTGCGCGTATCAGACAAAATACTGTCAACGCAACCAGTCGAGGCAACTGGTAATTATTTCAGTAATATTTTGGTGAGATTATTTTTTTATAGAGTGATAAAAATAATTTAAAATGCAATAAAACGGGATTAAAACGCTAGATAAAATACCTGGTATCCAGTAAAATACCAGTTTTTGGTCTAGATTATATATATGTATATATATATATATGGATATATGTGTGTGTAATGTGAGAGGTGGCAGCTAGGGGAGCTTCTACATCCTCTCTTTTGCCAAGTGTTGAGTCTTGGAATACTCCAAGTGATGATTATGCTTTACAAGATCCTTCCAATATCTTCACAATTCCAAGAAAGGATTTCAAAAACTCAATCACTCTCTCTCTCTTGAACAATCGGCCGAACACCCCTCTAACACCATACATTTTCAATTTCAAATCATTTCTTGAAGATCCAAGCTCATTTCAAGGTGTTTACAAGTCCATTTGAAGGTTTGAAGGTGATTACAAGTTGTTTCAAGCAACCATCAAACTCCATATCATCAATCTTTACTAAAAATCATTCAAAATCTTGAAGGTATAAAACTTACTTTAAAAACCTTGTTCTTGATTCTTGATGATCTTGATGATTATGGAAGTTTCTCTTGTTCTTGAATCTAAACATAAACTTGAAACTAATAACAAATGGGTTTTCAAAGAAAAGAAAAATGGATGTATGTGTATATATATGTATGGCTGTAGGTATGTATATACATATATGAGAGTTGAGTTCTGGTTTAATTGATTCTTGTTTGATTTGATTTTTGAAAGTGAAATGCATGCATGATCAAAAGGTAACTTATAAAAGTTCATATGATTAAAAGAAGAACATGATAAAGTAAAGTTTTGGATTCATGTGTGTGTATGTATATGTGATCCGTGTATGTATGTATAGGTATGCATGCATGTAAATTTTTGATGATTAAAGTCTTAAATGTGTAAGAATGTACATGTCATGTATTTATGATAAATGATTAGAGGATGATGATGTGAAGTATGAAATGTTTGAATATTTTAAACATGAGTTAAATGAAGGTCTAGATGCATTCAAGTTCATGCATGATGATTAAGACATGCTATGGATGCATTAGATGCATTTACTTGAACATGCATGTTGAAATATGATCATGAAATGATGATTAGAATATGATTTGATAAAATAAATTTTAGTCAGATTCTAAACACTAAAAATATAAATATTTGAAGTGTTAAAATGGTATAAAACTTTGTCACAAAGTTTACTAGCCTTGCATGTTGTACTTGGTGCTTTAAGTGTTGTAAAATACGTGAAATTGCATGATTTATGTGTCTTACATAAAAACTGCACTAATATTATTATAATCATTATTTTAATCAGTAAATAACATGTATTATGTTAAAATATCAAGTCATTACGAGTTGGGATGGTTATGGTTATGGTAACGTTTAACGCAGAACTAACCGGTAAAACGGTTAAAAATTGGCTTTTCGAAGGATTTTTATAAAACTGTTTCAAATCAGTAAGTAAACTGATATTTTTAGTTTAAATATAAGAATTTTAACTAATATTAAGTTTACTTGGTGTTTGGTTAGTCATATGCGACTTTTGACGCCCGAAAACGTTACCGAATCACTAAAATATGCGTTTTACAATGTACACTAGCATGGGTTATTTATGGGTGAACCTTATGTGTTAAAATGTGTTATGTGATTTAGATATGTGTATATGATAATATGTTAAGTGTTGACATGATACCGGGAATTTAGACTATGCATGTACGCTTGTGCGCTTAAAGCGGTAGAAACGGTAAAAATCGCGTTAAATGTGTAACTTGTTTGTCGAGCATGAAAATTGATACATATAAGTTATTTCATGTATACATGCTTTAAAAATGATAAAATAGAAAAGTTAACGAGATTTTGCGTGTTATGATATTAAGCATATGTGTACGTTTATGTATATATATTACGAGGCGCAAATCGTAGATATATTACGTATAAACGGGAGTGTTAATGGATTTACATGATAATGGTCACCAATAAAATCGTTCAAGACGCAAAATATTAAATATATATATATATATATGAACTCATATATATATTAATGTGCCAACATAATAAAAAATAATGACTTTTTGAGAAAATCTCAAAGTTATATGAAAATTCTAAGATATGGAGAAACTTAGGAAGTTTGTGATATATATTGATTGATAAATCGTTCCTACGTATATTAGGACGTGTAGAAATCAATTTGTGGGATTGCGCTATTTATAATACGCACCCAAAGGTGAGTGTCACTAAACCCCCTGTTTTTACTGTTTTGTATATGTTTTGGTGGAAGAACACGCCTTAAAAAGGGTTTAATAAGGTTTTTAAATAAAACATACCTTTGATACATAAAAATGTATATTTTCATAGAAAATATACGAATTTGTTAAATATATATATATATATATATATATATATATATATATATATATATATATATATATATATATATGTTTCGGGGAGAAACGTTTTTTGTGAATAAATATGTTTCGGGGAGAAACGGGGATTAGTACGGTGTTTCAGAGAAAACGACCGTGTAGATTTAATATTGCTTAAATCTATAGTTGGGACGAATTTGCTTGATCTCAAGAGAGTAAGTATCGGCATAGGCTTACATTTCGGTGGGGACTTCGGGGAATTCGTAGAACATCATATATTAAATTTATCATTATTAGTAGGATATATATATTATTCATGAGGCAGGCATTATAGATGGCCTCGATATGGGCCATGCGCAAGTAATGTCGTTTAATTATTTAAGTATTGCACACGAGGAATTGTTGGTAGATCTATCGGGTTGACAACCCCGTCATGACTGGTCGCCCCGTGTCAAGTCAAACGACGAATTGATATTATGTTTATAGTCTAGCATTGATTATACCTTCATTGTTAATATATAGTTCGTAATGTCTTGCTAACTTACGAGTCCGAACATTTGATTCTATCAATTTAATATGTAAATTCGGGAAGATGTCTATGGTTGGAAGGTTCTACGGAAATTCTTGCGACGACTGACCCTTGAATTTTTGCAAGGAAATAAAATAACTTTCTTAAAAATTATATGGATGTTTTAATAATAAACACATAATTAGAAAGTTTTTCCTTGGATCAAATTATTTAAATTTGAATATGTGAACTCACCCTCCTTTGTGTTGACACTTGATTTTAACGTGTTCTTCAGGTACTTGAGTTCGGCAGGAATTATGGTGTATCTTGTGGTTGTTGATGCATGTTTGGTTTGATAATGTGTTGGACAAACTTTTAAAACAATTTGGGACAAATGTAATAAGATCCATAAGGATCAAGACTACTAAACTATGTCGTGGTTATGTCGTGTTTTGAAACTTTATTTTTAAAAACTATGTTTTAATTAAGTTGATTGTCCAACATTATGATGCATCGTTCAGCAAGATATTAATGGGCACCAACTTCCGTCACCACTACGTTTTATATTCCATTGCGACGTTTTTGGGGTGTGACATATAAGGCCTGATATATGCTCACTATGGTAAAATACAAGAAACCATATTTATCTTAAATTGAACATGGTTGATATTCAAATATTATATACGAGACAAAATTAAATCATTATTTCATGTCATTACATCTCAAACTTATTAGTTTAATGGAATTTATCCAAGCTATATTACAATAGATTGTTTAAAGTTCTCATTGTTGCACATTGTACGCCTAACCTAAAAAACAGATTTATTAATCACACAACTGACAATTGTTACTATATTTAAAATTATTACACTACAAACAACTAAAAATACTATAGGTATGCGTTTAATCACAATATCTATTTATAAAAGTAATTACTCTAATTATGAATATAATTACTCGTTAAAATCATTGTAAGGTCACCTATCAATCAAATACACGGATCGAATCACAAATACGAAACATCATGATGTGCGGAATCCAACATGAATCATATACACACAGTAGACACTACACAGAAGGTGTAGAAACACAAAGAATTCACCAAAATTGAACTTGTATTAAACACATTGCAAAACACAAAGTTTCACAGCTTACAAGTTCTAACAAATCTGCAAAAGTCTTTCTATTACATAACACAAACCATATATATAGGCTTGACACATAATCTGAAACTTTCATAAAGTTCCGGAGTACTCTAACCTATACTATGGAACAACTTGTTCAAAGGAACAAACCCCTGAACATTACATAATCCAGAACAACTTAAAACCCGGAACTACACATGTTCCAAGGTAAACCTAAAACCCGGACAAAATTCATACTTGGACAAATTTACACAGAAAAAATCCAACACTTCATCACTTCAGTGCATTACGGACTTCTCCTTGATGAATGCTTGGATCTTAAAAAAATCTTTGGCTGCAACTCTACATTGATGCTTCGAGTAGAGACTTCCTGCATAAACCCCGTACTTCACGCAAAATCGAACCACTACATTGCTATTATTCTTATTTCATCTCGGTACTGTAGTGCATGCCTCCTCAATCTCATTAGATCCTCCATCTTCAAATTGATAAGCCACATTGGATCCAAAATCCTAATGATTTCATCCAAAACATTCTTTCGAGTGATTACGACTTCACATGTCTTTCCATCCACATACCAAAACTTGATCCCCTTCAAGCAATCAAGATCAAACTCTCTCATTGGAATCTTTCTGATACATTTTGTAGGGTTGTATACCATCTTGTAAATTCGTATACCTGTTACTAGATCCCTTCTTTTAACACGTTGTCCAACTGTAGGTTTGAACATCTTCCACTTGCTCTCTCTGCTCTCAGCAACAAGATTATTAATCAATCCATAATTGGTGTTCTATGATTCGAGTTAAGTTGAACAAGATGATGTAGATCTCTCATTGGCAAACTTCTCAAATATTTAGCTCGACACTTGAAGTATTATACGCCATCGGTTTTTTTTATCATTATCAACTTATGAGCTTCATCATAATCCCACCTAATTATCTGCCCAGCATACTCACCATGAGAATTCACATATTGTTTCTTCTGAGTTAACTCAGGCACCGGTTCTCTTAGCCACTTGTTAAACAAATAAACTGTTTCTTCCGGTATAACTTCAGGATTAGGAATCTCTTCAACATTTTCATCAGATAAATCCTTTCTCTAAATGATTCATATTCAATATTAGGCATATCTTCACACGTGTAAGCTATCTTTTCACCTTCTTTAACCACTATCTCAGCAACACCGTCATCTGACTTCCAATCTTCTACAATTCCTTTTCATCTATAGCACCTTATATGTGTCAATCAAGCCCTTTAACATGAGAGTTAATTTCATATATAGTGTGGCATTTTATTGTTTTTTTTTATTTTCAATTTTTCTCCCCCTAAATTTGTGCATAAAGTCAAAACTACCTACAAGAGTGAACATTTATGTACAAATTCACCTAGAAATCAAAAATAGAAAAAGTGTCACACCCCCAAAATCCACATGCGGAGTACCACCGCTTGGAGGCGTGACTGACCAGGATCCAGCCACTAATTATACTGAGTATTTGGATAATAATAAAGATGATCTCCAACCTTAATAGTTAGTAAGCATCATAGTTTAAAGTTCGAAAGTTAGGTTCAAATAACAGTTTAAGTAAATAGCGGAAGCATAGGCGAAACAGTTTAAACAAAGTTCATAGTTCAAGTTATTTAGAACCCAACACGCGGGTTTAGACGACCACTACACTTCCCCCAAGCAGCAGCTCCTCAGTCACTGGTTACCTGCAAAGCATGCAGTAAGGGGGGTCAACAATAATGCTGAGTGAGTTCACTAGTTGTCCAGTTTTAATTACCAAAACTTGTTTCACCAGTTAATTTATCCGTTTATACATGCCATGGGGAGCTACCCCAAAAGTTAGATACTAAACTGTTTTTCCAATACCGAACACTAGGTGACCGTTGCGTATCCGCAGAGTGCCCCGATGTCAATGTTCTATCATCATTGACGGATGCCTGAGTACATTAGTTCACGACCGATCCCATACCTTGGCACGGTGTGAGGTTGGTAAGACCTAAATAGCGCTATCAACTAATAACCCGTTCGCCTGGCCCCGGCGACTAATCGGTATTATGTAGTAGGGACTTTAAGTGATAGAGTTTCGTTTAGTGCCGTTTGTTGCAATCCGTATAAACAGTAATTAACTAAAAGGTTCCCAATAACAAGGGAAGAAAAGTAAGTTGTATCCCTCATAAGGGGATAGTGTTGTTTTTAGTTCCGTTTCCCAAACCACCGGGAATACATGCTTTAGGTTGTGAACTCACCTTGGGTTGCTCGGTAGATTAATTACCCGGTCGATCACGTTGGTCACCACGTCCTAGCATGGTTACCGAATATGGGTCAAGTTGGGGTACAAGTAAACACGTATAGCAAACACGTACAGACACACATAGCATGCATTCATACAAACACTTGGGTTATTGGGCCTGCCCTCACATTTCACAAACAAACAGTACAGATACACATGCAGTCCAGTCAACAGATAGTCTAACAAGCTTTTGGCCCAATAACACTTAGGCAGCCCAGTCGAGACAAGGGCGGTTTCGACTCGAGAATACACGATCTCGAGTCGCAACCAAGGGTTCCGACTCGCAACCTCGGTCTCGGTTCATCATGCTTTGGTCTCGAGTCGCAACCAAGGGTTCCGACTCGCAACCTCGGTCTCGGTTCATCATGCTTTGGTCTCGAGTCGCAACCAAGGGTTCCGACTCGCAACCTCGGTCTCGGTTCATCATGCTTTGGTCTCGAGTGTGCTGCTTGCGAGTCGCAACCGGGAGATCTCGAAGAATCACGTTTTGGTCTCGAGTGTGCTGCTTGAGAGTCGCAACCGGGAGATCTCGAAGAATCACGTTTTGGTCTCGAGTCGCAACCAAGGGTTCCGACTCGCAACCACTGTTACGTGCACCTGAATCCTTCTAGAACCTGTCCTACGTACTAGCCAATAGCATTTTGATTTCATGTAATTTTGTACTAACCAATAACATTGCACTAACATGTTTTATTGTCTAAATCATAACAAAATCAGATCAAAACAAGCATATTTGAATATTCATATCACCTTCAAACTTGTTCTTCATATGTTCATCATAATTATGAACTTTCAAGTCCTAAATCTAGCATACACAATCCGAAACAGCATGTTTACACAAGGTTATCCATCAACATTCATCCCTTTATCATGTTTATCAAACCAAAATCATGCAAGGAGACATTTAGACTATACATGTGTAACATTCATCAAATACTCATCACAAAACAAAGCCTTTACAAACCAAGTATCGTGACACCTAGAACATAAAGCACTAACCGGTTCAAGAGTGACACAAGGGTGTTCAAGTAGGTGACGGATTGAAGCCTTCGAGTGATGATTCCGAGCCAATCCAAGGGTGCTCTTGTTGCCGGTTGGATCCGAGAAGGAGAGGAGGAGAGGGTGATGTTAGAACCTTAGGGTTTTGGGGTTTTTAGAGAGAGAGAGGGAGAGTGTGTGAGATGAGAGAGTGTGAGAATGATGTTGCAAAATGGTAAAAGTTGTGAGGGTTGGCCGGTTATATATATCTCGAGTGGGTTAGGGGTTTCCGGGTGGGCTTCTAGGTTGCATGGCCCAACCGGCCCGAGTGTTTACTGTTCACTCGAGACCGAGGGTGGTCTCGAGTCGGGTCCTTTGGGGTCTCGGCCCACTCATATAACACACATTCATATATATAATATACATACATTCATCACACTTAGCACAAGGATCACATAAAATCATCGAGATAACACGCACTAACATTTAATAACGTATATACACATAATGCTAATACAAGATATTTGCTCGGGAAAACCTAGGGTGTCACATTATCCCCAAGTTTTAGGAACTTTCGTCCCGAAAGTTAAGGCAGTCACTGTCAAGCTAGTGTAAGTGAGAACGTTTCAACGGGGTGTCACATCATCCCCCCGTTAATTTGGAATTTCGTCCCGAAATTCGGTTGTAGCTTCAGTGCTGGGAGTTTCATTAGGGAACAACTGGGGATATTTGCGCTTCATCTAGTCTTCCCGCTCCCAGGTAAATTCTGGGCCACGGCGCGAGTTCCAACGAACTCGCACGAGAGGTATCTGGCTACGTTTGAGGGTTTTGATCTCACGATCCGTGATCTCAACCGGTTCCTCAGTAAAGTGTAGCCGTTCGTCAATAGTAAGTTCCTTGTAAGGAATGACGAGTGTTTCGTCTGATAGACACTTCTTCAGATTAGATACGTGGAAGACGTTGTGCACAGCACTCAGTTCTTCAGGCAGATTCAATCTGTAAGCGGCCGTGCCGATCTTTTCGGTAACTTCAAAGGGTCCGACATATCTTGGATTAAGCTTGCCCCGTTTTCCAAAACGAACCACACCCTTCCAGGGTGAGACCTTAAGTAGAGCCCGTTCACCAACCTGGAACTCTTGCGGTTTCCTATCTTTATCAGCGTAGTACTTTTGACGGTCACGAGCTGCCGCCATGCGTTGCCTAATCTGGGCAATCTTTTCTGTGGTGTCGACTACATGTTCCGGGCCTGTGATTTGGCTGTCACCTACCTCCGCCCAGCAGAGAGGCGATCGACATTTACGACCGTACAATGCTTCAAAGGGTGCCGCCTGAATGCTGGTGTGGTAGCTGTTGTTGTAGGAGAATTCTACTAACGGTAGGTGCTTCTCCCAATTCTTGCCAAAATCGATCACACATGCCCTGAGCATGTCTTCGAGGGTTTGGATGGTGCGTTCAGACTGCCCATCCGTTTGCGGGTGATAAGCGGTGCTCATGTCTAAACGTGAGCCAAAAGATTTGTGCATGGCTTGCCACAACTCAGAAGTAAAACGCGCGTCTCGATCGGAAATGATAGAGGTTGGTACTCCGTGCTTCGAAACCACTTCTTTTAGGTATACTTCTGCTAAGGTAGAGAACTTGTCTGTTTCTTTGATAGCCAAAAAGTGTGCAGACTTAGTTAAGCGATCCACTATTACCCAAATGGTGTCATTTCCGCGTTGAGACCTAGGCAGGCTAGTAACAAAATCCATGGAAATCTGCTCCCATTTCCATTGCGGGATTTCTGGCTGTTGGAGCAGGCCTGATGGTTTCTGATACTCGGCCTTGACTCTTGCACAAGTTAAACATTTTCTGACATAGGTTGCTATGTGGGCTTTCATGCCAGGCCACCAATAGGTAGCCCTCAAGTCGTGGTACATCTTATCTGAACCCGGATGTACCGAGTAACGGGACTTATGGGCTTCATCCATCACAAGGTCACGTAAATTTCCATAAAGCGGAACCCATATGCGTCCGGCTACGTAGTAAGCACCGTCTTCTTTTTGTTCCATGCGTTGTCTCGATCCTCGTAGGGACTCAGCCTTGATGTTCTCGGCCTTCAATGCTTTAACCTGAGCATTCCGAATTTGATTAGGGAGGTTCGAGTGGATAGTGAGCTGTAAGGCACGAACACGCTTGGGTTTGGTCTCCTTTCTGCTGAGGGCATCGGCTACCACATTAGCCTTGCCTGGATGGTATTTAATTGCACACTCGTAGTCATTTAGGAGTTCGACCCATCGTCGTTGCCGCATATTCAACTCCTTTTGTCCCATTATGTGCTGGAGACTCTTGTGATCAGTGTAAATCGTGCACTTGGTGCCGTACAAATAGTGTCTCCAAAGCTTGAGCGCGAAGACCACAGCTCCAAATTCTAAGTCATGCGTCGTATAGTTCCGTTCGTGGACCTTGAGTTGTCGCGAGGCGTAAGCAATAACTTTCTCGCGTTGCATCAATACGCAGCCAAGTCCTTGAATAGAAGCGTCGCAGTAAACGACGAAGTCGTCGGTGCCTTCGGGTAAGGAGAGGATAGGAGCACTACAAAGGTTCTTCTTTAGTTCCTGGAAGGCAGATTCCTGAGCATCACTCCATTTGTAAGCAACACCCTTCTGAGTGAGTGTCGTAAGTGGTTGAGCGATCTTAGAGAATCCCTTGATAAATCTTCGATAGTATCCCGCCAATCCCAAGAATTGGCGAACTTCGGTCGGAGTCTTAGGCACAGGCCAATTCTTAATGGACTCAATCTTAGCAGGGTCAACATGAATCCCTTCCTGATTGACGATGTGTCCAAGGAAATGGACTTCTCTAAGCCAGAAATCACATTTCGAGAATTTGGCGTACAGTTGCTCATTGCGAAGAAGTTCGAGAATAAGACGTAGGTGTTGTTCATGCTCCTCTTGGCTCTTCGAGTAGATTAGGATGTCGTCGATGAACACGATTACGAACTTATCGAGGTAGGGTTTGCATACTCGGTTCATGAGATCCATGAAGATTGCAGGTGCGTTGGTCATTCCGAAAGGCATAACAAGGAATTCGTAGTGACCATAGCGGGTTCTGAAAGCAGTCTTAGAGATGTCCTCATCGCGGACTCTCAACTGGTGATAACCCGATCGCAGATCGATCTTGGAATAATAGCTCGACCCTTGCAGCTGGTCGAACAGGTCGTCGATACGGGGAAGTGGATAACGATTCTTGATGGTAACCTTGTTAAGTTCGCGGTAGTCATTGCACATTCGGAATGAGCCATCTTTCTTTTTGACGAAGAGCACTGGGGCTCCCCAGGGTGATGAACTAGGACGGATAAAACCTTTGTCCAAAAGTTCTTGTAGTTGAGTAGAAAGCTCCTTGAGCTCCGCGGGGGCTAATCGATAAGGTGCACGAGCTATAGGCGCTGCTCCGGGAGCTAGCTCGATTTGAAATTCGACCTGACGGTGAGGAGGGAGTCCAGGTAGTTCCTCCGGGAATACCTCAGGATAGTCGCGTACAACTGGAAAATCTTCAATCCTGTTTTCCACTTTCTGTGTGTCGGTAATGAGTGCTAAGATAGCGGTGTGCCCTTTTCGTAGATACTTCTGGGCCTTTAAGAATGAAATGATGCCCGTGACTTCTCCGCTCTTGTCGCCTTGAACTATAAGAGGTTTGCCGGGGGCACGGGGAATACGAATAGCTTTCTCTTGGCAGAGGATTTCAGCTCGATGTTTGGATAACCAATCCATACCAATGATGACGTCGAAGCTTCCAAGAATGATGGGGAAGAGATCGATACAGAAGGTCTGACCAGACAACTCTAATTTGCAGTTACGAATTATGTGTGAGGCCTCGAGGTTTCTACCATTAGCTATTTCAACGGTGTGCTTAGAGCTTAGCGGCATAAGAGTGAGCTTAAGTTTCTTACTAATACGTAGGGATACATAACTAGCATCTGCTCCGGAATCAAATAGCATGGAAACATAACGATCATTAAGTAGGAACTTACCCGCTACAACGTTGGGGTCATTCCTTGCTTCCCCAGCTCCAATCACAAAAGCTTTTCCTCTAGCACCATTTCCAGTATTGTTGTTATTGTTCCCAGCACCCTGATTGTTGTTGTTTTGATTCAGTTCAGGGCAATCCTTTCGCATGTGCCCCGTTGCTCCACACTTGAAGCATCCACGGTTGTTTCCTTGTTGCTGCTGTTGCTGTGGTTGTTGCTGATTCTGCCTAGCTGGGAACTGGCTTCGGCAGTCTTTGGCCTCGTGCCCCATCTTGTTGCATCGCTGACACTGACCTTTTCCACATGGCCCACTGTGATGTCGGTTACATTTGTTACACTTAGGGTGGTTTCCTCGATAGCCACCCTGTTGCTGAGGGCCCTTGTTGCTTTCAGTCTTCCTTTGTTGAACTGGGGCCTGAGTGGGGTTAGCATCCTTTCCCTGACTTCCATCCCACTTTCGCTTGTTATCGCCAGAAGTTCCAGCAGTAGCACCGATCCTCTTGGGTAGCTTGCCCTCTTCCACAGCCTGATTGGTAAGTTTGTGAGCAAGACGAACCACGGGCTGTATGGTGTTGAGGTTGGCCGAGGTCACATGGCTCCGGATTTCTGGGACCAAGCCTTTGATGTACAATTCGACCCTTCGATACATAGGTTGGGACATGTTTGGGCAAAGTGCAGCATAGTCGTTGGACTGCTTAGTGTAGGTCTCAATCTCTGATCCGACCATCTTGAGCGCATAGTACTCGTTCTCGAGTTTGTGGATGTCATCCCTGTGACAGTACTCCTCTTTGATCATGTCCTTGAAATCTTCCCATGCCGTAGCATTAGCAGTTTCCAGACCAAGCATCTGAATCTGTGCTTTCCACCATGAAAGCGCGTTCCCTTCAAGCGTACCAGTTGCGTACTTAACCCAGTTAGCAGGGGGACACTCGCAGACGGCAAAGACAGCTTCGGCCTTTTCAATCCAATGCAGAAGGCCTATGGCACCCTCAGTGCCGTTGAAAGGGAGAGGCTTGCCATCCATGAAGGTTTTGAAAGTACAAACACGTGGTTGCGCAGGCGCAGGCTGACCTGTTGTGAGAAATGGAGCGAATAGGTTTAGAGGTGAAAAGACGATGTGGGGGTAGGATCTAAACATCCTATAGCAACGGGTTTACCTCCAGGGTGTGCTGCGAAAGCTGCAGCCACCGTGTTGAGCAAGTTAGCGAATTGAGCCTGAGTCATGTTAACGCTTCCTCTTCCGCGTCCACTCATTGTCTTCATAACCAGAAAACACAGTATGAGTGTGATGTTGTAACGTAGCGAGAATGAGTTAGAAGGGAGACGTGTATCTATCTAATCAGGCACACTAGTATGTATAATAGAGCAGTCAACATAGGATAAATAAGCATGTAAGCACAAGTCCGAGCTATGAGGTCTAATATGCCGAGTCTTGCCCTTGGAGTGTAGTGTCGTCACGAGTCACGGGTTATAGTCTGGTTTTTCTCAAAAAAGACTTTTCCTTTTTAAAACCAAGTTCACTATAACCAATGGCTCTGATACCAATCTGTCACACCCCCAAAATCCACATGCGGAGTACCACCGCTTGGAGGCGTGACTGACCAGGATCCAGCCACTAATTATACTGAGTATTTGGATAATAATAAAGATGATCTCCAACCTTAATAGTTAGTAAGCATCATAGTTTAAAGTTCGAAAGTTAGGTTCAAATAACAGTTTAAGTAAATAGCGGAAGCATAGGCGAAACAGTTTAAACAAAGTTCATAGTTCAAGTTATTTAGAACCCAACACGCGGGTTTAGACGACCACTACACTTCCCCCAAGCAGCAGCTCCTCAGTCACTGGTTACCTGCAAAGCATGCAGTAAGGGGGGTCAACAATAATGCTGAGTGAGTTCACTAGTTGTCCAGTTTTAATTACCAAAACTTGTTTCACCAGTTAATTTATCCGTTTATACATGCCATGGGGAGCTACCCCAAAAGTTAGCGACTAAACTGTTTTTCCAATACCGAACACTAGGTGACCGTTGCGTATCCGCAGAGTGCCCCGATGTCAATGTTCTATCATCATTGACGGATGCCTGAGTACATTAGTTCACGACCGATCCCATACCTTGGCACGGTGTGAGGTTGGTAAGACCTAAATAGCGCTATCAACTAATAACCCGTTCGCCTGGCCCCGGCGACTAATCGGTATTATGTAGTAGGGACTTTAAGTGATAGAGTTTCGTTTAGTGCCGTTTGTTGCAATCCGTATAAACAGTAATTAACTAAAAGGTTCCCAATAACAAGGGAAGAAAAGTAAGTTGTATCCCTCATAAGGGGATAGTGTTGTTTTTAGTTCCGTTTCCCAAACCACCGGGAATACATGCTTTAGGTTGTGAACTCACCTTGGGTTGCTCGGTAGATTAATTACCCGGTCGATCACGTTGGTCACCACGTCCTAGCATGGTTACCGAATATGGGTCAAGTTGGGGTACAAGTAAACACGTATAGCAAACACGTACAGACACACATAGCATGCATTCATACAAACACTTGGGTTATTGGGCCTGCCCTCACATTTCACAAACAAACAGTACAGATACACATGCAGTCCAGTCAACAGATAGTCTAACAAGCTTTTGGCCCAATAACACTTAGGCAGCCCAGTCGAGACAAGGGCGGTTTCGACTCGCAACCTCGGTCTCGGTTCATCATGCTTTGGTCTCGAGTCGCAACCAAGGGTTCCGACTCGCAACCTCGGTCTCGGTTCATCATGCTTTGGTCTCGAGTCACAACCAAGGGTTCCGACTCGCAACCTCGGTCTCGGTTCATCATGCTTTGGTCTCGAGTGTGCTGCTTGCGAGTCGCAACCGGGAGATCTCGAAGAATCACGTTTTGGTCTCGAGTGTGCTGCTTGAGAGTCGCAACCGGGAGATCTCGAAGAATCACGTTTTGGTCTCGAGTCGCAACCAAGGGTTCCGACTCGCAACCACTGTTACGTGCACCTGAATCCTTCTAGAACCTGTCCTACGTACTAGCCAATAGCATTTTGATTTCATGTAATTTTGTACTAACCAATAACATTGCACTAACATGTTTTATTGTCTAAATCATAACAAAATCAGATCAAAACAAGCATATTTGAATATTCATATCACCTTCAAACTTGTTCTTCATATGTTCATCATAATTATGAACTTTCAAGTCCTAAATCTAGCATACACAATCCGAAACAGCATGTTTACACAAGGTTATCCATCAACATTCATCCCTTTATCATGTTTATCAAACCAAAATCATGCAAGGAGACATTTAGACTATACATGTGTAACATTCATCAAATACTCATCACAAAACAAAGCCTTTACAAACCAAGTATCGTGACACCTAGAACATAAAGCACTAACCGGTTCAAGAGTGACACAAGGGTGTTCAAGTAGGTGACGGATTGAAGCCTTCGAGTGATGATTCCGAGCCAATCCAAGGGTGCTCTTGTTGCCGGTTGGATCCGAGAAGGAGAGGAGGAGAGGGTGATGTTAGAACCTTAGGGTTTTGGGGTTTTTAGAGAGAGAGGGGGAGAGTGTGTGAGATGAGAGAGTGTGAGAATGATGTTGCAAAATGGTAAAAGTTGTGAGGGTTGGCCGGTTATATATATCTCGAGTGGGTTAGGGGTTTCCGGGTGGGCTTCTAGGTTGCATGGCCCAACCGGCCCGAGTGTTTACTGTTCACTCGAGACCGAGGGTGGTCTCGAGTCGGGTCCTTTGGGGTCTCGGCCCACTCATATAACACACATTCATATATATAATATACATACATTCATCACACTTAGCACAAGGATCACATAAAATCATCGAGATAACACGCACTAACATTTAATAACGTATATACACATAATGCTAATACAAGATATTTGCTCGGGAAAACCTAGAGTGTCACAAAAAGGGATATTTTTTTAATTATGTTCTCAGTCGGTGAACCGTATCATTTTCAAAATATTTGAAAGCACTTTGGATCTAGAGTTGCTGACAGGTTTAGTAAACAGATCCGCAGTGTTTGCATCAGTGTGAATCTGTTCAAGTTTGATAAGACCTCTGTCATAGAAATCTCTAATGAAATGAACCTTAATATCAATGTGCTTGGATTTGGAGTGAAAGAACAAGGATTTTTACAATTTGCATTGCGGAAACATTATCACAATAGATAGTAGTGTTTAGATAAGTTAAACTGTAATCCTAAAGCTGGTGTTGCGTCCATATCACCTGGGAGCAGCAAGCTGAGGCTGCCACATATTTTGCCTCTACAATAGAAAACGAGACTTTTTGCTGCTTCTTGTATTGCCACGAAATCAGTCTATCTCCCAGAACTTGACACTCAACTGATGTTAACTTCATATCCCTGTCCATACCTCCAAAATTGATGTCAGAAAAAGCAAACAGATGAAAGTTCGAATTTATCGGATACCAGAGTCCAAGAGATGGAGCTCCTTTAAGATATCTAAAACTTCATTCCACATCAGTGAGGTGCGAGAGTTTAGGATTAGTCTGATAACGAGCACATTGACAAACAACAAACATAATATCTGGTATGCTAGCTGTCAAGTACATCAACAAACCAATCATAGACCAGTACAGAGTTTGGTTAACAAGAACTCCTTCAACATCCTTGTTCAGTAATGGCTTCTCTGCTATAGGTGATTCCATTGACTTTGAATCTGAGAGCTTGAACTTTGCCAGAACATCAGTCACATATTTTCCTTGATGAATTAAAATTCCTTTGTGTAACGCCCCAAAAACTTGAATTTTAATTGACTAGTATGTCTCTTTGTGTAAAGACATAAAATAAAACAACCAAGCTATTTAACTTAGTTAAATAGTTAGTCAAGTAACAAAAGAATGAAACTTAGTGCTATTGGTGATAAAAGAATAAACTAGAAGGACTAAAAGTGGGAAGTTGACTTTAAGTTTCTTATAAACTAGAAAGTTCAGTATGTGTGTGTGTGTGTTGGTGATGTGGTCGACACCCACAAGAAGGAGATGGAGAAACCTTCAATTCATCCCCTTTTTGTCTAAATTGAAGATGGATTCAAGCAAAAATTCATGCATGTACTTGAATTCTTGATCATCAAGCCCTATAAATCACTTGGTAAGTTGTAGATTCTTATTTGATAATCTTTTTAGAAATGGGTTATGATCAAATCCATGAATTGGTATGAAACTAAGCATGATTAGGAATTAGAAGCATCAAATAGAACTTATTTTGTACGTAATTTCAAGTAAATTAATGTTTGAGATGAAAACCCACTAGTTGGGTGATGAAGATGACATGGGTGTTTCACCCATGTCCATGTCTTGTTCAAATCATGATGTAGTGTGAAGTATTAGATAAATTCTTGTTAGATGGATTGTCTATATTATAGAGTATATATGATATTTGGTTATATTTGATGAATGAAAGCAAGTAGTAGAAGAATGAGCATATGATACTTGTACATCATGCTTAGATAGTAGTACGCACACCAAGTGTTTGATGAAATGCATAGGTGAGATATTTAGATGAGATTGGATGTAAACAACGAATAAATATGTATTGAATATAGACATGATGTACTTAATAGTAAATTATCATGAGAATTATGTTCTTGATGAAATCCATGTCCGAATGTAGTTGAATTTTAATTGAGTAGAAGTATGTTTTAAGAGTTTTGCTATATGCTTGATTGATGTAACGCTTTAATCGTTTGTGGGGTTCGGGTGATGAAAGAGAATCTGTCCAGAAAATTACACCCGAATTTAATCGGGTGTAACCAGGTCAAATCTTGTCAAAAACATAATATTGAGTTTGGAGTAAACTGCCATTTTGGTCCCTGTGGTTTGGCCAGTTTTGCCACTTTAGTCCAAATCTCAAACTTATTACATCCAGGGCCCTGTGGTTTGCATTTTGTTGCCATTTTGGTCCAAAATCCAAATTTGGCCAGATTCCCCACTAATAACCCTGCTATTTTGTCTTTACCCTCAGGGGCATTTTGGGGATTTTAAATTTATCATCTTCAGCATTATCATCAGTCTTCTCATTCCACAAAATAAACACAGACTTTGAGTCTGTACCCTCTACCTCTCTCGATCTCTTATACAGATACACACTTACAATTCAAATCAATACAACATCACACATAACTTTACCTAATCAAACACTCCCTCTCCCTCTCGATCCACTGGTCAAGATGACCGGAGCCGGGTATGGCGGTGCTCCGACGTCCCCTTTCTTCTCCGGTGAACCACACCCCCCTTTCTCTTCTGTTTTACCGGACGTACACCCCCCCCCCTTGTTAATATCCGGCAAGCACAAAGGGGCTCCGGCTGAGCTCCAGCCGACGACATTCACAGCCAAACACCCCTGTTTCTTGCTGATTAACGGCCGACCACCACCACGGTCCAGTGGTGGTGCGACGACGAAGACAGAGACAAGAGAGAGAGAGACGAGACGGAGAGAGATGAGAGAAAGCAGCGGAGTTAGGTGGCGGCGCCGCCGCTACAGCGGCGGTGATGGTGGTCCGACAGGCGACGGGTACGGGTTCAAGACTGGTTCGTACGGGTTCAAGACTGGTTCGACCCACGTTAGGGGCCTGGGTCAGTTACAGACGGCTTCGATTCAACCCGGTTCGGTCTCGGGTCAGGTTACGGGCCACGGTCAGTCGCGGTTTAGATGGGTTCGGGCCTGCAAGGTTGCAGACTTCATGTCGGGTTTTGGTCCATTCCATACCAACCAGTGGTGGTGGTTGAGGTTGGGTAGTAGCAGCGGTGGTCGGTGGTGCTTGTGGCGGTGGTGAATTTGGGGAAGGAGATGCCTTTTCTTGAAGATGATGTTCTTGATGATGAAGTTTGATGGTTGTTGTCTGTATTTTGAAGATGATGTTCTTGATTTGTTGTTGAAGATGATGTTCTTGATTTGTTGTTGAAGATGATGTTCTTGATGATGAACTTTGATTTGTTGTTGTCTGTGTTTTGAAGATGATGTTCTTGATGATGAAGTCGATTAACAGTGTTTGAGATTTATAATCTGGGTTTGAAGATAAAGAGGTGGTGTTTGGGATTTATAATCAGAGTTTAGGGGGTGTTTGGGATTTATAATCAGTTTAGGGGGTGTTTGGATTAATAATCATTTACAATAAAACCAAAATGACAAAAATACCCCTGGAGATAAGGACAAAACAGGGGGTTGAAATTGGGAATTCTAGTCAAATTTCACTTTTGGACCAAAATGGCAACAAAATGCAAACCACAGGGCCTTGGATGTAATAAGTTTGAGATTTGGACTAAAGTGGCAAAACTGGCCAAACCACAGGGACCAAAATGGCAGTTTACTCTTGAGTTTGTGATGAACTTTTAGGAAAAACCTTTTGAACCCAACTGGAATTGCATTTTTTTGACGAACATTGAACGTTTTATGAATTTTTCCGTATCGAAGGTTCAGGCTGCGTTTTCTGGCACAATTTGCAACCCATTACGAATGTCATAACTCAATTTAGGGATTGAGTTATGATCTCAAATATTTACTGTAGGTAGCTTCAGGATATCATGGAAATCTACAACTGGAATTATGTCAATTGGATAATTGAGGATTTTTAAATGAATTTTTCCGTGGCTGCAGTCAGAAAGTGACGAATCTGATTTCTACATAGTAAATGATTTTGTCATAAGTTTTTGGTAGAGGGTTAGACTCTAAAAATTTAACACAAGGATAACCCCTCCGAGGGGCATGTCACATAAAAAGATCGTAATTTTTGCAAGTTCGTAAGTACTGTAAACGGACGTCCCAAAACAGCCTATTTTCAGTGAATTGAGCTATGCATGTTAGTGAATGATTGACTAATGAAAGTAATACAACTAAGAGTTTGAAATGATTATCGATATGGATGAACATGCAAACTAACAAGTTATGAAAATGATGGCATGAAAGAATAGGAATTTACATTGGCAAGGACTCAAGCACGGATGGCTAACGAGTCAAAGGGAGGCAAGAAGACGAGCTCGAACATGGACGCATAAGGTTAGTAATTTCCGGAATCACTTCTTATCTTATAAATAAAGTTTGATATGTTGAACATAGGAAATCATTTGAGAAATTATGAGAAAGGGTAGGTACTAAAGTAAGTATTGATGAGGGAAGTCATAGGAAATTATATATGTTTGGAAGTACATTATAGAAGTGAACGTGTCAAGAGTAAAGAAAGTGGCATGGTATAATGTGATAGTTAGTTTGCTCATGGGGTTAAGCATTAGAAGGATTTAGGAGTTTGTATATGACTATTTTACTTATTGGAAACATGAAAAACGGAGAAGATAGAATTTCGGGTGTCTAACGGTCGTTTATAAACATAAAAAGAGAACAAAGGTTTGCTGAACTGAGCTCTACCGTAGCTTACGGTAGCCACCATAAGCTACGGTAGGTATTGATGGCCTAACCTTCCACCGTAAGACAGATAATTCTCACCGTAGCCATTTTAAAGGCCACCGTAAGCTACGGTAGTCATCGTAACTTATGGTAGAGGTCAGATATATGTGTGTGGTTTTGATACTTTAATTATGTTTCGATGTTAAGGCCCCGGTAAATTTCCGAGAAGAAGTATATCCTACACAGGAAACGTAAAAAGCTTAATTATGTCACATGAATTCAAATTATGATTTTCGGGCTTCGAAGGGATACGTGTGTATATATATATATATATAGGGTGGGAGTTGGCTACAAAGTCAATTTTTCCTACAAAGTGTAAAAAGTCATAAAACACCGTAATGTCAACCATAAAACACACTCAAAACCCACAAATAACAAAGTGAAGATTACTAAAACGCTATATTTGTGAGTTTTGTGTTGTGTTTTGGATGATGAGGCTTTGATTATCGAATGACTAACATTAGCGTGTTTTATGTTGATTATCATGTTGTGTTTTATAATCATAGTTCTACGATGGTGTGTTTGAAGTTTTTATGGACTGTTAGGGTTTAGATATTGTGTTTTAGTGATCTTCACTCTGTTATTTTGTGGGTTTTGAGTGTGTTTTATGGCTGAAATTGTGGTGTATTATGACTTTGTACACTTTGTAGGAAAAATGGACTTTGTAGCCGAACCCCACCCTATATATATATATATGTATGTATGCACATGTGTGAATTGAATCATGTTGATCAATACGTTGGTGTGTGTTAGACAAAGGTCTAATGAAGGGATTGAACTTGCTCACACGATTCTTATAGGTGGATAGTTGTGGGTATAAATAAATATGACAAATGAATGTAAATAAGTAAATCAAGACTTGTATATGGGTTGTGGATAAGAAATCATCGTGGATGTAGGTAACATAAACTCATACGTGTGATATATGAATGGGTTTATTGCATGAAATTGACTAGGAAATGTATACATGTGTGCTATAGTTGAATGAATGAATATCAATGGCGTGATTTTATGCGAAATGTGTATTTTTATTATATAGAGCTATTGAGTCACTAATCGTGCTCTGTTGAGAAGGAAATGTGATGCAGGTATGAGAACGTTGGGTTCGTGAGGAATTGAAGTCAAATTCGGATCGAGTGAATTCAAGAGGATAATCGAATGAATTAAAGTTTATGTTGTTAGATTTCTATACAGTCTTTAATGATATCTATAATGTATACTAATGATGTGAATGTGTGTGGTGAGTGCAGGTTGGACATAAATTATGGATCACTATCATGAAGGACATGAGATTGAAGATCGAGTTAAAAAGACATGGATTGTACAGAATAGGTGATTATGTAAATTGTATTAGTATGTTATTTATGAGACACAAAATGAAGGACAAATGTTATAATGTTTTGAAAGAAGTTGTTTTGAAAGGCTTTCAAGTATGAAAGATTATTTATAAAGAAAGAAATTTTACAATACGTATTTCCGCTGCGTCTTTCGGTTAAAACGTGTTAGGGTCTTACACTTTGGAACTTTAACAGACTTGCAAACCCAAAAACATTGTCATTTCACCCAACGAGCTCATCTCAAACTTCTTCTTCATAACTTCCTAAAATTCCTTGCACATAAATTCATTTTTGGAACCAAAGATAATGTCATCAACATAGATTTGCACAAGAATTAAATCCTTTGCAACCTTTTTGATGAACAATGTCTGATCAATAGTACCCCGAGTGTATCCATGAGCCAACAAGTGCTTTGTTAGGGTGGCATACCAAGCGCGTGGAGCCTGATGCAACCTGCAAAAAGTCTTATCCATCTTGTATGCATAGCCTTCTTTGTCTGTGTCCACGAAACCTGGGGGTTGTTCGACATAGATTTCCACTTTCACCTTCCTGTACAGAAATGCAATCTTGACATCCATTTGATACAACGAGCTTTATTTCTCACAATAACTCTAGTATCATCTTGCTTGTTATGATACACCCAACGTGTTCCTAAAGTGCACTTTCCTTTAGGCAATGGCACCAATTTCCGAACTCCTAACTTCTCGAAATGATTTAGTTCCTCATGCATAGCATCCACCCATCCTACCTCCTGTAGAGCAACATTAATACTTTTATGTTCAATTTTTGAAATAAAAAATGAATATATAAAATTATTGATTGCTCCTGATTTGCTCCTGTTAAGAACACCAGCATCGGTGGGACCGATGATGTTTTCAATTAGGTAATTTTGTTGGATACTTTGAGGAATTGCTGCATCATGTATTTTTACAACAGGTGGAAGATTTCTTATGTCTATTTCCACTCGCTCCCCCTCATTGGTTTCACTCGTAGTATTTGTCACTGATGAGTTAACCACACAGTCCTCTGGAATTGGTTCCTGGAACAATGAGGAACTTTCGGTGGTTACTCCCTCAGCGTAACCGAGTATTGTCATTTGTTAAGAAACTGACTCCTAAAGTTTTGAAGAGTTCAAGTAAGTCTTTGTGTATATTCCTGGTGGATCAATGATGTGTAATTGAGGACGTCCTGGTAAGACATGCAACTCTTCTTCTTCCAGAGTGGGGATTGGAACAAACAGTCCTGATGTTGATGCACTTGAATCTATAGGCATATTAAGAAAAACATTAAACGATTTATATAAAGAAGAATAGCTGTCACACCCCCAAAATACCACATGCGGAAAACACCGCGGGATGTGTGACGTACCAGGATCCAGCTACTAATCACATTGAACTATAATAATATATTAAATAAAAGATTCCATTTATTTCATAATATAGTTTTAAATCATAACTTTAATCAAAACGTCAACGAAAACATATTGTAAATCGTTATTCAACTGTTTCAAAACAAATATGCAAAACCAATGAACATGTATCCAAGAGCTACGACCCATGACCACTCCAGCACTCCCAGATAGCAAGTTCCATCCATGAACCTAACGACCTGCAAGCATGCAGACAAGTATGTCAGACGACGCTGGTGAGTTCAAAGTTTGTTAACGCGTTTAGTTACCAGATATGGGTTTAAAACATTTCAAAGATTTGATGTTGTTAATAACTCGATTACCGCAGATGGCTCCAGATTATTTGCCCTTCCCTAATGCTCTATCAAACATTGGTCAAGTGGTTAGGGTAATTAGTTCACGACCGTCCTCCCCGGTACGGTGTGAGGGTGCCAAACCTGATAGCGCTCTCAACTAATAACCCCGTTGCCTCCCCGACAACCAATTCGGTATATGATGGAACTTAATGATAGATATGAGTGTATTAACTAACATCCGATTTTAACATTCCAGTCAAACCCATTTACCCGACATTCCTCCTCAGAACGTTTACCAGATGTCCCTCCCCGAGACGCATGCTTGGAAAAAGAGCAGTGAACTCACCTTAGATTTGCTCGGTAAGACAAATTACACGTTCAAGTTAATCAAAGCCAATAACATTTGTACATATCCAATCAGTTCGTATGCAAGCTACTTATCTATACACATAGTCTAGTATTTGCATCAAGTACACATGATCCATGTTTCATTCACTTACAACTAACAGGTAGCTTACAATTTAACCCAGATCATACGGCCCATTTAAGTACAACAAACTCACACAACAATAGGCCCAAAAGGGCTTGTGCGATTGGCTTAGTCTTGTGCGACTAGGTTCACTTGTGCGATTCAGATGTGGTCAGGCCCAACTGGACTGGCCCAATAACCAGCTTGTGCGGCCGCCCTTTTCGATCGCAAAACTTGTGCGATCCGTGCACGGCCCAACAGACTCATTAACATTTCAAGGCCCAAACAATTTATGCAGCCCATACCCTTGTGCGACCCGATACTACTTGTGTGATTGGGATTCCCTTGTGCGATTGGGATCCCTTGTGCGATCAGACTAGTCAACCAATCCCCCATGATTTTCGTAAACATGAATCCCTTCCCCAATCATAGATCAAACAGTTACAATTCTTAATATATTCAACCCCTAATCATTCCATTTATGATTAACAATCACAATAACGCTTTTACTCAATTAATCATCATCATCATCGCAAAAAACAACATTCCATTCGGATCAAATAACATAGAAATCTTAGAACTTAACATCAGTTTATCAAATATCAATGTTCTACTATCACTAAACTTAATCATGCTAGATTATCAATCTCAATACACAAGAACCCTAGTTTGACAATAAAACATTCAAGCATGGTGTAGTCTGATTAACATCATTATTCCATAAATCATTGAACAGGTCTATCCCTCTCATCACTTCATCATAATTACTTGCATCAACCATGATAACACATAACACAACAGACATCATTCATTACCCCTCAAATCACACACATGGCCAAGAATGACTATCAAAACAAGATGAGTAAGAACACTAACCAAACTACAAGATGTCGAGGGATGTGCTAGGGCCAAGAGAATGCTCCGATCAAATAGGAGGGACTGCCGTCGATCTTGAGGGAGAGAAGAGAGTAGGGTTTGCTAAAGTTTGGAAAAAGAATGCTATGCACCCCTATATGCATATGCGCATGCCATAAGGGGTCGGTTCGGGCTCGGTTTGGGTTTAAGGACATTTGGGCTCGAAGGAGCCCACATGGTTTCGAGGATTGTGCGGTCCCATATAACACATACACAAATATAAACTCATAACATTCATGTAAAACACAAACTCATCATCATTCGCATTTAATCAAACAGTTTATTTAGCATACACGTATTACATCGAAACACCACTCGTGAAGAGAAAGCAGTACAAAAGAATCTCGAAGTTTTGGGTTGTCACATCATCCCCAACTTGAAAGAAATTTTGTCCCGAAATTTGACAAGCGGTGATAAGGAATAGAACGATAGTTCAAGATGATTGTGGATTCCCCTCGGATGCCACAATAGCCAAAGAGCCAATTTGGACCAACTCGATCATGATTCAATGATCTGCTTTGTGACTTTGTTGTAAACCCTGTATGAGGAATTCTTTGCATATCCAACAAAGTAACACTCATCCCCTCTGGCCATAAACTTCCCATTGGTATCCATATGTAAGAGTACATAGGGACAACCAAATGTTTTGAAATGTTTAATTGAGGGCTTTCGACCGTCAACAATTTCATATGGAGTTTTCATATGTCGTTTGTTAATTAGTACATGATTTTGAACGTAGCATGTTGTATTCACCACCTATGCCCAAAAAACATAGGTAACTTAGAGTCCACTAGCATTGTACGTGCGGCTTCAATTGGAGTTCGATTTCGTCTTTCAGCAACTTAATTTTGTTGTGGAGTTTGAGCAGCATTGTAGTGACGATCAATACCTTTTTTCAGAACAGAACAATTTGTGTTTTGAATTTGTTAGGATCTGAGTTTCTTATGATTGTGTTTTGTTTGACAATAATGAAAATGAACAAGAACAATTGCAGCGGAATAAGATGGAAACAAACTTTCACACATAATCAAATAGGAGAATTGCTTTCAACACACTTGTTTGTTCATGGAATCGAATGATTATATTTATTATAAACTTCAACTACACTACATGCATGTATTACAAACTCCCCCTCAGCCTGAGCTCACAACGGTTTGTTCGTGCAAGATGACAAGTGATGAAAGAGCTAATAGAACAATACAGGGTACTGTTCTATTTATAGGCACGAGTAAACCAATGAAGCATCTTTGCTGACGTCACCATGAAAGTGACATCTAACTTCCTAACAACCTACAACCACTGATCTAATACAAACACTGTTTGCTAACTACTGATTACAATACATTACAAGTGAATAAGCTAAACTACTGCTTCTCTTTCCACTGTTGTGACTCCAACAGTACTTTATATCTTCAGCAGTGCTTGACCCATATCAGTAGATTGAGCATTAGTGCTTTAGCCTTTATCAGTTGTTAGCAGTTATTTGAAGGACAGCGGTTGTTGTATATGGACAGTGGATGAAGGTCATTAGTTGTTAGAAACACTTTCAAGGGGAAAGTTAGAATACAACATCTGCTTATTCTGGATCCACTGCTCTGATCCAGTTTTGGCTTTAATCATCTGTTCCTCTATAGGGTTCAATCCCAACAATCTCCCCCTGGAACAGATGATGCCAAAACCCTTCATTATTCTGGATCTTTATTGCCTCATCAACAGTTCCCTGACTTACCCTTTGAATTGTAATTCAAAGTTCAAAGAATATGTATCATCCTCATCCCTGCATAGTGTAAGATCAAGGAGATCTTGTAGATCTTCAACACCCAGACCCAATGCTTGTTCCCTTGATATTTTCTTCACTTCACCACTGGATTTGATCAAAGTCAATACGTGGGTCTGTTTGTCAGATTTCCACTTTAGTATTTTTGAATCCAGTGGGCTTCTTGGGAGAGATTTTATTGATGATGATTTTGGAGATGGTGGACTGGTAATGACTGGTTGAGCAGTATTTGTAGTTTGTGTCAATTCAAGTTTATATGCTATCATCTGCTTAAGGCCTATTTTTACAAGGTAATCCCCTGCTGCCTTATCTGCTATTGTTTCTGCATCCATCTACTTTTATTTCCTTCTTTGGTAAAGGATGGCAGCAGGTGGAGCAGTGGATTTCCTGATTTGTAGCTTTTGTGGCTTAGCTGGAACCACTACTTCAGGGTAAACAGGCTTTTGAGGAACATTAGGATTTTTCTTTCTTAGTTCTTCCAGCTTTTTGTAGGATGCCAACACTTTATCCTCTGACCACCTTGTCACTTGATTCCTTGACCCAAAATCAGCTGTTATTAACTCTTCTTTCATTGCTGCAAAGTTCTTTCTGGTACATTTTTCTTAAATTTTGCCCAGATTGGTAGAGTCTGGTTCACCTTGTTTTTGATCATATCTTGAATTCTGGCTGTTTCACTTTCAAGCTCACTGATGGTCCATTCTTTATACTGGTACCTTTCAGCCTTGCACTTTTTGTAGGTCATGATATTATCATGATAATCTTTCCTTAAGGTTTCATCTGCTCTTTCTGATAATTTCTGACAGAGATCTTTTGAAAACTGCTCCAAAGTTTTGACTTGGGTCAGCAAATATTGGTAGTATCTTTGAATCTCTCTGTCAAATTTTCCTTCTGTATTTCTTTTGGAGATATCCTCTGCTTGTTGAGCCTTTAACTTCAAGTATTCTTCAATGTTATTAGGCCTTGGATATCCTTGAACAGATGGCAGGTTCCTTTTAGCAGGGTCATCTTCAGAGTAGAAGGATTTGATCTCCTCTCTAACTGCTAGAAGATCTAAGGGATACTGGACTCCTGCAGGAACAATGGCAGTGTTTGGATTTGAGACTTGTGCTGAAGAGATTGGGACAGGGTTAGGAATTGTAACAAGGGTCAGTGGTTGTGAAGAAGTTGGAGGTGGTGAAGAATCATTATCTTCCAAAATTATCCTTCTCCTTTTTGGTTTTGGAGAGGTTGGTGGTGTTTTGGTGGGTTGAGTGGTGGTGATTTGAGTGGTGGATGGCTGACTATCAGCTGTTGAAACAACTAGTATTTCAACCAATGTTGTCATTACAACTGAGGATGTGTCATCAACTGTCTTCTGCTTTTTGGAAGGGGGTTTTTGTGGTGGTGAGGATGATTTTGGTGGTGATGTGATTTTTGGTAGATCAGTGGATTGAGTGGTGATGGTAGTTGTTGATGTGTGTGTTGAAGTGATGGATGTAGGGTTAACATCTGCTGAAACCACTGAAGTACCAACAGCAGTTGATACCACAGGAGTTTCAACATCTGTTGGTTTGGAGGTTTGATGTGGGGAGTTTTTAGGAGGTTTGGGAGTGTGTTTTGTGGGTCTGGAAGGTATGGATTTGGGTTGCCTCACTTTTCTAGTGGGCTGTTTTCTTTTAGGCTTAGGACTTTCTTCATCCTTAGGCTCAGAAACACCCTGATCTTCCATTGCCATAAAAACTTTCTTCTCCTCTCCAAACCTTGACTTGCCCTTCACCTCCAAATCCTATTTCAGCCTTGTCTTTTCATCAGCTAAGGCATTTAAGGTTACATCAACCTTTTTAGAGCCATCTGGTTTAGGGATGTCTGCAAGCATACTAGATTTATCTGGTGCAATGTACAGACCATCTTCATATCCCTTCTTTTTTAACTGCTTCATTTTCTCCCCCTTTTTTGCATCAGGTGGTGGAGGATTATCAACAAAAATGATAGGAGGAGGAGCAGAACCAGTGGTTTTCAGCAAGTGGGCCTTAATTGCCTTTATGTCTGCTTGTGTATCCATGAACCTAGCTTCCATAATATTTCTTATCTTTTGAACTTGTATTTCATGTTGCTGATCAGCATATGCTCTTTGTTGGTGAAGCAGAGGTTGAAATAGACTCCAAAGCTCAGCAGCAGTGGGAGCAGATGATGGAACAGATGATTGAGTTGGAGCAGCAGTGGGTGGTGCCTTTTGTGCATGTAACACCTGTTGCAGCATAGTTTTGATCTCTGCAACAGATATGTCAATCTTGTCAACCCTCTCCGTCAATTCTCTGTACATTAAACCATCACCCAAGTTAATGGAATCATCTGATTTCCCACCAGTGATGGTTGTATTAGTGGTTGACTTAGGGAAAGATTCCCAAAAGTCATCCCCTTATGCCCCTTTTTCTTGGTACTAGGGACTTCTTTCTCCAAAAGAGGTTACCATTTTAAGTGAACCAGTAAATACTGGAAACACCATGGACCCCATAGAAGAAATTGCCTTCAAGGAAGTCTTAGGGATGAAACTACTGTCCAAGTGTAAACCAGTGGGTTCAACACTTGTAGTAGCTGCTTCACTTGAACTACTGACAAGAAGTACTTGTACTTCCTGCAGTGTAACCTCCTCAACTATTGGTGGGTTAATAGAGATTGAGACACCAGACTCCGTCACTTGGTGTGGCATAATCTCATTGATAGGTGATTGAGATGAACTTATTTTTGTCTGGGCTAAATCAACTGCATCCAATAGAGGCATTATTGATGGTGGAATTGTGGCAGTAAGGATAGGTGTGGAAAGAGAATTTACCCCAGGCAGTGGGCTGTAGATGATAGAATCAAGTGATTCTAGAGCATCATAATTTGGTGTCCCTGTTCTTACAACCTGTTCTTTTTTAGAAGAAGCAAGAGGAGTTTGAGGCTCGGGTTGAGATCTTTCTACCATCTGCTGTGAGGAAGTAACAGCAGTGGTTTCTGGTGACTTTTGTGTTGTCACAGGCAGTTGCTATGGGATCTCATCTTCCAGAGTTGCCTTTTTTGTAGGTTTGGGGGGCTTTTGGGATTTTTTCTGTTTTGGTCTTTTTGTGGTTTTAGGTGGGGGTTTCACAGCAGTGGTTGTGCTACTGTGATCACCTTGAGCAGTGGGCTCAACAGCAGGTGCCTGAGGAGCAGTGGTTGCTGCTAAAGTCTGCTCAGGAACCTCTGCTTGTGTTTTGGAAACTTTTGACAGCCTTGTAAATGTTTCAGGTGTTAGATTGTTTATTTGACAAGGTTCACCCTGGATAAGCACACGAGCATTATCCTTTGAAAATTTCTTATTAAAATAGTAACTTAAGAACCTTGGAAAAAGTAAAAATGATTTTTTATTAACATTTTTGACCAAATCATTGAAGATCTCCTAGGAGTAGTTAAAATTTTCTTCATTCAAAGTAGCATAACCCAGGTATTGGATCTTCAATGGTATTTCATTGAAAGTAGTGGTCTTAATGGAAACACACATTAGGAGGGTATGAAATAAAAATCTTGTTGCAGAAGGAAAACTACCTTTTTGTAAGGTGTCCTTTTTCATTTCCTCATCATACCCTCTTTCAAGAAAATCTGTTTGATACTTTGTTTTAGGGAAAGAAGTTTTACCTTGAAGATCATCGAGTTCAAACACCTCCGAGATGGTTTGTGGTGTTATTGTGACTGGAACACCCTTTATCGAAGAATTAATGGCTTTGGGGTTCTTACCCTTAGAATCAAGCTTAGCATTTTTCCAAAATTCTTGCTGGGTTTCCAGGTAAACCGGAGCATCATAAGTCAACAAAGTTTTGTACTTTGAGGACGAAAGAGCATCGATTACGGAATCAAAAGTGGTGGTATGAGTGGGTTTTTCAAGTAGACCCGAGTAATTGTGTGGAGCTTTGAAAGGAAGAGCCATGGCGAGTTTAGGGTGGTTACGAGAGGAAGAAGATGATGAGGGATTTGAGAGAAATGGAGAGAAATGGATGGTAACTGCTTTGAGAAAGGAATTTTGAATTCGACTCGACAGTGAAAACCCAGTTTGATCAGGGTTTTATTAAGGGAAAAAGTGAATGCTGACGTGGCAGCGGTTACAAAAGATCTGACGGATATGTATTGTCCACGTGTCAACCACTGATAATGAATGGAAGACAGTTGTTAAAGAAACCACTGATGGAACAAGTATCAGTGGTTACAACGGTTAGAATGAGAACAGTGGCTGATTTTCAACTATCAGTGGATAGACTATCAGTGGGTTAAAACACTGATTTTAAACAACAGTGATTAACAAGGAATGAGAAAACAATGGTTAACTTTCAGCAGTGGACAATATTATCAAAACAGATGTTTGAACCAAATCAGTGGTTATGGTAGACTTTTAAGGATTAATGAAAATATTAATTTTTAACTATTTTTAAGGATGGAATTTTGATTTTCTGAAAACATTTTAATGCTTTTATTCATAGAAAAACAAGATTTTGCTTGTTATTCCATGTTTAGCATGCCAATCCTAGAGATCAAGCTTTCAAAGGTAGATGTGTCTAATGCTTTTGTTAGCACATCTGCCAGCTGATCCTTAGTTGGAACATGATGCAGAGAAATCAAACCTTTTTCATAGCAATCCCTCACAAAGTGATGTCTGATATCGATGTGCTTGGTGGTTGAATGGGAGACTGGATTTTTGATGATATTTTCTGCTGCCTGACTGTCCAACATGAGAGGTGTCTTTAAGGCAGTGATACCAAAATCCAGCAATTGATTTTGAAGCCAAAGCAGTTGGGCTGTACAGCTAGCAGCGGCTATATACTCTGTCTCAGCAGTGGATGTGGAAACAGCTGCTTGCTTTTTGCTTTGCCAATACACTAAGCAATTGCCTAGGAATTGGCACCCTCCTGAAGTGGACTTCCTTGTTTTGTCACATCCAGCAAAGTCACTATCTGAGAAACCTGAAAGCTTGATATTTCCATCAGCTGGATACCAGATACCAAGTGTGGGAGCACCTTTTAGGTATCTGAATATCCTTTTTACAGCAATAAGGTTAGACTTTCTAGGGGATGATTGGGATCTTGCCCAAACACATGTTGCAAACATGATGTCTGGCCTAGATGCAGTTAGGTACAATAAAGACCCAATCATGCTTCTATAAAGAGTTTGATCAACCAAATCATCCTTTTCATCAGACATGACTAATTTATTGGTTGCTATGGGTGTACTACATGGTTTACAATCATCCATCTCAAATTTCTTTAAAAGTTCTTTGGCATATTTGCCTTAACGGATGAAGGTTCCATTTTACAGTTGCCTTACTTGGAGACCAAGAAAGCACTAGAGTTCACCCATTGCACTCATCTCAAACTCAACTGTCATGAGTTGACTGAACTCTTGACACATTTTAGAACATGTGCTTCCAAAAATGATGTCATCCATATGAATTTGAACAATCATCAAGTCTTTCCCTCTCCATTTTAAAAACAATGTTTTGTCAATTTTACCTCTTGTGAAACCAATGGAAAGAAGAAAGGTGGAAAGAGTTTCATACCAGGCTCTAGGTGCTTGTTTCAAGCCATACAAAGCTTTGTTTAGCTTATAGACATGATTTGGAAATGGATCCTCAAAACCTGGAGGTTGACAAACATATACCTCTTCTTGAATTTTGCCATAGAGGAATGCACATTTGATATCCATTTGATACACCTTGATGTTGTGGTTGACAGCAAAGGCTAAGAACAGTCTGATAGCTTCCAATCTTGCTACATGGGCAAAAGTTTCATCATAGTCAATGCCCTTTTCCTGTCTGTAACCTTGAACCACTAGCCTTGCTTTATTCTTGACAACAATACCCCTTTCATCAGTTTTGTTTTTGAAGACCCACTTTGTGCCAATAGAACTTACACCCTCTGGCAGTGGTACAAGTTTCCATACTTGTTGTCTTTTAAACTGTTGGAGCTCCTCTTGCATGGCTTCTACCCAGCTGTTGTCTTTTAGTGCCTCTTGGTACTTGACTGGCTGATGGAGAAATAGGAAACCTGCAAAAAGACAGATGTTTTGGGATTGGCTTTTTATGAGCACCCCTTCACTGATGTTGCCAATGATTTGGTCAGGTGGATGAGACTTCAAGATGATTAACTCTCCTTTGTATGGAACAATGGCATTTAATGGTGAGGGCTGCAGATGTGAATCATCTGAGCTAACCACTGCTGGTGACTTTGATGATCCAGCAGTGGCTTGAAATGGAGGTGGAGGAATAGGAGGAACTGGTGTGAAAGCAGGCTGATTTTTATCCACTATTTGAGGATTTTTATCAACAGTTCTTGATGATGTGGAAGCAGGGGTTAATGGGCTACTTTGGTCAACAACTGTTGAGGTAGCAGTGGTTGAGCTTTGACAGCTGTTTTGAACATCTGCTGCTCTACCATTTGATGCAGACTTTTGTTGTGGAATGATGACTTCATATCCATAGTCTAATGGAGAATCTTGTGATGGACCTGCACTGTTAGTCTTGACAGAGACATTTTCAAAGGTAAATTTATCAAGATCAAACAATTCTAGAGGATTTGCAGGGATTTTCATTGATGAAAGTTCATTGAACTTCACATTCAAAGTCTCTTCCACTGTTTTGGTCCTTGTGTTAAACACTTTGTAGGCCTTAGCAGTGGTTGAGTATCCCAAATGATAACCACAATCAATTTTGGCTGCAAACTTTGATATAGAATATTTTAAGTTTAAAATGAAGCATGGGCAGCCAAAAACTTTGAAATAAGAGATCAGTGGTTTTATTTTATACAGAAGTTCATAAGCAGTCTTTTGATGTCTAGGGTTGATTAAAACTCTGTTCTGGACATAGCAAGCAGTGTTTACTGCCTCTGCCCAGAAAGTTAATGGCAAACCTGAATCAGCAAGCATTGGTTCTGGCAGCCTCAATCAATGTCCTGTTCTTTCTCTCAACAACCCCATTTTGTTCTGGTGTTCTTGGAATGCTGTATTGCCTTACTATTCCTTTTGAGACACAAAACTCATCCAACTCCTTATTTCTGAACTCTGTGCCATTGTCACTCCTGAAGATTTTTACTGGCAAGTCAAACTGTTTTTCAACCTGTGTAACAAAGTCTTGCAGAATGCCTGCAATCTCATCTTTGGAATGTAAGAAATAAGTCCATATAAACCTAGAAAAGTCATCTACAATAACCAAACAATATCTTTTCTTTCTAAGGCTCATGACTTTAACTGGGCCAAACAAATCCATGTGAAGCATTTGCAAGCACTTGGTTATTTTGGACTCTTCAATGGACTTAAAGGAGCTTTTATGTTGTTTCCCTTTTAGGCAGGAAACACAATGCTCAGGACAGGTGAACAGTTTTTGATGTAAACCTCTTACTAACCCCTATTTTGACAAAGCAGTGATTGTCTTGAGATTTGTGTGCCCCAATCTTCTGTGTCATAATTCTGTCTCTTTGTTAGAGGCAGCTGAGAACAGACAGGCATAAGTCCTGGGGCTCTCTTTTGACATATCAACTACATAAACATTGCCGCTCCTTTGAGCAACAAGTTGAGTTTTTCCATTTTTTATTATTTCTTCAATCTTTTCAACCATTTCTGGTCCAACAATCCTACAACACTCCTTGGTAAAGAATGAGCCATAGCCCTTATCACTCATTTGTGAGACACTTAGAAGGTTGAATTTTAGATTGTCTATCAGATTGACATTTTCAAACTTAACATTACCAGACTGAACTGTACCAGACCCCATCACCTTCCCTTTACTATTATTGCCAAAGGATATATCACCCCCTCCATGAGTTTTGAAATCTTTGAGTAAGGCTCTACATCCAGTCATGTGCCTGGAGCCTCCACTATCTACATACCAAAGACTATCTAAGCATGCAGAAGCTCCCTGCACATCAAGTAAAAGGTTAGTTCATTAGGGTCTCCAAAGCCAATAAGGCTTTGGAAGGGGTCTCAACAGTGTCTGTGTTAAGGTCTGGAAGATGGACAGTGGTTAGATCAGGGGTTTGATTAACTTTTGCAACTTATTTTTCTAACCACTGTTGGGGACCATTTCCAACCACTTCTTGATATCCATAGGGATGCCTATTCACTCTTGGTTTAGAGGGCCTTTTGTAGGCTTCATAGACATGTGGGGCCCTAGGATATGGTTGATTCAGGTTTGGTTTAGTAGCTCAAGGAATCATATATGCCACACCAATTATTATCGATACTCTTAATAAAAATGCAGAAAATAACAATACCATAGTTGGTAGTAAACGTACTCACGATGAACCAAGTCACAGTGTGAATAGAGACCACGGACTCCACATCAAAGCTCTAATTCCAAAAAGAAAGAGAACCATCTCACATGGTTGTTCTTACAAGGAATTCTCATCTTGTAAACTAATAGAATTCTCAGGTAACGAAGGAGCCATTTCAGCTTTACGCTGGATAGAAAAGAATGAAGCGGTCTTAAAAATAAGTAAGTGTGCCGATGAAGATAAGATTATGTATGCTTCAATTCTTTTCAAATATGGAGCATTAGAGTGGTGGAATACCATTCTACAATCAAGAGAAAGTGACATGGTTTACAATATGGAATGGAACAACTTTAAGGAAATAGTTGAAAGGAAGTTCTGTCCTCCTCATGAAAAGGAATAGATTGCCAACAAATTCCTTAACCATAGAATGATTAGGGTAAATTGTAGAGAATATACTACCATATTCTTTGAATATGCTAGGTATTCATGTGCTCAGTTTGTCTTGGATCACATCCTCCCGAAACCTACCAGGAAGGATGAGAATGGTGAAGATGTTTATGGTCATGGAGGAGGTGTAGGGTATCACCGTTTTCCACCCCCTCTGCGTAATGGTTTTTCAAGAAAGAAACCATCGAGGGTGGAGAAAACATTAAAAATCAAGTTAAAATCAGGAAAACCAAAAGAAAATGATGTTAAAACTGATGACAAACTGCCAGAAAACATTGATATCACTTATGATAAAACTGAATATGTGGTTGAATCTGAGGTTGTAAACAATGTGATAGAAAATGTTTTTGAAAATGAAGATGATTCTGACAACAAATTCACAAAGTTTGAACGTCCAAAAAGTGTTTGAAGATGAAGAGTGTTTTTACAACAATTATATTCCAAAGTCCAAAAACAACTCGAGTTATGATCCTACTCTGGTCATGTATCAGATGTGTGGTTCTGACAAGTTGTTTTCGGATGAAGAATTTCTGATTCAAAACGTTAACATGGACAAGATTGAAAAAGTTTATAAACTGGTTGAAGTGGATCTGTTAGAAGTGGAAAGTTTGTCAAACATAAAAAGGTTTTTGAAATTTAAAAAGGACAAAGCTTACTACAACAAGCCTACAAACTCTCGTTTTCAAAACAAAATTCATAACAATGGGAGGTATGAGCAGGGAAATGGTAAGCATAATCAAAAGGAAAAGTTTCAAAAACTGGTGTATGTGGAAAAGATGAACTTTGTGAAAAGCACAGTTTCAGGAAGTGACAAAGAATCCAAAATTTTCTGTCAATCAAACGAGGAATTCTTTGTCCAACAAGAAAAACATAAACAGGGTGAAGGTACCGGTGTTGTTCCAGAAAACCGGACATGCTTCAAATGCAACAAGGTTGGGCATATTGCATGCAAATGTCCCAAGCAAACACCTAAGTCTGTTAATGTTCAAAACAAACAGAAATTGATAGATACAAAACAAAAGGGTCCCATGTTTGCATCAAAACAAATTTGGAAACGAAAAGATGAATTTTCAAATGGAAACAGCCAAAATGATTCAAAGTTTTATGTAAAGAATGTTTCAAAAGGTCAAATGAGGGTAATAAAAAAGAAAGTAACTTCTGATGTTGAAAAGAAGAAAGTTGATTCAACTGAAAAAGTTAAAGTCAAGAAATAAGATGGAGTTTTTGAGAAAATTGAAAAAAAAAATCCAAGATTGAATGAAACAATTTATGTTCAGTTACCCAAGTCCAAGCAGGCTTGGGTTGCATTACTCAAATGATTAAGTTTGTGCATGTGCAGATGTTCCGAGGTCAATCCAAGTACAGCATGGACAACAGAGCAATCTGCCACATGAAGAGAAATCATGTGTTTGAAAACAGGAAGTGATTGGTTTGATTGGATAATTTAAATTTTTGAAAATTTGAGAAGTAAATCGTCGAACCCTCACGGCTGAACAAACAAAACATGATAAAACAAGAATTGAAAATGGTTTTTCAAAATGTAAATATCAATGCTTTGTGATCACGAGGGATGAAAACTAAACATCGAATGTAAAGCAGAAGCGGGTGGTGAGATAAAGCTATCCACATTAGTTACCAATATTCAATAGTGTGTTCGAAGATTATGCGCCGCAAAGCAAATTTTACAATGAACTAGACGAAATACCACCAAGGATACTACCTTATAGATGGACTTTATATCAAATGGTCCACTGATTGTAAATAGCTTCTCGTATCCACAAACTGACTAGATGAAATTAATTAAAAAAAATTGACTTGAATCAACAAGAATGGATGTCGAGAGGGTGAGCAATGTCCTCCAAGCTGGATGACACATTATACAAGGACCAACAAGGCTTTGGATCACAAAAATATATCTAATATAATGTATACATGCGTTATATTGCACAACTTGATCATAGAAGATGAAGGACATGCTATACGCTAGTGGTGGGATGATAAGGATGAAAAAGAAGAACCATCGAACCATGGGTCGACTTACAATTTTACCGAATGCTTGCAAAGGCTAAAGATTGTGTGTGATAGTGAAACTCATCATATGCTTCGACACAAATGCAAAGTAGGTTATGGTGTGAGGTTGGGGTTTCTAATAGGTTTGGTGTTGGTGGAAGAACTGGGGTTTTGTAGAGAGGTTTGAAATAGATGTGACATGCTGAGGTGGAGGTTAGTAAATGCTTTTAAAAAAATAGCATTCTAGATGAAACTTTAATAGAGTGGAATTATAGTCCCTTCGTGAAGTTACAATAAGAACCCCAAAACTTTAAGTATGCTTACCATTAACCCTTATATACTTTCCTTTTACAAAAAAAATAAATAAATAAATTAGCCAAACTAGAACTTGGCATGTGGCCTACTCATAGCAGTTTTTTTACGGAAAAAAGGTAAAAAAGCTTTAAACCCTAGACGCTCCGACAATGTCGGGCGACCAAAGGCGGCAGGATCCAGAATCGTGGGAAGAGGTTAATCATAGGAAAGGAAAGAGGAACGATCATCACGGTGAAGGCAGTCAGAAGGTTATATCCAAGTTTTACGTATCGAATCTTCCTCCGAGGTGTTCGTCACAGGATCTTAAGGACGTACTGGGAGGTTTCGGCAGGTTCGAAGGTTCGAAGGTTCGTATATCGCTAGAAAACTGGACAGATGGGGGAAGAGGTTTGCTTTCGTGTCTTTTTTAGGGGTTTATGATGTAAAGCGCATGGAGGAGGAGATGTCGGATGTTTGGATTGGGTCGTACAAGCTGTTCATAACGGTTGCTCGGTTCGTGGATGGTGAAAGAGTGCAAAAGCAGGCTGCTGTTCCAAAACGTAATATGGTGTATCAGAAGGTGCCGGTTAACCCTGGTACTGGGGGGGTCTCATGAAGGCGGAGGGGCTCCGTTGTCGAATGGGTCTAATGATAAAGTTATAGGAAATGGACGCTCTTTTGTTGATTCAGTTTTGAACAGAAACAAAGTAGATGTTGTTAGAGTGGATGATGTCGTAGAACGGTTTTCTCAATGGAACGGGTTTGCTTTGGTGGGGAGGGTGGTGGACTTTGACACGTTAACCTCGCTTAAAACGCTGCTTCGTAATCATGATTGCCCTACGGTGGATATTAAGTACTTGGGTGGTTATTCGGTGGTTTTGGTTTTCCAGGACAATGCAAATGCGGAGGTGTTTCTTAAAGACTCTTATGTTTGGGCTGGGTGGTTCGAGTCATTGGTCAATTGGGATAGTAATGTGGTTGTGGAGGAAGGTCGTATTGCTTGGTTACAAGTGCACGGTGTTCCGGCTCAGTTGTCGTTAGACCAAGTGTTTGATTTGATCGGAAGTAGATACGGTAAAGTGGTTAAATCGGCTAACATGTCGGGAGACGACAACGATTTTTCGTATGCTCTTATTGGGGTCTTGTCAAAAGAGTGTAAACGGATTGTGGATCGGCTGGACATTAGTTGGAGGGGAAAAACTTTTAACGTTTGGGTGGACGCGGATGTTGGAGAGTGGATTCCTGATTGTATTGTGGATTATGTTGATGATGAGTGTTTGGTTATACAAGGGGAGGAGAAGGAAAGCGAACCAGTGCAACAGGAGAGGAGTGGAATGGACCTAGGTGAAGAAGGTGAGTTCATGCATGCAGAGGAGGCCACGGTTGAGATTGAAGTGAGTGGTGGGGCTGAAAATGGTAATGGGATTCCAACGGGAGGCAACGATGAGGTTTGCATGGAAGGCGTTTCAGGGTCTCATTCGGCAGCCGCTACTATTAGAAAGAAATTTCGTCGTAAAACTTTGTTCAAGAATCGAAATACTTGTAGCGGTTCACTTGAGCGTCCAAAGAAGAGGGCCAGGGATAATAATGATATGTTCAGTCTGAATAAGCTAATCGGTATTTTATCTAGCTCGTCCGAGTCTAGTGGCAATCTTGAAGCAGATGGTGTTGAATTGTTTTTGACACCGGATCTTAATAAAAGGGCGTCGGAATCTGTGGCCAGTGATAGGACAGGTGCGGAAGTGGTTGTGGAACAGTCAAACGAGGCTTCCGAGCAGTAACCGATTGTTTTCGAAGGGGCGGATGACATGCAGCAACCGATTGATGTTGAAGCGACGAATACAGTCTTGTTGAGTAGAGCATTGGGAGTGGAAATTTTGGCTGATTTTGTTCCGAATGTTAAAGAGGTGTTGCGATCCGAAGGTTATCAAGGCGGTGCTCAATGAATGTGCTATCATTGAATATCCGCGGGTTAGGGAATTTTGGCAAGGCGGATTGGGTGCGTCGGCTTCGGGCGCAAAATGAGGTTAGTTTTATTATGTTACAAGAATCTCAATATGGCTCTTTGGATTCGGTGAATCTTGGGCGTTTTTGGGGGTTTGGGGATTTTAGTTATGATTTGGTTCCCTCTACGGGTAGATCAGGTGGTCTTGTGACGATTTGGGATCCTAAAGTCTTTGTTATGGAAAGGGTTGTTAAAAATTCCAATTGGATTCTTGCATCTGGTGTGGTTAAAGGGTGTGGGCGTCCTTTTCACGTGCATAATGTGTATGCTCCGCAGTCTACTGTGGCTAAACGTCCTCTGTGGGCTGAGATTAGTGGGTTACTGGGTGAGGGGGACGGTAGGTGGATAGTGGCGGAGGATTTTAATTCGGTTAGATCCGTGGAAGATAGACGGAATTCTAATTTTAACTTGGTTGAGGCTAATGAATTTAATGATTTTATTGATGCTTCGGTTTTGCATGAGTACTCCTTGAAAGGGAGGCGATTCACTTTTGTTGCAGGCGAAAAGTTAAGCCGTATTGATAGAATTTTTGTCAATTGGGAGTTCTTTATGGAGTGGCCTTGCGCTCAGTATTTAGCTCTGGAGAGGTATAAATCGGACCATAGTCCATTATTGTTGAAGACGGGGTCTAGGAACTTCGGTCCCAAACCTTTCCGGTTCTTTAATTCTTGGCTTGGTCGGGAGGATTTTGGTCGGGTTGTTAGTAGGTCGATTGAAGAAAGTACGTTCACTGGTCATCCTGATTCGAAATTGTTGATGAAATTTAAAATCTTGCGCAAAAACATTGGTATTTGGGCTTCTGAATGTAAAGCGAAAGAGTTGGAGGAGAGGAGGTTGTTGGAGCGAGAGTTATGTGATTTAGACAATGCTATGGAGGTTAGATCTTTAACAGAGGAGGAGGTGTGGTCGCTGGCAGAGATTAAACGGCGTCTTGGTGAACTTGATGATTTTTACTATCGAGACTTGAAACAGAAGGCTCGGTGTAATTGGGCCACTCACGGGGATGATAATTCGAGATACTTCCATGGTTTTATTAATAAGCGTAAGGCATCTAATCATCTTCCTGGGATGGAGGTTAATGGGAGGTGGGAAATGAGTCCGGTTATCATTAAAAGGGAGGTTATGGGATTTTTTTCGGGATAAATTTAAGGAGTGTATAAGTTCTAGGCCGAAACTCGTGTGTTATGGGTTAGCGACTTTGGACCAAGGGGTAGCCGTAGGTATGGTCACTGAATTTTCGAGGCAAGAAGTCAAGCAAGCGGTTCTTGATTGTGGGGCTGACAAAGCTCCTGGCCCTGATGGGTTTAATTTTCGTTTCATTAGGTTTTTCTGGGATTTGCTCGAGAACGATTTTGTTGATACTTTGGATCACTTTCATAGGGTGGGGCGCTTCAGTCCGGGGGTTGGTTCCTCCTTCATTACATTAATTCCTAAAGTGAGTGACCCGTCGACACTTGGGGACTTTAGACAGATTAGCTTGATTGGGAGTGTTTCTAAAGTGGTGTCTAAGGTGCTGGCAAATCGGTTGAAAATGGTTATGGGGAATATTGTGTCTGAGCATCAGTCGGCTTTCCTATCCGGGCGTTACATTCTGGATGGTCCGTTGGTTACAAATGAGGTTATTACGTGGGCTAAGAAGAGAGATAAGAAAGTGTTTTTGTTTAAGATTGATTTTGATAAGGCATATGATAATGTGAACTGGGAATTTTTGTTGTCGGTTATGGCTCAGATGGGGTTCTCTCCAGTTTGGTGTGATTGGATTCGTGGCATCTTGATGTCTTCTAGAGCTGCGGTGTTAGTGAACGGGTCTCCTACGTTTGAGTTCGGGTGCCAAAAAGGCATCCGACAGGGTGATCCGCTCTCTCCTTTCTTATTTATTATTTTGATGGAGGCGTTTTCAGGCATGATGAAACAAGCTTGTGATATAGGGGCTTTTCACGGTGTCAGGCTCCCAAGTGAGGGCCCGGTTTTATCTCATTTGCTCTATGCGGATGATGCGATGCTCATGGGGGAATGGTCTTCTTTTAATTTTATTAATATGAAACGCATTCTTCGTATTTTTTATCTATGCTCTGGGTTAAAGATTAATCTTCACAAATCTGTGTTATACGGTGTGGGAGTGGAAGACGGTGATATTGTGGGGATGGCCGAGTCTTTGGGGTGCAAGCCGGGTATTTTGCCATTTTCGTACTTGGGTATTAAGCTAGGGGCGAACATGAACAGGGTGGCGAACTGGGAACCGGTGGTATCGAAGTTTAAGACGAGACTTTCAAAATGGAAAGCTAATTCTTTATCCATTGCCGGTCGGTTGACTCTAATCAAGTCGGTTCTGGATAGCTTGCCTTCTTATTACTTTTCTTTATTTAAGGCGCCCAAGAAGGTTATTGGTGACTTGGAGGGTTTGATGAGGCGGTTTTTATGGGGAGGTACGGAGGATGTGAGAAAGATGAGATGGGTTTCGTGGGAGGTTGTTACTAAGCGAATTAAAGACGGTGGGTTGGGGATAGCGCCTCTTGAGATTAACAATAATGCTTTGTTAGTTAAATGGTTATGGAGGTTTCTTAATGAGCCGAATGCGATGTGGAGAAGAGTTGTAGTGTCTATCCATGGGTCGTCTAGGAGTTGGGGGATTGCGCCTTTTAATAATGCTATTCCGGGTGTTTGGAAAAATTGTGTCTTGTTTTGGAATAAACATAAGGTAGAGGGGGTGGGCTTGAATGGTGTTTTTAGAGGTAGAGTTGGGAATGGCTTGCAAATCAGGTTCTGGTTGGATAACTGGTTAGGTCAGGAGCCATTAAAGGCCACTTATCCTTCTTTATTTGCGATTGAGAAGTGTAAAAGGGCTTTGGTTGCAGATCGGATGAATCAAACAGGGGGTATGCGCTTGTTTTGTTGGGATTGGTCTAGAAGTCCAGCCACTGCAGAAGAGCTTCTTGATAAACAAATGTTAGAAGATCGATTGCATATGGTTAATTTGGAAGATAAGGAAGACGGATGGGTTTGGGAGCATGGTTCGTCTGCAGGTTTTGAGGTTGCTTCGGTCAAGAAGTGGCTGAGGGGTCCGGTTAGTAGTGAAAGTTATGTTGGATTCAAGTGGAGTTCGTGGGTTCCAAACAAGTGTAATATTTTTATGTGGCGTGCGTACTTGGATCGTCTTCCTACAAAGATGGCCTTGGCTAGAAGAAACATTTATATTGATAATCTCTTTTGTGATTGGTGTGAGTCGTACGAAGAATCCATTGAACACGTGCTTACAGGTTGTGTTATTTCCTCGGGGGTATGGAGTGCGATTTCGGCTTGGTGTAACATACCTAGGTCCTTTGTTTTTCATGTAAAGGATCTAGTGGATATTCATGAGCATAGTGGGGCGGTGGGGAACAAGAAAGTGGTCTTGCACGGGGTTATAATTATCACGTGTTGGAGGTTATGGCGTGCCAGAAATGACAAGGTGTTCGAAAACAAGGTTCCTAAAGTGGAGGATTTGGTTGCGGATATAAAGTCTTTGGGATTTCTTTGGTATAAGTCTAGATTTAAAAATGGTGTAGTAGTGGATTGGGATAGGTGGTGTATGTTTGATGTAACGTAATCTGGATTGTTTGTTTGGTTTTTCGGCTTCTTTCTCCATCTTGGGGATAGTTGTCGGTTTTGGTTGGTGTTAATGAAGTTTAATTTTCAAAAAAAAATGTGGCCTACTCATAACCTTCTTTTTTTTGTTTCACTTACAAAATTTTGAATATACAATTACGACGTGCTTATATTTATCTACGTTTTGGTGTAAATATTGTTCAAAACGTAGTTGTGCGTTATAATCTATAAATCGTCAAAGCACAAACATACAAGCGTCAAATCTGCTTCGAGGTTTCATTTTTTAAGGTGTTTTTTTTTCCTTTTCTTTTTACACCTTATTTGTGGATTTGCCATCGTGTCGTGTTTATTTCCATCGGCGTTTTAATATGCTTTTTTTTTTTTAATTATTGCCCCGACCTGTTTTTTATGTACATTATAATACTTAAACAAAGCCGCAACAACTTCATACGATTCTCTTTACATACTTTACCAAGTCAACACCACCTCGTTATATTAAAGTTGTCCCCTTGAATATTTTACTAAAACTCTGACCGTATAAACTTTTGGCTTGATGATAACTAATAAAAGCCTAAGCTTTTTTTCCAAGAATCTTTAGATGCAAATATTCAACAACAAATGTACAATAAAAAAGTACCGTATGTAAGTTTAAAATAGAAAAAAAAAATTCTGATTTGGCAACTTGCAAGGTACATATCGGCCAAAACGCTTTTACTAGATTCTTAAATAAATAATAAATAATTATCGAAGATATTTGGTAGAATTCAAGAGCCGTTAACACAAAGTTGGCCTTTTGATTTTAAGCAAATTGTAATCATCATTGTTGCCATGATGTCTATAAAATATGAAATTATCCATAATCAATTAAGTTGGCCTTGTTGCTAGAAGCACTAGGGTATATTAAACGGGTAGTGATTCAATACCAATCCCTCAAACGAACAATAATATCCCTTAAATCATGGTCCATACTTTTAAAATCAACAAAATTTGTGTACAATATTTAGATTGATTCTTGACGTGAACAAAGGTAATAAAAGTAAGTATGAAAGATTGAAACTGAAATTCTATTCTATATAGATACAATAACAAGAGGGATCATCCGTATACTCCTTCATGGCAGCCGACCATTGATCACCCTTCTTCTTTTTTTTTTTTTTTTTTTTTTGCTTTTAATAAGGTTTTGTCTTTTTACCATTTACCCTTCAACATTTAATATTCGCACTTATAACCCTTCAACTTTCTTAAAACTTTATAATCATTTTTTTACGTGTTTATGTATGTTTCGATATAAATTCAAGTTAATTACTTTTCTTTGAAAATAGGTAGGCTAAGATACAATATTTTTTTACGTTTTCAGTTGATCTTCGTTTTGACATAAATTTTGTTTTACAACAAGTATGGTCAAATATGATATGCTTTCATTAGACTTTATAAATTCGACTTACTTTACGTTTTGACACAACCGCAACGCGCGGTACCATTTTTAGCTTAAAAACATATTTATTTTCTTATTTTTTTGTACGTGTCGATATAAGTTCAGTTCTTTTTTTAGTTTTCAGTTGATTTACGTTTTGGCATAAATTTTGTTTTACAACAAGTGGGGTCAAATAATATGTTTTCATTAGACATTATAAATTCGACTTACTATACGTTTTAGCGTCACCGCAACGCGCAGTACCATTTTTAACTTAAGAAAACAATATTTTTTTGTAGGTGTCGACATAAGTTCAGTTTGGTGTTCAATGTAAATTTATTTCGCAAATAAGTAGGACCAAATATAATAAGTTTATGTGTTTATTTTTATATGCATCTTCAGTTTATCTAAGTTTTGAAGTAACTTTTGTTCTGGAACGATTCAGATCTTTACTGTACAAATTCGAGTTACTTTACATTTAGACTCGCCGCAACGTAGGGGAAATTTACTAGTTGTCTACATATCAAATGTTGATATTCAATAAGGGCTGCTCTATAGTTTATTGAAGTAAACAAGAGCTTTTAGATATTTAAATCGAGTAAATTAAAAAAAAAAAAAAAACTCATTTATGTTTACACTAGATTACAAAACTCATTTATGTGCACTTTATGTTTTCACGGGGAAATTTACTAGGTGTCTACATATCAAATGTTCATATTCAATAAGGGCTGCTCTATAGTTTATTGAAGTAAACAAGAGCTTTTAGATATTTAAATCGAGTAAATTACAAAAAAAAAAAAAAAAAAAAAAACCACCCCTCATTTATGTTTACACTAGATTACAAAACTCATTTATGTGTACTTTATGTTTTCAAAATCTTACACGTTATGTCTTTTGGCTCTAACTCAATTAATTTCCATGATTAAATCCAACCAAGGGAAACCCACATGAGGGTAGTTTAGTCATTTTATTCTAAATACTAATCAATAATCATAAAAAATTAATAAATAAAACAATTATGTTTAAAAGAAATTATATAATATATAACACATAAACCTATTTTCTCTCAACTCTCTCTCTCTCTCTCTCTCTCTCTATCTAACTAACCCCACCGGCCACCACCACATGCGCCCACCACCACCACCCACTTGCCACCCCCTTCCTGCCACCACCAGCCACCCCTTTTTAACCACCACCAACCACCTTGATAACTCAGAAAATCTAACAACCATCAGACACTCCACCACCAAATACACAAACCACTTCACAACTCTAACCTCCATCCACTCTCTGGCAACCACCACTGCGACCGGCAACCGTCGTGCAGATAGATGAAAGCCTGAGGTTTGTTGAGAAACCAATATCGATCAAGGATCGACAGGTTAAAAAGCTCCGAAGGAAGCATCTGCCGATTGTAAAAGTGAAATGGGATGCCCGTAGAGGCCCTGAATATACGTGGGAGGTTGAGTCCACTATGCGACAAAAGTACCCTCACTTATTCAGTAAATCTCGAGGTCGAGATTTCTTTTAAGGGGGTGAGGATGTAACACCTCGTAAAATCGTGTCCAATGATGTGAAGACACGTGTCCTAAACCCTAATAATGTAAAAAGTTGACTATGAAGGACTAAAGTTGACAAACAGTGGAAAGATGTATGCGGAGGGACTAAAAGTGTCAACATGCTTAAACTATGCCTCTGAATGATCTTATACGATGTTCGTATTCCCAAACGAGTAAATTATTAGGCATGAGAAGCCGTTTGTGAAAACAATTGAAAGTGTATAAAACAAAGGGGGTTAAATGTGTCAACATGTTAATTCTAACCTCTGAGTGACCTTTTAACGAACCCGGGGCTTCGTAATGTTCTATCATACTCTCAGGAATACTTGATGTGGGAAATGAAGGTTTTTGATACCGTTACATGATATTATGTGAAATATCGCAAGGAGAAGGGTTAAAAGTGTCATTCATAGAAACTAGTACCTTCGGGTGATCTTTTAACGAAACCAAAGCCTAACAATATTTGTTATAACTCCCAAGATTTGTTAAAAACTAAATTAAGGGGCCAAAGATGCTTAAAATGAAAGATATATTAAGTTTTATAGGACCAGGGACTGAAACCATCAAAATGGAAAACTTGTTTACCTGGTCGAAGGAGAGTCGCGGGCCGCGACCCGGACTTCCTTGTCTCTCGCGGGGCGCGAGGCAATGCCCAATGTCGAAAAATGACTGCCAGGTGCATGTATTCAGCCTTGTTCCCCAATCAAACCGCCATGCAACCTGAATTTCGAAACAAGGGACTTGTAAATGGTTTTTATAAACCTCTAGGACACCTGTGATAAACAGGGATGATCCATAACACTTGGCACAATCTCAAATCCACTTGTTCAACTATATATAGAGCACCATAGTTCACTTCTTCCTTGCACCTTTCACAATTTCTTCTCTTCTCACTTACTTTGGCATTCTTGGAGATTCCTAATCATAGGAGACTCTCCTAAGTTAAAGATTTCAAGCTAGGACCTGTTGGAAGTGTCCCTAGCCTCTGCTTTTCGGTTTTTAAGCTTTAAAAAGCCGAAAGTCAAAGTTTCTGCTAAAAGGATTTAACTTTCGGTTTAGACCTAAACGGTCCAGCCATTGTTCGAGATGAATATGGCTACGTGATCGTAATTAGGTAGGTGTTAATCCCTCAAAAGGGCACCTCCTAATTACCACGTTTACTTAGTTAATTGTCGGGTAAAAGTTATTAAAATAAAACGTCAAACGGGTCAGTTTTTAAAATAATTCAAATATGATAATGTAGAAGTTATAAAATATGTTTTATCACTCTAATAACTTGGAAAACATTATTAGAACATGTATAAGCATGTTCAACCCGACAATTCTAAATTTAAGCTCGGTTCACAACCGAAAGTCGTAAAACTTGACTTTTTCCTTGACTTTCAGTTCATTATGCATTAAGGTTCCTTTGTGACCATATTATGTTGTAGTATAACCCTCTGAGGTTATATTACATGGTCAAATAGTAATCTGAGTTTATTTACTTGTTTCCATTATTATGCTTAAAGTTGACTAATATGCCCTTTTGACTAAAAATAAGGTTTTTAATGTAAATGAGCATGCAAATGAACTAAGTACTGATTAGTAAACATATTTAGCATATTTTGGCATCTACATTCTGGTCATAAACTGAAGTTATATAATTAATCGAAAAATATACTTTTATAAGGACTAAAATGCCCTTTTGCATGCAAATCTAGTTTTAAATATAATTTTGAGATAAAACATTTTACCTACTGTTATGATATCATAATTAGGATTTATTGGGATGTTAAGTCAGATTATATATTGACTTAAACTTCAAGTTCTTGTTTAAAGTTTATATATGACGGTAATACCCTCTTTTTTTTTGCAAATAAAATAGGTTTTAAACATAATAAATATGCAAAACCTTTTTACTACTGATATGTTATGGAAAATAAAATATTTTGACTATTCAAAGCTGGTCATAACCTCAGAATTACTTAAACTTCGAAATTATCATCATTTACCGACTTTTGCGCTAATTAAGTGCATAGTATGGTTTTAAACCATATTTAGCACCCTTGTTACCTTCTAATTTTATAAACTATTTTAAATATTTTTATAGTAGGTATAAGTCATGAACTCAAAATCCAAAATAAGTCCCAAAAACTATGTGTGAAATGACCAAAATGCCCCTATGGTGCATAGTTTGACCATAAATTTTTACAGAAAGATTATGACCAAAACTTCAGTTTACATGCAAGCTCCTTCCTTTTATAAACCATAAAATGACCAAAATACCATTATGAGACTAAATTCAGTTTTAAAATCCTTATGGGCGTATATGTTGATGTCCTACTGATGTCATAACATATTTTAAGCATAATAACATATAAAACTTGTATATGACTCATCCGGTTACCCATTAATGCTTATAGGTGTTCGGTTTGGTTTATGTGACTAGTTTGCATAAATTTACTGAAACGGGTTTAACCTTATCATTTAAATTTCAAAATCCAGAATGTATTTAGTTTACCCATATTATACAAGTCTTCATACTTGTTGGGTCTTACATTCCATTCCGGTCGTCGCTTAATCTAGCGTTTCGTACTTAAATCGTTCTTTAAACTAACTGGTCTAAGTCCTCGACTTAAATAAGGCCTGTTAGTATTCTAATAGGTTAATATTACCTTCATTCCAGATTAGGAAGCCCCAGTAAAAGATACCTTCACAAGTCTAAGTAAATTATACAGCTGAGTAGATAACTCTTGCTTTAAAATCAAAGTTAAACTCAGGTAAATACCTTTAACTTATTTTCCCTTATACGGGCTTGGGATACGGTAAATTATTACCGCTTGGTCGGGTATGGGATCATTTGGTCGGATTGTGATTAATAAATCCGCATAACCCGTTTTAATATGTATTGTTTGATAACATAAACATTGGGGTTAATGCGACCATGTCCTGGATATCCTCGGCTCATTTAAGTTACTAATGGCCAAGACCTATGCACGGGGTGTAGGCATACACCCGACAGATGCAAATGCTAAAATATAAAATTAACCACAAGTTGGGGATAACTCCTTTGTGGGTTTCATAAGTGGTGTGTCGGTTAATTATGTCCCGGCTTTTATACTGGGCCCCAATTGTATGACAAACATGTAAATCTGTATACAAGATTACAAATATAATTATCCCAAGTTATAAAAGAATTTTCCGTGCCTTGTGCACTTAAACCAATTTCCATAAACATTTTCAAATGAGTCAGTTAATTGTATTTAACAGTGTAAACTGATGTATTTTCAAAAGACTAAGTGACAGGTACTACGCATAACAGGCTGGGAGCTACTTGGCGTCTAATAGAGGATCTTGCAAGTCCTTAGATGCCTTAAAGTCTGTTAAACTTCATTTTGTATTTATTTAAGATTCGCCTGTGGATCCGTTCTTCGACCGTCTATATATTAATATTTTAAACTTTGAACATTCGGTTTGTAATAGTAATTTCCTTCCCAGCCTTCTGTTGTGCTATAATTGTGTTTAATTGACTAGGATGATATCAACTACGTCATGATACTCCCCACCGGTTTGTGGTTAAAATATCGGGGTGTGACATATTAGGATACTCTTCTACAGCCAAGGCCTATAAAGTGTTTAACACTAAAGCCATGGATATAGAATAGACCTTGAATGTAAAGTTCAATGAACTTTCTTCACTAAAAATCTCTGCTAATCATGCAGAACTGTTTGATCTTGAAAAATTCAAGTTTGAAGATGTTACTGCTAAATCTATTATTGATCCAGGAAAGTTAAAAGTTGTCCAACAAGATTATAGATTTGACAATTTGAGTCCCTCACATTATAAACTCTCTTCTGATCCACAAAGTTCCTCATCTCAAAGTTCCTATCAAACCACATCACATATTAATCAGGTGGTCAAACCACTGATTCCTGTTCTTCATCACATGCACCACTTAGACCAATACCACCACCACCTTTCTAAACCACTGCTGACCATAATACAGTGGCAACAACGGTTTCAACAGATAATTCTTATATATATATATATATAGGTAGAGGATCCTGTAAAAAGTGTGAGAAGTGTGAGAAGTGTATTATCTTACTAATATAATAAACAAAACCTTTTGGGAGACACGTGGCTCATTCTCAAGCAATCTATGGTGTGGGTTTCCCGCTCTATTTCCGGATCCATTTTTTTCTTCTGAATCGGGTTTTCTTGACCCGTTTTGATCCAAAATAGATTAAACCAACAATACAAACCAAATCCCCTATTTTCTTGCCCCCTTCTCTTTTCCAAACCCTAGGTGATTAAAGGATATTCACCACCTTTAATCTACGATCAACCACATATCGTTTTGTTTTGTACTTGTGGATTTGGCTTTCTACTAGAGGTTCTTAGTAAGGTTTTCTTTCTTAGGTATTTTCTTTTTGATTTTTGTTAAACCTGACCACAAAATTAGGGTTTCAAGTTCATTCGAAATTGATGTCTTTTAAGTTTTCACTTCGTTTTTGTTCTAAATTATTAAATATGCATGATACTAACGGCGATTTTTTTAAATAATTAAATATGCATGATACTAATGGCGATTTTAATTTCTTGAAGCGCTCCAATCAGATATGGTGCTTGATTTCTACCATTTGCCTTCGTCATTAAACTACATGTTCTTGGTAAGGTTTTGTTGTTTAAATTATTTTTTCTTTGATTTCTTTTAAATCTGTCACAAAATCAGGATTTTAGTTTTTCTACAATTTAATAATTTTTAGACCTTTACTTCGTTTCTGTTCTAAATATGAAAAACCCTAATGACGGTTTAATTTTTTGAATCACAGCTTTTTTCCATTGAAACGTATAGTGATTTAAATCTTGTGTGAGGTTAATCTACACCATTTGGTACGTTTTATTACCTTTAATTATTCTTTCTGTATGTAAAGATTGCTACTAGCATTTTGAAATTTTTAGTTACTTGCATTTTTTAAAATTTTAGTTCTTTACGTTTGGTGGTGGTTTCTGTAGGCTAGCTAGGGATTAGATTTCGCTAATTATTGATAAACAAAATAGAGAAAAAGTGTTATGGAATACAATGGTTGACACCGAATTCAGAATCAACCGTCACTGGTGTATTTTTGGAATTTAATATTTCCAATATTTTATGTAGGTGTTAGATGAAGAGGTAAAATTCCAGATGAACAAGATTGGAACAAATGAACAATATAGAAACTATGAAAACATTCCATTATCATAAATGAACAATATAGAAACTTTGAAAACATTCCATTATCAGTTGATGTCGTTTATAAGGTACAACTTTAGCGATATTGTTTACCTTGTGTATTAAATAAGCGTTTAGAATTTATATGTTCATATGTGTGCATATCACGCATTTGACTGTCCTAACTCTGTGTATTGTCATGGAAACTTCGGTTGGGATTGGAACTGTTATATGTTATGTCTTTGATAAATGGTTAAAATTTTTTAACTTTTGTGGTTAATGTTTGTTCTTTTTGTTTGCGACAACTTGTAACGATCGTTGTGATTTGTATATTATGATTGTAGATCCATGCCATATGAATTCCTTCTCTATTGGAAGGAATAGATGTTCTTAGAGCTGCAAAAACAAGTTTTTGTAAAACTCTAGCTTTCCTTGTACCAGCTGCTGAGCTCTTATATCATATGCTTGATTCTCTTCTCGAAACGGGACTGGTGGTGTTGTCATTATTTCAAACAAGGGAGCTCGCAATACATGTAAACCATGTTCTTACATACGCAATCATTTGTATTCTGTTAGTGTGCAGTAGGGTCGCGTCTAACTTTCAAGAGGAAATGAAGCAGATAATTAAAATCTTACCAAGAGTATGCTCTGTAGCATGCTTTTATCACAATGAATAATTCATGGGGTTCTTGAAATAGTATTCTTTTTATATTCATATTGTAGTTCTGATACTTAATCAAACTTTATTTTATCTTTTGAGTTATAATTAGTAGTATTCATGAAGCTTTTTATTACATCTGGCAGTTGAAAAAGACAATAAACACTGATGGGTTTTGTATTAAACATCTACAGACAGTCACTGCTGATTATCATTTTTATGTACTTTTATCTACTGAGTTGTGTAAATGACAAATGTAGGGAAGCGTTTTTAGACTAATTATTTGGAAAAAAATATTTGATTTTGATTCTTTATCAAAATTAAATTATTCAACCCGTGTATCACACGGGTAAATAACCTAGTAACACTATATATAATACTATATAACACCATATAAACACCGTATAACAATATGTAACACCATATAATACCATATAACACTATGTAACACTATACATCTATCATAGACATGCTATCAGACACCCTATAGTGTTATATTTGTTATATAATGATATATAGTGTTACATAGTGTTATATGGTATTATATGGTGTTACATATTGTTATACGGTGTTTATATGGTGTTATATAGTATTATATATAGTGTTATAATACACTTCTCACACTTTAGGCCCTTTTTACACTATCCTTACCCTATATATATATATATATATATATATATATATATAGTGGAGAGTTCAAATGAGAAGAAATTTTTTGTAAGAATAAAAAAGAAGAAATTTCAACCAATAAGAATGTTTCATTTTACTTTATTTAATTTTTGTATTTAATATTAGTGTAAGGGTATATTGGTAAACTTAGACGGATCATTAATTGGTAGTCTTCGTTTTTAATAGCTAACTACATTAAATTTGTAACTTATTTTGAAAAAAAAAACATATTTTTCAAAAAAAAAAGAAAAAAATATATAATTTAAAGTGTAGCATAAATTACGAGGAGTGTAGGATGAATTATGAGCTGTGTAGGATAAATTTCAATAGGTGTAGGATAAATTTTAATGTGTGTAAGAAAAATTTTAATTGTGAAGGATGATAGTGTTCATGACTAATTAATTAGTCAAAGATAATAATTAATGAGTTTAGAGAAAAACTATTTAATATTTTACATTTGTACCGTTTGTTCTTTTTCTTCTTAATTTAATTTTCTTCTCGAATGAGCATTCCCATATATATATATATATATATATATATATATATATATATATATATATATATATATATATATGGGAGAGTTTAAATGAGAACACCTATTTTTTGTGAGAACCATAAGAACAAATCTCAGCCACTCATTTATTTCCCTTGTGTTTTAATTAAAAGGTTAAATTACCAATTTAACCTTTCCCTATCTTCTTATTCATGTTAGATTCGTGACTTCTTATTCACGTTAGATTCGTGAAAAATCAATAGAAGTGTTTTCGACTCGATATCAATCTCGTAATCAGACGCATTTGATTGTGGATTAGGGTTAGGGTTGTTCAATGATGTTGAACTCATTATCATCAGTTCGGTTGTAGTAGTTTGGCGCATTTGATTTGAGTTCTTGCTAATCAAACCATTTGATTGGATCCTAACCCGCAGGTAGTGTTCGTACACTTAATTCCAATTCCATGTTGTACTTAGTTCGTAATCGATTGATGATTTTGTACCATGATTTCAATTCTTTTTTGAGTTCTTAATTTGCCCTAATTAGTTCTGTTAATTAGAAGGGCTGGTTGAAGTAGGCGGTGAATCAACTGTTCAGGAGCAAAACAACATGATGTCGAATGTGTCCAGATCTGATGATGCACTGAACAATAGTGAATCAACTGTTCAGGAGCAAAACAACATGATGTCGAATGTGTCCAGATCTGATGATGCACTGAACAATAGCTCTGATGATGCACTGAACAATTCCATTAATACCAATGTTGTTGATGAAGAAGGTACTACTACTCTAGATGTTCACAAGACGATGGCTAAACGTTATTGTACAATTTGTGGTGTTTGGGGTTATCATGATGCTAGAAATTGTCCAAAAAAATGAAAGTCTATGGTTCAACATGTTTTTCAAGTAATTTTAGTGTGTATGTATTTGTTTCTTATTTTAATGCAATATCAGTATGAGTGTTTATTCTTCTGAATTGTGTGTGCCTTGATGTTTTATCATTTATGTTGTATTGTTTAATGAGGCTTGTGTGGTTGTTTAAGATCTTGAAAGCAGACATGTGTAAAAGCATCCTGTTCAGATTTACACATGTGTAACTGCTGATGGCTTTCTTTTCATCTTGTTCATATTTAATGCAATATCAGTATGAGTGTTTATTCTTCTGAATTGTTCACATGTGTAATCGCATACAAACAAATGAGGCTTGTGTGGTTGTTTAAGATCTTGAAAGCAGACATGTGTAAAAGCATCCTGTTCAGATTTACACATGTGTAACTGCTGATGGCTTTCTTTTCATCTTGTTCATATTTACACACGTGTAACTGTTTGTGCTACTCTTTGTGTTATTGATGCCAAGTCTTTATCATATCATTATCCGATGTTCCATATATTCTATTTTATGTTATTTTAGAGCCACATATACAAGATTTTCAGGAATCGGTTCGTAGTACTTTTTATCATTCACCGAATGGCACTAGATATTGGATACCCAATGTAATGGAAGCTTATAGACCTGTTTTGGGTACGGTATTTGCTAAAGAGGAAGATGCAGCTTCCATGTATCAGTCATATGCTGAGAAAGCTGGGTTTGATATTAGGTTGTCGACAACTAAGAAATCAAAAGATGGTACTGTTACACTTAGGTATATTGTTTGTAGTAGATCGGGAAAGCCCAATTGCCAAAATGTTGATTCAATGGTTTTGAAGTCATCTTCCAAGTTGCCTCGTAGCAGTAATTACAAGGTTTCAGACTGTAAAGCTAAAATAAAGGTTAAAGTTTTCAAGGGTTATCCTGGTTTACGGTTATATGAATTTGTTGAGTCTCATAATCACCCGTTAGTTTCAATTGAGAACATGGATTTGACGCGCAAGAGGCGGCAACTAGAATTTAGCGACCAAGATTTCATTCATAGGCTAAGTTTAGCTAAAGTTGGCCCGTCAACTGCCTTTAAGATGTGTTGGATCTGAGTTTCTTTTTTATTGTATTTTTGTTTGAAAATAAGATGGAAATGAAAGAGATGTGCAGCGGAATTAAGATGAAAACAAACTTTGCATACAATCAAACGAGAGTAATACTTTTATCAAACATCTTTACACAGAGAATCGAAAGATTGAATTTGTTTCAACAACGATTACAATGATTGATGTATGAATGCAAACTCCCCCTCAGCCAGAGCTCAGTAGTTTGTTCGTGCAAAGAAGAGGATATAGTGAAAGAGCTAATAGAACAGTACAAAGTACTGAACTATTTATAGGCACTTGCAAACCACTGAGCATCTTTAGCTGACGTCACCATGAAAGTGACATCTAACCTCCTAACAAACTCTAACCTCTGATCTATAAACACTGATGTAGTAACTACTGCTATTACATTGTATTACATAAAAGACATTTAAACATCTGCTGCATCCTTCCACTGCTGTGACCCCAGCAGTGCTTGTCCGGATCAGCAGTACTTGACTCAAGGCAGTAAATTGAGTCAGCAGAGCTTTGGTCTTCTATCAGTCTTTAACACTTGGCAGTAGATGCAAGGCAGCAGTTGTGGATCAGCACTTGGTAAGATCAGTAGATAGGAGATCAGCAGATACAAAGCCACTTTCAAGGGGAGAGATTTGCATGAACTAACTGTAATCGTCTGCTTATTCTGGATCCACTGCTCTGATCCAGTTTTGGCTTTAATTATCTGTTCCTCTGATAGGGTTCAATCCCAACAATCTCCCCCTGGAACAGATAATGCCAAAACTCTTCATTATTTGTGGAATTCTTTATTGCCTCATCAACAGCTCCCTTATCTGACCTTTAAATTGTAATTCAAAGTCTAGGGCATCTGTATCTTCATCATCCCTGCTAAGTGGAAGATCAAGGAGATCTTGCAAATCTTCAAGACTCAGGCCAAGTGCTTGTTCCCTTGATATTTTCTCCACTACTCCACCAGACCTGAGCAAAGTCAATACGCAGGTCTGTTTGTCAGTTTCCCACTTTTGTATTTTTGAGCCTGGTGGGTTTCTTGGGAGATGTTTATTAGCAGAAGTATTTGGTGAGGCTGGCCTGTTCATAGCTGGCTGAGCAGCACTTGCAGATTGTTCCAATTCAAGATCTTCTTTTATCATTACTTCCGTGCCTGCTTTTACAATGGCATCTCCAGCTAATAGATCTTGAATTGTTTCCATGCTAAACTGGTTTTTGCTCCTTCTTTTGTAGATGGAAGCACCAGCTGGAGCGGTGGTTCTTTTGACTTGCAGCTTTGGTGGTCTTTTAGAAACCTCTGCTTTTGGATAGTCAGGCTTTTGAGGAACTGAAGGATCTTTCTTTCTTAATTGTTCCAACTTTTTGTAAGTAGCCCTGACCACATCTTCTTTCCATCTAGCAACTTGTCTTTTGTTTCCATAATCAGCTGCTACCAGTTCCTCTTTCATTCTCTTCAGCTCTTCCTGTTTGTCAGGTACATTCTTTCTAAACTCTGCCCAGTTAGGAGGAGTGTGAGTGACTTTCCTTTTTATCATGTCTTGAATTCTTGCTGCTTCATTTTCAAGTTTAGGAATAGTCCACTCTTTGTACATGTATCTCTCTCCTTTGTACTTCTTGTGAGCCATGATGCTTTCAATGTAGTCTTTCTTCAGAGATTCAGCAGCTCTTTCAGAAATTTGTTGACTAACATTTTTTGCAAATTGCTCTAGGGATCTGACTTGTGTGAGCAAATATTGACTTCTCTGAGCAATTTCTTTATTAGATTTCCCTTGTGTGTTTTTCTTTGAGATATCCTCTGTTTGCTTGGCCTTGATTTCCAAGTATTCATCAACATTCTTAGGCCAGGGATATCCCTTTATTGATGGCAAACTCCTTTTGGCAGGGTCATCCTCATAGTAAAAGGATTTTATTTCATCTCTAACAGCTGCTAGTTCAAGAGGAAATTGAACACCTGCAGGAGGTAAGGGCTTGTACATTGGAACTGAAGAGAGAGGAACAGGTTTTGGTATTGTGACAAGTGTTAAAGCTTTTGAAGATGTTTGTGGTGGTGAATTATCATCATCTTTGAGAATTAGTCTTCTCCTTTTTGTAGGAGGGACTGATGATGTTTTGGATGGAACAGTGGTGGTAGATGTAGTGGCAGTGGATTGTGATTGACTAACAGCTGTTGAAACAACTGGTGTTTCAACCACTGTTGTCATTACAACAGATGTTATAACATCTGCTGTCTTCTGCTGTATGTCAGCAGGTGTTGTTTTTGGTGGTGATGATGGTAAAGCAGTGTATGTTGTGTGTGTTGAAGTGGTGTGTGTTGATGGAACAACTGTTTGGCAAGCAGTAGTTTTTGTAACTCCTGATGCATCAGCTGTTTTGTATGGTGGTTTTTGAGCAGACTTTGAACGTCTGGTTGGAATGGATTTGGGTTGCCTCACTTTTCTAGTAGGCTTCTTCTTTTCCTCAACAGGATTTTCATGATCCTTTGACCCAGAAGTACCCTGATCTGGATGATCCATTCTGTCCACCCTGGCTTTCTTTTTGGCCTCTCTATCTCTTTTTACACTTGCAACTGCTTCTGCTAGTGCATTTGTTGTCACATCAATTTTCTTACTGCCATCTGGCAAAGGGATCTTTCTGGTCATGTTTGAATTTTCTGGTTCAAGATAGAGACCATCCTCTATACCCTTCCGTTTCCACTCCTTAATTTTCTCCCCCTTTTTGGCATTATCTTCTGGGAGTTGATAAATGTAGCGTACTTTTGGAGGAGCAGTGCCAGTGGTGTGTGAAGGGGTATGGTCCCAAATATCGCGTCAGCATGACCGCGAATGACCATTACCCTCATAAAAAACCCCCAACAGCAATTAACTCTCCAGTGTCCGCGTAGACACACGCGAACACTGCGGTCCAATCTGTCCATTGATGAGAAGACTTACCTTAAGGACGGAAACTAATGTTACACATAGAGATGCGGCCTCGCACCGCATCCTATGAACATTTTCGTCACGACAAGGGATCTGGACAACAGTAAGAGTCACTCAACAGGCGATGCGGCACAATACCGCATCCCTCGCAAATCATGGATGGAACAACCAATGCGGGAACAACATCAGTGACCGCAAGCAGCGATGCGGCCTGGCACCGCATCCTGCCTACAAGGCAAGTGGGTCTGACACCACAGTGCAAGTGGCACTGGGAACAGTCGTCTACCAGCCCACGTATGAACAACAGTCTGACACCACAGCCGGACGTGGCATTACCACAGCATCCGACAGGTCTGACACACCTGCAAATAGCTGTGCGATGTCAGACTAGCTACTCAACTACCCTCCTTCACTCCTCGGCTATAAATACTCACCCCAAACCAGGTTTGAGGTATCACTTTCTAACTCTCTCAATACTACTACTATCACACTTTGCTTCCCAAGCAAATTACTGATTCTCACGCCGGAGAGTGGTAACAAGGAGCACCCTCCACCCCATCCTCCTTGTTACGAGTCACGGTTTGTTTCCTTGTGCAGGAAACCCACCACCAGACGATCCAGCCAGCGATCCTCGGAAAGAAGGGATTAACCCTCTTGACGAGACCAGTGAGTTAACCCTGCCCGGTTAACCATTGTTTCATCATTGGCGCCCACCGCTACTCTTAGCACTTTTTTCCAATCATCCTTTCCTTTCCAAAGATGTCTGATCGTCTAAACAACAATACCGGGGATAACCTAAACCCCACAGACCAAGGGCCTGCGGGAACCATTCCCCTACCCCCAAACGCCCAACACATTGGCACATCAGCGCAAGGGGGCGCATCCCTTACGTTTGGACACGATTTGTCACAATACGCTGCTGTCATACCTCCAGGCATGAGCCCTCATACCTGGTATGACCAACAAGCAGCCCTTCTGGCCGCAACGTACAACAGAGCTTGCGCCGACGAACAAGGAGGTATCGAACATACCCCGATACCGCGTACACCTGCCGGTCGTATTTTACGATACGACGACAGGGCCCCCACACATCCAGCCTCCAGAAGCAGGCAAGAGGACCGCGGCTCCTCCTATTGTGAGGTCCGCACACTCCATGAGGACGATTCCACATACGGGTCCCGCCGCAGGGACTCCGTACATAGCCGTTTAGGCCCCCACGAAGAAAGAAGGCGACAGTCTACAACTCGCCGCGACACAAACATTCACAGTCGTTTGGGACCACAGTCCCACCGTGAAGGGTATGGCCATACCGACCCAGATGACAGTACATACCGCGGGGAGTCCCATTCCACTAACAGCAGACCGGGAGGACGCAACTATGTTCCCCCCACTCAACCCCGCACTACATACCTCCGCGCTGCAAAGCGCCAGCAGGGCAAACCTTATAGGCCGAAATCTGCGGCCGAAAACTCTAAGTTTGTCCCAGAGATCGCCAACGCCGATGTCACCACCACAAAATTCCCATTGAACATTGGGAAATACAACGGCTCGACCGACCCAGATGATCACAACAACATCTTCGTCGGCGCTGGGTGCAACGGTAAGTGGGACGAACCTACCTGGTGCCATTTTTTCCCACAGACCCTAACAGGTCTGGCCAGGGCATGGTTCGATTCTCTGCCACCAGGGTCACTGACCTCGTTCGAGGACTTGCAACAAAAGTTCCTCGCACACTTTAGCCAGCAACGACGCCATGAACGTGATTCAATGGACGTCATGAACATCTGGCGCAGAGACAACGAATCACTTGACGCATTCGTTGTCCGTTACAATAAAGAGATCCTAGAGATAGGCGACGTTGACAACCAGATGGCACGTAACCATTTCATTGTTGCAGTAAAAGACGAACAAATGGTTATGAATATTTCCGGCGGCAACGGCTTGCCTAAGAAGTGGGAAGATGTCATGGCTAAGGTCAAAACATATGCCCAAACTCAGCGGTCTCTCAGACCGCACATGTCAAAGGCACAACCCCCAGCGGAAGGCCAGTCTTCCCGCCAAGAGCCCAAGCGCGGCAATAAGCGCAACAGGGACACATGGAATCGCGGCAGCGATCCCAAGCCATATGTCCCCCGGAATAACCAGCCCGACGCAAGGGCTACAATCAACGCCCAACGAGAAAACCGGGCGTCAAAGAAAGAGTCTCGGGACCGCAACTGGACCGAGATCAACCAGTCGCCAAGCGACGTCCTCCTCACGGATGCACAATTCCTGAGACCGGCCCAACCAATGAAGTCCAAAAAGAATCAAGATCCCGCACTCTACTGCGAGTATCACAAGGACTCGGGCCACACCACGAACAACTGCATCAGTCTCCGACTGGAGATTGAGCGAGCCCTAAAGGAGGGGAAACTGCAACACTTGTTGACAAGCGCACAAAAAGCTACCAAGCGCATCACCCCCCACAACGAGGGCACCTCCACGGGTAAAAGGGCCATGTACGTGGCCTCTACCCACATGATCAATGGAGGAAAAGGAAGACCGCGTAAGGCGGCGAGAAGACCGGACAATGACTGGAAGGACGAGCAAGTCGTGTTTCCAAAAGTCCGAGGCGGACCGCGCGATAGGCGCGCCGTGGTTATCACTGGGCACCTGGCTCACTACTGCACCGAGCGATTGTTCATCGACCCGGGCAGTACGTCCGATATTATATACGAACAGTGCTTCAACCAGTTCGATCAAGAAGACAAAGATCGACTGCAGCCAGCGGACTACCCGTTGGCTGGATTTTCAGGGGAAACCGTGTTCCCCCTGGGACAAATTACTTTCCCTGTGCGCCTCACCAACGGAAGGCATACAAGGACGGAGGAGGTAAACTTCATGGTTTTACCTCACACCTCAAAGTATGACGTAATTCTCGGGAGGGAGTCCCAAGGCGACTTCAACATGATAACATCCGTTCCCCACTCTGCCATCGGTTTTCCAACCGAAACGGGGATCGCGATAATATACGCCCAAAGAGAAGTCATGTCTACGGACGAACTGCGTCCGACAAAGGTAGCAAGGCCTACCCCCAACACTCAACCAGAAAAATGGGTTCTTAATGCAAGACACCCAGAGCAAACAGTCACGTTGGGCCATGCCTTGACACCTACCATCAGAGCGCGCCTGAAGCAACTCCTCTTCAGAAACCAAGATATTTTCGCATGGAAACCCGCAGATATGACAGGGGTACCACGCGAGATCGCGCAGCACTTCTTGAATACCATGCCCGGTATCAAGCCCGTGATCCAAGGCCAACGCCACCTCGGGTCAGCAAAGAACGCAGCGATGGAAGAGCAGGTACAAGAACTGCTCTCCGCAGGCATCCTGCGGGAAGTGAAATACCAGACTTGGCTGTCCAACCCAGTCATGGTAGAGAAACCAAGTGGGGGCTGGCGCATGTGTGTCGATTACAAAGACCTCAATAAGGCCTGCCCCAAGGATTGTTACGCACTTCCAGAGATCGACGAGAAGGTCGACAACCTCGCACCATTTCGATGGAAGTGCTTCCTCGATTGTTACAAAGGCTACCACCAAGTACAGATGGCAATCGACGATGAAGACAAAACGGCATTCCGCACTCCTACCGGGAATTACTGCTACACCAAAATGCCGTTCGGGCTGCGCAACGCGGGCTCAACCTATCAAAAGTTGATGAACGACACCTTTCGCGGTCAAATCAGCAAGAGTGTCGAAATCTACATGGACGACCTGGTCGTCATGAGCATGGAAGAAAACACCATGCTTACCGATATCGAAAGAACATTCCAAACTCTGCGAAGTGTTAACATGAAGCTCAACCCAGGGAAATGCTCGTTTGGAATGGAAGAAGGCAAATTCCTTGGATTCATCGTAACCAAAGATGGATTCAAGGTGAACCCGGAGAAAGTCCAGGCGATCGAGCGCATGCCATCGCCTTCTACGATGAAGGAAATGCAACGACTAGCCGGTAGGCTAGCCGCACTCAATAGATTCTTAGCCAACCATGCAGCTAAGTCTTACCCTTTCATCAAGACCCTGCGGAGCTGTTTAAAAAAGGAACAATTCCAATGGACCGCAGAGGCCGAAAAAGCTTTCCGGGAAATGAAAGAGTGTTTGATCCAACTCCCAACATTAACCGCACCACGAAAAGATGAGCCACTTATCTTATACCTGTCTGCCGCGGACAACGCAGTAGGCGCGGTACTTATAGTGGAGCGGGAAGGAGTCCAAACACCCATATACTACATCAGCAAAATGCTCAACGACCCAGAGACAAGGTACTCCATCATGGAAAAATTGGTACTGGCACTAGTGCACGCATCGAGACGTTTACGACGTTACTTTGCAAACCACGTCATCACAGTGTTAACCAACTATAGGATCGGCCCGATCCTATCAAAACCCGACATCTCTGGGAGGTTAGCAAAATGGGCAATCGAGCTGGGCGCGCTTTCACTGAACTACAAGCCGCGTCCCGCAATCAAAGGCCAGGTCTTGGCTGACTTCGTCGCTGAAATACCAGCAAACCGCATCCAAGAATGCGAAGAAGAACAAAAACCTGTATCACAACCATCCTCCACAGAAACCTGGGCACTATTCACAGATGGCGCATCCAACGAAGATGGTTCTGGCGCAGGTTTACGACTTGTCAGCCCCGATGGCCAAGAGCTAACCTACGCAATACGCCTCGATTTCGAAAGTACGAATAACGAAGCGGAGTATGAGGCTCTACTGGCAGGGTTGCGTTTAGCAATTAAACTCGACGTCAAGCATTTGGAAGCACACGTCGATTCACTACTAGTTGCAGGGCAGATACGCGGTGACTATGCCGCAAAAGGGGATACTATGATCCTCTATCTTGAACAAGCCCTACAACTGAAGTCAAAGTTTACCTCCTTCAATATTCGCCACATCAACAGGAGTGAAAATAAACCCGCGGACGCACTATCGAAACTTGCGTCCACCAGCTTCCAACACCTGGCAAAAGAGGTACGCATCGAAGTCCTGCAAAATCCTTCGATATCCCTGCGCCAAGTCAATGTCATCCAATACGGTACAACATCCTGGATGACACCGCTCATTGCATACTTACAATCAGGGGTTACCCCCGAAAGCAAAGCAGAGGCACGCAAGTTGCAATACAAAGCGTGTCATTACCAAATGGTAGACGGTATCTTATACCGTAAATCATACCTTGGGCCACTCCTACGATGCGTCAACCCCCAAGATGCCACGTACCTTATCAAAGAAATTCACGAGGGGATATGTGGCATACACGCAGGACCACGCATGGTGGTGGTAAAAATCATGAACGCCGGGTACTATTGGCCGGGCATGCACCTGGATGCAGTCAAAGTCTTACGCAAGTGTTTCAATTGTCAGCGACATGCTCCCAAGACCTTGCGTCCCAAGAACAACCTGATCCCCGTCACCACCGCATGGCCATTCCAAAAATGGGCAATCGATGTGGTGGGACCATTTCCAGACGCACCAGGAGCAGTGAAGTTTATCATAGTAGCTGTTGATTACTTTACAAAATGGGTAGAAGCAAAGCCACTTGCATCAACTACCGCTATGATAACAAGGAAATTCGTGTGGGAACATATCATCTGCCGTTTCGGCCTACCAATGTGCATCGTCACCGACAACGGTACCAACTTCGCTGCCGACGACTTTCAAAAATGGCTAAAAGAGCTAAATATTGAACACATATTCTCCTCAGTGGCGCATCCGCAAGGGAACGGCCAGGTCGAGAGTATCAATAAAAGCTTAGTCGAAGGCATCAAAGCACGGTTGGGAACAGCCAGACGCGGCTGGGTTGATGAACTCCCAAGTATTTTATGGGCTCAAAGGACAAGCCCAAAAACAAGCAACGGCGAGACCCCCTTCAGCCTGGTCTACGGTACTGAAGCGGTGATCCCCGCGGAAATAGGCCTCCCCTCACCTAGAATGTTGGCCATCAACAAGATGGACAACAATGAGGAACGCAGGGTTGACTTAGACCTCTTGGAAGAAAGGCGCGAAAACGCTGCCATCAACGAGGCCAAGTACAAAACCAAGTTGGAAAAGTACTACAATGCACGCGTCCGCATTTGTACTTTCAACCCTGGAGACTACGTCCTTCGTGACAACGAAGCATCCAACGCGGAACGCCCAGGGAAACTTGCCCCCAAGTGGGAAGGACCGTACCTCATCCAAGAGGTCCTGGGCAAAGGCGCGTATAAACTGCAAACATTAGCAGGCGAAACTATCGCACGCACATGGAACGCACAGCAACTTCGACGCTGTTATATGTAAGCCATGTTTTCTACATGTAACCTATTGGGCCGCAGGCCATTTCCAAATAAATAAATAGACGATTCAATGCAATATTGTTTATTTATTTCTATTACAAATGCGTGTTCCACTCTGAGGTATACACAAAAACAGATTAGCAAAATCTTCATTCGTGATACCCGCACAGAATGGTAACCACACGCAACTATTGTAATAGGCCAGCAATGGCAATAGTGTTTTGTCTAACCAGACAAATCTTCATACTTGCATATCACCTAGATATGCAAAAGGCAATTACAGATTTAGTATTACTCACAGTAACACTAAACGCGTACAAATTCAAACATGCAAGTACTAAAATCACTTGTAAAAATTAAGACAACAATTCTTTATATTCAAAAAATTCCTGCACAAGGAATTTACATAAAGTTTTGTAACGCTTACATAAGGAAACAGAAGAGGCACGCAGGCCAATCTAATCTTCCTTTGTGAAACTAGGGCCCGCACCATCCTGGCCCTCAACAGATGGTTTTTCTTCGTCGTCTTCACCAGCGTATAAGACTCGCAAGCGGTCCACATAATCCTCCGTTTCGAGACACTTTTCAAGTTTTTCAAGGCCGGTGAGGGTTGTATCATTAAACTCCTGAACCGCAGCAGCAAGAAGCGCTTCAGTGTCCACGCCATGAAACCCGGACCGCTCATCAATATGCTCGCCACGCGCGGCAACGTTCAAATGACTGATACAGCGATTGTAGCCAGCTTTGAAACCAGCATCCCGGGCACGGTCCCTGATCTCGTTAATACCTGCTACGGTCTCGGGTGCATCAAGAATGGCAGTAACAATCTGCGAAACAGGAATACAATGGTTAGCAAAGGCACAACAAAAATAACAAAGCAACGGATACTTACATGCCCGATCCCGTGAATACGCATCCATTCGTGATCAGCCTTGAGCAACGCAAGGGCAGAAGCGTGGCTATCTCTAGCCTCTTCAGCCTCTCTTGCCCGCACTTCAGCTTCAGCAGCACGGGCAGATTCTTCCTCAACAGCGGCCCCCCGGGTCCGCACTTCAGCCTTTTAACAAGAAATCAGAAGTTTACAAAAAAGAATCAACGAACTTGTGAGACACAATTTCAAAGTTAGGAAAAACTTATACCTGAAGGTCCAAGATAGTTTTGCTTAACCTGGTGCGGTCAACATTTGCCCCTTCAAGAGCTTTTGCAGCACGAGCCTCCGCCTCCTTAGCCTCTTCCAGAGCCTTGGCAAGACGAACCTCTGCTTCCTTGGCCCCTTGGGCAGCCGCAACAGCCTCAGCTTTCTCTTTAGCCAATGCAGAAACTGCTGCCTTGGCATTTATAAGCTCCTGACGAACATGAAAGAGAGTTTCATTCTGTTTACCCCAAGATTCTTTCCAAGTCTTGCGCTCGTCAGATAGCGTCTTGCGCTCATCAGAAAGGGTTTCTTTCCAACGCTTACGCTCATCAGACAACAGTTTTGCAAGAGTACGAACCTGTTTAAGCTCAGCAGTTGCAGCCCACTCTTCAGTCTGCTTATGCTTCTCAAACGCAGCTCTATCCCTCTCAAGCTGCTCTCTATCCCTCTCAAGCTGCGCAGCACCCTCACGTGCAGCCTTCACCAACCCCTCGGCCTCGGCCCGTAAACGCGCATTCTCTTCCCTCTCGCGCCCCAGCACCTTGCACTTCTCCATAAGTGCATTCGCCATTATGGAGCCCCCCACAAGCATGGAGGAGAGTTGGTTCATCTGGACCTCAGTCGGTAAAGAACGGGCCCGGTTTACCTCAAAAGGAGTGCCCACACCACTCAAAACCTCCCTACAAGCGGAGGGGTCAACGGTAATATCGTCCCCTTGCAATACAGTCCACGGGGGGCGGTGATAGGACGTAGCCCGGTCTTCTGTGTAGGAGCGGTAATAATACTCCAATTCAGTTTCATCAGGCTGAATGGGAGTCTCTGCAAAACCCGCATCACCAGAAACGGAACCGGAAGCCTTCTCGGCAGCGGGAGACCTTGGCTTTCCGGTGTCACCAAACTTCAAATCCAGATCAGCATCCTCTGGGGTGATAACATTATCACTCCAATCAACCGTATCATGGATTTGAGCCGCTGGACCTTTTCCAGTTCCCACCCCCCGCACAGAGGCTTCAGGAGTAACAACCTTATGAACCCCCGCACCCGCAACAGTATCGTGCGGGGGAGGGGGAGGAGGAGCATCAAAGTCGAAGAACCCTTCATCTTGCGGTTCTGAAATCAACACAGATACTTTAAAGTAACAAGTATAAACACATAATACTTGTTAAAGTCATGAATCACATACCAGATACAACCGCAGGCTTCCTTGGTCCAACAAAGGCCTTGCGCCTGGTCTGAATTTTCGGCTTTTTTCTCCCACCAGCATCACCAGCTTCATCCGCTTTCCTCTTCTTCCCATCGTCCGGTTTCGAACCCGCAGTGGTTCCACCGGTAGCCGCACCAACACCTGGAACACCCAAGCCCTCTAGGGTGTCAGATACTACCACGTAATCGGTATATCTGCGGAAATGAGAACGAGAGATACCTGCTGTTTGCTTCACCAAAGGCGGAACAACAGAAACAGGTTTCTTCACACCGCGACCCCGCCCAGGCTTCTCCACAGGTTTTTTCTCCGCATGTTTTTTGGGGACGCCCTTTGGCTCAAATTTACCAAGGTCCCCAAGTGTACCTGCGTATAGAATATCAGCAACAAACCTGGTAAAGCAATAAAGGTTATGAGTTCATTACCTTTGCCCTGCGGCAGGGGTGCAGTCATCACCGCGCGTGAAGCAACGCGGAAGAGAGGGACAATCGTCAAGTTAAAACCTTTACCCTCCGCAGTCGGAATAAGATCAACTTTGCCAGTAAAAGTTGGATCAAATATTCTCCACACTTCCGTAATTTCTGATAATACATGTTCAAATTAATAACAAACACGGGAATAAAGAAACCGCAAAAGGGTAGTAACACTTACCACCAGTTTTCTCCCGCACCACAGGCGTAAAATTCTTATTAGGCCGGGTCAACATCATCCGCAGCACCCACAACTCATTGTTGGACAGTTGCCTATGCTCAATTGGTTTCAGCTTTGAGAACCACTCCGCAGTCTCCGCGGTAGGCATAGCAATATCCTCCGCAGGGATAGACTCATTGACGTTCCGCATATGCATGTCCACAACAACTGCGGCAACTTTAACGTAGAAGAACTTACACTTCCACTTCGTAATACCCTTCGGAGGGGTCATCAACTTGAGGCTTCCATACCTTTCTCTAAAAGAGAAGAAACCGGTGTTCACCGTCAACTGGTAAAACCCCCGGAAGTTGTCAACGGTAACCGGCAGACCAAGAGCTCGGAAAGTTGATTCAAAATGTCTAATACGGATCATCCCAAAAGGACTCATCTGGGAGATATGGATCTTGTAATATTCCAAGACCTGAGCAACAAAAACTGTTAATGGTAAACGAAGGTTACCATCAGTAAAACACTCCGCCCACATGGTGATGTAACCGGCCGGAGCACAGGCACCAGTATCACCAGGTTGAGGATAAACAGCCCCAAACTCGTGAGGCATCTCAATCTTGGCCATCAGTTGGTCGAATAAAACTTTCGACCACTTCAATGGTGGTAAGCCACCACCTGGAACACTGCCACCATCATCTTCTTCTTCTCCAGCCACCAGAGAAGACGCTCCAGGGTTTTCACCCTCCACATTATGTGGGTTAGATGGATCAGCCATCAGAGATATGTAGAGCAAAAGTTTCGAGTCAAAGAAAAAACTCAGAAAAACTCAAAGGATTGCCGGAATAAACGACAGATTGATCGGAGAAGACGAAGAGAATGCTCTCTCTCTCTCAACAGAAATTTTTCGAAAATTTTGAACAGTAAGGAGAAACCAAACGGTTCCCCCTTTATATACTCATCGCAATAAATGCGATACAGTAACCGCCTCAACACGTTCAAAATAGGCGAGTTATAAGGCGACACGTGGTCAGCGACCTTTCCGCTGACGGTTATCACGCGCGCGTGGCCGCCCACGCGCCTGACAGAGAAGACTTTTTTACTCCCTGCTACAGTGCAGTTATGACCTCGGTCAGTGCAAACGTCTTTTCAAATCAGCACATGTCAGAATCCTACCAACTTCAACAACCCACACGTGCAATCGTGACGTAAGCAACAGAAAGCGACAACCTTATCCAAACACAAGCGGCATGCGGTTTCTCTGGTTTACCGCACCATAACCCATACCGCATGTCGTTTTTTACATACCCCTCAAAAAAGGCAAAAATATATCTTTAAATTATATAAAGGGGTATAAGTCATAAACCGCACATATCCACGAGCACACGCGGAATATGCGGAGATGACGCACACCAACCCGCACAAATGTGTCAGATACTCAGAACCAGCACAGTTCTTTGGACTGCGAAAACCGCTTCTCAAGACGCGGTAAACCGCACCCCATGAAAGCTCCTTCAAGCTTCAAAACCCTCATTTCCGGTTCACAACCACAGAGGGAACGCAAACAGCTTCTCCTTAAGGAAAAGGACAAGTATGCTGAGCAACCGCACATCAGCAACCCTGTCCCCTGAACCTTCAAGAGCCACATCCAGGCTACAAGACTTCTAGAAGCGAGTTCTTTGCTGCAAACCGCAACCATTCTTACGTAGTTACTGCAAACCACAACTATGCGAACGGTAGCTACGGAAGAGCCACAACTAAGCCACCACGCGGAAGAGCAAAGCTATTTCAAGAAAAACTGCCTTCCAACTAAACGTGAAGGAAAGTGGCTACAAAACGAATGCGGAAGAGTTTCAACCAACTTCCCAGGTATCTAAAACGATCTCTTCCGGCAACGCCACTTACAGGGAAACTACTTTCCACCAAAGCGTGAACGAAAGTGGCTCCAGAACAGCGGTAACAAGTCTGCCTATGACTAGTTACCCACCTATGGACCGCATAGAATAAACAATGGTGGGCACAACCCTGCCTATGATCATGTTTATCTGCCCATAGTCCAGATTCACATTGTTCGACCAAACACGGCCAACAATGACGCAACTACCCCACGATCCTCAAAGGAACATGGCAAACGAGGTTCGGCAACGAGGTAACCGCAAAGAACGTACGGTTACTAGAGAGCTATACCTCTGAGGATGTGCGGTTACTTGAGAGATAAACCGCAGAAGACGCGCGGTTACTAGAAAGCTTAGCTGGAGAACACGAACACCCCACAAAATAGGGATCATCGTTACATGTCCAGTTGCTGAACATAGAGCTTGAGCAAAGTACTTACAACTTTGCACCAGCTGACGCAGAGGTTCCAACTACACTGAAGAAGACATCTTCAGTCACGATCTCAAAGGTTGGTTCGAACCCTGCTAATACCTTCAGTCACCGTCTCAAAGGTTGGTCCGAAACACCAACAGGTGGCTGATGACATCAGCAAAAGGTAGACAGAGTCAAGTCCTTGGCTGAGAATTCCGCATCAGACGGAACTTGCCCACCATGCACCTTTCTCAAAGGAAGAAACAATCCACTAGAAAGGGCCTACTACTTAAAGAAAGTGCCATCTGCATGGCACAATCTTAACCTTCTAGACAACCTAGTCCAGTATCCCTCCCACATGCGACTCGCATACGGAAGGAACACTAGACTGGGGGGACTTGAAGGGGTATGGTCCCAAATATCGCGTCAGCATGACCGCGAATGACCATTACCCTCATAAAAAACCCCCAACAGCAATTAACTCTCCAGTTTCCGCGTAGACACACGCGAACACTGCGGTCCAATCTGTCCATTGATGAGAAGACTTACCTTAAGGACGGAAACTAATGTTACACATAGAGATGCGGCCTCGCACCGCATCCTATGAACATTTTCGTCACGACAAGGGATCTGGACAACAGTAAGAGTCACTCAACAGGCGATGCGGCACAATACCGCATCCCTCGCAAATCATGGATGGAACAACCAATGCGGGAACAACATCAGTGACCGCAAGCAGCGATGCGGCCTGGCACCGCATCCTGCCTACAAGGCAAGTGGGTCTGACACCACAGTGCAAGTGGCACTGGGAACAGTCGTCTACCAGCCCACGTATGAACAACAGTCTGACACCACAGCCGGACGTGGCATTACCACAGCATCCGACAGGTCTGACACACCTGCAAATAGCTGTGCGATGTCAGACTAGCTACTCAACTACCCTCCTTCACTCCTCGGCTATAAATACTCACCCCAAACCAGGTTTGAGGTATCACTTTCTAACTCTCTCAATACTACTACTATCACACTTTGCTTCCCAAGCAAATTACTGATTCTCACGCCGGAGAGTGGTAACAAGGAGCACCCTCCACCCCATCCTCCTTGTTACGAGTCACGGTTTGTTTCCTTGTGCAGGAAACCCACCACCAGACGAGACCAGTGAGTTAACCCTGCCCGGTTAACCATTGTTTCATCAGTGTGCAAGATCTGAGTTTTAAGAGCCCTTAAATCAGCCTGAGTGTTCTTGAATCTTGACTCCATGGCATTTCTCAGCTGTTGTACATGTTTTTCATGTTGCTGATCTGCTAATTGTGCTTGTTGTTGGAGAAAAGATTGAAATAGATTCCAGAGCTCATTTGTAGCAGGTGCCCTTTGTGAAGCAGGTGCTTGAGGTGGAACAGCAGTTGATTGTACCTTCTGAACTTGTAACACCTGTTGTAGCATATGTTTGAGTTCTGCAACAGAGTTATCAAGCTTTGCAATACGATCCGTCAATTTCTGGTACTTTAAACCATCACCCAATTTAATGGGATCATCTGATTTCCCACTATCAGTGGTTTTATCAGTGGTAGATGTAGGGAGTATACTCCAGACATTAACCACTGATGCCCCTTTTTCTTGGTACTGGGGTCTTCTTCCTTCAACACTTGATAACCTTTTGATGTTGCCAGTAGGATAAATAAATCCACTGGTGGTTGACAGAGGTGCTATAAAAGGAATTGCCTCCAAGGAAGTCTTATGAATGTAACCACTGTCCAAATATAACCCAGTGGGTGTAACAGTTGTAGTGGCTGCTTCACTTGGATTACCACCAAGAGTTACTTGTAACTCAAGGGGTGTAACCTCCTCAGGTTGTGTTGGTGGGTTAGCAAAGATTGATACATCAGACCCAGTCAGTTGTTGAGGTATATTCTCATTAATAGGCGATTGAGAAGGACTGGATAATGCCTGGTTCAAATCAATTGCATCCAACAGTAGTTTAGTTGGTGGGGGAATTGTGGATGTGAAGGATGGTGTAGAAAGCGGATTTGCCCCGGGTATTGAGCTGTGGATGATAGAAACAAGTGTTTCCAGAGCATCATGATGTGGAGACCCGATTTGTACAACCTGTTCTTTTTGTGAAGAAACAGGAGGAGTTTCGGTTAAGGGTTGAGATATTTGTACCAACTGCTGTGAGGAAGTAGCAGCAGTGGTTTCTTGTGACTTTTGTGTTGTCACTGGCAGAAGCTCTGGTATCTCATCCTCCAGAGATGCCTTTTTGATGGTTTTGGGGGGTTTTTGTGTTTTTCTTTTTGTTGGCTTTTTGGTGATTTTAGGTGTGGGTTTCAAAACAGTTGTGTTGCTGCTTTGATCACCTTGAGCAGTGGGCTCAGCAGCAGATACCTGAGGAGCAATTGTAACTGCTAAAATCTGCTCAGGCACCTCTGCTTGTGTTTTGCAAGGTGCTAACATCCTTGAAAAAGTTTCTGTTGTTAAACAGTTTATTTTAGTTGGATCACCTTGGTTTATTACAACTAAATCATCCTTACTGAATTTCTTTTCAAAATAGTAACTCAAAAACCTTGGAAACAGTAAGAATGATTTTGTTTCAACATTATTAACCAAATCTTTAAAAATTTCCCGAGAATAGTTAAAATTTTCTTCTTGAAGAATTGCATATCCCAGATTTTGAATCTTTAAAGGGATTTCATTAAAAGAAGTGGTTTTGTTGGAAACACATAATAAGAGGGTATGGAATAAAAATCTGGTTGCAGAAGGAAAATAACCCTTTTCTAAGGTAATTTTCTTCATCATTGTTGCTTCATACCCTCGCTCAATGAAGTCATTTTGTAACTCAAATTTAGTGAAAGCAGTTTTACCTTCCTGATCATTGAGCTGAAAGACCTCTGAAATGGATTGTGGTGATATTTGGACAACTTTACCCTTTATCGAGGAGTTTATGGTGGTTGCAGTGTCTCCTTGTTTTGCAAGGGTTGCATTTTTCCAAAACTCCCTTTGGGTTGCCAAATAAATGGGTGGATCGGCGGTTAACAAAGTTTTGTACTTTGATTTTGCCATAATGTCGAGGATGGAATCGAAATCATTTGTGGTTCCTGGTTTTGTGAGAAGACCCAGGAGATTGTGAGATTGTTTAAATGGAATTCCAGTGGAAATTGCCTTTTGAGAGGCTGTTTTCGAGGATGATTTTGAAGTGGGTTTTGTAGATTTCTTTGATTTGGTCATTTTGAGGATGATTGATCGAAGAAATATGTGGAAAGATGAGATGAAAAACTGTTTTGAGAAGAGAATTTTTAAGAATTCAATTCGACAGTAAAACCCTGTTTTGGTGGTGAATGGGGGATTTTATAGAGAAGAAAGTGAATGCTGAGGTGGCAGCCGTTACAAAAGGTCTGACCAATATGTACTGTCCACGTGACAACCCCTGTTGAAAGTGAAGGACAGTACTTTTGTGAAAGTGACTGATGAAAGCAGTAGTATGAAAGCAGTGGATGATTTTTACTATCAGTGGATAGTATATCAGTGGATAAGACACTGCTTTTGAACAACAGAGTTTATCAAAATAATGAGAGAGCAGGGGTTGACTTTCAGCAATGGACAAACTTTTGAAGTAGAGCAGACTTTTGAATAATCAGTGGTTAATGGCAGACTTTTAAGGATTTTAATGAAAGATTTTCATTTTTAGCTATTTTTAAGGATGGAGTTTTGATTTTCTAAAAACATTTTGTTGCTTTTATTCATAGAAAAACAAGATGTTGCTTGTTATTCCATGTTTAGAATCCCAATTCTAGAGACCAAGCTTTCAAAAGTAGCTGTATCAAGTGCTTTTGTGAGCACATCAGCTAGCTGGTCTTTAGTTGGGACATGATGCAGAGAAATCAAACCTTTTTCATAGCAATCCCTCACAAAATGATGTCTGATGTCGATGTGTTTGGTGGTTGAATGGGAAACTGGATTTTTGATGATATTTTCTGCTGCCTGACTGTCCAACATGAGTGGTGTCTTTAAGGCAGTGATACCAAAATCCAGCAACTGATTTTGAAGCCACAGGAGTTGGGCTGTACAACTTGCAGCAGCAATATATTCAGCTTCAGCAGTAGATGTGGAAACAGCTGGTTGCTTTTTGCTTTGCCATGAGACTAAGCAATCACCTAGAAACTGGCACCCTCCTGATGTGGACTTCCTTGTGGTGTGACATCCAGCAAAGTCACTATCTGAGAAACCTGAAAGCTTGATGTTCCCATTAGCTGGATACCAGATACCAAGTGTGGGAGCACCTTTTATGTATCTGAAGATCCTTTTTACAGCAATGAGATTTGATTTTCTGGGAGCTGATTGACTTCTTGCACAGACACATGTTGCAAACATGATGTCTGGTCTAGATGCAGTTAGGTACAATAAAGACCCAATCATGCTTCTATAGAGTGTTTGGTCAATCAGCTCATCCTTTTCATCAGACATGACCAGCTTATTTGTTGCCATGGGTGTGCTGCATGGTTTACAATCATTCATATCAAATTTGGTTAAAAGTTCTTTAGCATATTTGCTTTGATGAATGAAAGTTCCATTTTGCATTTGCTGTACTTGGAGACCAAGAAAGCATTGCAGCTCACCCATTGCACTCATTTCAAACTCAGCTGTCATGAGTTCTCTAAACTCTTCACACATTTTGTTACATGTGCTTCCAAAAATAATGTCATCCACATAAATTTGGACAATCATTAAATCCTTCCCTCTCCATTTTAAAAACAGTGTTTTATCAATGGTACCTCTTTTGAAACCATTTGAGAGTAGGAAGTTGGAAAGAGTTTCATACCAGGCCCTTGGTGCTTGTTTCAAGCCATACAAGGCTTTGTTTAGCCTGTAGACATGATCTGGATAAAATGGATCCTCAAAACCTGGAGGTTGACAAACATACACCTCTTCTTGAATTGTACCATAGAGGAAAGCACTTTTGATATCCATTTGAAACACCTTCATATTGTGGTTGACAGCAAAGGCCAGGAACAGTCTAATTGCTTCCAATCTTGCAACAGGGGCAAATGTTTCATCATAATCAATCCCCTCTTCCTGTCTGTAACCTTGAACCACAAGCCTGGCTTTATTCTTGACAACAATACCCCTTTCATCAGTTTTGTTTTTGAAGACCCACTTTGTGCCAATGGGACTAACCTCTTCTGGCAGTGGTACAAGCTCCCATACTTGTTGTCTTTTAAACTGTTGGAGCTCCTCTTGCATGGCTTCTACCCAGCTGTTGTCTTTCAGTGCCTCTTGGTACTTGACTGGCTGATGGAGTGATAGAAAACCAGCAAAAAGACAAATGTTTTGGGTTTGGCTTCTTGTGAGCACCCCTTCATTTATGTTGCCAATGATTTGATCAGGTGGATGAGATCTCAAGAAGATTAAATCTCCTTGGTATGGTATGATGGCATTGGTTGGTGAAGGCTGCAAATGTGTATCATCTGAGCTAACCACTGCTGGGGACTTTGATGATCCAGCAGTGGCTTCAAAAGGTGGTGGAATTGGAGGTAATGAATTGGACAACTGCTGACTTTTATCCACTGTTTGAGGACTTTTGTCAGCAGTGTTTGAGGATGTGGAAGCAGTGGTTGATGGGCTACTTTGGTCAACAACTGTTGAAGTAGCAGTGGTTGAGCTTTGACAACTGTTTTGAAGAGCTGATGCTTTTCCCTTTGTAGCAGACCTTTGAGGGATGATGATTTCATACCAGTAGTCTGGTGATGTATCCTCTGATGAACCTGCACTGTTAGTCTTGACAGCAGTATTTTCAAAAGTAAATTTTTCAAGATCAAACAGATCTGCAGGGTTTGCTGGGATTTTCATTGATGAAAGTTCATTGAACTTTACATTCAAAGTCTCCTCCACTGCCTTGGTCCGTGTATTGAACACTTTGTAGGCCTTGGCAGTGGTTGAGTATCCCAAATGATAACCACAATCAATTTTGGCTGCAAATTTTGAAATGGAATCTTTTAAGTTCAAAATAAAACATGGGCAGCCAAACACTTTGAAGTATGAGATCAGTGGTTTAATTTTATACAGAATTTCATAGGCAGTCTTTTTGTGCCTGGGGTTTATTAAAACTCTGTTCTGAACATAGCAAGCAGTGTTTACTGCCTCTGCCCAGAAGGTTAATGGCAAACCTGAATCTGCAAGCATGGTTCTGGTAGCCTCAATCAGAGTTCTGTTCTTTCTTTCCACTACCCCATTCTGCTCTGGTGTTCTTGGGATGCTGTACTGCCTTACAATCCCTTTCTTCACACAGAAGGCATCCAACTCCCTATTTTTGAATTCTGTGCCATTGTCACTCCTGAAGCTTTTCACTGGAAGGTCAAATTGTTTTTCAACCTGTATTACAAAGTCTTGCAAAATGCCTGCAGTTTCATCTTTTGAGTGCAAAAAGAAAGTCCATGTGAACCTAGAAAAGTCATCAACAATAACCAAACAATATCTTTTCTTTTTGAGGCTCATGACTTGAACTGGGCCAAACAAATCCATGTGCAGCATTTGCAAGCACTGGGTTGTTTTGGACTCTTCAATGGACTTGTAAGAACTTTTATGCTGTTTTCCTTTTAAACAGGAAATGCAATGTTCAGGACATGAAAACAATTTTTGTGGTAGGCCTCTCACCAAACCATTTTTTGAAATTTCTGTGATTGTCTTAAGATTTGTGTGTCCCAGCCTTCTATGCCAAAGTTCTGTCTCTTTGTTAGAGGCAGCTGAGAACAGACAGGCATCAGCTCTGGGACACTCTTTTGACATGTCAACAACATAAACATTGCCACTTCTTTGAGCAACAAGTTTAGTTTGACCAGTTTTGATTATTGCTTCAATCTTTTTGACCATTTCTGGTCCAACAATCATACAACAGTCTTTTGTGAAGAATGACCCAAATCCCTTGTCACTCATTTGGGACACACTCAGAAGGTTGAATTTTAGATTGTCTATTAGATTGACATTTTCAAATTTTACTTTTCCAGACTGCACTGTACCAGACCCCAAAACTTTCCCTTTACTATTATTCCCAAAGGATATATCGCCCCCACCATGGATTTTGAAGTCTTTGAGGAGGGCTTTACATCCTGTCATGTGCCGGGAGCCTCCACTGTCTACATACCAAAGACTATCAAAGCATGCAGAAGCTCCCTGCACATGAAGTAAAAGGATTAGTTCATTAAGGTCTCCAAAGCCAGCAGGGCTTTGGATGGGGTCTCAACAGTGTCTGGGATGGATGCAGAATGATGGACAGTGGTTAGGTCAGAGGTTTGAACTGTTTTAGAACAGAGTTTCTCTAACCACTGTTGTGGGTCTTGACCAATCATCTGCTGGTAACCAAAAGGATGCCTATTCACTTTGGGTTTAGAGGGCCTTTTGTAGGTCTCATAAACGTGTGGAATCCTTTGGTAAGACTGTTTTTCCTTGCCTTTTCTGAACTGATTGGCAGGGGGTGCATCAGTAACCTAAACATCTCTTTTGACAGATGTTTGGTTCAGCTGTTTTGTAACAGCTGTTTGAACTGGCACGAACAGTGGTTGTTTCTTGGTGAATTTGACAGATGTTGATGGACTCAAGGATGTTTTAGCAATGTACTCATTCTTTTTCACATCAAAGTTTTTGAGGTACACACATGCTTGAGTTTTGCGGTTTGTTTTACCACAGACAATGCAGCTTTCTGCTGAAACAATGACACTTGTTTTGTTTAGATCATAAGCTTTTAGGTGGAAACAATCTTTTGTTAGATGATTCCTTTTCTCACAGAATTCACAGAACAAGTTATCAATTTTTTCTCTCTTCTTTCTCTTTTCAGATTCCTTTGCAGCAGAGGTTTTAACCACTGCTGGGATATCTTTGAGAGGTATGACTTTAGCTTTTGGAGCTTTAGCACCATCAATTGATGTAAAGTCCATTGGCTTGAAATTTTCAAGAATATCACACTCATCAGACCATTTTGGTTTAAACTGATGATCTTCAAGCTCCTTGAAAGTGGTGGATCCCATTGGTCTGGTAAGTGTGATTTTGTTACCAAGTTTGTCAGTGATTTTCACTTCTTGGCCTTTCTTGTTTGTGGGGATGAGCTCAGTAGCTTCATCAGTGGTTTGGACAGATTTTTCAAAAGCAATATGTTCATCATCATATTTTCTATAACCAACCCCAAATTTCACATTGCTTTCAATCTGTTTAGCAAGCATCACCTCATATCCTCTGCAAGATTCCACCCATCTTTCACAAGTGATCTGGGTGGATTCCAACTCCTTTTTGCAGCTTTGGTATTTTTCTACCATAGTCTGAAGTTGGGTTTTGGTGATGCTTTGCTCTTCTTTTAGACCGCTGATCTCTTTTTCTTTTTCAGACAATTTGTTTTTAAGTTCTTTTAAAGACCTTTCAAATTTGACCTCATCAGATAAGATTTTATCCCGAAGGTTTTCATTCACCTCTTTAATGTTAGCAAAAGCAATTATGCAATTGTCAGAACACAGTTTTTCAAGAACTTGAGGAGATACCTTGGCAGCTGCCATCATAGCACAATCACATTGATGATCTTCATCCACATCAGCTTTCACCTTCTTTTCACCAGCCCTTTCTTCCTTCTCTTCTTGTTTGTCCTCTTCGGACCAAGGATCTGTCAGTGGTTCAATCAGGGAACCTGAACTTTCTCCCATCAGTACTTCACCAGCCACAGCAGTAACCACTGCTTCAGTCACCTCTTCCACTGTTTCAAAACACTGCTGTTCCTCCTCAGCTTCAACCCCCTCCTGTATTGACTCTAATGCCATCAAACAAAACTCATCATGTGAAGGTTCATTAAAAGCATAGAGTGCATAATTTTCATCACTAAGGTCTTCAGGCATACTGCTCCAGTCAACAAAACCTTGAGTGAAAAAGCTTTGTTGATCTGGTTGTGTTGCTGCTGGAGCAGTGGTTTGAGGTGCAACCTGCACTGGTGCCTGGGGAACAGGGGTTTGAACATATTGGATCTGTGGAACAGTAGTTTGGACATAGTGTACTGGCACAGGGGCAACAGCATAGTGAGCAGTGTTCACTTGAGCTGCTGGGGTATATTGGGCATAGTGCACAGTGCTTTGGTTTTGAGGTCTAGGATTTGAGCTAGGATGAGTAATTATGGGACCAGTAGTTTGACTCCTACATTCCCTAGCAAAATGTCCCAACCTATTACACTTATTGCACTTGATTTTCGATTTATCCAACCCAACCCTTAGATTCCCATGCAGACCTGGAAATTTTCGCCCTGTTCTCTTGTAAAATTTGCTAGTTCTAACACTTAGCAAAGCCAATTGGTGCAGAATGTCCATTTCTTCTAAATCAGTGGGATCAAAATGCTGTAAATCATTTAGTTCAAAGCTTAGATTATCTGACATCTGGTTTTCGTTAGCAGTGAATGCATAACTTGCAGAGTGAGGATCAGGGTTGTTAAAGTTAGCTCCAGCAGTTATGTCAATGAAATGATCATAACCCTGGTCCTTACCACTGCTCCCAGATTCTTCTTGACCCAGAAGAGCAGTGTTACCGAATGTATAATCATCAACGGCTTTTCCTGACTCTTGTAACTTCCTTTTCTGGTTCAACTCCCTTTCGTAGGTCAGGAGTCGACCATGGAGTTGGGTCAAGGTCAGATCCTTGAACTCAGGTGAATTTCTGGTGACAAAGGCTATAGTGTCCCATTTTTCGGGCAGTGACCTGAGGAACCTGCTGTTTTGAGTCGAGTTTGTAAAAGTAGTATTAACAAGCCTCAGTTCACTGATGAGACAACTAAACCGCTCAAATTGTTGAGTCAGTGATTCACCTCTAACATGACAAAATGTTTCGTACTGTTGGTTCAGGATTTCCCTATTGTTTTCTATGACTTCTTCAGTACCTCCAAACTGTTCCTTAAGTGCGTCCCATAATTCTTTGGCACTGTTACAGTGTAACAGGCCAGCATATATTTCATTGGGCAGCGCTGATGCTATGATGCTAAACGCTTTAGCATCCAGTTCGATCTTTTGAAAATCGGTTTCGGTATAGTTTTCAACTGGTTTTGGAACGAACTTTTTAGCATCTTCAGCGCTTGGCACTGAAGGAACATGAGGACCAAAGGTGACAGACCTCCAACAACCTGTGCTTTGTTGAGCGAGGATGTGACCCATCCTCCTCTGCCAGATGTTGTACTCATTTCTTTTTAGCATAGGTGGTTTAAAAAGTGAGCCAATGTTGTTTTTGTCATCTTGAGATTGTGACGTCATTCTTGTTGTTTTACAGACACTGAGAAATCAACTTTGATGGTGATTTATCCTTGCTCTGTTTTTCAACGGACGAACAAACGATCAGTATCAACTGTAATGAGCCGAACTATTTACGTCAAAATGATTGTTAAATCAAATTTGACTGTCCAAGCTCTGATACCAATTGTTGGATCTGAGTTTCTTTTTGATTGTATTTTTGTTTGAAAATAAGATGGAAATGAAAGAGATGTGCAGCGGAATTAAGATGAAAACAAACTTTGCATACAATCAAACGAGAGTAATACTTTTATCAAACATCTTTACACAGAGAATCGAAAGATTGAATTTGTTTCAACAACGATTACAATGATTGATGTATGAATGCAAACTCCCCCTCAGCCAGAGCTCAGTAGTTTGTTCGTGCAAAGAAGACGATATAGTGAAAGAGCTAATAGAACAGTACAAAGTACTGAACTATTTATAGGCACTTGCAAACCACTGAGCATCTTTAGCTGACGTCACCATGAAAGTGACATCTAACCTCCTAACAAACTCTAACCTCTGATCTATAAACACTGATGTAGTAACTACTGCTATTACATTGTATTACATAAAAGACATTTAAACATCTGCTGCATCCTTCCACTGCTGTGACCCCAGCAGTGCTTGTCCGGATCAGCAGTACTTGACTCAAGGCAGTAAATTGAGTCAGCAGAGCTTTGGTCTTCTATCAGTCTTTAACACTTGGCAGTAGATGCAAGGCAGCAGTTGTGGATCAGCACTTGGTAAGATCAGTAGATAGGAGATCAGCAGATACAAAGCCACTTTCAAGGGGAGAGATTTGCATGAACTAACTGTAATCGTCTGCTTATTCTGGATCCACTGCTCTGATCCAGTTTTGGCTTTAATTATCTGTTCCTCTGATAGGGTTCAATCCCAACAAGATGCAAACTGTTTTGAAAGGGGGACAACACAACGTCCGTGGTACCAATATAGAATATAAAAATTTCAGCAAGGATTTAAGAGGTTTCATTGGTAAAGGAGATGCTCAAATGGTTGTAAATATGATGGATAAACGTAAAGTTAATTTAGAAAATTACTATTGCCATTACATAATTCGTCGTGGAGAGCTTAGGTCCTTATTTTGGGCAGATGAGGTTATGAAGTGCAATTACAGAGTTTTTGGCGAAGTGTTAGCTTTTGATGCCACCTACGGAACTAACCAGTAAGAATTTGTTTGTTTTTTTTCTATTTTCAGTTGTGTATTTTTTATATATTATTTATCATTATGTTGTAGGTATAATATGATTTTTGTTCCTTTTACGGGGGTTGATCACCATAAGAATTGCGTAACATTTGCGGCTGCTCTTCTTTATGATGAAACTATTGAATCGTTCACATGGATGTTGGAACAATTTCTTGAAGCACATGGTAAGTGTTTCTATTTTACACATGTGTAACTTTGCTTCACAAAGTTTATGTTTTACACCATAAGAATAGCGTAACTTTGTTTTATAAATTCTTAGGTAAACAACCGAGGCTAGTGTTAACCGACCAAGACCCGGCAATGAAACAAGCCATAGCTAAAGTGTTCAATGAATCTGTCCATCGTCTATGTATGTGGCATGTTATGGATAAACTTCCTCATAAGGTACATTAAATTAAAAATAATTAATCTTGTCAGTTTTACACATGTGTATTTATGTTTTTCTAGTTTCTGTGTTTTTATTAAACGTGTGTAATAATGGTATTTTATTTTTAAAAATTGTATCTACAGATTGATGGTGATGTGTTACAGAATACCAACTTGAGGGTACGTATACATAAGTTGGTCTGGAATGTTTTTATCACTCCTGCCACATTTGAGAAGCGATGGGAGTTATTGATAAATGATTGCAACTTGCAGCGTCACAAGTGGTTGTCTGATATGTTTTCTATTAGAGATCAGTGGGTCCCAGGTTATTTTAGGGACATACCAATGTGTTGTTTAATGAAAACAACGTCTAGATGCGAAAGTTCAAACGCACTTTTTAAGGTATACTCTAGCGCATCGAATACTCTGGTCCAGTTTATGTTGTGTTTTGAGATGGCAATTGATGGTCAACGCTACCGGCAACGGGTTTTTGAGCATAAAACCGATTCAACATCTGCTGCCTTATGCACTCCGTTACCTATAGAAGAACATGCATCACTTGTATACACCAGAAGCATTTTTAAGGAGGTCCAAAAGGAGATATCTAAAGCCTTATTATCATGTATGAATGGTAGACCTGATGTCGTTGATGGTTATGAACTTTATACGGTTTCTCACTTTGAAAAAGGGACCGTTATTGGTGATTACACGGTAATTTTTTTGGTTTCATATTTTTATTTATGTTTTATCCTTCATTTGTTTAGATATATACCATTATCAATGTGTCATAATAGATAAAGTTATTATATTTGTGTAATTAAGACACTTACACATGTGTAAATAAGCTGTTTACACATGTGTAAGTAGGCTGTTTACACATGTGTAAGTAGGCTGTTTACACATGTGTAAGTAGGCTGTTTAGACATGTGTAAGTAGGCTGTTTATACATGTTTTTAACTGTTTATATATTTGCAGGTTAAGATCAATCTGAGTGATAACTCAGTTACATGCTCATGTATGTTATTTACACGCATTGGATATCTATGTCGTCATGTTTTTTCTGCATACCGATTTCGAGGCATAAACAAAATTCCTGACAAGTATATAGCTCCAAGGTGGAAAAAAGATGCATTGCCTAAGAAAGTGTTCAACCTTGAATTCCGTTATGGTGTTGACAACTCAGAAAGCTTTAAGCTTAGGTCAGAGGCGTTGAATTTAGCTCAGCAATGTGGTGATCGATTACGGGGTGATTCAGTAAAGCTTGCTTGGTTTGTGGAACAAATCAAGGCTATTAAGAACAAAATTTTTGAAGAGGTCCCAACTGATCCAAGTTCTAAGAATAAAGGTGGTGTCTTTGAAGAATTGGTTGGAGAATCACAACCTGATAGTGTTTCTTTTGTGGCTCCCCAAGGTATTAGGAATAAAGGATGTGGGACATCTCGTCGTTTGATTGGCCCGGGAGAGAAAGCCAAGGTTAAGAGCAAGAAGAAAAAAAGGAATTGCAAATTGTGTGGAAAACGTGCCTACCATGATACTCGTAACTGTCCTACAAAAAAAAAAGAAAAAACAAAAACGTAAACAAAGTCACAGTGACGAAGATAATGATGAAGAAAATGATGAAGATATTGATGAAGATAGCGATGTAGATGGCGATGTAGATGGCGATGAAGATAGCGATGAAGATAGCCACGAAGATAGTGATGGTGAATGAAGTTTTTTATTTTCTTTTAGTTTTGATGTTGGATTTTAGAGTTTTAATATACACATTTATAAGTTCTCTGTTTTACACACGTGTAAGTGTTCAGTTCGACTTTTTATGTTTATGATTTACATATGTTAAGGGTTTTTACATATGTGTAACTTTCTTATTCATACAATGCCTGCAAACATGACACCCCTAGTTACCAACACTGGTCCTTCAGCCGAGTCGTTGCTTGGGTCAGCTGTGGTCCACAGAATCTGACCATTGTTTGCATCTAAAGCCACCTAACAAGTTGCGGTTGTGGTCCGGTTAGATGGTGCGAACGTGAAAGGCATAAGAGTCGAATGCAATTCTCTTGGTGTGATTAGGTTTTGTTTGGTTCGCTTATTCTAGTCGAATTATAGAATTAAGTTTTTACAACTATAATACTAAAACAAGTTATACCAGTGACTTTTTATTGGTCTAATCACTAGTGAGAAACCGTATAAAGTTCAAACATAGACATTGAAGGAATCTTGAAAGAGCTTCCGAACGATGGGCGTATTCCAAAGACAAAGATTGTATGCACGCTTGGGCCGGCTTCTAGGTCAGTAGCAATGTGTGAGAAGCTTCTAAGAGCTGGTATGAATGTTGCCAGGTTTAACTTCTCACATGGTACCCACGATTACCATCAACAGACATTGAACAATCTCAATATAGCAATGCAAAATACTCAGATCTTGTGTGCTGTCATGCTTGATACCAAGGTCACTCTTTCACCCTCTTCTATCAAATTTTATTTGTCTTGCAAATGTTATAGAGTTTAGGGCTGTAAAAAACTGGGCCTTGCATGAACGGACCGATCGAAAACGATCTGGCCCACGGTCTTAAATAAACATTTAACTAGTCAAACTTATCAAACAAACTTATCAAATATAAAGCTGCTATCAATTTAAAACTAGCAGTTTAACAAAATCTTCAAAACTATTAGTTCATGTACACTTACAAATCATCAAGTCACTAAATCTTCTAAACTATGAGTTCAACTGGAATAGGGGGTAGTGATCAGTTCAAGTACACTTACAAATCATCAAGAAGTCACTAAAAACAGATCAACATAGCCAAAGAAAGTTGTTTGGTAGGACCGATAACCTAAAACAAATGGTTCAAAATATCAACTAGTTTTCTGGATCACAGTATCTCTATGAAGATTTGCTTTCGAAAGCAAAATCTTTGCAGCGTACTTTTGTCTAAGTAAGCTAATTTGTGCGCCCTGTTTGTTGCTTTTTTCCGTTTGGAATCCACATTGCCAGTTCTTTACACCACTTTCCTTGTACGCCTCCATGTGTCTCATAACAAATACTCCACAGTCTATGCTGTTTTTCTTTGTTTGCCAAGTCAGCTTCAGTTTTTTAGGCTCCACGGTTTTCATTTCCTTCCATTTTGCATTATGCATTGCCTTTAGGTAGGCTACAAACATGTGTTTCTCTTTCAACAAAGAGAATTTGTAAGTTTTATTATTTATATTTTTGACAAATTAGAAAAACTAATTCTGTTCACATTAATATCCGTTCAATTCACAGAAACAAATCAGAAACGCATCTGAACCAAAGATTTAACATCGAGTATTCGGAAAAATCATAAACTAATTCAATTAAAGCCCTAACTACTTCTTTCATCAAACAAAAAGTACATGACAGGAATCTGTATTCATTATTAGAGATAAAACACAACTGACTATCGATTCAAATATATTGAACTTAAATATTAATCACAAATTTCAAGCAAGATATTTATCATAAATAGCTACAATCAAATCCGAATAGTATCCATGTTACCAGATTCACAACTTCGAATCACATATTTTAGATAAACTCGTTCGATTCACAGAAAACTCGTAACTCTTTTTATTCATATAAATACACGTTCAATTCAGAGAAATACCAAGTAGACTATAAACGAATAAAAATTCTATTTTACACATGTAAATAAGACTTACCACTTTCAGCACGGTATCTTTCTTATTGTAGTCATCATTATCTTGCAGACCAACAAAGCTTTTGGTTTCATGAATGTTGTCAATAACTTCAATTACTGGATTTTTCAAATCGAAACATATAAGGTAGTAGTGGCCATTCTCAGCGATCGGAATTAACACCACTCTAAAAGCCTTTAAATTCGGTTTATCTTCTGATCCTTTTAACAACTCCTTAATGCTTGATGCAATCACATCCAGTCGTCCAGCTTCATCCATTTTTTTGTGTTCAAGAATACCTATATTCTGTGTCGACAAAAGTATTATTATTCTAAACTATTTTATTGGTCTAAGATAACGTTATACAAAACGAGTAAAAACGTTTAACTTACCATTACGCTTGTATCACAAAAAAGTCTCTTATCTGAACCTGGGCTTCGTAATTCTTCATCATGATTCAAAACTGCAGCCCAGCAGTCTATGACATTGCTTAGCAATGTCTGACCTGGTTCTAAAGATCTTAACAAAAACTTTTTTGTTGCAATTCCAGAAGCACTCTCGAACACATCAGCCCTGTCATAGCATATCCATCAAAAAAGTATTCATATAGCTTTAATATAATTGATTAAAATTGAGTTTGCATACCCAAAATCAGTTTCAATCTCCCTTGCTTCCTGACATAATTTGGATGCATCTTTTTCCGTATCACCATCAGATTCCTTTTCAGAGTTGTCTTCTTGAATCCTATATCCAAAGTTCCACAATGTGATGTTAAAACTTGTATAAAATATTCAATGTAGCATATTTTAGAACTGATAAAATGCTTACAGTTGTTGTTTCTCTGAACCTTCCATCAAATAATCCCAGATCTTCAACTCATCTTTTGTTAACGGTTTGCAAATGTCAACTACTCTTACCAAAAACGGAGATTTGGATGCATATGTTGGATGTTTGATTCTATGCGGTCTCTCCGTTACATCCTCCGCATTTTGCTTTTCAGCATCCACTTCTTCATATGGAACTTGTACAGGGCTGATTCCTAAACTGAAACTCGGTTGACTCGATACTATCTGCTTTGACTTGCTTTTGTCTTCTGTACCATCGAGATCAACCTTTTGCATAGGTGTTTGAGCTTGTATAGGGCTGATTCCTAAACTGAAACTCGGTTGACTCGATACTATCTGATTTGACTTGCTTTTGTTTCCTGTTCCATCGAGATCAACCTTTTGCAGAGGTGTTTGAGCTTCAGTTTCTTTTGGTACAGCTACTTCAACAGGTTGATCATTTGTTGTTGTTGTTTGTGGTGTCGGTGGTGTTGTTTCATCTTCTTTTTGATTGAAAAGCTTTTTGAGCTTTTCGTTGTAACTTTCTACAAAATTTTTTACTCCCTCCCTTTCTGGGAAGCTTGCCAACAACTTTTCTACTGCTTTCTCGAAATTCTCCTTGTGCGTTTGAATCCAGTAGTAATGTGTACCAACCTCTCTAAAGTGTGCCTGGTCAAAGTGATAAATGCCAAAAATATTTAAGTCATTTGTTTTACATGCCATTATAAAGAAAAAATTAAAAAAAAAATCTGATTTACACATGTGTAAATTCTCAGTTTCTGTTTTACACATGTGTAAGTTTCTGTTTTACACATGTGTAAGTGTGTAAATAAGAAACATAAACAAATAAAAATTAACTATGACCGGAATCAAACTAAAATTATTTGGAATTAAGGCCGAATTATCCGGTTCTGGCTCAAACCACCTCTTAAATATGAAGTCACGAACTGGTTTGGCAGGCTATGTCTATAACTTTTTATATGTACTATGCACTAAGAAGAAGAAACGACAAAGCTATGTGATTTAACTACTTTATATGGTTTTGTAAAAAATCTAAAAGTTACCCTAAAATAACTCGAACTTCCTATCTTAACTTATGTGTAATTGACATAGTTATAGGATATCGCCAATAAGATGGACATCAAATCACGATCAAACCTGTTTAGGTACATCAAATAAGGTTCACGGTATCCCATGCGAAACACCTTAAGACCACTAGTAAATTAACCATACAGAAAAACAACCCCTCATACCTATAACATCTACTGGTCGATTATGGGAGCCATATAAGGTTCACGGACTCGTCGACTTCCCATGCAAAACTCACCCATTAACCATACATGTACCTACACAACCTGATTTGATGTCCATCTTATTACACATTAAACCAAACCCAACCATGATCGTGATTACAGCTAATCATTTGATGTCCATCTTATTACACACATTCAACCGGTTTAGGTTTTAAACCTGTTTCAAAGATCGAAAATAGGAACTGGCCTAGAAACAAAACGCTGGGTTGGGTTGAGTCTGGGTTAAAAAAAACCTGTTAAAAAAAACCTAATTCGTTTTTTCTTCAGGTTTCAAACCACAAACCGGTTTTTTTTTTCACTCAGTTGTGTCAAATACCTCCAAGCTGCTTGGATCTGTCAAACCTGGTCCACTTTCTTCAGTTTCTTCACTTTCTGAGTTCTCGGAGTTGGTTTCTTCACTTGGCTCAGAATCAGAACTTTCTTCAGTAACAAATAACCCCCTGAAATCTCCTCTTCCAAACCCCCCTTGTTCAATCTCCATGTCTTCTCTCAGCTGCAGCCTTTGCGACGTCCAATATTCCAGTGCCGAACATGTTCGCTCTTCATTAATCCCTTTACATGTCACACTATCTACATATAAGAGCTGCAAAACAGTTTTCAAATACTTATTATTACTGCTTTTATCATAGTACAATGTAAAATATAAATTGTATAAGAATGAAGTTATACCGTTAAAATAGTTAGTGCGCCGCGAAAATAGGAAGAAAGGTCCCTTGGTACCCACACCTTTTTACATCTTTTTATAATGTGTACAACATATTTGCACCAATTTATCTTTGAGAAGTCCATATCTGCGTTCAGTAGGTCAACAATTCCAGCTTTGCATAATCCGTTAATATGGCATTCGACCATTGTGTTGACGAACAAAACAATGAAATCAAGCTTGAACATCAAACCCTCTTTATCTTCTCCAAAAGATATCTTTTCAACAATTTTTTTTGCTTTAATTGTGAACTTGTTATCATGCCTTTTTTTATAAGCTTTTCCAAGTGCCGTGTTCTCTTTGGGTGGGGTAACGGCTGTCAAATCGAACCCACTATTTGGAAGTCCAAGCAGCTGGTGAATAGCTTCTTCATCTACTTTGATAGCTATCCTTCCAAATATTATTTCCATTGTGTTTGGATCGAACTTGTTAACCACAAAGTGAGCCAACTTTCCTGGGATTGTATCAATCTTTAATGACAGTATTTTGCCAAATCCCATTTTGCAGACTATTTTCCTTTGTTTTTCAGTCAAAGCATATAAACATTCGTACAACTTTCTTGGCGATGATCTTGTTCTTATGCTGAAAAGTAAAGGCTCCCTAACATTTGTTTTCGGTTTCCTTTTGGTGGATTTGGCGGTTTTTGTAATCTTCGCTTTCTTCGTAACCGCTTCAGCAATCTTCTTTTTTTTTTTTTGATTTGTTGCCTTGTTCGTAACTGCTTCTTTTCTTTTCCCCTTTTTGCCTCCTATTTCAAATTATACACAAAACTATTTTAAACCACATTGTTAAGTAATATGCATTAGTAGCAGTTTGTGTAAACGTCTTAATCACTAATAATCAACTTAGATTACTTACACATGTGTAGATTGACTAATCACTCAAATTCATTACTAACCAGGATGATTTACATATGTGTAAACTTATTGATCACTCTGATTCAACGCTAACTAACATCTTATTTACACATGTGTAAACAGATTATTTACACGTGTAAATATCTTATTTACACATGTGTAAACAACTTATTGACAGTAAACAACTTATTTACACATGTTTACACATGTGTAAACATCTTATTTTCTTGTGTAGATTGACTAATCACTCAAATTCATTACTAACCAGGATGATTTACATATGTGTAAACTTATTGATCACTCTGATTCAACGCTAACCAAGATGATTTACACATGTGTAAACATCTTATTTACACATGTGTAAACAACTTATTTACACATGTGTAAACAGATTACTTACACATGTGTAAACATCTTATTTACATGTGTAGATTGACTAATCACTCAAATTCAAAACTAACCAGGATGATTTACATATGTGTAAACTTATTGATCACTCTGATTCAACGCTAACCAAGATGATTTACACATGTGTAAACATCTTATTTACACATGTGTAAACATCTTATTTACACATGTGTAAACAACTTATTTACACATGTTTACACATGTGTAAACAGATTACACTTTCACATGTTTGTGTAAATAGATTACTTACACATGTGTAAATATCTTATTTACACATGTGTAAACAACTTATTTACACATGTGTAAACAGATTACTTACACGTGTAAACATCTTATTTACACATGTGTAAAATTTTTTTATATATTTTTTATATTACAAACCTTCACATGTGGCAACTTCGAGTTTATTTGTCTGTTTTTCAGCAACCTTTTTCACCATCTGTTTTTCCTTTTTTTCTGTTAAAACAATAGAAAGCAGTTAAAAACATGTATAAACAGCCTACTTACACATGTGTAAACAGCCTACTTACACATGTGTAAACAGCTTATTTACACATGTGTAAGTGTCTTAATTACACAAATTCAATATTAACTATGACTATTTACACATGTGTAAACATCTAACTTTATGATGTGTTTTATTACAAACCTGCAAGCAATTCTTTAATCATCTCATTCCTTTGTCTTCTTAAAACCATCTTCAGATTCACTGAACTTTCTGTTGAAATCAAAGAATTTAAGCACAAGTTTATTTTATTTATTTAATGATCTATGAAAATGCATTTGTCTTACCTAATTGTCTTTCTAGTTCAGCATCCATTTCTGATAATGTACTAACTCGATCCACATTCAATGACATTTCAGAATCTGTAACCAAAAGTCGACAAAATTTATTGTTTGCTTTCAATTTGTTATTCAAGTAATTATTTGATTTAAAAAAATTTTTGTTACTTGCCTGTTTCGTCATTGGTATCAGAACTATCGTCATCAATTATGTCTGGATTTGTTTTTGTATTTGAGAAACTTTTTGCTTTAATCCTTAATATCCGTGGACTTTTCCGACCTGTAAATATAGTGTATTAATACATCATATTCTACAATATATCTTTATAAATCCGAGATTAATGTTTTAGGATGCTTACTTGCCATTCTTCCTTTTTTTCCTGTGGAATCTTCTGATAACAATACCATTAGACTTCCAAAAGCACTCTATTCAAGTCAAGTCATTAGCAAACATATGAGTAAACTCAGCAAGAAAGTAAAATAGCCCAACGAATACAAATATACAACAATCAACGCATCAACCAGTCCAAAATTAAACAGTATTACAATGCACTATAGCAGTTGCAAAATAAGCTTCAAACCCTAACTAATCAATAAACTCTTCACTAGTTACCAAACAGCCACCGCCTCATTCATCGCTTTATTATACACAAATCCATAACTTCAGATAACTAATTTTCACATATTTCCAGGAAACCCCTGTTGACGTCAAGGAGTGTCCTAACTCCTACATGTTTATTGTTGATATGCCGGGGCTGAAGTCAGGGGATATAAAGGTGCAGGTGAACACGACAACGTTTTGGTGATAAGTGGAAAGAGGAACCGAGAGGAAGAGAAGGAAGGAGTGAAGTATGTGAGGATGGAGAGGCGGATGGAGAAGTTCATGAAGAAGTTTGCACTGCCAGAGGATGCGAATACGGGTAAGATATCGGCGATTTGTCAAGACGGAGTGCTTACGGTGACTGTGGAGAAGCTGCCTCCGCCCGAGCCCAAGAAGCCGAAGGCGATTCACGTGCAGGTGGCTTGAAGAATGTGTATGCGACATGGGAATGAATAATGAATCGGATGTTTGGTGTGTAATGAGTTATGGGGTTTGAAGCATGTTTTGTTGTTTTGCTCTGTTTATAATGAATCTGATATCAGGTGCTCTGTCACACACCATAAACAAGGTCTGAGTTATAGTAAATTGACGGTTAATAACTGCACCTTGTAAACCCTAACAATTACTAAACACAAAGGAACATATTATCAGATCTGACGGTTAATAATTGCACCTTGTAAACCCTAACAATTACTAAACACAAAGGAACATATTATCAGATCTATTTTCAGACGTCTCAATTCCGGTGACTGTGGAGAACAAAATCGGACAAAATCTTAACTAAAAACCTTCATACACCAACTACTTTCAAACTACATTATGTAACAACACCATAAATATTGACCAAAAAGCACAAAATCGGACTCTATAAGTAGGTTTCGAGTGGTGCGATTGCATAACAGATAGAAGGGGGAAGATGACAGGCGTACCGAGTGGATGAATCAGCAGATTTTACAGCTTCAAATCGAGTGTTTTTGTCAGTGTTTTTGGTGCAGATGATCAACGGTTGAGGGTTTCGGTGGAGCGCGGAATGGGGAAGGAGAAGTCCGTTACTGCGTTTGGTGAATGGGGAATGATTTCGAGAAGATGGATTTTGTGTGTTTGGACAAGAATACCCTTTTCTCTTTTAATTCAGCTTTTTTTCCTTTTCATTTAAACCCAACTAATCTTAGCCATTAAGATAGGATGATCAATGAATGAGATTTGTTCTCATGGTTCTCACAAAATTTGGTGTTCTCAAGATAACCCTCCCCTATATATATATATATATATAGGACAAAGATCCGTTAGGAACCACCCCTTATTGCGAGAACCGCGAGAACCAGTGTGAACACAAACAGTAATTCCTAAAAAAATCTAAAAAACACCCAAAATTTTTTTTTTTTTATTTTTTTACTATTTTTTTTGAAAAAATCGCTATATTTTGTTAATAAAAAAAAAAAAAAAAAAATTTCAAAAAAAAAAAAAAAAAAAAAAATTTGAGTAACAGTTATCCATGCACATGTGCATATGTGTCGTTTCTTTGTCAAATTCCGTAATTCATTACAAATAATAGTCAATTGCACTTTCATTTACACTACTACGTGTAATACACTATTTTTTACATTACCAATGTTAGAAATGCACATGTGCATCTATATGTATCAACAGGAAATAAGGTGTTTTGGTACACTACTTTCTCTTTCATCTATCATTCCATCCATAATACACAAGCATGCACATGTGCATTTTTGTCATTTCTTTGACAAATTCCATAATTCATTACATATATTAGACAATTGCACTTTCATTTACACTACCATATGTAATACACTACTTTTTACATTACCAATATTAGAAATGCACATGTGCATTCATATGTATCAACATGAAATAAGGTGTTTTGGTACACCACTTTGAATACACTTTCCCTTTCATCTATCATACCATCCATAATACACTACCATTACCTCCTACCATCCATAATACAATACCATTACCTCCTACCATCCATAATACAATACCATTAACAATATTTTCACTTTATTACATGTATGTAAACACCATTTATACCATCCAATCAACATATTACATAAAAAATTGACAACTATAACCAAACCATCAACCACTAGATATAACTAACCAAAAAACATGTATATGGGTCTACTTCTCCATTCAAAATCACAAACTTTTTGTACCAAAACACGTTATATCATGGTTATACCTAATTATGCACATGTGCATTTTGAATATTGGTAATGTAAAAAGTAGTGTATTACTAATGGTATTGTAAATTAAAGTGCAATTGTCTATTCCTGATAACGTATTACCGAATTTGTTGAAGTAATGATACATATGCACATGTGCATGGATAACTCTTACTCGAAAAAAAATTTTTTTTTTTTTTTATGGGAACGAAATATAGCGATTTTTTATTAAAATATATTAAAAAAAAAAAAAAAAAATTTTGAGTGCTTTTTTGATTTTTTTTAGATTTTATTTTGTGTTCACATTGGTTCTCGCGGTTCTCGCAATAAGGGTGGTTCTCGCATGAACCTTACCCTATATATATATATATATATATATATATATATGGGAGCGCTAAAATGAAAACCAACCCCAATTGTAAGAAACGAGAGAACCACTTTTCAACTATTAGATCTTCAAAATGGATGGATGAGATTAAAAGTAATTAAAACTAATATTAAATATTTTTTGTGTTATTACGTCTTTAATATTTTAACCCAAAAGGTTAGTTTAGTAAATTTACTTATTTTTGTCTTTTTGTCTTTATTGTTTTTTATTAATTTTTTTTATTATTATATTATTTGTTTTTTAAATAGAATTATTTTATTAAAAACCAATTTAAAATCAGATTTTTTAACAAAACAAATTTTTTTTGCGCGCCGGTTTTTGCACGCCCCTTTTACGCCCGGCTTTTTCACGCATCGTTTTTTAACGCGCCGTTTTTGCACGCTGTTTTTACGCCCGGCTTTTCCACGCGTCGTTTTTTTAACGGGCCGTTTTTTACGCCTCGTTTTAACGCACCGTTTTATGCCCCGTATTCACGCCCCTTGTTTTACGCGGCGTTTCACGCCCCTTTTTACTTTTTACGTTAAACTTTTTACGTTTTACGTTTTATGTTAAACTTTTTACGTTTTACGTTAAACTTTTTACTTTTTACGTTAAACTTTTTACTTTTTACGTTTTACGTTAAAATTTTTACGTTTTACGTTAAAAATTTTACGTTTTACGTTAAACTTTTTACGTTTTACGTTAAACTTTTTACGTTTTACGTTTTAAGTTAAACTTCTTACGTTTTTACGTTTTATGTTGAACTTTTTACGTTTTACGTTTTACGTTAAACTTTTTACGTTTTACGTTAAACTTTTTACGTTTTTACGAAACGTTTTACGTTTTACGTTAAACTTTTTACGTTTTACGTTTTAAGTTAAACTTCTTACGTTTTTACGTTTTATGTTGAACTTTTTACGTTTTACGTTAAACTTTTTACGTTTTACGTTAAACTTTTTACGTTTTTACGTTTTACGTTGAACTTTTTACGTTTTACGTTAAACTTTTTACGTTTTACGTTTTACGTACAACTTTTTACGTTTTACGTTAAACTTTATACGTTTTACGTTTTACATTTTACGTTTTATGTTAAACTTTTTACGCTTTACGTTAAACTTTTTACGTTTTACGTTAAGAAGTTTACGTTTTACGTTAAAAAGTTTACGGTTTAACTTTTTTCAAAAAAACTTTTTTACGCAAAACGAACGCACCCTGAAATCGCAAAATCGGTATGTGTCTCAGATAGATTGTTATCATCATCGACTGGGGGAAAAAAATAAAAAACCGACAACAACAAAACAATGTGTATCTAAAAAAAACGGGGTTTGGCTCAGATTTCCCGATAATCAAAAGGCTGCAAAGTGGGGTTACAGGTTCAAAAACCTACCCTCCACCATCCTTGCCGCGCCATCGTCATCAAAATATACGTTTTTTTTTTTTTGCATCATCGCCGCCCAGTCCAACATATCAAAACCCACAGAATCAAAGAATACAAAATGCATCATTCAAACAATCTGCATCATTCAAATAAAAAAAACTATAAAAAATGCATCACTGTTCAGAAATGCATAATTCAACATATCAAAAGTGCATCATTCACCATATCAAAAATGCATCACTGTTCAGAAACCCCAAAATCAGAAAACTATCACTGTTCAAATCAGAAAACTATGAAAAACCCCAAATCAGAAAACTATCACTGTTCAAAAACCCCAAATCAGAAAACTATCACTGGTCTAAGAGAAAGAAAAGAGGAGTGTGGGTTTACCGGCGAGATACCACCGCCACCACCGTTGCCGTCAATCCTCACCACCACAACCATCGCCGTAAAAAACCCACCACCGTCTCCGTCAATCCTCACCACCACCGTCTCCGTTGCTGTAAGGAACTTCAAAAATGTCCCTAAAACGACTCGTAAGTGAAAACCCGAACCCCTGAAACCCTAACGTGCATGAAAAACCAAGAAAATAAGGTTTTTGGTTTTCACGCGGGCCGCGTAAGACATAAGGGTTGTCTAAGCGGGCCGCGACAACTAATTGAATCTCCGGATAAGTGAACAGGCCACGTATCGCACACGTGGCAGCCCTAGGTATGACACGCTAGCCCTAATCTACGAATAGGTGACCCTCGCGGGCCGCGTAAGGTTTAAGTGTGTTTTACGCGGGCCGCGTAAAAAATGAAAAATTGCTATAAGTAGCCTGGACCTGGGACTTGCTTCTGTGTTCGAAAAATCAGTTTCAAAAACGAAGTTTGCTGCTTCAAATCGTGATTTCAATTAAGAGAGACGCTGCTACGATACAGGGTATTAACTCGATCGCTGCTACGATTCAATGTCCGATCGATTGAAACTATCCGATGGATATTTAAGTGCTGCCCACATTAGGGCTATACTTTGTCATTCGTCGTGAATTCGATGGATGTTTAAGTGTTGCACTTTGTCATTCGTTGTGAGGGTTTTAATCTCGTGAGTTATCGTAAATGCTGTATTAGTTACTAACCTAATTCGTGTGCATTGTTATTTAAATTATGTTACAAGGCTAATCAGTAGGCTAAACTCTGCCCGTTTAAATCTGTAATGTGAGTTATTCTCTTTTTACTAAATTGTTTCCAAAACCCTATTTATTTTCAAAGTTATAATTACAGGGATTAAGTCTTTGTAATCTTCAATTACTGTCGGTATGTGGGGTTTTGTATACATTACTTATTTTCCGTCACCATTGGACAACGAGTTAGCCAATGGGTGATCTGACCATAGTCACAGATACTGTCAAGTGACAAATACCGATTTGGGGTAATTGGTTGATATAAACAATGTAATCACCCTTAATACTGTATATTATAACAATGTGTCGTTTTGTGCAACTTGAATGACTCGCCAGTATTTCCCTGCTGTTAAAACCTTTTTAAAACATGTTTCAGGTGATCTGCTGTGATCCAGGAAAAAGTGCAATGTAGCACTACAAGCTTGAAGAAGTGGCTTAAATAAGAATAAAGAAACATGTTTTTGTAAAATAGGGGTTTCCCAGTGAAATTCCCTTATTGTAAATTACGGGGTCTGTCCCTAATTATAAAATAAAATAATCAGGCATTTTCAAGTTTTAAATGATCCTGTTAATTATTCCGCTGCCAAATTAAATAAATACCACGGGGTTTCTGTTCCGGGGCTTCTGGACCGGGTCAAACCGGGCCGGGGGCCGTGATAGAAAAAGGTGGTATCAGAGCCACTGATTTAAGCCAATTAAGTATTTAGAAATACTTAATTTTTCTGATTGCCATTCTGTGCTTATGTGTTTTTATGTTATTTGACTAATTGTTAGTTTACAGTATGGGTAAGCAAAGAATTTCGGACATCTATCATCAATTAGATAGTTCACCAAAAGATAAGGGAACTTCATCTCAATCAAATTCCTCAAGATACTCAGCAGATACTGAGGAAGGAATATTTGTTCGTAAGGCACAGTTTGAGAAACCACTTACCATTAAGAAAAGAAGTTGGATTATTAGAAAAAGTCAAGAGAAAATAAAGAAGTCACAACCAAAAGGAGTGATGATTAATAAGGAAACTCAGGAAAGAGACAATAACCCACCATGGGAAAATGAATTAGATGAACAATGGGAAAATCTCTATATGTTAGCCACTACAGCAGTAAATGTTAACTTTTAATTAAGTTAAACTGCCAACACCCTGACCCAGTACTAGCACCCATATCATTTATAAGCCAAAAACTTTAAAGAAACTTTGCCCATTAGATAAACAACTTAGTAAGAGAAAATAGAATAAACCTTATATAAAGGCATGTTGAACATAATAAATTATGAATGCACAACCGCTAGTATATATTGAATTTCAGTTGTAATTTGTAATAAACATATATATAAAAGTCGCAATGTCTTCCATTTTTCTGTTTAAACAATGATACTTGAATGATTGTACTAAATATTAGCCTGTGAAAATTTAACTTACAAATTTTTAACCTAGAATTTTGTGTGTTTTCTCTATATCTGCTAAACAGCATGAATGAGTTGTCTGAAGCTCTTCAGAATCTCAATCTCTATTCTGTGAATGTGGAAATTTCCAGAGACTTTACCGGTTATTGTGCCGACATTGATAAACCTATGGAATTTTAAGCCCAACCTCCGGAGAAACCCAAGCCAAAGAAAAGAAGAAGATTCGTGGGTTGGAGGCGTGTGAGCAGAAAGAAACCAGCAACACGGAAAGTTATAAAGACGGAGGATCCCAAAGATAAAGGCAAGGGAATAGAGATCGGAGAAAGTTCCAGGCAAGACCAGGAAATGCCATCTTGGGAGGAGCTGGACCATAAACTAGCACTTAGTGACCTCATCCGACCTGCCGATGCAAACCTCTTTAATTACCCAGCGGAAGCACAACTTCCAGTTGATCTAGAGCCTGATATCCCAGATCCTATTATCCACTCCAAACCTCTACCAGCAGAGCTAGAAGAGTGGTGGACCACCGACTGACAGTTTCAGAATCTCCTCAATAACCCTAATACCTTTTTCCCCCAGTTTGACCCGGAGCCTCCACTACACCCACCTATGAGCTCTGATATTCCCCATTTTATGCGTTTTCGGCCGTAAAACCGTTATTCAGATACTTAATCAGGTATACTTTTGTTTACAGGCCTAAAACAGCATACCAGACAAGATGATAGTGAAAACGAGGATTTTCCAGGCGAAACGAATGAACTATGAACATTCTGTGGAAAATTCTGACCTGGGCAAGTTGCACCCCCGTGCGACTGGTGGCACCCCCGTGCGGATGCGACAACAAGGCTCAGCTCGGCGTTGCACAACCAGTGCGATCAGGAATGCAAAGAAATCCCGGGAACGCACCCCCGTGCGACTGGTGGCACCCCAATGCGGATGCGACAACAAGGCTCAGCTCGGCGTTGCACACCCAGTGCGATCAGGAATGCAACGAAATCCCGGGAACGCACCCCCGTGCGACTGGTGGCACCCCCGTGCGGATGCGATGACCAGCCCCAGCCCGGATATGCACTACCTGTGCAGTTGGTCGTGCCAAACCCATCTCGGTGACGCACCCCCGTGCAACCCATGGCACGCCCGTGCCGATCGGAAGACCGGTCAAGATCTGATGACGTCATGCGGTATGGTGAACAGTAACTCCAATAATGCAAAAAGTGAACGGTCGTGCCAATAAAGTGCACGACCGTGCGAGAGCTAAAAGATATAAAAAACATGCAGAAACATTCTGCTCGTAACTCTGGAATTTTGGAGAGCAGTTCAGGCGATTTTCAGGCTCCGGAGGCATTAGCTTTCACCCGGATTCAAGCCACATTGTCTCGTTTAGCTCGATTACTATCCGGATTCTTAATCTAGTGCTTGTTTATGGTTTGGTTTTCTAATCTTTCCATAATTTTGTTAATCTTTCAAGAATTTAGATTAATGTTTATGTATTATTGTAGCCTTTGGGCAAAAACACAACAATCCCTTGCTTGATTATAACCATTAGTATGTTAATCTTTGTTTGTAATGACACTTGGAAGTGTTTTCTATGTTAATCTTTGATGATTAGTTTGCAACCTTGTTATTGATATTGATTTCTTGATTATAAGTAATTGTGTTGGATGATTAATATTTGGTTAGTTGAGATAGTTGAAAAATGAAGCTTAATTAATCTTGTATTAGTAAACTTTAAACTTGGTTAACTTGTTTAGCTTGGTTAAAATGTGTGCATCATGATACTAGAAATGGTTAGTGATTTAATAAAATGTAATTATTGTTAATCAAGAAAGCTTGCCATCACGTAAGGACCTTAACGGGTTAAATGGTGTCGTTATAAATTCTTGCCATGATTTGTTAGCTTAGTTAGTAGTTTAGGCCAAAATTGCTATCTTGGTGAATTTATGTGTAAGATTTGTAAAATGAACTCGGTTGTGATTTAATCTAGTTTATTCTTGTCTCGGTGGTTGCATTGTGTTTATCGGTGTTGCTTTCCTTGTTTAAGTGAGGTTAGAAAACTCCTAACGGATGACTAACTTATTTTTAAGAGATTTTCATAGACATTTATCAATTGCACGTTAAAGAACAATTTTAGGTGGTTAAAGTGTGTTTATCGTTTTAACTTTCCGAATGATTGTCATGTTAGGATTCCCGAAAGGGATACTAATTGTTTCAAAATTGGAGAATTGATCAAATGCTTCTAGTGCCAAAACCGACTTAGTTGACATGCTTTGGTTGTGTATTAAGCAAGGCTATTTATCTATTTACATATTTGGATTCTATTATGTTTTTATAAGTAGTTGTTTATGCTTACTTTAGTTTATTAAAAATCAAACAACTTATGTTTTTACCGGTAGTTTAGTGACAAAGGTCTAGTATTATTCCTCCGCCCATTTCCTTGGATCGATACTTTACTACATATATGACGGGATACACTTGCCTCTTTCGTGTGTGTTTTGATGTTAAAGTAATAATCACTTTTATAAATTTAAAACCGAATCGTGTGTAATTTCATTATAAAAATATGTGTAGTCGCGCATACGTCAAGTTTTTGGCGCCGTTGCCGGGGAAATGGCGAGTTTTAGGAACGACCTAAGTCATTGTTTTATCGGTGTATATACTTGTTAATATTTGTGAATATTTTCTTGATTATTTATTTGTTTAATTATTTGTTAATATTTCTTGTTTTAATTCATTTTATTAGTTTTCTAGATTATTTTTTGTACACTTGTAAATTTTTACTCCATTTATTTGTTCGAGTTCGGACTTGTCATTCATTTATTCTTTGAATTTTCGGCTTTGAAAAATCATTTTTACATTAGCCGATTCGATTATTTTTATTGCTTTAATTTTTATAAAATTTCGGGCCTATTTTCGGATTTTTATAAAATTTTCAGCCCATTTAAAATAATATTATGTTTCTATTCAGCAAAAAAAAACAGAATTATTATAATAATATAATATTCAAGTGTGTTGGTTTTTCGTTTGCGGTTGATGTCCTCAACCCCTGCACCCGCCGCTGTAGAGCCTTCTGACGAACCCGAGCGTGATCTGAAGAGACGTCTTCGCAAAAGATCCCGTGCGGTGGCAGCTGTGGACGAGCCGATGGTACCCACTGAGGCCGAGGGCTCAGTCGACGCAGGAAACATCATCATGGTGGACGACGAGCGGCCGCTAAACAAGTCAAACCAACCCAGAGGTGCGGACCGACGATAGTAGCACCTAGTTTTGAACTCTACACCCCACATGCGTCTTAAGTGTGATGTTGAGAGTCTACGCTACTGACTCGAGGACCAAAAATGTAGCAAGAGCGTCTTTGGCGCTTTAGGGGTAAAATTGTCTATATTTGTGTTTTTGTCGTTTTTACGTAATTTTGGTGTGTTTGGTAGTTTCCGTAGTTGTGTACAGTTTTTAATCATACCGAGCGAAGGTTCTATGTTAGACAAATGTTAAAACAGTTAGCGTGTTGCAAAAATGGCGAAAAACGGCTAAAAAGAGTGCTGAAACTGGTTTCTGCAGCAAACAGACACATCTGCAGATTTGGCATGGCCGTGCCATGGGTCGCACGCCCGTGCGATTTCGGGCTGGCCTGCACCTCGAGTCGCACCCCCGTGCATTACCGAGCTCAACGTGCAAGAATGGGTCAACATCGGATCCACACGCCCGTGCGAAAATCCGCACGACCGTGCGCATGGTCAGGGGCATTTTTGTCATTGTTCCATATAAAAGCCCTCATCTGCAGCCACTTCTCACATTCGCGAAACCCTACTGCACTCTCGTTCCTGGCCGATTTTTTCCCCCAAAATCGCACCATTTTTCGCACGGTTTCTCAGATCTTCTCGCACGATATGTTTTTTCTTGTTGATTTCCTGTTTTTATCGCTTTCTAGAGTTAGATTCTCCGATTTCTTCAAGGCTTTTTAGAGTTCCCTTCATAAACAAATCGAAACCCTAGCCTGTAACAACTCTCATCAAAAGACATATTTATTAAAGTAATTTGACCAATAGGAAACCCTAATTGAGACACCCAAGTGATTCTGCGCAAACCCTAAAATTTTCAGAACAATCAGAATCAGGATCAGGGCCCCTAAAACTCAGGGGGGGGGGTATTTCCTAGTTGACGATTATCCAAATAATTCGTTGGCAGAAATGAATTTAAGAAATCTGTCAAGTCAGCAGGCCTAGTCCTACACGCGGCAAACCTATGAGAATTACGTGTCCCTTACGGACCGTAACGGATAAGTCTTACGGTCCGTAAGCCTAGGCGGTGTCAAGTCAGCAACGCTAGTCCCTGAGGTGGCTGACCTATAAATATTCTTTATCCTTTACGGACCGTAAGGGTTGAGTCTTACGGTCCGTAAGCCAGTCCAAATTTCGGGTATAAATAGCAGACACTGGCACTTGAATTCGGAAGTTAAAACGACGTAAATTCTCGCTACATGCACTGAGTTACGATCAGAATACCACAATTAACACACACGATTCACTAATTGTTGCCGCAAAACAGGGTAATAACTCGATCGCTATTACGATTCATTTTCCGACCGATCAATATATCCAATGGATGTTTAAGTGCCGCCCACATTAGGGTTATACTTTGTCGTTCGTCGTTAATTCGATGGATGTTTAAGTATCGCACTTTGTCGTTCGTTGTGAGAATTTGATCTCGTGAGTTATCGTAAATGCTGTATTGATTACTAACCCGGTTTTGTGTGCCTGTTATTAAATTTAGGTTAAAAAGGCTAATCAGTAGGTTAAACTCTGCCCGTATAAATTTGCAATGTGAGTCATTCTCTTTTTATCAACTATTTTACAATACCTCAAATTATTTTCAAAAGTTATAATTACAGGGACTAAGTCGTGGATAACTTGAATCACTGGCTAGTGGGGTATTGTGCACATTACTAATTTTCTCCCAGTTAGGTTCATTGACCTACTAGGGATAATCATCACTATTTAGGTTCATTGACCTAATAGGTGTATGACCATCGTCACCATTGTGACATGTCACCATTGTGACAGGACGCCAGATAAAAATAAGATAAAAGCCATTGTAATCGCTCTTATGCTGTAATTAATAACTATGCATCATTATGCAAAACGAATGATTCACTCAGTATTTCCCGCTGACAAAACCTTTTTCAAACATGTTTCAGGTGATCTGTTATGATCCAGGAAAAGTGCCGTGAAGCACTACAAGCTCAAAGAAGTGGCTCAGTATAAAATAAAGAAACATGTTTTGTAAAATAAAAGATTTCTTCGTGAAATCAAATGATTGTAAATTACCGGGGTTTTATCCCGCGTTGTGAAATAAAATAATCGGGAAATATTTCAGTTTTAAAAAGATCCTGATGTTAAACTTCCGCTGTTAAACTCAATTAATTAAATACCACGGGATTTCTGTCCCGCGGCTCCTGAAACGGGTCAAACCGGGTCGGGGGCCGTGACAGAAAAAGGTGGTATCAGAGCCACTGATCGAGCCACTGATTTAAGCCAATTAAGTATTTAGAAAATACTTAATTTTTATTAATTGCTATTTTGTGATTATGTGTTTTATTATCTAACTAATTGTGTACAGTATGGGCAGATCTTTATAAGATAACCAATGTAGCAATTAATGCAAATCCTTAAATAATCTGATCCAAATTTAGTACCTTTATTATCTACAGTCTAGAAACCTTATTCAGTAAATAAATAAATTTACAAATAAAACCTAGTATGTTTTCATATTCGGTTGTTTCATAGTTTTCCAATATGAAATAATATTTAAAGGTTTTCTATGAAAATTTTTATAATTAATAATGGTGTGTATTTTGCATAACAGCATGAGTGACTTGTATGACGCCCTTCAGAATTTAAATCTCTATCCAGTAAAAAATAGAGGTTTCCAGAGATTTCAATAAGTATATACCAGACATAGAAGAACCTACAGAATTCAACGCTTTACCTCTCGAGAAACCCAAGCCTAAGAAAATGGAAATTGGGGAAAGCTCTAGACAAATTGAGGGGTTACCATCTCAGGAAGAACTAGATTTTATATTAGCAAGCTATAATACTATTAAGCCTGTTAATGAAAATGTTTTTATTCACTCTCTTGAAACACAACTAACAATGAACTTAGAACCAGCTATTCCAAACCCTTCAATCCACTCGCAAATAGACGAATGGTTGACTAATGAAATACAGTTACAAAACCATCCCTATAAGCTTTTTCCTCAATTCAATCCAGAACCTTTACCAAATCCACCAATGAGTAACGAGAATATGGCTGAACTCCGCCACTTTGGCGAAGAACTAATGAATGCTGAGAATAGGATCTAAGAGATTGGGGGACAGATCTCCTGGAAATACGATGAGAAGGAACGCCATTACTAGAATATCATCTGACAAAGGATTATGGAACTGTGGTTGTGTAATAGTAATAGTAAAAATCAGTCTGTAAAATAACTACCAATAAAACTCTGTAAGATAATAGTGTGTATTGATGCATACTATTTAATATAAATGGAAATCGAGAAATCGATAGTTTTGGCTATATTGGTGTTATGAACTCTGTATAATTGTGTTGTGTAAATTGTTATTTATTTGATATTAATAAAATATATATATATTAATTATCAGATGGAAAATGCGAATAATGAACCAGTTAATGAGGTTAATCAATCTGAGCAACAACCGGGGGATCAATTTATGACTAAGCAGGATATAGAAAATATCGTTGCTCAAGGGATAGCCAACGCTATTCCATAAATAGTTGCTCAAGGGATAGCCAACGCTATTCCAGCAATCGTTGCTGCTGTTAAAAATCCAATCGAACCGCAACAAATCGTTCCTAGCAAACGTATTTCTGAAGATAACTTCAGTAATAGCATAAACGGAGGCAATGATCATGTTAATCAGGATAATGAACCACGGCAAGCTCCGCCCCCTAAGAAAATGAAAGCTGCAACGCCTGGTTGCACTTACAAAGAATTTCTTGCTTGTAAACCCACTGAGTTTGCAGGCAATGAAGGAGCGACTGCGGCACTACGTTGGTTAGAGAAAACCGAGGCAGTAATTGCCATAAGTAAATGTGCTCAGGATGATCAGGTCATGTACGCGTCAAACCTTTTCAAAGAAGGGGCGCTAGAATGGTGGAATACGGTGTTACAAGCAAAAGGAAGAAGGATGGCGTATGCTACGAACTGGGAAGAATTTAAGAGCTTTGTAGAAAGAAAATTTTGTCCCGGATATGAAAAGGAACAAATGACAAATAAGTTTTTAACCCACCGGATGGTGGATGTAGATTGTCGAGGGTATACTTCGACATTCTTCGAGTATGCTCGAGTGGTACCAACCCTGGCTTCGCCAGAGCCGGTACTTATTTCTCGTTATATTTGGGGATTGATTGGCGAAATCCGTAATATCGTCAAGGCTGCGAAACCTCGCACGATTGATGATGCGGTGGATTTAGCCAATACTCTGACTGACGAACTAGTACGGACAAGAGAAGAAAATAGAAGGAAGGAAGTAGCCCAAAAGATTACCCAAGGATTCCGTCCGGTTAACCATAACAATTTCAAGAAAGGAGGGAATGGGCAATCTTCTACTAGCCCATTTTGCAATTCTTGCAAAAGGAAGCATTTTGGAAGATGCAAAGGATATTGCAATTTTTGCAAAATTCCGGGGCATCAAGAAGAAGACTGCAGGAGGAAGAAATTTTCAGTCTACTATAACTGTGGAGAAGCTAGACATCTTAGGCCAGATTGTCCAAAACTAAACAAACCATCTGACAATAAAGCCAAACCTGCAGAAGGAGCAAAAAGGAATGTAAGAGCCTTCCAGCTGACTACTCAAGAAGCTGAGATGATTCCAGATGTGATAGCCGGTACGTTCTTAGTTCACAACATTTACACAAAAGTATTATTTGACTCTGGTGCAAACCAAAGTATTATAAATACTTCATTCTGCCAAACTCTTAATTTACCTTTAACCAGCATTAGGCAAATTTCTACAGTAGAAACGGCAGATGGGAATTTAGTTAAAATAAATAAGGTTCTGCAAAACGTAGAAATAGAACTTTTAAGTCATAAATTTTCTGCAACCATATTATCTATAAAATTAGTTGAATTCGATATTATGTTAGAAATGGATTGGTTAGTAAACAAACATGCTCGAATTATCTGTGATAAGAATTCCATAGAAATTTGTGCACCCATTGAAGAAGTAATAATGATTACAGAAGATAAGCCATGTAAACCCATAAAGTTCATATCAGTAATGAAAATTGCTAATTATGAACAAAAGCAAGGAATAGTATATATGATTTCAGTAATCATTAATACTAAGAACAAAGAACTTAAAGAAATTCCTGTAGTCTCAGAATACCCAGATGTATTCCCTGAAGAGTTACCAGGGTTACCACCAGATAGGGAGGTAGAATTTAGGATTCATCTAATTCCTGGAACTACACCGATAGCTAAGGCACCTTATCGGTCAGCTCCTACCGAAATGTTAGAACTGAAAAAGCAATTAGACGAATTACTAAGTAAAGGATTCATACAACCTAGTTTATTCCCCTGAGGGGGGGCACCAGTGTTGTTTGTTAAGAAAAAGGATGGTTCAATGAGAATTGAATAAGGTTACAATTAAGAATCGATACCCATTACCTAGAATTGATGATCTATTCGATCAATTCCAGGGAGATAGATATTTTTCTAAGATCGACTTACGTTCCGGATATCATCAATTGAAAGTACAAGGGGAAGACATACCTAAAATTGCTTTCAGGACTAAGTATGGTCATTACGAGTTTACAATCATGCCCTTCGGATTAATGAATGCACCTGCAGCATCCACGGACATGATGAATAGAATCTGTAAACCGTATTTGGATAAATTTGTAATTGTTTTTATAGACGATATACTTATTTATTCCAAAAGTCAGACAGAACATTGTGAGCACCTGCATGCACTCTTAATTTTGTTAAGAAAAGAAAAGCTTTACGCCAAATTCTCAAAATGTGAATTTTGGTTGCAAGAAGTGCAATTCTTAGGACACATGGTAAATCACGAAGGTATTCATGTAGATCCTGCTAAGATAGAGGCAATTACCAATTTAAAAGGTTCCGCAATCTGCAATGGAAATTAGGAGTTTTGTAAGTTTAGCCGGATACTATAGACGGTTTATTAAGAAATTTTCCTAGATAGCTATACCATTAACTAAGCTAACCTGTAAAGCCATTAAGTTTGAATAGGGGACCTAACCAAGAAGAAGCTTTTAGGATCTTAAAGCAGAAATTAACCAAATGCTCCAAATCTTAGCCTTACCAGAAGGAACAGAAAATTTTAAAGTATACGGTGATGCTTCAAAAAGCTAGGATTTGGATGCGTATTAATGCAACGCAAAAAGGTAATTGCGTATGCATCAAGGCAATTGAAAACGCACGAAGAAAACTATACCACTCATGATTTAGAATTAGGAGCCATAAAATTTTGCCCTTAAGATTTGGAGATATTATCTGTATGAAAGTAAGTTTACTGTCTATACGGATCATAAGAAATTAAGATATATATGTGGGCAAAAAGAATTAAACATGAGGCAAAAGAGATGAATGAAAATCCTAAGTGACTACGACTGTGATATTCAATATCACGAAGGAAAGGCTGAAGACGGCTAGAGATCGTTAGAAGAGTTATACAGATAATAGACGAAGGCCGTTGGAGTTTCAAGTTGGAGATAAAATGTTATTGAAAGTATCTCCTTGGAAAGGAGTTGTTAGATTCGGTAAGAAAGTAAAGTTAAGTCCAAGGTACGTAGGACTATTTTCAGTGATCCAACATATAGGACCAGTTGTTTATCAACTATCAGGAAAGTTAGCTGGAGTACATGATATATTTCATGTATCCAATCTCAAGAAATGTCTATTAGACGGATCTTTGGTAGTACCTCTCCAAGATATAAAGGTAAACGAAAAATTAAAAATTATAGAGAAACCTCTTCAGATAGAAGATAGAAAGATCAAATTTCTCAAAACACAAACGATTAGTGTTAGTTCAAGTAAAAGTAGGATTCAAAGATAGGACCCTAATACACGTGGGAATTGAAATCAGAAAAGAAGCAAAAGTATTATCAATTATTCCAGTAAATCTCGAGGACGAGATTTTTATTAAGGTTGGGAGAATGTAACAACTCTCATCAAAAGACATATTTATTAAAGTAATTTGACCAATAGGAAACCCTAATTGAGACACCCAAGTGATTCTGCGCAAACCCTAAAATTTTCAGAACAATCAGAATCAGGATCAGGGCCCCTAAAACTCAGGGGGGTATTTCCTAGTTTACGATTATCCAAATAATTTGTTGGCAGAAATGAATTTAAGAAATCTATCAAGTCAGCAGGCCTAGTCCCACACGCGACAAACCTATGAGAATTACGTGTCCCTTACGGACCGTAAGGGATAAGTCTTACGGTCCGTAAGCCTAGGCGGTGTCAAGTCAGCAACGCTAGTCCCTGAGGTGGCTGACCTATAAATATTCTTTATCCCTTACGAACCGTAAGGGTTGAGTCTTACGGTCCGTAAGCCAGTCCAAATTTCGGGTATAAATAGCAGACACTGGCACTTGAATTCGGAAGTTAAAACGACGTAAATTCTCGCTACATGCACTGAGTTACGATCAGAATACCACAATTAACACACACGATTCACTAATTGTTGCCGCAAAACAGGGTAATAACTCGATCGCTATTACGATTCATTTTCCGACCGATCAATATATCCAATGGATGTTTAAGTGCCGCCCACATTAGGGTTATACTTTGTCGTTCGTCGTTAATTCGATGGATGTTTAAGTATCGCACTTTGTCGTTCTTTGTGAGAATTTGATCTCGTGAGTTATCGTAAATGCTGTATTGATTACTAACCCGGTTTTGTGTGCCTGTTATTAAATTTAGGTTAAAAAGGCTAATCAGTAGGTTAAACTCTGCCCGTATAAATTTGCAATGTGAGTCATTCTCTTTTTATCAACTATTTTACAATACCTCAAATTATTTTCAAAAGTTATAATTACAGGGACTAAGTCGTGGATATCTTGAATCACTGGCTAGTGGGGTATTGTGCACATTACTAATTTTCTCCCAGTTAGGTTCATTGACCTACTAGGGATAATCATCACTATTTAGGTTCATTGACCTAATAGTGGTATGACCATCGTCACCATTGTGACATGTCACCATTGTGACAGGACGCCAGATAAAAATAAGATAAAAGCCATTGTAATCGCTCTTATGCTGTAATTAATAACTATGCATCATTATGCAAAACGAATGATTCACTCAGTATTTCCCGCTGACAAAACCTTTTTCAAACATGTTTCAGGTGATCTGTTATGATCCAGGAAAAGTACCGTGAAGCACTACAAGCTCAAAGAAGTGGCTCAGTATAAAATAAAGAAACATGTTTTCTAAAATAAAAGATTTCTTCGTGAAATCAAATGATTGTAAATTACCGGGGTTTTATCCCGCGTTGTGAAATAAAATAATCGGGAAATATTTCAGTTTTAAAAAGATCCTGATGTTAAACTTCCCCTGTTAAACTCAATTAATTAAATACCACGGGATTTCTGTCCCGCGGCTCCTGAAACGGGTCAAACCGGGTCGGGGGCCGTGACATAGCCCTTGCAAGAACTTCACAAATCATGAACACCCGGTTGATTTCCTAACCCCCTGTCACTAGAAACTTGAAAAATTTCGAAAATATTTGACTGTTCTGATTCGAGGTTAAGAATCTGCAGAAAACGGGATCGCACGGTCGTTCTGTACATGGAACGGTCGTGCGTATGCGGGTCGTTCATGATTTTTAAATGTGGTGCCGGATATGCACAGTGGTGCGACCAGTCGCACATCCGTGCAATCCCGTTAGGTTCCGATAATCCAGACCGCACCACCACTGATCTCGGTGACGCATGACCATGCGTCCATTCGCACGCCCGTGCGAAACGCCCAGATCAGTTTGACAGAATCTTCATAACTGTGTGTTCGGCTGAGCATGAAAAGGAGGAGCAGAATCAGCCACCACCCACACCACCACACCAGCAGTTCCAGCAGCACCAAGACTGGCCACCCGGCATCCCATCTTATCCTGATTTGTACCAGCAATTTCAACAAATGCAGCTGAACCAGGAGCAGCTGTGAGTCAACCAGGATCAGAAGCGGACAAATCAGGATTTTATGCGTCAAGAGATGCATGCTGGATTTTCATACATCTTTGGGGGGCTTCAGAACGCCTACCCCAATTACTTCGCGACCCCCCCCCCCCCCCCCCCCCCGCAGTTCCCATTCGGGAACACTGGTGATTTTGGCGGGGCAGGCCTATCCGGCACAGGAGGTGGTGCTGACGGTGATGATGAGTAGCTGGTGGTGGTAGTAGCATTTTAGTAGTTTATTTTCGGGTGTTCATTTTAGTTTTTATTTCATACACCCGCGTTTATGTATTATGTTTTTTTCAGACATTTTCATTTATTTCTTTCAGTATTATGTACGGATATTTAGTATTTCTATTATTATTTAGTGTATGGTTTGAGTTGCAACTGATTTGTTCCGCGTGCTATATTCTGATTTGCTTTGCTTTGCTTTGCCTTGTGACATATATGCAGATTTATGGAGCACACATTGGACCGGAAAGACACGACGGAATCAGCTTTGGAGCCTCGTTTCATTTTCAGCCATCTTCAGGGGAGTGTTACCCTCCTTTTCTCTTTATATTTTCGGATTTTGCATTGAGGACAATGAGAAGTTCAAGTGTGGGGAGGGGTTTAACTTTGTTGACTTTGTTTGTCCTAAAAAAAACAAATCAGAAAAATCATTCAAAAATATCTGTATTTTGTATATATTTTTAGCAAATAAACCGGTTGGTTATGTTTTAGAAAGCTTCGGACATGATAAAAACTCGACAAGCAAAATAAATTTTGAAAAAGAAAACCGAAAAGTGTGACAAACAAAGAAAGACTTGCATGATAGTTTTCACACTTTTACCCATTCTTTCCGTTATGTGAGCATATTCGAGCCTTGAAAGTGTTATATATTTGTTCATTTCGGAGTAGGAGTGAGCCGGATGTCATGTGTAATTTAGAACTTGTCACTAGCATGCTTGTTAAGACCATGAACTTGCGGAATTGTGTAGAAGTGATAGAGGCACTTAGATTACCCCTTTGTTGTTAGCCTTGTTCTTTGTGTTGTGTTTCCCGTAAACCGTACATTACCCTTTAGGATTAACCATATCGAGCCTTCCCGTTTACCTTTGTTTACCCAACATAATCACCCACTTAGCCAAATTTAGCCTTTTTATGTTTTAAACCTTTTAGTGTTGAAACTCGGTCAAAATAATCGTTTAACTAGCGCTTGTTATAGTTTATTATTCATTGTATAAATCCATTAGTTATTAGTTTGCAAAAAAAAAAAAGAAAAGAAAAGAAAATAAAACACCCTAAAATAGAGTGAATTCGACAAAATTCGAGCAATTTTGAATGCTAAATTGATGAAATTTCGTTGATGCGCTCGATATCGCAAAAGTCGCCTTTTTAAGGCATATGTATGTATAGTTTTATTGTATTGCGCTAGTTAAACGCTAAAACTGAGTTTTAACCATTTCGCCACTTTAAATATCCATTTCCATACCCATCACCCAAGCCTAACGTTTAAACCCGTAAAGTCCTCTTGATTTGCACTTTTTCGCATGTTAGTTGGTGGAGACGAGATCTTATGACAAGCTTATGATATTACACGTTTCATTGACAAGGCATTGAGTGTTTGCACATACACATTTTATGTATGTTTCACATATAAAACCGAGTGTGTGTGAACATTGTGAGTTGTGTGAAGATTAGCATGTTAAGTCAATTGAAAGTGAAGTCACGGCTTTTTGGTTATATACATATATTTGCATATGCTTGTTTGGTTTGATTCATTTGATGTTGTCTTTTGAAAAACCGGCTAACCGTTTGTAGTTGTTTCAATAAATAGTTTGTAAATACTCGTTCTTGTTAGATTCTTGTTTTTTATCGCATTTTAGTTTAGCTTGCTTGAGGACAAGCAAGGTTCAAGTGTGGGGAGATTTGATATTCACCAATTTATACATATTTTAGTCCCCCGTTTTATCCCCATTTTATGCGTTTTCGGCCGTAAAACCGTTATTCAGATACTTAATCAGGTATACTTTTGTTAACAGGCCTAAAACAGCATACCAGACAAGATGATAGTGAAAACGAGGATTTTCTGGGCGAAACGAATGAACTGCGAACATTCTGTGGAAAATTCTGACCAGGGCAAGTTGCACCCCCGTGCGACTGGTGGCACCCCCGTGCGGATGCGACAACAAGGCTCAACTCGGCGTTGCACAACCAGTGCGATCAGGAATGCAACGAAATCCCGGGAACGCACCCCCGTGCGACTGGTGGCACCCCCATGCGGATGCGACAACAAGGCTCAGCTCGGCGTTGCACACCCAGTGCGATCAGGAATGCAACGAAATCCCAAGAACGCACCCCCGTGCGACTGGTGGCACGCCCGTGCCGATCGGAAGACCGGTCAAGATCTGATGACGTCATGCGGTATGGTGAACAGTAACTCCAATAATGCAAAAAGTGAACGGTCGTGCCAATAAAGTGCACGACCGTGCGAGAGCTAAAAGATATAAAAAACATGCAGAAACATTCTGCTCGTAACTCTGGAATTTTGGAGAGCAGTTCAGGCGATTTTCAGGCTCCGGAGGCATTAGCTTTCACCCGGATTCAAGCCACATTGTCTCGTTTAGCTCGATTACTATCCGGATTCTTAATCTAGTGCTTGTTTATGGTTTGGTTTTCTAATCTTTCCATAATTTTGTTAATCTTTCAAGCATTTAGATTAATGTTTATGTATTATTGTAGCCTTTGGGCAAAAACACAACAATCCCTTGCTTGATTATAACCATTAGTATGTTAATCTTTGTTTGTAATGACACTTGGAAGTATTTTCTATGTTAATCTTTGATGATTAGCTTGCAACCTTGTTATTGATATTGATTTCTTGATTATAAGTAATTATGTTGGATGATTAATATTTGGTTAGTTGAGATAGTTGAAAAATGAAGCTTAATTAATCTTGTATTAGTAAACTTTAAACTTGGTTAACTTGTTTAGCTTGGTTAAAATGTGTGCATCATGATACTAGAAATGGTTAGTGATTTAATAAAATGTAATTATTGTTAATCAAGAAAGCTTGCCGTCACGTAAGGACCTTAACGGGTTAAATGGTGTCGTTATAAATTCTTGCCATGATTTGTTAGCTTAGTTAGTAGTTTAGGCCAAAATTGCTATCTTGGTGAATTTATGTGTAAGATTTGTAAAATGAACTCGGTTGTGATTTAATCTAGTTTATGCTTGTCTCGGTGGTTGCATTGTGTTTATCGGTGTCGCTTTCCTTGTTTAAGTGAGGTTAGAAAACTCCTAACGGATGACTAACTTATTTTTAAGAGATTTTCATAGACATTTATCAATTGCACGTTAAAGAAAAATTTTAGGTGGTTAGTGTGTGTTTATCGTTTTAACTTTCCGAATGATTGTCATGTTAGGATTCCCGAAAGGGATACTAATTGTTTCAAAATTGGAGAATTGATCAAATGCTTCTAGTGCCAAAACCGACTTAGTTGACATGCTTTGGTTGTGTATTAAGCAAGGCTATTTATCTATTTTCATATTTGGATTCTATTATGTTTTTATAAGTAGTTGTTTATGCTTACTTTAGTTTATTAAAAATCAAACAACTTATGTTTTTACCGGTAGTTTAGTGACAAAGGTCTAGTATTATTCCTCCGCCCATTTCCTTGGATCGATACTTGGTTCTTACCGATACTTTACTACATATATGACGGGGTACACTTGCCTCTTTCGTGTGTGTTTTGATGTTAAAGTAATAATCACTTTTATAAATTTAAAACCGAATCGTGTGTAATTTCATTATAAAAATATGTGTAGTCGCGCACACGTCAAGCTCCGAGAATTTGGCTGAACTCCGCCACTATGGCGAGGAATTGGTGGACGCCGGAAATAGAATCCGGGAAGTAGGGGAAAGGATATCCTGGAAATACGACGAGAGAGAACGTCGTTTCTGAAGTGCCAGCTAACAGGGATCGTATGTGGTTGTGGGAACGTGTGTTTAATAATAGTATAATAATAAAAATATAATTATGTGAAATAACTTAAAAATAAAAATTTTGTAAGATAACGGAGGTGTACGGACGCATATTATAATATATAAAAATGGAAGTCGAGAAATCGACAATTTTGGCTATACGTGTTGGTGTGATTATGTGCGATTGTTTTATTGTGGTTGGTTGTTATTTATTCCATGCTAATCACTTATATAAATTAATTACAAGATGGAACATGCTGGTAATGAACCCGTTAACGAAGTTAACCAATCTGAACAAAACCATGAAGATCAATTTCTGAATAGGCAAGATATCGAGAATATCGTTGCTCAGGGAATTGCTAATGTTATTCCAGCAATTCTTGCTGCTGCACGAAATCCAGTTGAACCTCAACAAATTATTCCTAGCAAATGTACTCATGAAGACAACTTCAGTAATAGCGTAAATGGAGGCGGTAACATTAATAATAATGATAATGATGTACTGCAAGCCCCAATTTTCAAAAGAATGAAAGCTGCAATGCCTGGTTGCACTTACAAGGAATTCCTTGCCTGTAAACCTGTTGAGTTTGCAGGCAATGAAGGGGCGACTGCGGCGCTACGTTAGTTAGAGAAAACCAAGGCAGTAATCAAAATAAGTAAATATGCCGAGGAGGATAAAGTCATGTATGCTTCTCACCTTTTTAAGGAAGAAGCATTTGAATGGTGGAATACGGTATTACAAGCCAAGGGAAGTGACATGGCCTATGCCATGAGTTGGGAGGAGTTTAAGCGTCTGGTGGAAAGAAAATTCTGCCCAGAATATGAAAAAGAGCAGATGGCGAACAAATTCCTGAGCCACCGAATGGTGAATGTTGATTGCCGAGGGTATACTTTGAAGTTTTTCGAATATGCTCGAATAGTGCCTACTCTGGCTTCGCCAGAACCGGTACTTATTTCTGCTACATCTGGGGTTTAATTAGCGAGATCCGTGATATTGTCAAAGCTGCAAGACCCCGCACGATCGATGATGCGGTGGAATTAGCCAACACTTTGACAGATGGACTGGTGCGTACGCGAGAAGAAAATAGGAAGAAGGAATTGGCTCAGAAAATTACCCAAGGATTTCGTGTGGGTAATAATAGCAATTTCAAGAAGAGAGGAACAGGGCAATCTTCCACTCCGCCGTTCTGCCGGAACTGCAGAAAGAAACATTTTGGAAAATGTAATGAAACCTGCAACTTCTGCAAGGCTGTAGGACATCGTGAAGAAGATTGCAGAAAGAAAACAAGGGTCTGCTATAACTATGGAGAAGCTGGGCATTTCAAACCAGAATGCCCTAAGTTGGCCAAACCGGCGGATAACAAGGCTAAACCTGTAGAAGGAACTACCAAGAAAAACGTAAGAGCCTTCCAATTGACTACGCAGGAAGCTGAGTTGATTCCTGACATAATAGCTGGTACGTTCTTAGTTCACTACGTTTATGCGAAAGTATTATTTGACTCTGGTGCAAACCAAAGTTTTATAAATACTTCATTCTGCCAAGCTCTTAAGCTACCTTTAACAAAACTTAGGCAAGTTTTTACAGTAGAAACGGCAGACGGGAACTCTGTTAACATAGATACGGTTTTGCAAAAAGAAAATATAGAACTTTTAGGTCATAAATTTTCTGCAAACCTATTACCCATGAATTTAGCTGGATTCGATGTCGTATTAGGAATGGATTGGTTAGTAGCCAATCATGCTCGAATCCTTTGTGATAAGAACTCCATAGAAATTCGTGCACCCACAGGAGAAGTAATTATGGTTACAGGAGATAAGCCGCGAAAACTAATGAAGTTCATTTCGGTAATGAAAGTTGCTAGTTATGAACGAAAGCAAGGAATAGTGTATATGATTTCGGTAATCATTAGCACTAAGGGTAAGGAACTTAAGGAAATTCCTGTAGTATCAGAATACTCGGATGTATTCCCAGAAGAATTACCAGGATTACCACCAGATAGGGAGGTAGAATTTAGAATTCATTTGATTCCTGGAACTACACCAGTAGCTAAGGCACCCTACCGATTAGCACCCACTGAAATGTTAGAATTGAAAAAGCAATTAGATGAATTTCTCAATAAAGGATTCATACAACCTAGTTCATCCCCTTGGGGAGCACCAGTGTTGTTCGTAAAGAAAAAGGATGGTTCGATGCGAATGTGTATCGATTATAGGGAATTGAATAAGGTTACAATTATGAATCGATACCCATTACCTAGGATTGATGATCTTTTTGATCAACTTCAGGGAGCTAGATATTTTTCTAAGATAGATTTACGCTCCGGATATCATCAGTTGAAGGTACAAGAAGAAGACACACCTAAAACTGCTTTCAGAACTAGGTATGGTCACTACGAGTTTACAGTCATGCCCTTCGGACTAACAAATGCTCCAGCAGCATTTATGGACATGATGAATAGGATCTGTAAACCGTACTTGGATAAATTTGTAAATTGTCTTTATCGACGATATACTCATTTATTTCAAAAGTCAGGACGAGCATTGTCAGCACCTGCATGCACTCTTAACCTTGTTAAGAAAGGAAAAGCTTTACGCCAAATTCTCGAAGTGTGAATTTTGGCTACAGGAGGTGCAATTGTTAGGACACATGGTAAATCACGAAGGTATTCATGTCGATCCCTCCAAGATAGAAGCGATCACCAAATGGAAGGTCCCGCAATCAGCTATGGAAATTAGAAGTTTTCTAGGGTTAGCTGGATATTATAGACGATTCATTAAGGATTTTTCCAAGATAGTTGTGCCATTAACTAAGCTAACTTGTAAAGCAGTTAAGTTTGAATGGGGACCTAGGCAAGAAGAAACTTTTAAGGTTTTAAAGCAAAAGTTAACGAACGCTCCAATTCTAGCCTTACCAGAAGGAACAGAAGATTTTGAAGTTTATTGTGATGCTTCTAAGTTAGGATTAGGATGTGTGCTAACGCAACGCAAAAAGGCAATTGTGTATGCCTCAAGACAATTGAAGAAGCACGAAGAAAATTATACGACTCATGACTTAGAATTAGGAGCCATAATTTTTGCCCTTAAGATTTGGAGACACTATTTGGATGGAAGTAAGTTTACTGTCTATACAGATCATAAGAGCTTAAGATACATATTTGGGCAAAAAGAATTGAACATAAGGCAAAGAAGATGGATGGAAATCTTAAGTGACTACGATTGTGATATTCAATATCACGAAGGAAAAGCAAACGTAGTAGCAGATGCCTTAAGTCGTAAGTATCATGAAAAGCAAAAGCGAGTTCGTGCTCTTAGATTAAGTCTACAGTTAGATTTAATGGAACAACTGAAAAATATTCAGGAAACAGCAATCAAGGATGATGCTGAAGGAATGAAAGGACGAATAAAAGAATTAGAGCAAGGAAATGATGGAATTTGGAGATTCCATCAGAAAAGGATTTTGGGTACCTAAGCAAGGAGAATTAAGAAATAAGATTTTAGAGGAAGCCCATAAATCTAGGTATACCATGCATCCTGGTAACAATAAGATGTACCAAGATTTAAGAAATAACTTTTGGTAGATAGGAATGAAAAAGGACATAGCTAGGTATGTTTCTAAGTGTCTTACTTGTTCACAAGTTAAGGCAGAACACCAGAAACCCTCATGTCTACTACAACAATTAGAAATGCCTGTGTGGAAATGGGAACTTATAACTATGGATTTTGTTACTAAGTTGCCCAAAACCAGAAAAGGTAATGACGCGATTTGGGTAATTGTGGATCGATTAACCAAATCAGCCCATTTTCTACCCATGAAAGAAACCTTTAGCATGGAAAGGTTAGCAAAGTTGTATGTAGACGAGATAGTATCCTTACATGGAGTCCCACTCTCCATTGTATCGGACAGGGATAGTCGTTTCACTTCCCATTTCTAGACAAGCTTCCAGGAAGCAATGGGAACCCGACTAAATTTAAGCACTGCATACCATCCTCAAACAGACGGACAAAGTGAAAGGACGACCCAAACCCTGGAGGACATGCTTAGGGCATGTGTGATAGATTTTGGTGGAAACTGGGATGACCACCTACCCTTAATCGAATTCTCCTACAATAATAGTTATCATGCAAGCATTGAAGCTGCTCCATTCAAAGCACTGTATGGATGAAAATGCAGACCTCCAGTTTGTTGGGCAGAAATAGGAGAAAGTCAATTATCAGGTCCTGAAATCGTGCAAGAAACCACCGACAAGATCACTCAAATCAAGGAAAGACTGAAAACGGCTCGAGATCGCCAGAAGAGTTATGCCGATAATCGACGCAAGCCACTAGAGTTTCAAGTTGGATACAAGGTACTCTTGAAAGTTTCTCCTTGGAAAGGAGTAGTTCGGTTCGGTAAGAAAGGAAAGCTAAGTCCAAGGTACGTAGGACCATTCCCAATAATACAGCGAATAGGACCAGTCATCTATCGCTTACAACTACCAGAAGAGTTAGCTGGAGTACATGACGTATTTCATATATCCAACTTCAAGAAGTGTTTATCTGACGAATCATTGGTAGTACTAGTACCTCTTCAAGATGTAGAGGTAAATGAGAAGTTAAAATTTGTTGAGAAGCCACTACAAATAGAAGACAGAAAGATTAAGTTTCTCAAAAACAAAAGACTAGTATTGGTCAAAGTCAAATGGGATTCGAAGAGAGGACCTGAATACACCTGGGAGCTGGAATCGGAGATGAAGAGAAAGTACCCTCGCTTATTTCAGTAAATCTCGAGGACGAGATTTTAAATAAGGAGGGAAGGATGTAAGGACCTTCAAAAATGTCCCTAAAACGACTCGTAAGTGAAAACCCGGACCCCTGAAACCCTAACGTGCATGAAAAACCAAGAAAATAAGGTTTTTGGTTTTCACGCAGACCGCGTAAGACATAAGGGTTGTCTACGCGGGCTGCAACAACTCATTGAATCTCCGGATAAGTGAACAGGCCACGTGTCGCACACGTGGCAGCCCTAGGTATGACACGCTAGCCCTAATCTACGAATAGGTGACCCTCGCGGGCCGCGTAAGGTTTAAGTGTGTTTTACGCGGGCCGCGTAAAACACGAAAAATTGCTATAAGTAGCCTGGACCTGGGACTTGCTTCTGTGTTCGAAAAATCAGTTTCAAAAATGAAGTTTGCTGCTTCAAATCATGATTTCAATTAAGAGAGACGCTGCTACGATACAGGGTATTAAGTTGATCGCTGCTACGATTCAATGTCCGATCGATTGAAACTATCCGATGGATGTTAAAGTGCTGCCCACATTAGGGCTATACTTTGTCATTCGTCATGAATTCGATGGATGTTTAAGTGTTACACTTTGTCATTCGTTGTGAGGGTTTTAATCTCGTGAGTTATCGTAAATGCTGTATTAGTTACTAACCTAGTTCGTGTGCATTGTTATTTAAATTAGGTTACAAGGCTAATCAGTAGGCTAAACTCTGCCAGTTTAAATCTGCAATGTGAGTTATTCTCTTTTTACTAAATTGTTTCCAAACCCCTATTTATTTTCAAAGTTATAATTACAGGGATTAAGTCTTTGTAATCTTCAATTACTGCCGGTATGTGGGGTTTTGTATACATTACTTGTTTCCCGTCACCATTGGACAACGTGTTAGCCAATGGGTGATCTGACCATAGTCACAGATACTGTTGAGTGACAAATACCGATTTGGGGTAATTGGTTGATATAAACAATGTAATCACCCTTAATACTGTATATTATAACAATGTGTCGTTTTGTGCAACTTGAATGACTCGCCAGTATTTCCCTGCTGATAAAACCTTTTTAAAACATGTTTTAGGTGATCTGCTGTGATCCAGGAAAAAGTGCAGTGTAGCACTACAAGCTTGAAGAATTGGCTTAAATAAGAATAAAGAAACATGTTTTTGTAAAATAGGGGTTTCCCAGTGAAATTCCCTTATTGTAAATTACGGGGTCTGTCCCTAATTATGAAATAAAATAATCAGGCATTTTCAAGTTTTAAACGATCCTGTTAATTATTCCGCTGCCAAATTAAATAAATACCATGAGGTTTCTGTTCTGCGGCTTCTGGACCAGGTCAAACCAGGCCGGGGGCCGTGACAGTTGCCGTCAAAACCCACCACGACAGTCGTCGTCGAAGAGTGGTGGTGTAGAATCACCGTCGAAACCCACTATTTAGCTCCGTTGAATCACCGTCAAAAAAGTGGTCACAGGTGAGGATGGCGAGTGGTGGTGTAGAATCTATGGTGGTAGAGATAAGGGAACGATTTAGAGATGATGGTGGTGAGGGATTTCAAGAAAGAGAGATATGAGAGATGGGGTTTTAAATTTTAGGGTTGTGTGAGTGAAAAGAAGGTCTGCAAATGGATTTGAGATGAAGATGGATCTGAACAATGTAAATGAGAAATGAGATATGAGAGAGGAGAGAGGTTTTTATAAAGTCAGAGACATTAAATGAAGAGAGAGGGAGGATTTGACATTTGGGGTAAATGACCACAATACCTGTCACACCCTGACTTTTGCGAAAGCGTATGATGTGTGACTGGTTTAATATCATTGCATTCAATCATAATGAACAACTACATGATCAAAATGATGTTCATCCATTCATTAAGTAAAAGTATTACAAATACCAGTTATTTAAGTTTCAAACAACACAACCTTCGACTAAGATACAATTCAACAAAAGTGGATGACATCTAAACTTGGAATTTACTTCTAGAAACAACACTCGTGCCCAAGATCCAACTTGTTACCTGAAATACATGTAATTTTGGAAAACATCAACAAAAGTTGAGCGAGTTCATGCGTTTGTGTGAGTACTGACAATCTTGTAAACCTTTGTGAGATTCCTTTGAAAACAGGTATGAAAAACATCTATGAACATATTAACTAAATGTTTTACAAGGACATTAAGGCATGTGAGGAGACAGGGAGCACTTGAAATGAGTAGACTTATACCCTCGTCGATTTCCCTCGACTATGTCGAATTCACCTTGACTGATGTCGATTCACCTCGACTGATGTCGATTCACCTCAACTGATGTCGATTCACCTCGATTGATGTCGATTCACCTCGACTGATGTCAATTCACCTCGACTGGGACAACGAAGCACTCAAGTGGTCACAAGTACCATGAGTGGGGTTCGGTCATACCCGTTAGATCTAACCTTCGTCCCTAATTAAGAGTTAATGGCATTTCAAATTTAGTCTATGCTCACAGGATCTAATAGTTCATTTCATAGTCAATTCATACCGTTTAAACATTCGTAACATGTATTCCACCCCCGAGAGTTATAAATCCAAAAACAGTTAAGAGGAAAGGGGGACATGAACTCACTAGTTTGCGTTCTTCAATCCAACGCAACTCAAGCTGCTACTAGTGTGCCCGACAACCTACAATGTACTACTGTCTATTAGGCGAGCAGGTCGTGCCTTGACTTTGTATTAGTTAGTGTCTTTGAGTTACGTTTTATTGTGCCTTCAGTATTATTCCAAGTCATATAATTATTTGTTAAAATAGTATATATTTTAACTTAAATTACATTTATCAAATTTTGGAATAATTGTTAAAACAATATATATTGACTTGATACTTCCCAAGTATTCATACTTGTATTTCCTTCCCAAGGATGGGCGTATTTGAATTCGTATTCGTATACTTGTATATTTTGTCATGTATTGGTGTCGTATTCCGGTGTGTATTTATACGTGTGAGAATACGTATTTTATTGTATTCACTAAGTATTCATATACTTAAATTTATATCAAACCTTTCGGAATATTATTTCTAATAAAAGTCCACCAATATATATATATTTCCAGAATACATTTACAAGAAATATTACTTAGAAAAATTATTTATAATTTTTCATTTGGCAAAAGTATTTGTTTTTTTCATATAAGTTCCAAAAATAATATATTTTCAAGTCTAACTTTAGAAAATATATATAAACTTATTTTTATCCAAAAATAGTGTATTTCAAGTTCACTCAAGAAAATATATATTTTTCCCAAAAATAATATATCTTCTAATAATTCCAAGGAAATATATATATATATTTTTTTATTCACCAAAAATCATATATTTCCTTCTTGTCAGAATATGATATAACTTTGTAGTAATTGTAAAAATCACATTTTCGTTTCCTTGTGTCCAAAATATTATTTACCAAAATATACTTGTGAATTAAGTTTCGGAATATTTTGTAAGTTACATTTCTTGTTCGGTTTCGCCAATATTTTGTGTGTAACTTGTATGTTTATTCCTTGGGATTTTGGTAATATTTTGGGATTGTAAATTTCTTGGTACATAGATGAGCTATATTATTTCAAGTCCTAAAATAATATAACTAATACACATAATATACAAATAATCACGCGAGTTGTGACATCAATATATATATATATATATATTCCTCAATATATACTTAGTCACTTTTATTTATAAAAAACCAACCTCCAATATTTGTAATTTTTGTAATAAAATTATGGCAACTTTTATGTGAAAACCATTCTCAAGATCTACTTATAAAGACTTGTTTTAAAAAAAAATTCTAAGTGTTTAATTTCTACAAAAATTTTGCCATAGTTTCCCCTTAAGAATGGAGGTTTCCATGCTTTCAAAGCATATCATTTTCTTTTAAAATTATCATCAATCATCAACAACATGAACAAAACTTACCATACGCTTTAAATATGCAAATTTACACTTTGACATTAACTTGAAATTTTGTAAAAAGTTGTAGTAACTTAGTATATGTTATTTAGTAGGTTTAGATACCCTCCAAAACATGGTTGTTTATTTATAAATCACCTTCTTGTAAAATTTAGTCCTTTACAACTTACTTGAAGATTTTCTCAAAATGATTTTTCTTGTATTCTTCTTGTTAACAATATGCTTCTAGTCTTGATTTAACACCAAAAATGTGATTAGTTTCTTAAAAGTCATGATCTTGTAAGTCTTGTAAATAACCTTGGTTTCTTGAGAAAACTATTTTTGAAATCATTTATTTACAAGACTTATTTCATGTATCAATCATCATCATACTTTAAAACAAGCTTATATTCAAGTTCATGATTTACATAAAGGATGATCATTACAAATTTCTCAAGATCTATCCTTACACTTGCCAGATCATGTGTTTAATCATCATCTAGCAAGGTTCTTATGATGATCAACATCGTAAACACAAGAAATCGATACTCAAGTATACTACATACACTTAAAACATATTGATCTTCATGTTTTAGAGCTTTATGTTCAAATTTATGCTTATGTTTCTTCATGCTCTTTATGTTTAACATCTTATATCATCTTTTAACCAACATAATATGAAGTAAAATGAGATCACAAGAGTCTTACTACTAGCACAAGGCTAGGGATGATCAAGAGAAGAAATGAGGTGGATAAAAGCACTAGAGAGAGGTCCTTCAAGTTCCGTTGCTTCCACACTTCCTAACTTTGCTTCTTACACCATTGTGTATCAAAAGAATGGATGGAATGAAACTTGAAATGAGGATGAGGGTGGAGGGTGTTTGGGCCGTAAGTTTTGAAGGAAGAGAGGAAGGATGAGATTTCTTGAATGGTGTTGGTGATTATGTTAGTTAAATCTAGTTAGATCCCAAGTATTAAATTTAGGGATTTAGGGGTTTTGTGTTCATGAGATGTAATATGATGTTTGGTGACCATAACTAGTTTCGTAACCTAAAAACAGTGCTTCTAGTAAATTGCGCAGTTTAGTGTGCTTTATGTAGTCTTTTATGAAAGTTTCGGTTCCCGACACTTAGGAAAGTATTCTGGACCATTAAACCACTTTTCTGCATTATAATGAGATGTTAAATTGCTGAAAATTGCTGAATTTATTTATTTTCTGCAGAATTTTGCGGTTTTAGTGTGTTTCTGGTACTTTCCGGCACCTATGTCATCACTAGGAAGGCAGTTTTGTAACCCCTACTTTCCTACACTCTATACTAGTGTAACACTTGGTCCTGGGGCTTATTTTGTGTCTTAACATCATGTCTGTCTAAGTACTGAACTCCCGTCAGTGCTTTTAGTTTGTCTGATAATGGTGTCAATTCTGTTCTGTGCATTAATAGAACTATATTGTGTTGCATGTAGTAATGATAAAAGTCTTGCAACATGAAATGCCATTGTATGTATATAACAGTAATCAGAAATTCATTCGTCATGTAACCTATACCATGCACAGTTCTTAAAACACAGATTACTGTTCAATTAGTGTACGGAATGTACGGAAAAGTGACAGTTGTCACAATACCCCTTTTCCTGATTGGTTGAGAGTGGTTCTCACGGTTCTTACAACTGGAGGTGGTTTTCATATATATATATATATATGTGTGTGTGTGTGTGTGTGTGTGTGTGTGTGTGTGTTAGGATCTGAGTTTCTTATGATTGTGTTTTTGTTTGATAATTATGAATATGAATGAGTATAAGTGCAGCGGAATTAAAATGGAAACAAACTTTCAACACACAATCAAATG